>CP114490.1:8422500-9622500 GCA_027186245.1 Coriaria nepalensis | reverse complement strand
TACTTATGCAATATTAGAAGACCCACCATGAACTTCAAATTGGCCACTTTGCTCAAACGAGATGAAAGAACTCTGGTTAGTATAGTACTTGACAACATGATCATGATCATTAATAATCGAACCCTCACAACCATGTTCCTGTCTCTTGAGCTTCAAATTACCAAGTGAATCCTTCATGAGTAGTGAGCCACATTGTCTAGGCTGTGTTTGGTAGAAAACCTTAGAGACCACAAGTTCACCTTCTTTCTCTTCCTCATTATTGCCAAGATGATATTGATGCATTACCCAATTTGTTTTCTCAGGCTTTCTTTGCTTCCCATAATTTGTGTAGAGAACTAGTATCTTTTTGTACCCTTTCATTCTTCCCCCACTTGCAAAAACCGGCCTCGTCTTTCCAGTTTTGTGCCACCTAGTTTCCCCACCATTGCCTCCGGCCTCGTCTGTTTCAACTGTGTGCACTTTTCTTCTCTTTCTTGTTCCCGTCGTATATGCTTTTGATGGTCTATGAAAGAAATGACTGACCAAACCATCTTTGCGTACTCCTGCATCATAAATGTACAATCAAATCAATCATATTTCATTTAAGGTTTCTTAGACTTTAACGAAATGTCATATAAGTGTATAAGTTACCAGTTAAGAGGTTTTATCTTTTCTTTTTTCTTTTTTTTCCTCACAATCAACAAGAGTGCATTTAAATCTGTGTTATGAGCATTAAAGTATCTGTTTCATCGATATATATTTGTACACACTTCTGCTGGTGTGATCATCACCTTTATATATTTCAAGAATATCTTGGGACAAAGCGTTTTTTAAAATTGATTATGGATACTATAAAGTAGTATGCACATACATAGTAAATTTTTGTGTATAAAAAACCACAAATTATTGAATACACGAAAGATTCGATCGATTTAACTACGCATCTTATTAATTCGATCACAAAAGTTGTTACGTTTCCTAAACATGTAACCCAATTATGCTAATGCTAGCAAATTCATCAATACATTTAGAAAACACAAAAATGGTTTTTTTTGGGGGTGGGGGGGGGGGGGGGGAGTGTCAAGAAAAAGAGGGTTAGGTGAAGGATTTCCAACCTTAATCTATATGTAGGTGTACACTAATAATTAACAACAGTTAACTACATAAAGATCAACCAAACTAGTTATATATATGTGTGGGTGTGTACTTATCAAATAATTGCAGTTATATTCACCTGGCAATTTCTGAGGATGAGTGTAGCAAATTCCATTTTCTCCTTCAATCGTATGGATAAACTCATCAATAAGAGGGTGAAGCGTATGAGCATCGGGCCGCACCTTCCCCTCTAAATGTTCAAGAAGCTCTTGGTCGGTTGGGTCGAACTTCACCCCGGCTGGTAACCCTGGTAAATCATGAATTCCTGCCTAATATGCATATACAGTTACACATCATTTTTCCTTCACAATATCCATGTAGAGGAAAGACAGATATGAACACACAAATGCAATTTACGAATCATGAACAACAATATTGTTAGCAGTCAGCACTCATCTCTCCAGTACATGTAAACAAATTGTAAGTTAAATAAATAAATAAACCAAAAAAATTGCAATTAAATAAATTAATACAAAGAAGTAAATCTTAAATATGTTAACACTCATCTCTCTAACCTGCTGATCGCGGCATTTGACTTGGCGCCCACATGAAGGACAAGTTCTGATCATTAGATGATCTTTTGTTCCAGTAATGACATTGTTATGATCATCGTCATTAGGGTCATTGCCCATTTGCTTAACTTCTAATATCATGTTTCTTCCACTGCTGCAACTCCAGAATAAGCCAATAAACAGATCCAGGAGTGAAAATAAGGAGAATTAAGTTGTGGAAAGGGAGAGGAATTTGGGAAAAGAAGAAGGGTTGCTTGGATCTTAAGTTTGGTAGTGGTGGTAGAAGCTATAGGGTATGTGTGAAAGAAAACGTAAGAGAAAAACTAAAAGGAATGAAATGGAGATTTGGGGCCTTTTTTAACTCTGACAAAAGGCAGCTCTCAGTAGTTATAACTCGTTTATATTTTTAAAGAAAACAATCAGACATTAATGGAAAGAATGAAGTGGAGATGGGGCAACCTATTTGGAATGTGAGAGAGAGAGAGAGGTAGGTTTTCAGGTCTAATGTCATTCTAGAGTGTCTACAAAGCTTAAGTATAAAATATATTCTCCAAAACGATAAAGACAATAAAAGGGAACACTTAACTATATATATTTAGAAGCAAAGGATTCTTCATTCATACTTCTCTTGCCAAACAAAAAAGCTCCTCTTACTCTCTCTGGATTCGAATTACATATGGGGTGAAGAAGGAACAATCCATGAACTCATGAGAAGCATAGGCTTAGCTAGCATTGTTTTTTATTTTTAAAAAACCAACCAGAATTTAAGAAAAAAAAAAAACAAAAAGATTATGTCCTTCTTAACCTACTAAAAAACTCAGAAATAATTCCCAAATTGGGACTTTTTTTTAGAGGGTAATGTATAGGTGGATCCCACGGTGGATCCACCACTATCCAAGCCCGGCCGTCTAGGTTTAGTGAATAAATATGTTTTGAACTTGTAAATGAAATATAATATAATTCAATAATTTAAAGGGTGTTTACATATCGAATCCTTCCATTTACTCTCATTTCTTATTTTATTTTTTGTCTTCATTTTTCATCTTTTTCCTTTATTTTTATTGCTTGTTCAATCTCCAATAATTTCTTATTTTCATTTTTTTTTTTCAATAAAATTATGTTATTTTCTAAATTTCTTACTAAATTTATCATCAAAGAAATGAAAGCTAATCTATTTTTGCCACTTTTTTTTTTCTTTTTTACACAATGAAATCCTATTATTTAATTGTTTTAATACACTTAGGAAACTTAATCCAATATATATGGTTAATCCTCTAGGTTTTTATTTTTATTTATTTATTTTTATTTTTTAAAGATATTTGTATATCACTCTGAATTTGGAAACTTAATGAATTTAACTAAAAATAGAAAAAAAAAAAAAAAGTAAGGTAATATTTGGCTTTTAGCACCGAATTTTCCATCTTGAAATACAAAAATCGACTCTGTAGAGCGAGAGGACAAACTTATTTAGCTATCAAAGTGTCTAAAATCAGTTTTGGAAAATGACAAAAAGAAGAAAAAAAAAAGACCATAAAAATCAAAATGCCAAAACCATGATCAGTGATCTTCTACATTTGAAGATGTATTTTCGATATTTTACCACTGTTTAATATTCTTCATATTCTCTAATTTTCCCTTTTATTGCTGAAGCATCTTCCAGGGGGTGATTTGATAAAGTGACAAGTATGTGATAATTTTTTTTATGAGATTTCTAAATATGATACTTATTTGTTAAATCTTATTTCTTATTTATTTATATATTAAAAAAAATATATATATATTAAAATTGTGAGTGTAACCTTTCCTTTTAACGAAATTTTTTTTCTTCTCTCGTAATTTTTTTTTCTGCATCATTTTTCATTCTGCAGATCTATTTTTTTGTTTTTGATGTTTTGTCTTTTTTTTTGCAGATCGTTCTTCATATCATTCATCTATGAACATTCACCTCATCAGATCTTTTAACAAATGTTATATCAATACTTCACTCTTGACTCGTTTTTTATTAAGCAATTTGATATATTTCAAAATGTTGATTAGTGTTTTTGTTATCTTCTATCGTTTTGTTTTCTTCTTTTTGATGTGTGAACAAGTTGAGATTTATGGATTTACATGCCCTTTGAGCTTTCAACGAAGTTAGAACAGAAGAATCCATTGAGATATCAACGATTACCTGTTGATATTAATGGTTTTTTATATTATAGACCGTTGATATTAATGAGTCATAAAACTTATCCATTGAAGTCAACATTCAATACATTATGGACAGTTAACAAGCCATAAAATTTACTCGTTGATATTATTGGTCTCGTATATTATGGACAGTTGATATCAACGAGTTATAAAACTTATCTTAAGTAGTCTTTGACTTCCAAAATCGATGGCTCGATGGATAGTCAAATATCTCATTAAGTCACCAGTTTTCAAGTTTATAACTTTCAAAATCAATGGCTCAATGGTAGATCTAATTACCCATTGAGCCATTAATTTAAGTCTCTAACCTCTAAAATTAAAGCTCGATGGGATCATTAATGTATTAATATGTCATAAAACACTTAATCATTGATGTCAACGGTTTAATTTTATCAAACCCATTGATATTGAGAATTGACCCATTGTGCTCCAAGGTATGTTTTTAGACCAAACGGAATTATAATTAATGAGATAAAATTATCTCTAATACGGATTGGGTCCTCCGCATTTAATACGGATTAGAATTGCGTGGATGTACGGGCCGACCGGAAGAACTGACCCTCCATGTATACATCGGCATAAATAGTTTTGGTGCAATGAAACATAATTATTACCCATTTCCCAACTGATAACCAATTATTTATTTCGTAATAGAAATTGTACTCTCCATTTGTTGAAAACAATCTATCTGGAGTCAATTGATTATTAAATCAATTGGGTACACCCAACCTTTTTCCTTGAAAGGTCCTTCCATGGAAGGGGACCCCAACGCACTAAATGAAGGGCAGTCATGGATGGGAGGAGCCAATCAATTTTTAATAAATATTTTAGGGCAAAAAGCCTAATTTTCACATATTTAAGGTTTAAAAGCCTAATTTTCGCAAAGTAAAGAAGGAGCAATGCTCTCAATCCCCTTAACTTCACTCCTATATGAGACTAACATGTGCTGCTTCTACTGTAAATATGATCTTCTCCAAAAATTCTCTGAAAAATGTTTTTTTTTTCTTTTTGCCAAACAGATTTTCCAAACATAAAATTGTAAGAAAAAAATATCAGTTTCAAATTCTCAGAGAGCTGTATTGTACAGATCCAGTTTTACTGTTTCTAATATATAATTTTGTTACAATTTAACCCAACTAAGCTTGGTAAAAAAAAAAGAGGTAAGGGAAAGAAAAGTTACAAGCAACTCCCAACAGTTTACTACTGCAATTACACCTCTATTTTTTTTCTTCATCATTTTCTTCCCCATGAGAAAACTTAAACATCATAAGGGAATGAAAAGCTGGCCTCTACTTTTTTTTTTTCTTTTTTTTTCTTCAAATTAAAAATCCATTTCTAAACCAAGCCACCTTTGTCAGAGAAATCTTCATGGTAACACAGAGAAAGCTGACTGTCTTTCTTAACGGCCATAGACTTGATGTCCGAGCCAGTCACCTCTTGCAACAATTTCACCACGGTTCTCATTGAGGGCCGGTTCATAGAAAGCGAGCTAGTGCAAATCAAAGCTATGTTTAGGACTCTAACTATCTGTTCCTTGTAGCTCGAGTCGAGTTTTGGATCTATTACATGGTCCGGTCCTTTCTGGTCCAAGGTTGTGTGGACCCACTTTACCAAATCTTTCCAACCGAACTCGGGATCATTTGGTCGCCGGCCTGTCACCAGTTCTAGCATGACCACTCCAAGGCTGTAGATGTCACTCTTTTCATTCACCCTAAGAGTATAAGCATATTCTGCAAGAAATACAAGAACCCACTGTAAATGTCAGATGGGGGTACAAACATTTGAAACTCTTGAAACTCTAGTTAGGGAAAAATCCAGCTTATGTCTTAAATGATGACGATTCAAGCACAAAACTCAATCTACTTCAAATTTAACTAATATACAGTTCGCATGAACTCCTCTTTTGCATTGAACTGCAGTTTCAAACTTAACATTGGTTTCGTGATTGTTTCAATAAGCTGGAATTTACACAAACTATAATTTAGTCAAATTGTAAGACCCAAACTGAAATTCAAAACTACAGACCAAAATGGCCTGAAACAAACATATCAACCGAAGCCTGTAGGGCACATTTCTTAATGAAGTAGCTACACATATTTAGGTACCAAAGGCTCCATTTGGGAGCGCACTTATTTATGTCCAATTTAATCTCAAAGTGCAGTTTCTGCTCATAAAATATACCTAAATTTATCAGTTTCGTAACATACCAGTTTAATATAAGACTACTTCAAATAGAAGACGAAATCAAACTGACTCTTCTGATAAAGTTTTAGCTTTATACCTGGAGCAATATAGCCACAAGAACCGGCAATAACAGACATGGATTCAGCCCCATTACTCCCTTTCACAAACTTAGCAACCCCGAAATCCGAAACTCTAGCTCTAAAGTCCGCATCTAACAAAATATTGTTTGATTTGATATCTCTATGAACGACAGGAGGAACACAGTCATGATGCAAATAAGAAAGCCCCTCCGCAGCATCAAAAGCTATCTTATACCTCACGGGCCAATCCAACAGCACTGATTTGCCGCCATGTAACAAATCACCTAAGCTTCCGTTGGGCATATATTCATAAACCAAGAGCTTACAGTTATCCCCAGCATTGCAGCAACACCATAACCTCACAATGTTCTTATGCCGGATCTTCCCTAGCGTCTCTACCTCCGCCTCAAAACCATCTTTCTCCGAATTAAAACTACTTTCATTTTTAGCAACTTCCCATAGTTTTTTCACTGCCACTGTATCACCATTAGTTAGAACAACTTTATAAACTTTTCCAGAAGCTCCTTCTCCTATAACATTATCTTCTTTCAGGCATCCTATGATTTCACTTTCACTGAAGTCAACTTTATGGAATGATCTCCATTTAGACAAGGCAGAGTTTTCTTTCTTGTTCTTCTTATAATTCCTATACTTCCAATAAAACCAAACAAGCCCAGCAAACAAAACAACTCCCGCAAGTATGAAAATGGACCAAAGTATCCAAAAGTAAAAGTTGTTTTCTGTTTTGCCGAGGCTAGGACAAAGACCCGGAATGTCTCCACACAAACCTGGGTTGTCCAAAAAGCTGACTTTATAACTCTCTTTAGCATAAAGTGGAGGGATTTGACCAGAGAAAAGATTGCTCGACAAATTCAAGAAATTCAGCTTCAAATTCTGTAATTCAAGTGGGATGTTTCCACTAAGTCGATTACTAGAAAGATCAAGATAACTAAGCACCGTTAAGCTTCCAATTTCATTCGGGATTCTTCCAGACAACTTATTGTCCGCTAAATAAAGCTCGTTTAGCTTCTTCAGATTTTGAATCGTCCGAGGTAGCTCACCTGATATTTCATTGTTATTAAGATCAAGTTTACCCAATTGACTCAAATTTCCCAAACTTTCCGGAATTTTTCCAGTGAAATTGTTATCATTACCAGAGAATTCAAACAGATTGGTTAAAGACCCAATTTCCTCCGGAATTGGCCCGGAAATTTTGTTATCTGAAATTAACAAACTTGAGAGATTTTGAGCAGAAGTGATCTTACTAGATATAGATCCAGAGAAGGAATTTTCGACAAGATCAAGTACAGAGAGTCTAGGTAAGCCCCAGAATTCTTCGGGCACTGTACCTGAAAACTCATTGTTTCTCAACCGAACCCGGATCAAAGAACTGCATTTTCCAAGACTTTCAGGGATTTTCCCGGAGAATGAATTGTGCATCAACACAAGGCCTTGAAGTTCTCCTCTCGAGCATAAGAATTCTGGGATTTCTCCGGAGAATCCGTTATATGAAAAGTCGAGCCACTGTAACGGTGAGTTACGGCCGAGTTGACTTGGTAATGGCCCGCTGAGTTTGTTGTTGAATAATTTGAGCCCGTATAAGTTTGGGGAGTCAGCTATGCTTCCCGGCAATACCCCTTCAAATCGATTCTCGTATAGATTTAAGGATTCGAGAGGTAAAGCGCATAAATCTTCTGAAATCATTCCTGTTAACTCGTTCATGGACGAGTCAAATCGGCGCAACGAGGTTAAGTTCGACATTAATGGTGGAAACTCACCGGATAGTGAGTTGTGGAAGAGCTCGACTTGAACTAGACTTTTCATCTGAGTGAGTGAACTCGGTATCGACCCACTGATTTTGTTCATGGATAAGTCGAGGTTCTTGAGCCGAGTCAAGTTGCCTAGACTCATTGGGATTTGCCCTATCAGATTACAATCACTGAGCCAGAGAAACTCGAGGTTCATCAAGTTGCCGAGCTCACTCGGAATACGACTCGAACTCAACGGGTTGTAAGCGAGTTGAAGCTCTTTCAGGCTCGAAATGTTTCCAAGAGAAGTAGGGATTGTTCCATTCAGAAGATTCTCAACAAGATTAAGATACTCAAGTCTTTGAAACTCACCGAAACTCGCTGGAATCTCGCCGGTGAAGTTGTTCCCGGAAAGGTCTAGTCGCCGGAGAGTAGAGATTCGGGACAAGGTCTGAGGGATGGGACCCACAACGAGATTCTGAGAAAGATCAAGAACCAGGAGATTATGACACGTGGAGATATCAGCTGGGAGGGTGGAATTGATGATGTTGTTGGAGAGAGAGAGGGAGGAGAGAGAAGGTAGGCGGCAAAAGAAGGTTGGAAAAGGGCCACCGAGTTGCGAGTTGGAAAGGTCGACTGAGATGACTCGCTGAGTCGCCGAGTCGCAGGAAACGCCGGACCAGTTACAGGGAGTGTCATCTCTCGCATTCCAGGAGGAGAGTGAGTTAGTTGGGTCGGAAAGACCGAGTCTGACTTGCTGAAGGTAAAGACCTTCCTGGTTAAGAGAGGTTATTACAACAATGGCGGAAAAGTAGAGGAGGAGGAAGAACAGAAACAGTGGAGGAGGAAGCAGCATTGTTTTTTGGTTTTTTCTAGAGAGAGAGAGAGCGGGTGTGTTAGAGAGAGAATGAAGAAGAAACATGTCAGGATTTTCTTCCTGCAAGGAATTTAATCGTGTTTGGTAATAATTGGTGAGAGATGGTGTTGGGAAATTAAAATCATTGAAAAAGCAAATCAAATTTTGGAGAAGAAAAGTCTCCGTGTCAGTCAAAATTGAAAGAGATAAAAGCTGACGAAAAAATAGTGGAAGGGGGGGGACGACTCCTGACAAGTGAGGAAGATGACAGGCTTCCCTTGTTTGAAACTTCGAAAGGGAAAGTAATGGGAATGGCGAGACTAGGTTGCAACTCCAATTATGAAGTGATTTTAGTAAAAGATATTATGTCAAGAAGAAGAGTATAGGAAGAAAAAAAAAAAAAATTATCGGAGGATAATATATCGGCCGTGTCGAGACTCGATTCGAGCTTCAAACTCGATTCGAGCTTCAAACTCGATTCGGTATAAGAATTATTGTTTGAATTTGCGAAAATTTTTTATTTATAAATTTTTATAAATACTAAAACACAGGATTCAAATCATTCGAAAAAAATATAATTTTAGTACGAGATTATTTAGTTTTTTTATATATCAAAATTACTAATAATAAAGGTGATTATTATTAATCAGTAGCATTTATTTATTTAAAAAAAGAAAAATGTATTAACTAATTAAATAAAAAGAATAATTTAGCCAAAAATTTAATACTATTCAAAATACGGACAGGTATGAAATTTAAATAAACTAAATTTCAGGTTAAGTAGTACTTCATTCTTCATGTGATTTCTTTTATATTGGATTCAATATGTATTGCTTATTCCCCACTTTTATATTGATTGACACATAAACCAACAATGAGTGCATCGTGTATTAAGAACTTTGACTAATATAGCTGCTATGCACAGTTAGAGTAGGTTTTAGTGGGAGAGGGGACACTGGGGAGATGAGGGAACTGGGCTTAAGTTTTTAAGATAGTTGGGGAGGAAATTTTTTTTTTTTTTTTTCTTCTTTTTGAGTCTTTTTAAAATTGTATAAAATCTTTTTTTTTTTAATAAAATATGTTTTTATCGTATTAATTTTTTGGATAAAATTATTTTTTTATCTTTATATAATTTAATTTTCATGAATTTATTTATTTATTTCTGATTAATTTTTTTAATTATTATATTATCGAAATTTAATTTTTTAATCTTTTCGATCATATTTTTTGAAAATTAAAATTGATACGATATTTTTTTAAATATAAAAGCATCTATTATTATACGGCATGTTTAATATAACAAAATTTTAAAATTATAAATTCGAATTAATTTAATATTTTTTATAAATAAATTTATCCTAAAAAATTCATAATTTATCTTTTTAATTTTATTTATTTATTTATTGATTATACAACCAACCAAAATGAATATAATAAAATTACAATTTCCATTTTTAATCCAATTAAAAAATCAAATTAAATGTACCTTAAAATACTAAAAGAACAAAATAGCATAAAACTTTCACAAGAAATGTACTGTATTAATATATCTTTTTTTTAATCTGTTTTATTCATACGATAAAATATCAAAGACAATTCATCGGACCACTTACAGCGACAATTCATAAACATTATAGCTCAAATCCAACTACTTTCCATATTGAATCATCTTCAAAACTTTTCCTCAACACCATGAAAACTGTTTCTTTCCTGTGAATATGACAAGAGCGACTTGAGCAATAATTATAAACACTCAAGTCATTAGTCAAAAGGTATTATGTAAGAGGAAAAAAAAAAACCAATGAGCACAAATGAATCAAGGAAACTTGCACAAATTTCCACCACACATGCATTACTTTATAAGCATGCACAGACGTCGACTCGGTGTCGGTCTTCACCGAATTGACAATTCCATTATTGCATTAGAGTTGGTAAACCGACCGATTCGGATTAATTGAAGTAGAAACAGCAAGCAAGCAGCTCTCTCGTCTATGTATGGCTTCCAGCAGCAACAAGATCAAAAGGAGAATATGTAAAAGAACAAAGGAGAGAAAGAGGGATCTTTAATTTGGAATGATTCGAGCCCTAACTCCCTTTCTCTACACAAAGTGAGAAAGTGAGAAATTGTGTTGTATTGATTTATAATTTAGGAATATATAGTAACACTTATATAGTGCAAGGAAAAGGGAAATAGGGAATAATAAAGTATTCATATTTGTTTCTTCCTAATTTGTAAGGTTCTATTTTATTTTATACTCTAATATCATTGAGCTTGCACGGTATAGCTACGTTGAGCTTGTGCGGTACTTGTAGAAAGCTAGATGTCTGAGAGACCCTCGGTGAAAATGTCGGCATTCATACCTAATGAATAGTGGATAAGAAGCGAATATCAAGAAGCTTGTGAGAGATTATGTTTCGAACGAAGCGAATATCAATTTTAATGTATTATGTAAGTGCATGAAAGATTGGATTTGTAGCTAAATATGTGACTCCAATGTCACACCATAGGATCGGGGGTCGTGATGGAGAGCATACTTGATTTCAGCCAGCAAGGAGAGTCAACAAAGTTTGGCGGAGGCGAGAGCAACAACTCGGCCTCCATACAAAACTGAGCAACTGTGGCTTGTTTCTTGCAGCTCTAACTGATAAGCTTCCGACTAAGGAACACACAAAAATTATTGGTGGATTTTTTATCATACAGACACCCAACCCAATCAAAAACAGAAAACGCTTCTTATTGGAGTGATAATGTGTGATGAAGGAGAGACCACGAGAGGTGGTTTCCTATAGATAACAAAGAATACATTTAACAATAGTCTAATGATTATTAGTGGGAGCATGAAGAAATAGTGCAACTTTGTTGACAACAAACGATATATCCAAACGAGTGATAGTTATATGTCAATGAGTCATCACCTATTTGGAGCGGAATGTCATTTTCAAAAAATGATTTCCGGATATCTGACTTCACAAATACCTCAAGATCATCCCACGCTTGGTTTAGCAAACTAAGCACATCTCTACTCAGTCTTGGATTTATAGCCTCCAAAGCTAACACTTCCTTATTCATTTTGCATGCAAGTTCAGCTCAAGTTATGGTTATCGTCCATGTGGATGACATTATTGTCACCGGGTCCTCCACCACACTCATCCACTAACTCATCCAACAACTCAAATGGATGTTCGCCCCCAAGGACATTGGACCGTTACACTATTTTCTTGGAATTGAAGTTTCCGCACACATTTTGATTTACACATATTACAACAGTGATATATTGCCAACTTGTTGCATAAAACTAATATGCACACCTCCAAACCTGTCTCTAGCCCGATGTCTAATACTTATGCACTTATCCTCTTCGATAGTGATGCATTCAATGAACACTATCAAAGTACAATCGATGCACTTCAATATATTTTACTAACTCGTCGTGATCTTTCCTTTGAAGTTAACAAAGTATGCCAGTCCAACAGTGAATTATTGGTCTATAGTTAAATACATCCTTCGCTACCTTAATGGCACTACTCAACTTGGCCTTCTCATTATGCCAACCACTGACTTCAACCTTTATATTTTCACGGATGCTGATTGGGCGTTGTTTGAACAATAGTCAATCAACCACCGGTTATCTTGTTCTTCTTTGGACCTAACATTGTTTCATGGTCTCCCTACAAACAACGCACTATTGTTTGCTTTAATTCTCGAAGCGAAATATCGAGCTATGGAAAATTCTACCGTAGGAATTTTATGGCTACAAAGTATACTTCATGAATTAGGTGTTCCATGTACTTACACCTCCAATATTTTGGTGTGACAATCTTGGTGCCACTTATCTTGCTGTAGTCTCATTCAACACACTCGCACTAAGCATGTTGCTATCAATTTCCACTTTGTTCGTGAAAAGATCAAACAAAAACATTTACTTATTCGATTCATTTCTAGTAAAGATCAACCACATCCTCACTAAACCTCTTGTCACTTCCCGCTTCTCCACTCTACGACACAAGCTCAATCTAGCCCATTCCTCGAAATAAGTTTTTACGGGATCTAGAGGGATCATCATAAATGATTAAAGTGTGTTGATTACGGTACATAAAATGTTCAACCAAAACTGCTCCTGTAGACCAGGTCGAATTGGGAGAAGTTGTAGGTATTATTGCGGGTCAATTCATGTCGAGTAAACCTTGGTGTTGCGAGAATTCTTAATTCTGATAAGTCATGTCATATAGGCCCGAGTCGGACATCCAATAATGATGATTCAACATGGATTCTACATCTTGGAACCACATATCTTGGGGACGCCCTAAAGCACTCATCGTCTCTGCCTCCATTGATCTTGTGGGGGCCTATAGGAGGAAGGTCAAATGATATAAAAGGAAAGTCCAACAATATCTATACTAGACCCCATGAACAACACGATGATTCCTCATCTCAAGCAATTACTCCAACCAAATGATTTCTTTTCCTTATTTTCCCTCACAAATTATGCTGCATTAACTCTTTTCCTTATAAGCATTTCTTACCATTTGTAATGGCAAACTATATATACTTTGCATTGTACAAATAGACAAATAATAACAAACACATTATTTCTAAAATCTATTTTGTTCGAAAGAGCTAGTGTATGTGTTAGCTGGGGACCATTTATAAGCATTTCTCTGAACTATATTGTCTTTTCTTAATTTAGATTCAAAAGTTTTCATGTGACATTTATGTTGTTCATCTCATTAGATAATTCACTCCATGCATCTTAATATGTATAAGAATTGCACAAGTACTTTCAAAAGAAGTATCTTTACATTAAGTCAGTAATTAAACTATCTCTTATTATGTTAAAGGGACCCACATAGACATAAAGGGATCTTTAGTTTTTAAGTCCTATGTGTACGTACTCATACATATTATTGTATTGAAGAACAAAGTCTTTGTTGCGGCCATTAGTATATGAGTTGCTAGAAAGGAGACTTCAAACACATAAAATCATTTCGCTTTCCTCAATTCAACTATTCAACTAGGAGTATACCTCATAGGCGAAAACGCCACTATTTTGATGACTTGTAGGTGTATATGGTTCAATTCTTTGAGGAAATGAGAATTATAATAGGAATAAGAATTATAATTTTTTTTTATATATTTATTTAGTTGCACAGAATGGATGAGAATGAAAAAAAGAAATAAAAATGGATAAAATTATAATATTTTGATTTTGAATTTTTTTTATTAAAATTATTATAATATTATAATAAAATTTTAAAAATACTTAAAAAAAAAAATTAAAGTAATTCCAATCAATGTCACCTATTTTAATGGGAATTAAAATAATTCAATGTTTTTTCATTTTTACTTTATCAGTCTTTAAATTAAATAATGAAAAAACTTCTTTAAAATAGAGAAATAAATCTAAAAATGAAAAAAAAAAAAGAAAAAAAAAGAAGAGATCCTAAGTCCGAGAAAGAGGCCACGACTGATTTTGGTCCAGAAACGAGAGAAGAAGAGGCGCGACTAAATCTAGTAAACCGCAAATGAGATTGTTACATCCTTACATTACTCATTCTGTAATATCCGTACACTGTCTTCTAATTTCCCCACAAAAAAAAAAAAGAAAAGAAAAAAGAGGAAGAAGAAAATAAGAAAGAGAGAATAAGAGAATAAGAGAAGAAAGAAACCTTGACGCCACAAGACAGAGCTTATTCGTAAATCAATCGCCTCAACCTTAATACCAAACACAAAGCCCCGAGCGCCCCCCTTTCCTTAAAAAAGCGCATCCGACAACACTCTGTCGAAACCAATACAAACCGGAATCCCTCTTTCTCTTTTTTTTTTTTTTTTTTCATTTTCTTAAAACCCACTTTCATTAAATCAAAAATGGGGGGAATTAGAAAAAGGAACACTGTTCTTTCCTTTGTTCATAGCTGTTCTTGTTTTTTTTGCTTTTATTTTATTTTCATTTTTAACACCAGAAAAAAAGAAGGTTTTTTTTTTTTTTTTTCTTTCTAAAGCACTGATTAAAGTCTCTGCTGCAGCAGCAGCAGCTAACTAATTCCTGCTCATTGAATTCTCTTTTTTTTTGTTTAACTTTATTGCTGTTTTTAATTTAATTCAAAATTAAAATAATTTGTATTGATTTTTTTGGCTCATTATTATTCTCCAAAAATCTTTTCGCATATCTAAATCAACGCTACCTCGTTCTCTCTCTCTCTTTTCTTTCATGGTTCCATTCCCTAGAGAGAGAAACTCCTGCAAGATTTCTCACAGGGAGAGAGAGTGAGAGTGAGAGAGAGTTATCGAGAAATGTGAAGTTAATCTTCTGTCCCGGTCTTGAGAATCGTTTGATTTTCATGATTTTCTATGCTTCTTCTATTGTGATGTTGATGTCGTAGCTTTTTTTAGGGTTTAGGGAAGAGATTGGGAACTTTTTAGGGGAATTTGAAGTATTACTTTACTTGGTTGTCAATAATGGAGGGGGGTTCGGAGGAGGAGAAGAAGAAGCGTGCAGAGGGAGAGAACAAGGCCAAGCGGAAAATGAAGACCGCTTCACAGTTGGAGATACTGGAGAACACCTTTGCTGGTTTGTTCCATTTCCTTAACTCCCTTTTTTTTTGTTTTCTTGTTTTTGTTTATTGTTTTGTGGTTAATTTCTGTTTAATAATCTGTTACGATTTTGGATTCGTTTTAGTGGAAACTTACCCATCAGAATCATTAAGAGCGGAGTTATCAGTCAAACTCGGCCTTTCTGATCGCCAACTGCAAATGTGGTTCTGTCACCGGAGGTTGAAGGACCGGAAAGCAACTCCGGTGAAGAAGCCGGTGAAGGATTCAGAGGATGTGGTCATTGGAGATATTGGTAATGAGCATGTAGTAAGGTCTGGTTCGGGTTTGAGTCCATATGGTCATGGAGGAGTGGACTTGGGCCGGGTTGGTCCGAGGTCCGGGGTGGCTATTGCGAGGATTGGTAGTGACATGCCACCGACAAAGAGGTACTATGGAGCCCAACAATCAACAGTGGAGGTTCGAGCGATAGCTTTTATAGAGGCGCAATTGGGAGAGCCTTTGAGGGAAGATGGACCTATTCTTGGGTTGGAGTTTGATTCACTGCCACCTGATGCTTTTGGAGCTCCTATAGGTGAAGTTCTATCTTGGGATTTTTTATTCTAGCTGATTGAGCTGCTTTTTAAGGTTTTACTTGTTTTGGGTCTTATATATGAGTTATTATAATGGTTGGTACTTGATAGTGGGAAAATTTTGGTCGTCTGAAATGTTAGCTAAGGTCTAAACTGTAGTTTTGGAGTTACAAAACATCAATTGGCTTCAGTCGCTCATTCGAACTCACCTCTCAAAAAGTCAGAACACATTTTTCAAATGCCACTTTTCTCAAAAATGCTAAATTTAACTTCTCATTTGTAAAATTGTATTCATATTCATTGGGTATGGAATTGTCCAATTCTTGTGCTGCGGTAAAGTATCATTGGGTGATGATCTTTGGAAGCTGTGGTTATAATGTAGATTTTTAATTTGGAATATTCTGGTGAGCATATAAGAAAATAGAAAAAAGAGAATGGGTTGAAAGGTTAAAAGAGGGTTTTCATTTTATAGTAGACAATTTCCCCCCAAACTTGCAGCATAAATAGACTTCAAGTGGTTGAGCCCTGATGGTCATTCTATAATCCTAGGAGCAGGGGGACGGGAGAAGAAATCGGGATTGCCTTTCGAGGCAACTATATATGAGCGACCTGAGGCTAAACACATCAAGGTTAGTTGTTTTCTCTCTTCATAAAATTGGCTATATCTAATGCAATTGACACTTCGGTATGCCCACCTCTTATCATTTGAGAATTGTGGTCACTTTTCTGTCCTTTAGTATGATCTGAGTAAATCTGTTGATGCATTGGGACTGGTTGATTATGATTACGAAAAATCTTTAACCGAAGATTATTGTTACATTGTCAACTTTCTGTTCTTTGTCTAATTGCCATGCTTGTTTGATTCATAGTTGGTTTGGGATTGAAACAATTTTGACACTGTTCAAGGTATTAAAAGAAAAAAAAAATTAACATATAATTTTCAAGCCCATTGTTGATTTTTACAGTTCTAGACTTTAGTCACAACTGGAAGAATGGTAAGTATAATGTATATGTCATAATTATAGGGAAGTAGCCATGACTACTGGCTTAAAAGTATAATTGTTCTGGCACAGAGGTAGGACTTAGTTGGAATTTGTTTTCTCACAGTACTTTCGTCAATATTCACTATTATTCTCTGATTGCATCATAATTGTCATTAGACGGGGAAGGGCAAATAATGATCGATGATATTTACGTATCTTTATTATCAGGTTTCTGGGAGGTCTCTCCATGAATACCAGTTTCTTCCAGAGCAGCCAACTGACAGAACTGACAATTATGAAAGAACTGCCCCTTCTTATCATTGTGGCTCACCTGTTAATGGTCCAAATTCAAGGGCATCAGTATCTTCTTTTCCAGGTCAGGTATCTAATTTAAATCTCTTGACACAGCAAGGCAGGCAGGGTTACCCATTTCCATATGCTACAGATGACTATGAAAATATTTCTCGAAAGAGCCTCTTTCTGAACACTGCCGTGGATGCTCAGTATTCTACTCACCCAATTACTCAATTGGAGAATCCATTTATGACTTCTGACTGGAGGGTCTCCCATGACGAGGATGCCTTACGGATGGAGAGGAAACAGAAGGTATCTTAAGGTTCATAACTTTAATGATAGTTAGTCCTCTATAAGAATATCTGTATTCAACACATTGATTTTCCTTAATTAGAATGAGGAGGCAAGAATTGCTAGGGAAGTTGAAGCCCATGAGAAAAGGATACGAAAAGAGCTCGAGAAACAAGATATTCTCAGGCGAAAGGTGTGGTCTTGCTACTGGGGCTTACTTCTCTCTTGAACCTTTCTTATGTAGGACATATATATATATATCTATACATATTCTGATGCATGTAGAGGGAGGAGCAAGTAAGGAAAGAAATGGAAAGACAGGATCGTGAGAGGCGCAAGGAAGAAGAAAGACTATTGCGTGAAAAACAGAAAGAGGAAGAGAGATACATAAGGGAGCAAAGGCGTGAAATGGAGAGGAGGGAAAAGTTCTTGCTCAAGGAGTCAATTAGAGTGCGTTTCATAGTGCCACAATTACTGTCGTATTTTATAACTTGCCCTGTGTGATGATAAGTTTTCAGTCTTTATTTATTTATTTATATAATGTTCCCAGGCTGAGAAAATGAGGCAAAAAGAAGAGATGCGTAGAGAAAAGGAATCTGCCCGGATAAAAGCTGCCAATGAAAGGGCTCATGCTCGCAGAATAGCTAAAGAATCTTCGGAACTCGTTGATGATGAACGCTTGGAACTCATGGAGTTAGCTGCTTCAACCAAGGAGTTAACCTCGATTCTGTCTCTGGATTATGAAACTTTGCAAAATCTTGAGCTCTATAGAGGTAAATTGCACATCCGAGGAACCTTTTTGATGTTCACAATTTATGCCTACTCGCAGATTACTTTTATAGGGGCTGCTTTCAATTAAATGAGTCTTTGCATCTGCTATTTTTACTGAAACAGAAGAACTAACTTTGAACCTTAATTTTCTGATCTTGTTTTAATCAATTTATATATATATCATACGTATCTATTAATCTTTTTCAGGCTTTGACTTCAGTTAAATACTTCTGTGAATGTCAGACTAAGTATATACATGTTGATGGAAACATAATTTTCATTAATTTAGGTTGCTTTGTACTCGGATATCTCATTCATAAAGTTAAATAATATGCTTTACTTTGTTGGTTGGGTGAAAATGTAATTTTCGTAGATTTCCCTCATCTGAAATATGCTCACTTACGTTCACCTCCCTTTGGAGAAAAGTTACTCTTTCATATCTACTGGGATTAGTTGTATTGATTACTAGCTTTCTACTATTTCAATGCATCCTCAGCTGCTAACAAATGCTTTCTCTCAGATATGCAGACGGTGTTCCCACCTAAAGCTGTGGAAATGAAAAGGCCATTTGATCTTCAACCATGGACTGATTCGGAAGAGAACATAGGAAATCTTCTTATGGTAAGAGAAGTTATCCTTTCTACACTTGTTGAAGAAGTGACCATGTTGATAGCATTTTTACCCTCGTCAATATTGTGTCTGTTTCAAATGACCAAATAGACAAATCTAGGGTTTGCTAAATGGTGAATTTTATCTTCTCTAACTTCATAATGTTCAAAAACCAGATCACATATATTGGTTGGAAAACTTTGATATCTTAGAACAAGATTGCCCTTAATTATGCTCAATATTCAATGACATCTTCCCCCCCCCCCCCCTTATTTTAATTAAAATGTTGTATCTTATTTCATTACAAGTGTATAAAGTAATCCACCTGAACAGAGGGCTTTATAATTGATTTATAGATGTTATTTTGTAAGAATTTAGTTCCCTAGTCTAAACTGAAATTATGAAGTATCTTTTGTTTATCATTAGAGATGAGCATTGATGTATATTCTAGGTCTGGAGGTTCTTAATTACGTTTGCAGACGTTCTTGGACTTTGGCCTTTTACTCTGGACGAGTTTATACAAGCTTGTCATGATTATGTAAGGTTCTGTCTTTAGAATCACTTGAAGTTGAATTCACTTTTGGCTATGACACTACCCTGTTATGCTTCTGATAGTGTTTCTTTCTTTACTTTTTTATTTGTTCAATGGTCCTTCAGGATCCAAGGTTGCTTGGTGAGATTCATATTTCCCTTCTTAGATTGATCATAAAGGATATTGAAGATGTGGCTAGAACACCTGCTAATGGGCTCGGAGCTAATCAGAACAACGCTGCAAATGTTGGAGGTGGTCATCCTCAGATTGTCCAAGGGGTAACTATTTTGTGGCTAATTTTTTCTCTTTTTGTAGGTTTGCATTCTGCTTGATTCTAATTCAGTTCTCTTTGTTCAACTTCAAGTTTCAAAATTTTTACTGGCGTTTCCTATCAGGCATATGCTTGGGGTTTCAACATACATAGTTGGCAGTGCTACTTGAATCTCTTGACATGGCCTGAGATATTGCGGCAGTTCGCTCTATCAGCAGGGTTTGGACCTCAACTGAAAAGAAAGAGTACTCGATTGGTATATCTACATGATGAAAATGAGGTGACATCCTTGTCATTGTCTCTTCTTATTCACTTATTTAAGTGTGGCCAGCTTTGTTTTTTCGAAGGAAAAAATATTTCCTCAAAGAACTCTTTGATATTTTCCTTCTTCAAAATTAATTTATGAATAACTATAGTTGGGACAATAATCAAAAATTGATTTCTATTGTATCTGGTTCCAACATGTTTCTTAATATTTTTCCTCCTCTCTTTTATGCATGCAACTGCAGGGTACTAATGGTGAAGATATAATATGTAATTTACGTAATGGAGCAGCTGCAGAAAATGCTGTTGCTATAATGAATGAAAGAGGACTTTCAAATCCAAACAGGTCAAGGCACCGCTTGACGATTGGAACAGTCAAATTTGCAGCTTTTCATGTTCTTTCACTTGAAGGAAATAAAGGCCTGACTATATTGGAGGTTGTAGAGAAGATTCAGGTATATTTTTGAGTTCTTATTATATAATCTGTTTCCACTAGTAACTTGCTCACTTATTCCTTCACTTTCATCTTTTGTTTTAAGAAATCTGGCCTTCGAGATCTTACAACAAGCAAGACACCAGAGGCCTCTGTTGCTGCTGCTTTATCTAGAGATACAAAGCTCTTCGAAAGAACAGCTCCTTCTACGTATTGCGTAAGATCTTCCTATAGAAAAGATGCAGCTGATTCTGAGGCAATACTTTCTGCTGCAAGAGAAAGAATTCGCATATTTAAAAGTGGATTTTTGGATGAAGTATATGCAGAGGATGGTGAAAGAGATGAAGATTCTGAAAGCGATGGAGCAGAGGATCCTGAAGTGGATGATTTGGGTACTGAAATTAAGAAAGAGACTAAATCTCAAGGTCATAATTCTGATGCAAACAATACTGTGGGACTTGGAAAGGAAATTAATGATGCCATGGAAACTTCTCAAGCCGATATGGGAAATGGAGGTCAAGATTTATCTACAATGGATTCTGAAGGAAGCTTAAAAACAAAGGAAACTGGTGCGACAATCAATCAAGCTTGTGATTTTATTGGAAATCTTGATCTAGAAGATAAAGATATTGATGAAAGCAAACCCGGTGAACCCTGGGTTCAAGGACTTGTTGAAGGAGAGTACTCTGACATTACAGTTGAAGAGCGTCTTAACGCACTTTGTGCATTGATTGGCGTTGTAATGGAAGGAAATTCAATTCGGATCATTCTTGAGGTATCATTCCTCTTATCTTTTTGTGAATTCGGATATTTCTTCTGTGACATTTTGTTTGCTAATCAGTTGTTCCAAAAGCTTAAGTTGTTAGGAAAACAATTTTTTTTGTGCATGTAGGAATGCTATATAGTTCATGCATATAAAATGTTGAAGAAGATATCATACCCTTATATCAAATATGTAATCAATTATTCCATAAGCTTCAGTTTTCAGTAAAGGACAGAACAATGAATATGATGCATATAGAAATGCTGAGAGAACTGATTTATCATCTCTTTCACAGGAACGTTTGGAGGCAGCTAAAGCATTAAAGAAGCGAATGTGGTCAGAGGCTCAACTTGATAAACGTCGCAGTAAAGAAGATTATTGTTCTTTCCCCGCAAACAAAAATGAAGCTAACTTTACACACCTGTCAGGAGAGGGTAGGCAAAGCCCATCTCATGACATTTACAGCAAAAACAACGAGACATCCTTAGAACCTGACCAGAAAGATTGGCTTGGTAATTTAAAGAGTGAAAACAATAATCATATTAATCTGCCTTCTGAAGGGAACCTTCGGATGCAAGATTACCCTACTACTGCCAATGATAACTTGCAACTTCAAGAATCTGGACTTGCCTCTGAAAAGTCACACTCACAGTTAAAATCTTACATTGGTCACAAAGCAGAAGAAATGTATGTGTATAGATCCTTACCACTTGGTCAAGATCGAAGACATAATAGATACTGGCAATTTGTTACATCTTCTAGACATGATCCTGGCTGTGGAAGAATCTTTGTTGAGTTACACAATGGGTTTTGGAGGATTATTGATACCGAAGAGGTAGTTTTTCTCTCTTAGATCTGGTTCAATATCTGAAACAGGAGGTTTGGTAATCTAAAGTTTGTTTGAATTCTATTATAGTTAGAAGATGAGGTTAATCGATTTTTTCACTCGATTAACAATTGGGACAAAGTATAGTGACCCTAGCTAGAGCTTCAAACTCTAAACAAAATAAATTCTTGAATGAATTATAATAGCTAATATATTTTCTGGTTTCCATTCCAAAATTCTGATCTTGAATACTAATATCATCAGGCTTTTCCTATGATTACCTTACTTGGAATTTTATCTGTTGTTATTTTCTAATTTTATATGCCTGAATGCAGGGTTTCAATGCTCTTTTAGCTTCTCTGGATGTACGTGGGGTTAGGGAATCTCATTTGAACACCATATTACAAAAGATAGAATCTACCTTTAAGGAATCTGTTCGGAGAAAGTCACTGCATGTCAAAATAGGGAGTCAGATTGAAAACTCTTCCAAATCTAACACCGACAAAATGGCCCAAAAATGTGATTCTGGTGCCGGAACTGATAGTCCTTGTAGTGCCGTATGTGTGTCTGATTCTGACATGTCAGAGACATCAACATCTTTCACAATTGAACTTGGGAGGAATGAAAAGGAGAAAAAGGATGCCTTGAAGAGATACCAAGACTTTGAAAAGTGGATGTGGAAAGAGTGCTTTAATTCTCATATATTATCTGCTATGAGATATGGGAAGAAGAGGGCCATTCAATTGCTCAATATTTGTAATTATTGTCGGTGTATTTATTCGTTCGAGGATAATCATTGCCCTTCTTGCCACAGTAACTATAATTCTTTGGAAAGTGAAGTCAATTTTTCCGAACATGTTGCTCTATGCCATGAAAAATTAAGTGGTTCATTTACTTCTCCTCTTAGGATCAGATTACTGAAGATTTTATTAGCTTTGGTTGAGGTGACTATCCTTCAAAATACTAGCTTGAAAAAAATGTATTTATTGACTTTTTACTTGATTATGTCCTTTTCGCTTATTGTACATGGGTGTTGGACCACAGGTTTCTGTTCCAATGGAGGCTCTTCAATCATTCTGGACTGAAGGCATTCGCAAATCATGGGGTATGAAATTGTGCTCTTCGTCATCAACTGAAGAACTACTTCAGGTATTGATATAAATGTTGGGTGTGACCAGGTCAGAGTTTACTAGAATTTGGGTAAGCTGGAGTTTTGGAAAATTTGAGCTTTCATTTTTGTGAGGTAAATCAGATTTCCATTTGGATGAACAGTTTGAATTACGTTGCAGTTTGTGGGTCCAACCATGTTTTGAGTCTCACTCTAGTGTTCATCAGGCTCTGTTTCGAAACACTTGTTTTTTCCAGTTTGAGTCCACTATAGCCAGTTTAGGTCTTCATGTTATAATAAAATTGACTCTAGTCTAAACTTCAGTTTGATAAATCTGCCCAGATGGAGCCTATTACTCCAAACTCTTCAAACTTTCTATAATTATTCTTTCATCTGTTACTTTTTTACTTTCTCTAATCATCATTGTTTTATTGGGTTCAGATTCTGACATCATTGGAGAGTGCAATACGGAGAGAGAATTTATCACCAAAATACGAGACCACCATGGAATTGTTGGGTCGCTCCAGTGCATCACCCTGCATGGCTAATGACACTTTCCTTCCTGAGAAGGCCCCTATTCTTCCATGGATTCCATTAACGACAGCTGCCATTGCTCTGAGGCTTATGGAGTTAGACACATCTATCTTTTACACCCAGCAGCAGAAATTGGAGTCTAAAGACCATGGATCAGCTAACCTTGCAGTAAGTTTGTAGTATGTTCTTATAAACCTGAAACACTGTTGAAATTGATGACATCGCTCATTAATTTTTCTTGCTGAAATGTATGTTATTACCAGACATTTCCATCAAAGTTTTCCATTGCAAAATATTCTCAAGACTACAAAGCAACTGCAACTCCAAACAAGCATCATACAGAAGCAAACTGGGCTAATCCTCCATATGGGCCTTCCAGCTCAGGCCGTGGACGAGGTGGGGCACAAGGAAAAGCTGGTACCCGTCCTCATGGTGGAAGGTCAAAGAAAACCAATTTTGGTCCTGTTCTTGCATGGAAAGCTGGAAAATCACGTGGAAAACCAAAACGAGGCCGTGGTCGTAGGAGCATCAGAAAAAGGCCAAGGCTGGCAAAGAAGGAAGAAGATCAAAGTGCACAGAAGAATGATGTCTACAGTAAATCACCATTAAGCCTTGTTCAGGACTGGAATGAAGATCATACTATGATGTTTTCTAACCAAGGCATGGAAAATGATATGGTAGATGCATATGCAGATGGATTTGATGGTAAATCAGATGAGAATTTTCTTGATGGTAAATCAAATGTTACTGACCATTCGATTAATGATGACGATGATGATGACGACGACAATGATGACGGCGATGATGACGACG
The DNA here is from genome assembly GCA_027186245.1 of Coriaria nepalensis. Lineage (NCBI taxonomy): Eukaryota > Viridiplantae > Streptophyta > Magnoliopsida > Cucurbitales > Coriariaceae > Coriaria > Coriaria nepalensis. Next base: position 9,598,182 of record CP114490.1, on the reverse strand, counting down.
ATGAAGCCGAAGAAGAAGAAAGGCGAGGATCGGGTGATGAATATGAGATGGAGGATGGATATGCAGATCCGTTTGACGGTAAATCAGATGACACTATTCTTGAAGAAAGCTACTGTAACAATGTTAATAATGGGGATGAAGATGATTTTGACTATGTTAACAATGAGGAGGAAGAAGATGATGATAGTGGAGAACAATAACAAGATATTGAGGTTGAAGATGGTTTTGTCAATGGGAAATCGAGTCGGGTTCGTAGGAATATAGGGTTAAAGGTTGTATTCTTGTTAATTTAGAATAGGATATGACACAGAAATCAATGACTCTTTTAGAACTAAAAATAGAGCAATAGTTCCACTGTTCATAATTTACATAACAGGACTTATGATGAGGTTTGGAAGGAGAGTTTTGATCTACTAATCAATCATAAATGGATTACATATGCATTCAGTGTATTCAAATATACCTTGTGAGCGCATTAATTGACAATAATAAGCATATAAAAATTGGTTAATAATTAAGTCAATGAATTAACCGAAAATCCTAAGATAAAAAAGATGACAATACACTACAACAATTATTTTCTTACAAAAACAAAAAAACAAGAAAACAAAAACAAACAAACAAAACATGTTCTTAATTTATTTAATCATCTAACTTATAAAAAAAAAAAGACAAAAAAAAAAGACAAAACATGATCAGAAATTAAGATCAACAAGGAATTTCATCAGTAATCTTTTTAAAGATCGTAACAGGAAGCTTCACAAGACCCATCGCTAGCTTTACAAACGGACTGCAACAGAAGCAACATGGGCATATACATCCAATGAAAGATCTGCATGCAAATTATTTAATCACGTAAAAAAGAAAAAAAAAAATTTAATTACCGATCATCAATTTAGACTAAAATAAGGAGGAGGAGGAGGAGGAGAGACTCACGTAATAACATAGAGAATTGCACCGACTAAAGATAGAACACAAGAAACAAGAGCGAATGGAAGGCCCAATAAGAATGCACAAGGTTTGCAAGCCATTGTATTGTACTGTATTGTTTCTCTCTTCTCTCTTCTCTCTTCTTAACTTTTAGGGAAGGTAATTGTTTTATATGTATTGATGGAAATAGAACTGCCCTTCCCGCCCTTCTGCACTTCTAAGTAGAATTCTAATTCTATCTTATTTTGAATAAGTCGTTGATTGGGTTTTATTAATGGAGAATCGGAGGTGACAATTCGATATTACGTGGGTTTTGAAATGTTTACAACCAATGCTCGCTACGTACTCTACTGAATTGTAACGGACCTTGAAATTTTATATTTTTTAAATTTTAATAAGTCTATTAAATTGATTAGTTGTAATTTTATATTTTTGGAAATTTTCTTGTCAATTTTTTGAAATTATATTATTATTATTAATGTCAAGAAAATGGTATAATAAAAAGGATTTCCTTCTGAATTTGTTTATAAAATATTTATTTATAATCATTTATCTAATTTATAATTTTATATCTATTCCTTTTAATTTATAATTACTTAAAATAGTTTCGATTAGAGTAAAGCCCAAAATAGTATAACCAAATGATTGTTTAGCTAACTATGGATTTCACGCCTCCGGATAGATCAAAGAACTGAACATGTTTCCGATACCGACAATAGCTCCCCTCCCTCTCAGTCCAGTCATGTAAGAAAAACATTATTCACTTATGTGGATCGGACATTTCTTTATATTTTTCATACTTTCTCTCACCACCTTTGGAAAGGAAAAAGTAATGTTTCTCTTCAAAGGGTTAGAAACTTTGTGTCGGGGTTCTCCATTCGACACGTTTAGCCTTTGTGTCTCAGCTCAGCCTGTGCGTTCCTCAATCTTTGCAAGTTCAACTTCTTGCCTCAGCCAAGCTGTACAACTGATGCTTATCAAAGTGGATGAAACTTTGCTTCTATGGAATTTTGATTCTGCTCACTATATAAATTGATTGATTCATTCTTATTTTCGTTGTCCACTTGGATATTAACAATTGTGCCCTTCTGTTCACTTGGTGTCTTGACATTTTCACATATTAGTTTTTCATCAATAAAGTCGTTGAGATGCTTAGCTTCACACTCTGTGCTCTAATTTCTTTCCACTTTGTTTTAAAGTTCCAATTTATTTTTTAGTATTGATAACTTTTACTGGTAAATGCATCAGCTATTGGTAAATGATTTTAGCTCATTGAGAACCGAATAAGCTCCTCAGTCTCCTAGTGACTGAGATCTGATGAGGCTTTTACAACTGAAGAACAATCTTTATGGGTCTAGAGGGGCTAAGATTGTTATGCTAATGACTTGGTAAGCCCTTCAATCTTAAATATAATTTTTGTGTTTTTCAATCACATACTCCCGTAGAGCATAGTTCCAACTGTTTGGATAATATCCTATTTTTTCATTCATGCTGTCAATGATATCCTTTTAAAATCTTGTTTTTTCCAGATTACTTATCTCTTCTATTTTTCTAGGTAACTTGGAGAGCTTTTGAGTCTTAGGTTTCTAAATGTGAAATAGAATAACTAAAACCCAATTTTAACTCAGGATTTTTGCACCTCCGGGCACGGATCAATATTTTAATTCCATCGATATTTGAGATGTATATTAGGTACTTGCTTCTCGTGGGAGACACTTTGTGATGTTGATCGTGCACCGTTCTTCGTAGCAAGAATCTTCTCGCTTATTTGAGCTCCATAAACTTCTACGGCTAGACCTCAAAAGGTTATCTAGTGATGCCCCCTGCCATACTTAAAAGATAAGACGTTGATCGAGTCTAATAGTTCCCCCCCCCCCCCCCCCCCCTCCTCCCTTTTTGTACAAGTTGATCAGTGTGCCTTGAGTTTCAGCTTACGATACCTTAATCATCCTATCATTTATTTTACATGTTATTTCCCTAACTTTTCCATTCATTTCCACTTGAAAATCTTTTTCAAATTTTTTGACAACTTTTGCCCATTTAGATTTGCTTGCCTTAGGAAATAAGGAGACTTTGTGTTTAGAGCTTGTCCCTCACGCATATCATGATTGTAGCATGTCTATCATGTACTCCTTTCGATATTACTTATCTTTTTGTTTGGATGTTCATCTAACTACCCCACTTCAACTAGTTATAAAAAGGGAAAGAACCCATCCTCCTAGTATCCTCACTTTGCTTTCTTTCGATTTTCTTTTATTATCAACACCAATGCTGACACTTATCTTTTCCCTGAAGTTAGTCTTCAGTCTTAGCATTATCCTCCTTGAAAACCAAGAGAACTTCCTTTTATTACGTTTCAATGACAGATTAGGTACCCCACTAATTGTTAGCCTCTTCAGTGTTTGATGTTTAATTGTTAGTTGATGCTCGGGTTTTCCTCATTAGCTAGCCCCTTGGCACAAGTCTCTGGCCACTCGTGAGGTTGTGTCAGGATGATCATTTCTTGATAATAAAAAATACTTTGAATTGATGCCTTACTCTTCTAAGTAGGGTATTATCTCGATTCTTTATTGTTAGTTGAAATATCCTAATTTAGAGTTTCTTGGACTGCCTCAAGGGTTTCAGTAACCAATAAATTTTCCCTTTATTTTTATTTTTCACCATCCTCGTCTTTTTAAAGCTCTCTTACACAGCCCCTCAGGAGGTTTGGTCTTCAATCATGGATCCCCTGCACAAAAACTATTAGACTGAGGATTTCATGGAATTGCTTGGACCAATAGTCTTGTTGGCTTAATTATAGTTACTGAGTTGCAAGCTTTAATAATCTTAATTTCAAGAATATTGTATCATCTATATCTAATAGCCTGGTAGATATTAATAATGATACTCCTGAGGTTTTTAAAGATCCTACAGGGTTTTTATGGATAAGAGATATCTTGGTCTAAAATCCTACAAGGTTTTCAACATACTCATTTAATCTAAAATCTATTTGTCTAACTCGGGCCTGATCAATCACTAGTTTAAAATAAATAATGTTATTGACTTTGGCCAGTAATATGGACCATCAATGATTTTCTAGCATATGCAAGCTTATCTAGATGGAGTATGAAGAGGAAACTTGCATGTCCAGACTGTAATAGAAGTAGTGACACACTATGGTTATAAAATGCCACAAGCAGTGTAGTACATTGAACATTGTTGCTGGTTTCCCCCTCACCACCCTTGGCGGGATGATGAATCAAGATTTCATGTTAAATAACCGGATCATAGAGATCCACCATGGACAGTTACCACAATAGACATTAAAAATCAACTTGAGACGATTGAAAATGTTTATTTTGGTAAGGATCCAACCAAAAGAAAACATGTTCATCATGGAGAAGACATGAATTGGACCAAAAGTAGTATATTCTTTGACTTTCCATATTAGGAAATACTATTGGTTTAACACACTCTTGATCTTATGCACATTAAGAAGAATATATTTGATAGCATCCTTCATACTATCATAGGCAGCAAAAAGTCAAAGGATAATGAGAATTCATGAGCAGACCTTGCCACATTAGGTATCCGTGACGAGTTACATCCGACGATAGCAGAGTATAGAGCAACTATGTACACGTTCACACCAGAAGAGAAGGCAACCTTTTGCAACTAGGTGTCGGAGATTAAATTTCCAGATTCTTACTCTTCTAAAATATTTAGATGTATAAATGCAGTCGAGCAAAAGATCTTTGGACTCCAAAGTTATTCATGCAGTGGATATTCCCTGTTGGTCTTTGTGGCTTTATAAGAGATGAGTATGTTCAGAAAAGCTTACTAAAGCTATGTCTTTTCTTCAAGAAGTTGGCAACAAGGCATACCTCTCATTTTGTGTAAGTTATAAAAGCTCTTTGCTCCATCTTTCTTTGATGTTCTGATATACTTGGCTATTCACTTACTGTAATGATATGTGTTGTTCAGACCTTTACTTTACTACACCTTTCCTCATTAAATCAGAGTAATTTTTTTTCTACTAAGGACTTAATTTCAAACAAACTTTTTAAAAATTTCTTCATTAAAATGGTTTCTTGATTTATAGCAAAATCTATCATACAGTTAGTTTCAAAGAAGCTTTTTAAAACTTTCTTCATTCAAAGGGTTTCTTGATTTGTAGCAAAATCTTTCATACAGAAAAAAGGGAGTCTGTTATAATGCCTTCTTAGGTATTGTGAGGAAGTAAAATATAGACCTCCGTTATTTATTCATGGCCTCGGACCTTAAGTTCTTCAATAACTATCATACACGAGAGAACTATCAAATACATCAAGAGAGACAAGCTCTCGAAGAAAGCCACGAGAGCTGCAAAAAGAGTATATAATAGGAGGAAAAGTAGGATCTACACGGTTTTTCTTTAGCCTTTTAGGTAATTATCACTTCAATTACACTTTAATTAATATATAGTAAGCTTCTAATATTTCAAGCTTTTAATATTTCAATTTGATCATTGTTAGTACATTTTTATATTATTCTATAGGTATGAGATTTTGAAGCTATTCCCAGCATTATAGAGACATTTAGGTTGCGTTTAGAGAATATCGATAGGCCACAAATCCTTAATTGAGTGATGAATAAGAAAGGAAATGCATCCTACACAAATCTAACATTAGTTTTATGATACAGATTAGAGTATATAGAATCTTATGCCTATCAAGGGAAGAAGAATGCGAGCCTTACTTGACCAACATTGAGCCATTTCACGATGAGGTTAAAGATGCAAAAATCGATCGTGCAATGGCCACACTAAATGAGATCAAGGAGCATGAAGAAGATGATATTATTGGAGATGAGGTAGAAAAGGGTGAGGAGGAAGAAGAGGTTTAGGAGGAGGATGAAGAACAAGAGAGTGAGGAGGAAGAAGAGGTTGAGGAGGAGGATGGGGTAAGGGAGTAAGGTCATTCTACAACTGCACTAAGGGTACAAAGCCATTTGGTTCCAATCAAGACAAGAAGTAATGAACTTTTCAGTCATGAGCTACGCGATTTATGCAGAGGATTGAGGGGAGATAGGGGCTAAAGCACAACGTCGATCTCATAGAAGTATAAGTTGAATTCTTGTAGCCTATAAACTTTGGATTCAATCTTGAATAGAGAGACCATTCCGCTACCCTTGAATTTCAACTTGATTCTTTACCCAATGTGCCAAATACATGCATCCTGTTTTGAATTAGGATAAACACTTTTTACAATATTTAATAATGTGTGATGAATCTAAAATGAAAACCAAATTAAGGGCATCAGGTATCTTTTCTCAAAGCTTAGTCAAGAACCAAGTTCATGATATTTCGTTCTCCGAGTTGACTATAGCCCATACTCTCGGATAAAGGTGGTTGTTACCATCCTATGTGGTCATGACTATGGTTAGAAGCTGTCTTTATATTTAGCCTTCAAAAATATCCCATCAATAGAAATAACCCTTCGCATGAGCCGAAACGCGTTAATGGATGCTATAAAAGCCATGAAATAATAAAGAAATCTTTCTTCTTCATCCGTGAGAAGTGTAACTACAATCTCTACATTAACCACTTTTCTCACGAGAGAGTAACGTAGCCAACAATAGATGAGTAGCTCACCTCGGCCATACCCTGAATAAGGTCACTTGCAATAGACTTTGCTTTTTATGCCTTCCAATAAGTAATATTTACCATGAGGTCATTATGGGCTAATGTTTTGATCATTTTTGGGTTAAGACCTTCATTACATCCTCTATAACTATTCATCACATGTTGTCCAATTACAAATACGGATGCTTGCTGATGTTTTTTATGCCTAAAACCAAGGGAACATGTGTGTTGATCTTTATAAGTTTGAATTTGGAAAAATGAAGAATATTTCTTACTTGTAGCATAAAGCCTCTACTTGCAATTTAGATATATACAAACGATAACGAATGTAATCTTATTCGACTTCTTCACCTTGAATTCAAAATTTCATTTAATCACGTCCCTATGTAGACTTACCCTTAGGTCGTTCTTTAAAGCAAAGAACTGAGTGCGATAAAAACTCCTCTCCACTTGATTGAGAAGAAATAATTGGGAGTAAATTGTGGTAAAACGTTAGTACTCGATACCTCGAACTAAGTAGCAATAAGAAACATATTGACATAATTACTGCACTTTTCTTCAATTTCATTTTATGGTTGTGGTAAAACGGTGGCAACAATTCATGAATAGGGGTTTGGATCTGATTCTCTAGAAAAGATAAAGTATCAGATATATGAGAGATAAATACTACTCCCTCAAAGTAGTCATCATGAAACAAATGAAACTTAAGATTTATTTCATTATTGTGGCGATTAGTACATTTTTCCTCCGTGATTTCGTTATTGTCACAATTACCACATTCTTCTTGCGTCACCTCTATCATCCTCATTCTCATTCTCTTCATTATCCTCATCCTCAAACTCATCTTCAAAATAATCTTCCTTTACATCCACATTCATACCGTCATTTAGATATTCTTCACTGTCATCATCATAATTTATAAAATTCTAAATTTTATCAATACTAGAATGGGTAATTGACGTTGCTTTCGAACATGCGTATCATTTCTCCTTTTCGGAATCAACATCATGTGTAGTGGAGATTTATCTTATTCTCTCAAATATGCATGGACTTTCTTGTCTCTTAAAAAAAGAGACTTTTAAAATCTTGATACAATAAATAATCGATATTCGTTGAATTAATGAACAATTTTAATCTTAATATTATTAATTTATCAAAATTTTATTATAACGGTGTAGTTCTATGCTCCTCTTATTCAACCCATGACTCAAACTTTGCGAACATAGAAACTTTTCCGATTGACTTGATATTGTGAAGAGAGATTAATAACAAATTTGACCAACCGCAACTAATTTTTGAATCACTAATTTTTGAATCACATAATGAATGAGGCTAAATAATAATAATAATAATAATAATTATTATTATTATTATTATATGGATAAATTACACATTTATGATATATAATTAAGATCTTGATTCGGTTGATCAAGCATCTTAGAAATTTATCCTATTAACTAGTGGGCTCCATATGCATGTGACCGTTAATTCAGTTTCAATCGAAAGTTAAATCAATAAAGGTAATCTAAATGGGGTTAAATTATTGGGGAGAGTGTTTTGGGTCAGGGATCCGGTTTTGGATTATATAGGTGAGGATTGGGGAGGGAATTGGGGAGACCTTTTAGAAAGGAAAATGACCAGAGATAAATAAAGCTAGCTCTGATTGATTCGTGATTGCAACATAATCACAAGGCACAAGCTGCTACAATTTTTGAAATTTTAAGAGGGCCAATTCAATTGTGACATGAATGTCCATGTCTACCAGCTAGGACTGTTCACAAAGACATCTATGTCCTTTTTAGTGTGGCACGTATATATGTATTAACAAATCCTGTGTCGAGTAGTCATATTAGTGTTCCTATTTTTGTCCCTTGATACATATGGCATGAAAACAATAGAATCTGGCCGGCCGTCTCTCTTCCCAGTTCGAACTCCTTGTAAAATGATCTCAGTCTATTAATTTATCATTACCTTAATTATACGTTAAACAACCTTTGCTTGGTTTACTATTTTTATATGATGACACCGTAGAAAATGTAGGGTTTGATAAAACATTTAATAAAAGATCGGTTATTCTATTAATTAGTAATTAGTTTTAAATTAAAAATTCAAATTTCATAACACTCTTAATTCATTACTTGATTTGATTCAACTCATGAAATGAGAAAAATGAAATTTTTTTTTTCTAAAATGATCGCTTAATTAATTAATTTTTTTTTTCTTTTCCTTTTTTTTTCTCCTATTATTTTTCTTAAATAACATCTCAAACTTAAACACTATTAATTTCTGACCAACTGCCTCCACCGGCCACCACCCCCTTCCCCCTTCCCCCTTCTTTTCCTCTTTTCCTCTTCTCGTCAAAGATATGACGGCGGCGGTGGTTAGCCAAAAATCGATGGTATTTAAGACTGAGAGACTATTCGAAGAAAAAAAGAAAAAGAAAAATAAGGGTAAAATAAGTAACCACAAATAATTTAAATTAGTTATTGGTTCATTTTAAATATAAAAATTCATTTTCTTATTTCATGGGTCATTTTCTTATAATGAAACTTAGGAGTTATTGTAATTTTAGTTTGATTTTTAAATATTTATTATGATGATATAAGTTTTGAGAATTTATTATAATCTAATATTTTTTTAATGTTAAGTATAAATTTTATAAATTTTTTATAATTTGTCCTAATTTTCTTATAATAATAATAATAATAAAAAATAAACATAAGATAATTATTATTTAATCTCTTAATTGACATACATTTACCACTCCTCCACGAGATACTACACTATCATATAGCTTAAGAACTTATTGTCATCATTCACATCTACAAAGTGAAAGGGATGTAAGTTCCATTATAAGAAAAGACAACGTGAGACCACGACCCACAGTGCAAATTAGAAAATGATGTGAATACCTAATCATATCTAATGGTTCATATATGCAGTCTACATTCTCTATGCATTTACATTATCCCCTCCATTTAAAATCATTACTTACCTATACTAGTACTATAAACTCAATTATTCAATATATATATATATATTTAATGATTCTCATTTGGGAAGGAATATATGGGGATACTTATATTGTCTTACGGATAAAAGAATCAGCTACATTACTAGGAAATCACAATTATTTACAAGATAATTAAAATATTATTCACACTCGGATTTTCATATAATTATTTTAATTTAACTTAATTTTAATTAATATACTATTTTTAAAAACATTTCAGCTAAATACTATTTTTTAGATTTTAGCTCACGTCTATTTAGATAACTTAATATTTAATTATCTATTCTATTTAACTTAAATTTCATAACACTTCTAATCCATCAGTTGACCCGATTCAACTCATGAAATGAGAAAAATGAATTTTCTTTTTCTAAAATGATCACTTAACTAATTAATTTTTTTTTCTTTTCCCTTTTTTCCATATTATTTTCTTAGATAACCTCTCAAACTTAAATACTACTAATTTCTAACCAACTGCCTCCCCAGCCACTAGCCACTAGCCACCCACCCCTTCTTTTCCTCTTTTCCTCTTTTCCACTTCTCCTCTTCTCTGTGCTTTAAAATAAAATTGATATTATATTTAACTGATATTGATGAAATTTGAATTTAAAACTAGTTTGTTATTGATTTGTAAAAAAATACTCAATTTTCCAATTTATCGTTAGAATAGTGTGATGTTTATGAAATAATGATTTTTTTTAATATAATATAGTATGATATTGGGCGCCTTCTGTACTTTTTAGTATATTTTTTATTGTATTTGATTAATATTGATGAGATTTTGGTATGAAGTTTGTTATTGATTTGTGAAAAAATTCTCAATTTTCCAATTTGTCATCAGAATAGTATAATGTCTATGAAATAAGAGTTTTTTTTTTCCAATTTGGTCTAATATTGAAAGCATTCTGTGCATCTAAGATATTTTTTTATTGTGTTTGACTTATGTTAATGAGACTTAGATTTGAAATTAGTTTGTTATTGATTTATGAAAAAATTCTTAATTTTCTAATTTGTCATTAGAATAGTGGAGTGTCGCCTATGAATCAACATTGTATGGTTTTTGTAATGGTTTCTATTTTATGGAAAATTGGGAAAGATAATAGAATGAATTTTTTTTTTTCCAATTTCTCAATATCTACTTATACAGTAAGACATTGTGAAATTTGGAAATATGACATTTAAGAAAATTTTCAATGTCTTACTATATTAAATACTCTCAATTTCCCAATGTCCATATTTTCCAATTTTCCAATTTTCCAATTTCCCAATGTTTTCAATATCTTTTTCCTAATTTCCCAAATTTTCAATTTCCCAATGTCGTCAATATCATTTTTCCAAATTTCTCAATTTACCAATGTTGTAAATATTCAAAAAAATGTTCAATTATTGTTTCATGGTGTAATTGGCTGGTGGTTTTATTTTTTATGTATGTATTTAATCCATAGTTGTCGATGTGTTACTAACTTTGTGCTCTTGGTGTATATTACAAGTGTTAGAAGGTGATAGACCTCATGCCCTTACACAGATCTTTTTGGATGAGTTATATTTTAACTCTCGTGTCCACTCTCTGTCAAAGCAAGAAATAGTAATATGCAATATAAAGAATAGGTAAACTCATTAGTTTACCTATATGGGTCACCTGTTTGATATGGATAAGAAGCTAGTAACGTTAGGTAAACTCATTAATTCCTTAATGATCCGTCGAGCAGATTACAAAAAGGAAAAACACCTATGGCTTTTGGGTGGTGCAAAGCCAATGAGGTTTGTGCTAAGAGATTTCTCACTAATGACGGGGCTAAATTGTGAGGATTACCCTAAGTTGGAGGAAGTAGAGTGGTTGGAAAAAGACAAACGACTTCTGAATAAGTATCTTGGGGAGAATACTTGCTTACTTCCTTAGGAAAAGTTTCTAAAGATCGAGAAGAAAGATAATGATCTCGTCAACATGGCAGTTGCTTACTTTGTGGAGGGTGTGCTATTGATCTTAGAGGTGAAGACAAAAGTTAATGGATGGACATTCTCGATTGCCAGTAATTTGGAGAAATTCAACAAAACCCTTAGGGCAGAGCTGCATTCGAGATTATGATTGGTTCATTTCAAAAAAACGTGTTGGAGAAGGCTAAAAACATAAAGTTTTCGGTGTTGAAGAAGAAACTCACACGCTTACAAGATTTCCTCTTACTTTTCAAATTAGTAGTTTATATTTTTCCGTATAATTTGTTGATGTTTAAGATTAATAAAATAGTATGTGCTCACCCTTTTACTATGTAGGTATGAGCTTATAAATCAATCCCATATCTTGGAAAACAAACTATAATATAGAAATCAGCCGATAAGATACCACAGATGTTGAACTGGAGCTCGAAGTCCAAGCATATCGTAACTCATGAGAACGTGGAGGCGTGGTTCCATACGGATAGGGTTAGTAATTCATCTATATTGTTTACTTTATGATATTCAATAATATTTATCCGATATTAACTTTATTATATTTTATTTGGTATACACAATGAAAGGTGGGGACTGCAGAGTTTATACGCTGAAGTATCTAGAGTTTCATCATTTATGTAATTGATGTCAATGATTTGAATATTCAGCTATTCCGCTCATATATTGCAACTCTTATATATTAAGTATACTTGGAAATTAATTAAGATTTGTAGTACTTATGATTTTAATGTTGTTGAGTACGCAATTGGATAGGGCTTTTCCTAAACTGTTTGGATTTTTTGTATTTATGGATGCTGGTTCTCTTTGTGTACATGTCTGTGAAAGCAGGATTGGTTTGTTATGCTTATAAGCTTTGTATTTGGCATGAATTGGTTTATTGTGTATATAGGTGAACTCTTGTATTTTTTTTTTAAATTTGTTTTTTTACTTTTGCTTCAGTTTCATGACCTTATTCTATAACAACTGGTGTTTTTTACACCTATAAGAAGGTAAAAACTAAAAAAAAAAGTTAAATTAAGGCCAAGTTAGATAAATGAGCACAAATCAGAAAGGTTTGACCATTTGGTTGTAAGACAACACTTTCTATGTTATTCCCAATTTCTCAATGTCTCAAACTAATGAATCAAAAGACATCCATACACTACGATCAAAGGAAACACATTAAACTAAAATTAAAAGATAGACATCTTTGTTGATCAAAATGGTAGACATTAAACTACCATAAAAGGATAGATATGGAGTTTCCTTTAAAAGATCCAAACGGTGGTGTTTATTTGAACAATTTCTTTTTCACCTTTAGAGTCCTTTTATCCATAAATGGCCCCTTACGAGTTGGCCGAGTTCTATAAAGTGCATGTGTCAGGATCTGATAAGGTATTGCCTTTAATTGTTCATGAATGACAATGCTATGACGAATATCGTCTCGTGGAACACGAAGATCACGTACTTGTGAAATGTCCACGTACTTGTTGAGTAGACTTAGCAGTAGGTGCAACTATTGAAATATATCATATTTATGGTTCTAAATATAATGTTTAGTAATAATATAAAAGTAAAAAAATCAATCATTTTGGACAACTATTAAAAAATATCATCTTATGCTTCTAGATGTAGTGTTTAGGCATAATATGAAAGTAAGGTCAACCCTTTTGGTCAACTGTTGAAAGGTATCACCTTTATGGTTCAAAATGTAGTGTTTAGTCATAATATGAACGTAAGAATATCAACCCTTTTAGTCAACAATGGAAATGTATCACATTTAGGGTTCTAAGTGTAGTGTTTATGCATAATATAAACATAAAAGGGCTAACCATTTTGGTCAACTATTGAAATGTATCACATTTATGGTTCTAAGTGTAGTACCCAAGCATAATATGAACATAAAAAAGTTAACCCTTTTAGTCAACCACTTTGGTCAACTATTGAAATATTACACATTCATGGTTCTAAGTATAGTGTTTAAGCATAATATAAACTTAAAAGGTCAACTATTTTGGCCAACAATTGAAAGATATCACCTTTATAATTATAATTGTAGTGTTTAGGCATACTATGAGCGCATCATTACTATCTTTTTGATATAAAGCTAGATTTTTGAAAATATCATTACTGTTTTATTTCATTATGTATCTTCAAAAAGTGGTATTGGAAAAAAAAAACTTCTTTGACACAAAACAAATTATAGAAATTCGCAAAGTTTCCACAAAACTATAATTTCCCAATTACAAATTTTCAAAAGGTTGTATTGGGCGTTAATGTGTTGTAGCAAGTAAAGGAATAGAGTTCCGACATGTAGTCTTATTATGTCCATAAATCTCACATTTGCTACACTTATTTCTCTTCAGTGGAAATTCACTCCTCAAAAGTATACATTTTTTTTGGTCTCCCGCTTTATTTACGAATTATAAGGGGTTCGACAATAATTACCCGAATCTCAAATTGGAATCTCAATAATCCTTCGATGGTATAGGATATATCGATTCCACATATGTTTATGTCCAGTACTCAGTCATGTAGTGTTCTTAGCATAAGGTGTGAGGTTGTATCACCCGGTTATTTGTGATTATTTAACTCAAAAATGCAAATGAATGAATGCACATGTCCTTATCCATTTGAGAAACTCTGCATGTGCAACTCTACTCACCTAAGTCTACCGACATATTAATACCTAAAGAACTGATGATCTCATACTTTGAATCGTATGTGTTATGTACTTTCATCCTCAATGATTCATTTTGTCTTCTCCTTAACTCATTTTCCACCTCTAGAGTAAGTGGGGTATTTGTTAGATTTGTCTCACATATGTGGTTATGGAACTAAGTGGTCATGATACTTGTGGATTTCATTGAGCAACATTATTATTGGATACTCACGTGCGTCTTTCAATGAAGCGTTAAGCTACTCCGATATATTATTAGTCATTATATTATACTAGTCACCGGTGAAATACGCTCTCACCTAGTATAGAAATCCAACCGTTTCCAAGTAGGTTGTAACACCTATATGTTGGGCTTTAATCTAGTTAAACTATGTCTCGAATCTCTAATCCTGTATGCTTTGGCCGCTTTGCGGAATACATCTAGAATACCACCAAACTTGAACTTGACTTGTTGTTAAAGGCGCCACATGCAAGTGTCATGTTTAGCATATCGATCAACATCATGTATTGAGTTCTCTATACTATTCGCCCGATCTAATACAAAAACCAAATTCAATGCATCCGGGATCAAACCCTATAGCTTACTCAAGAACTATTTTCATGATACTTCGTTCTCCGAATCGACTATAGCCAACGCTAGTGGATAAAAGTAGTAGTTACTATCTTGAGCAGTTACACACAAAAGCTTGCCTTTGTACTTAATTTTTAAGAAGGTACAATTAATGCCAACGATCCTTCTCATTAATCTAAATCCATTTATTGTAGCTCCAATTTTCATGAAAAAATAACAAAACATATTATGGGCGTTCGTCTTAAGGGCTGTTATAGACCTTGGATTAAGCGTCTTCATCATGGCAGCGTATAGCAGTAAGTCTCTATAATTAACCTCGGTTGTACCACGAATGAGGTAATATGCAATAGATCTTGATTTTTATGGCTTCCAGTAACTAATGTGTACTCCTATATCACCTTGGATAACTTCCACAAGAAGTCATACTTTGGAAATCTCGTTACACCCTCAGTATTTTCCCTTCACATACCGTCCAATCATAAACGTTTTTGTTTGCTGATATATGCATTGCCTGTGACTAACATTATAAGTGTGATGATAGTTATATTGTCGAATTTGGAAAAACAAAGAATTTTTGTTCGCGGTGGCGCAGATTCGCCACCATCAATTTAGATCAATGCACACCATGAAAAACGTAGACTTATTCGACTTCGTCACCTTCAACTGATAATTCATTGCCATTGCATGAGAATAAAAGCTTACCTTCAGTTCTTTCTTTGAGGTAAAATATTATTTCACATAAAATTCCCCTCTAAGTGGCTGGGAATATTTAAATGGAACTGAAATATTTTAACCGCATGTCGAATGTTGGGTTGTAATTGGAACTGGAATCTCTACGTTTTCAATTTCATCCACAACGTGTGTTGATCACCTAATAAATAGAGAGGGCTCCTCAATTGGTATTTCACCTAAGTTCTCATCACCCCCACTGAATATAGCACGGTTGAAGTGCTCACTCTCATACCCTTGATTCAAACTCTCATCTTTGTTGTCCTAATGAGTGTCACAATCTTCCACCACTATTTTATCCACATCACCAACAACATCGTCCCCATCCTCAACCCCTATCCCTATCGCCATCCACTAGATCAAAGTCGTCTTAATCATCATCATTGTCATATTTGTCACTAGTATAATCAAATTCATAAAAATCATCATAATTGTCAACAAGATTTAATGTTAATATTCATACTACTGACAACGTCTCCACCCACTTGATCATGAATAATAGAAAGCATAGGTATTTCACGGTCATTACATAAACTGTTATTTGTTTACAGTATCAACTTCACATATAAGAGAGAATCTTCATTTTTAGATTGTAAGTGACACACAAATCTCTTTATTTTCTCATTCTTTCTTATAAATAGTGGGAAACATACTATTTTACTTGATGTCGTATATGATAATTGCAAACTTCATTCATTTTGATCTACGTCAAAAGAATTGTACACAACTTTCAACAACTCATTATACATGATGTTAGATTCGATAGAAGCTCCAGTTATTTCTTCAATGTATTTACAAGCTAAACGAACGAATTATCTTTCTCTTTCCACTCACCATTAAAATATATGACTATGAAAAGACTTTTTATCTGTAAAGAATGAAAAATAAAAATGAAATTAGTATACTCTCAAAGTGAATATATGTGAAAATCAGGTTTAGATATCACTAAAGAAAATGTATTGCCCAATTTTCTTAAATTCTCAATGTCACTCTTAATTTAAGATATTGAAGTAAGATATTGAGAAATATTTTGATTATGTTCATTTTTCCCAATTTCTTAATGTACTCTCTTAATTTAAAATATTGAGAAATTTGTAAATATTTTAATTCTATCAAATTTTCTCAATTTTTCAATATACTCTTACTACTTAAGACAACAGTAAGTTTTTGAATTATGTTCTCTTCTCCAATATCTCAATGTTGTCTCTATATTGACACATTAAGAAATTGGGAAACACTAACTCTATTTTCTCTATTTTTTCAAAATTTCAAAATTTTATATTTTTTTTCACCTTTTCACATTATTTTATTTGTCGAATAACTAGAAATGTCTATTATAATCATTAGTTGAATAGAATGACCCCAGAAATAAAGGATTATCCATCACATATTCATCAAAAAGAGAAAATGTGGATATGAACCTTATCTTAACAAAAAATTTTCTATCTTGAAACTCTCTACTTTCAATTACAAACCTCGATCACAAATCTATTCGAAAAAGTGAAGGTAAATTGCCTCCCATGAAAAAAACACTGCTTCCTGGGAAACAATTTGTCGTCAGTCAACTTAATAGTGATGCGAGCAAATTTATATTTTCACTCAGTATTTGAGTGATATTGAAATAACTCACCCACCCATATGTATCATTCTCACCACACTTATCAATTTTTTCGATGATAACTTTATCCATTCTTTTTTTTTACCTACTTTTGTTTTTAATTATATTATACTAATATCAAAAATATAAAAAAAATAATTAAACTATTAATTATTTTTATCGTAGTAAAATTAATTGAACTTTTTAATATATTATACATATATATACCGGTTAAAATAAAACAGGTCTGCAGTCTCTTTCTTCTTCACTGTAGAACGGATATACATGATGACCAGGTAAATTATATATGTCAATTTCTTTTCTGTACTTTCCCCGACTTATTAATTTCTCGTCTCTCTTGCTCCCGAACCTTTCAATAATTTTTTCCTTAAGAAAAAAAAAATAGAGGAGAAAATAATTGTTAGCTCACGAGGCAACTAGCAATATCATCACTCAAAAAGTTAAAAAACCCTTAGAAAAAAAGTTATCCACAAATCCCAAAAAATAAATAATAAATAAATAAAATAATAGATATGTATCATTCCTCATAACACAACAAAAACATAAAAACAAATGTCAGAGATCTCAAAACTCAAGTTGTGGTTGTGAATCCATGCATTCCCTTCCCTCCTCCTCACAACCAACTTGCTCTAGCTAGCTCTTCCAAAAAGACAAATCCAGCACAAACTAAGAGCTAGCTAGCTTCGATCTTCATCTCCCTTCCCTTTACCGGAGAAAAAAAAAGAAGTCTAACTCCTTCCATATATATTTGTATTTAGTACGTGTATATAATTGCACCAAATAAGTATTTTAATCTATATCTAATTAGTAGGGTTGGATTTAATGCTGGCTGTGTCACCTTTGAGGAGTAGTAAAGATGAAAATCAAGGAGAGATATCGATGGAGAGATTCTCAATTGATGATAATCATCAATTTCCTGATTTTGGAGATGCTACTAATTTTTTTGAAAGCATCAACTTTGACGATCTTTTCGTGGGAATCAACGATGAAGATCTATTGCGTGATTTGGAGATGGACCCAGATCAAATGCTACCGGGATTTTCTGACATGAATACATCATTTTCCGGTGAAAATTTTGACGATAATACTTTAAAATTTGGCCAGGAAGACCATAAAGGTTCCGGGTTGGATTCGGGTCCGGATCGAGGCGAAGTGAAAGAAGTAGGATTGGATAAGAGAGATGATGATGAGAAATCTTTTAACTCAGTGAACAAGTCGGTGAAAGAAGGTGATCATCGTCATAAAAGCAAAAAGTCTTCTTCATCACAATCAAAGAACTGTCATGGGAAGAGAAAAGTGAAGGTAAAGTAATTAAATTATAACCGGAGGAAGCTCGAATAAGTTTTCTTCTATGGCTAAGTTTTAATTGCTCTTACTGTCCTTCTAGGTTTTTTTTTTTTTTCTGGGGCAATTTCATTAAGATCTAGGGTGTTATAATCACATTAAGCAACAAAGCATAATGTTCGCCATGGCATCAGCTACATATATATACACAAAGTTGGTCTAGCTATTGAACAAGATGATTAACACTCTGCCTTAGCTCTTTTTAATTTCTTGAAGCGTAGATGTCAGGGTCTTAAGCTTTCACTTAGATTTTTACTATAGGCTATCTCACGTGCCTTAAATTGTTGTTTCGTTAAATATGTCAAAATTTAAGACCTGAATAAAAATCATCCTTTGAAGCCATGGATGAGAGTAGAGTGAAACATGGATAACAATTCAAAAATCAAGATATCACATAATGTTAGGGAGCTAGATTTAAATTAGTATAGAATTATAGTTTTTTTTTAATCTGTTTTTTTTTTTAAGACAGGGACTGATTTTGTTGAAATCGGTGTAGGTTGATTGGACGCCGGAGCTACACCGGAGGTTTGTGCAGGCAGTGGAGCAGCTTGGGGTGGATAAAGCGGTGCCTTCTAGAATTTTAGAGCTTATGGGAATTGATTGTCTTACTCGCCATAATATTGCAAGCCATCTTCAAGTACTACTACAACCTTCCTTTCTATAGTTTTTGTCATTATTCCACCCAAAAAAAAAAGGGGGGGGGGGGGGGTTGTGAAGGCGGGTCTTGTACTTGGACATGCAATCTGGTTCGTTTTTTGTTTCTTTCTGGTTCATCGATCGAAAAAGAACTGTCAAAAGAGCTTTTGTTCCTTAGTTATTGTCTTTATTTCCTCTAATTTCCCTCTTTAAGGAGAAATTGTATATATGCAGATTTCAAAAGATGTTATAATAATGAAGTAACATACATGTATGAGATTTAGGGTTTCTTGGGTCTCCTTCGTCTACTAAGTTTGTCTGCCATCTGTCTGATTATACCTCATTTCTGCAATTCTTTCTCCATAAAATGACATTGTACGTAATGAACTAGGTCGATATATTGAAAATGACGGTTGCTTGGTACTACTTTGTACAGAAATATCGGTCGCATAGGAAGCATTTGCTAGCTCGTGAAGCCGAAGCGGCAAGCTGGAGCCAAAGGCGAAAAATATATGGTGGGGCACCGTTACCAGGTGGTGGATCCCACTCCAAGAGACCAGACGTAATGAATCCATGGCGGCTAGCTCCGACCATGGGTTTCCCTCCTCCTATGGCACCAACCCCACCACCCCCTCCCGTGCACCAGTTTAGACCGTTACACGTGTGGGGCCATCCGTCTCCACCACCACCATCTACATGGCGTCCACATGCTGCTCATCCGCCAGTACCCGACCATTCATTTTGGCACCATTATCATCAACGGGTAAGTTGATTGAGCTTATTAATTTAAAATTTAACCCTAACTAGATTTTGACTTCCACAGCCAGGTCAATTTCTTGAAAAAGTTGTACAACCAGTTATTAGGGTGCATGCCAGATTTCTCTAATTTCTTTCTATAGTAAAGAGAGAGAGAGAGAGACCAAGTTTACTATAATTCTCAATTCTCTTTAAATTACTGGATGAATGTCTTGGTGTGTAGATTCCACATGCAGTGAACCCCGGAACAGTACCATACTGCCCGCAGCCACTGGCTACAACGTCGGTAATTGACTAATCTTATATGTATTTCTGACATCTTTTGGAGCCTTTATGGGTTAGATTTGATTCCACTTCTTTCATTTACCGACTAATCGATGGCTACTGTATGCATAGTAACTTTAACGGTAATATATATTGGCTTTGGCCTTATTATTAATCATGTGTTTGAATATAATTGCCAAGAAAAATCTGTCTACTTGTTAGAGAGTTGGGCTAATACTTCATTTATGAAAGATAAATCATTTGACAAATTTATGAAGAGAACTTTTAATTGCGTTTTATATGATTTTTCATATGTCTTAATTGACTACTCAATATTATTTTCAATTAAATATTTGAGATTCAAAATATCAAAAAATTTCCCCATTCAAATTTGAAAAACAAAAACATGTGTTAATTTTAAAAACAAAAATTGTTTTTGTTTTTGTAGAAACAGGTGCAGAGATTTCCAGGTCCACCAGTCGCTGGTATTCCTCCTCAGGCTATGTACAAAATGGACCCCGGCATTGGTATCACGAGTAACACTAAACAATCAAGCCATCGTCCTCCCTTCGATGATTTTCATCCGGTAAGAAATTAAACTCTTCTTCTCTATCCCCAACTAAAGAAAAAGATAGGAAAACGAATCAGTGATAAAATTGTTATTTTTCCCTTACTTAATCACAAATTAGGTAGCATGGCTTCCCCAAAATAAAAGCTAAACAAAAAACAATTAAGTCCCTCTTATTTCAGCAGTTTTCTGCTTTGGTTTAAGTTGATAAGATATTTTTGTCCTACATTTTGATCCTTAAGATTTAACCAAAAAAAAAAAAAAAAAGGGAAAACAAGTTTCAAAAAATTTTAAAATCACCCATATCAGAATATGTTTAAAAAAGAAAATTTTGACCCGACTCATATTTGGGTTAGATTTAATAATTGAATCCCTTCGAATATGAGTAAAAACCCTATAAACATTTTGACCCGACTCCGAGCAGTTGAATTCCTTCGAATTCGGGTTAGATTTAATAATTGAAGTCCAAATTTAATAAGGTTTAAAATTTGGATTTGGATTATAGTCCAAAATCGAAGGGTGGTGGTGATGGAATAGGGTTGTGTGATTATAGTCCAGATGCAGCGTAGAAGGTGGTAGGGTTGTGTGATCAGAAGAGACGGGTTTGGGGAAGGAGACGTAAAAATATTACTATAAAATGTTTAGAGGATGTTTTTAAATTTTTGTGTTTTAAGTTTTTATTTCTTACCCTAAGGACAAAAATAAGACAAAAACGAAACTTAAAGACTTAATTGAGTATATATTGACAATAGTAGGAAAATGATAAAAGAAGTAGGACTAAAATGACAATAGTAGACTTAATTGAGTATATATTGATCATCTTACATTTTCCAAAAAAAAAAAAAAAAGTTGATCATTATTTTTTTTCATTTTCCTATTAAAATTTTAAATTTCGATTACTTCTATCTTTTAATCCTACAAATTAGTAACATGTATAAGTACTTAACTACACAAAATAGTGAGAATGTATGATAAATAATAATAATAATATAAAAAATTCTGAGGTAAAGCAAAAAACCATTTGTGAAATGATGCCATAAAACAAAAACACAGAATTCGTAATGTTCATTGATTACTTCTAGAGAAGATGTCTGATCAAATGTCATAGTGTCGGTTAATTGATTATAAATTACACAATAAAATGACCATTTTGAATGTCATGTTGTTCATTCTTAGTTTGACTTATAGTAAATGATCAGTTGGGGTTCAATTTGATTTGATCGACAGTCGAAAGAGAGTGTAGACGCAGCTATCGGAGATGTTTTATTGAAGCCATGGCTGCCACTTCCTCTTGGCCTAAGGCCGCCTTCGACCGACAGTGTTATGATGGAGTTGCAACGACAGGGAATTCCTAAAATACCTCCATCTTGTGGTTGAACCTCATTCTAAAAATCAACTACCACAATCTAAAATAATTTGACGAAATTTCGGGTATTGATTAGATCCATCATCTATGTATGCATGGATCTAATTGATTTCTAATCTGTTTAGTTGTCCCTTCATATTAATTTTTGTAGTTGTTCATCAATATTTGTGAGTGCAACTTATTTATATATTCCTGAAACAGTTCCGTTTGTTTAAACAGCTTATGAAGCATTTTTTGGCAGTGGATGATTACTAAGGGTAAGATTAGAGTTATTAGAATTAGGTTTTTGTATGATTAGCATATGAAACATTCTATGATCAAATCGTCTACAACCATTAGAGCGTTTTGAGAAAGAAGAAATTAGTTGGGTGAAATTGGATACACGTAATGCATTGCAACTTCAGAGTATTAAAAAAGCATATTACATAATTAATTTGTTGCTAAAATTACTAAGGAAATAAAGAAATAAAAATGCAGATGTGTCAAGTTGGAAGGAGAAGAATTTTAGGCAAAGAGAGAGGATAGATTTGCTCATCATTACATATTCCTCTACATTTCTTTCCCAGCTCTAAAAGTATCACGGTCAATGGTCAACTTTGTGAAGAGACATATTTTCCGACCCCTTCAAACATCTTTGTTGATTAACTAATGCCCAGTTTGGTGCTTAATGAAGAGAATGATATCCGAGGTAGATAGTAAAAACATTGGTAATTAAGTTGTGTTTAGACCAAGCATGGAATACGGGATTCATGAGGAGATGGAGAGCCAAAATATTGTCATAGAATAATAGAGTTGGGCGTGTTAAGTAAATCTCAGTGTCTTTAAGAATAAAAGTAATCTCATTACCAAAAGCAGGCAAGTTACTGGTTTCAAAAAAAGTGCCGCTAAATGAAAAAAATGATTGTTTAGTGACACCATTTAGCGAAATAGCCCGGTGCAGACAATGGTAAGTTGAAACCTCAATTTTAGCGACACATGAAGTCGTGCCGGTAAAGTTTTTCTTTTTACCGGCACTGTTTTGTGACCTCGTCGCCGCAGCTAAATGAAGTTGTACATTTTGTCACCTTCTGCCATTAAGTTTCAGCCTGGGTGACACTAAAACTTAGCCGACCAGCTTTTACATATCAACCCCCTTTTTGTTTTGAAAGCAAAAGACTTTATCATTTCTAGTGGAGCATATGGAAGTAAATTAAAATCTTAAAGAAAATGGAATATTATCAACTAAAGGTTCTTGAACTTCAAATTACAACAAAAAGTGCAATGATTAAGAAGAAAACTAATTCAATAGGATAAAGCAATAAATAAATAATAAATAAAAAAACAAATTCATGGAAAAAAAAGTGTCAAACTTCCAGCATCCGAGGCAAGACCTCAATGCTCGGCTATGGTAGAGGATCGAGACACGTTGCTATTTTTCTCTCCAAGAAATACAGAATAGTTGGGTGGTGGAGCTACAACTTTCTTTACATCCCCCAATTAGCATCACTAAATCTGGACCATAGTAATGAGCTTTGACAACTGAATTGAATTCCAATCGATTGTGTTCCTTGAATATAGCATAAGATGTGCTTCAACTGTTCTAAGTCACCATTTATGCATGCATCCATGTGTTGGCAAATTGAGTTATCGACAAAGCTCAAGTCAGGCCAAGTTAAGGTTAAGTGCTATTGATCGCCCACCGAAAAGATGGCTAAATCATGATAAAAAGGAGTTGCAGACTTTAGGGGAAGTGGAGTAAGGGCGGGTCTAGCATAACTAGTTTGATTTTTCATCAAAAGTTCGGATGTATAACATTTTGGTGACAGAAACAACCCATTAGAGGAGTGTTTGATTTATGTACCGAGAAAATAATGCAAACGCCCCAAGTCCTTCATGCAAAATTCAATTCGTAAGTTATAAATCTTACTGTGAATGAAAGGGGGAGAGTAGTTGCCACTGATATTGCTATCGTCAACATATAATAGTAGGATTATAGTATTGCATTGATTTTGATATACAAACAACGATAGATTTGCTTATCTAAGGGAAACCAAAGGCGAAAATATATTTACTACATTGATTCAACCAAGCTTGTGGGGGCTTATTTTAGTCCATAAAATAATTTTTGCAATAAGAAAAAATGATCTGATTTATGAAAATTAATAAATCTGAGAAGTTGTTTTATAAACACAAATTCTTCTAAATTACTATGAAGAAAAGCGTTACCTACATTCAAGTATCGAATTTTCTATCAATTTATAATGGCAATTAAAATATAAATTGGGATTGGGGCCAGCTTAGCGATCCCACTAAGTATTTCAAGAAAATTGATCCCTTGCTCTTAAAGAAAATAGTTGTTGTGCCACACTTGTGAAGCCTAAATGTTAGCCAGTCCTTGAACCTAATTAAACTCTTTGGACCTCGGGTTATCCATTTACTAGCACATAGATGTGTGGGCTTGACCACACACGTGAGGTACTAGGGTAATACCCTTAGACTATTTCATTTTTCCAACAAGCATTATTTTCTCTTACTGTGCCATTTACTCTCTTCCATACGAGTGGGTATTCTTGATTTCTTGCGATTTGCTTGATTAATCTCTTTATGCTCTAAATCTCTAATATACTCTAATATTGATATCTTCAAAATATAATAGTAGAAGTATAGTATTGCATTGAATTTGATATACATCTTTATGCTCTAAATCTCTAATATACTCTAATATTGATATCTTCAAAATATAATAGTAGAAGTATAGTATTGCATTGAATTTGATATACAAACAATGACAAATTTACTCATCTGTAAGAGAAATCATAGGCGAAAATATATTCACTAATGATTGAACTAAGCCTGTGGGGACTTATTTTAGTCCATAAAATGATTTTCTCAACAAGGAAAAATTGCGTGGTCTATGAGAATCAATAAATCTGAGAAATTGTTCCATAAACACAAAATCTTCTAAATTATCACTTACAAAAGAATTACTTACATTTATGTGTCGAATTGACCATCAATTTACCATAGAAATTGTAATAAACTGGGGATTGTGGACCGCATAACGATTGCACTAAATGTTTCAAGAAAATTGATGCTCTCGAAGAAAATTGTTGTTCTGCCACAGTTGTGAAGCCCAAATGTTAGGCAGCCGTTGGACCTTTTTAAACTCGTTGGACCTAGGGTTATCCATTTGCTGGCACACATATGTGTGGACTTCACCACACACGTGAGGCACTAGGGTAATACCCTTAGACCATTTAATTTTGCCAGAAAGCATTATGTTCTCTCACTGTGTTGTTTTCTCGCTTCCATGCGAGTGAGTGTTCTTGGTTTCTTGCGATTTTCTTGATTGATCTCTATATGCTCTAAATCTCTCTTATACTCTAATTTCTTGTTGATCTTTGTTGATCCATGGGCATGACTAATGCTTTCATAGTTGTGGTTTAACTAAGAGATTAGGCATATGATTTCACCTGATGAATCCGAATTGAATCCTAAAAATATTTATTACAAAAAATCAAGACCAAGAAGAAAAAGAGGAAGAAGAAATAGACATAATTTCTTGTTCAGCAATTGACTGAAATTAATCACATTGTTCAAACTCTTGGCTGCAACAGTAGACTTGATTTCGAGATTGAATGACTAGATTTACCAAAGAGGGCTAGATTTCAAACTTTGAATAGGATTGATTTAGTAGTAAGAGAATCAAAGGCTTGATTTCAGAAAGAGGGCAAGTCTATGTTTATAGATTGTTTTCTGATTTTGGTATGAAGAAGAAAGATGAAGAAGAAGGAGAAGCATGAAGAAGATGATTGAAATCAATTGGGTACTCTAGGAGGACTCGTTTTATAATCACTTTTTTTAATGAACTTTAGCGGTGCACTTTAGTATAGTACTAGAGTCTCACAAACTATTATTAAATAATTATTTTTTCATAATTAAGTCAGTGGAACATATTAGTGGCACAAGTAAAAAAAAAAGTATACCACTAATTTAGTGGCACAGGTAATGGTATCATTAAACTCGTCACATACTAGCGGCATTTTTTAATCATAAGATATAGCTGGTATTTTAGTAGCATTGTAAGCGATGACTTCTAAATTCTATCGATTAGTGCTATATTTTAGCGGCACTTAATCGTGATAGAAATATAACGGAGAACTTTAGTGACATAATGTGATTTGGTACTCCACCCCGTTAGTTGCACTTTTTAGCATAGTTAAATAGTACCACTAATAAAAATTAGCAGTAGATCAATGACAGATCGTGATAATACTGTCAAATAGTTCCGCTAAATATACTTAGTGACACTTTCCTTATTTAGCGGCGCATTTTCAATACTGTTAAATGATCTGTTTTCACAGCGCGTACGCCTTGAAATAATTTCATCAAGTTTAGGTTTCTTAGGCTAAATTTCTGTCTTATCACTCTCAAAATTTCCATAGGTGCTTTAGTAGAAACTATTCTTTCTATAGGGAATTTTTAGTTTAATATAAGAAGATACTTAAAGGAGCTTAGATTACTTTACGTTAATAGGGCTTGCCATCAAGTACTGATCATGACATGATCTTGCTCTTCTAGGGGTTGAGGTGTCTGATCGATTAGTTTGTAAACAAGTTCTTATATATGTGTCTTGTTTGTCTGCTTAAGCCTTAATAAAATATATATATATATATATATATATATAAATGCATATGTACTGCTCCATCCGTTCTTAGCTACAACACATCTACTAATTAAGACTAGAAACACTCCAACTCTAGAAGCTTTATAAGTAGAAGAATAAGGTCAACAAAAGAAATCCTTGTATACTTCAAATCGGTATCGGTGTAGTATTTGGCACCCTCTCAAGCTTCACTTACTGTCTTGCCACTTACTAATTGCTTTCCTATCTTCACCTGCACACACGTCTTCCATCCCATGCAGTACTACATTAATTCTTCGACCTAAAACACTCGGGAACTAGTTGATAAGAATAATAAATTAATTGTAACATTCATCTCTCATGTGCCAAAATATAAGCTTCTTCCAACAGCTAGCTAGATATGCTATCAAGACATGTTGTCATTTTGTGCCTCTTCAAGTGTTATAAATAACGACCAAGGAAAGCTTATTTAGTTGCTCATGGTTCTCAAATCGTTATAAGTTGCATTCACGCACAATGAAGTGTAAGCCGTTTATTGTTCTTCTTGGTCTTCTGTTTGCACGAGTGTTGTTTATTTCAATCCCTGCGATTGCGGACACATCCGTAGATGAGAAAAAAGGTTTGTAACTTCCGCTAGTTACTCTTTAAATTATTTTTAAATACGAGATATATTTTTAAATATGATATTATTTTAAATTTATATGTGTAATTTTTTATTATATAAATAATATGAATGGTAATTAATTTAATTACATATTAAACCAAATTATAATATTATGTAAGAAGTTAAGCATTATCTCTAAATTAAACATAATAAGATAAGTGATATATCTTTTAATATATTAAATTCGTGAAATTTAATCTGAGCTATATATTCTCCATGTATGAGGGATGATCACTTCCTATTTTTTATTTTACGTAAACTCTTTAGCTTTAATAAAAATAAAAATAAAAACAAAGGCATATATATTTGACTTCAAAAGTATACAATGATGTTTTTTGTTTATCGCCAGGATGTTAGTATTCACTTATTTTGTCTCTAATGCAACCCTTGATTTCGGGGAAAAACAATGTGTACGTATTATTATGTGATCATGATGACGATTATCGATCAGGAAGAGGGGAAGGTAGAATTGGAAGCGGACCAAACAATATAGAGAATGAAGCTCAAACGAAAGTTGGGGTAGAGTCGATAAACTTTGGTGGTGGTCCGGGTGGTGGTGGAGGCTTTGGTGGTGGTCCGGGTGGTGGTGGCGGCTTTGGTGGTGGTCCGGGCGGTGGTGGTGGCTTTGGTGGTGGTCCGGGAGGTGGTGGAGGCTTTGGTGGTGGTTCGGGCGGTGGTGGCGGCTTTGGTGGTGGTCCTGGAGGTGGTGGCAGCTGTGGGGGCGGTCCTGGTGGTGGCAGTGGCTTTGGGGGCGGTCCCGGCGGTGGTCGTGGCGGCAGAAGCTTTGGAGGTGGTTGGAGCGGTGGTTGGGGTGGTGGTCGTGGTGGTTATGTCGGCTATAGTGGTGGAGTTAAGGGTGCAAGTGATGTCCAAATGACAAAAGGTGGAGAGGATGTGGCAGCAGCAGCAAACAACAAAAATGTAGATGGCAGAAGAGGTTATACCGGAGGTGGTAGTGGTGTGAAGGAGACTCATGAAATCAAAGGAGAGAAAGTTGAGCCCTAAACATAAAGTTATAACTAATTATATATTTTGTGTATAATATACAATATCTTATATGACAACCTCGTTATAAATGTTATAAGAATAAATAAACAGCAAATAATAATGAATTGTTTGTTGCAATCTGTGCTTGCGCTTTTTTCTATTTTTGCTTCGCAATTTTCCATTAGACCAAATTGATCCATACTGTGTGAAATGAGTCATATTTTCCCTCTTTCTTGTTTCCTAAGTTTCAAAGTATCCAGATGCTTTTTAATACAATCATATACTCCAGCTACTAATATTATCATAGTCTTGTGCGAAATAAAATTTCTACTTAAACCATTAAATAGCTGGAGCAGAACTATGTATGTCCTTGATAAATGTCATCTCTTTTAGATAATTAGAATATAATTGTATTTACTAGATGCATGGTTCCTCCTATTCTATGATGTCTAAGTCTACTATAAGTAGAGGATGTTGTACTACTTATTCTAACATATGAAAGTGTTCTGTAATATTCTCTCCGGATTATCCAACTCAAGGCTTTGAAGACTCTGAAAAGCAATTCAAAAACATCTAGGTTTTGCCTAGAATGTTGGGATATTTGTGTTCAAACAAAGTCAAGTGTTTGGTGAAGAGGGGATCAGAAACATTAAGGACTACCTTAATCTAGTTAAAAATTCAGGACAGAAGAATTATATAAAATGGTGAAAATATAGGAACCAAAAAATTATTAAAACTACTTAACTAATATCATTAAATCAGGTTTATGAAAACTGAATATTCATTATTATTGCTCAATGAATAATTGATACAATACATAACTATATATAAATGAAGTGCTGTATGTTACCATTTGAGTGTTCTGCTACAAGAAAAATACACAATAAGAAAAAGGTATAATGAAAGTGAATATATTGAAGGATATTTATCCTCTGGTGTTAGATTGCCATCTATAGAGATTTAGACTTGATCAATGTATCGTGGAGTGATTAGGTGAGGTGGACCTGCCCTTATAGATTTAAAATTATTTTCTACAAATTCCCCTCTTCTCTGTTTCATAAATGCATGGAAACCAGTTATTGGAGCAAGCATTCTTTGGATTCCAAATGAAAAATATTATTATATACATATTACATACATATTCAAATCCATATGTATTGATACAATATCTGGCACGAGTCTCAAACTTCCCTTAACAGTTGCCAACACTAATAACATGTGCATGCCTAGCTTCTCATATACACACGTCTTCAATTCCATGCATTTTAGTGATAAACCTTTGACTCTTAAGACTGGGCAAGCGATAAGATTAGTCGCATTGCTAATATGTGCCAAAGTGTAGATTCTACAGCTGGCAAGATACACCAAATTTGACATTATTGTCATTTTGTACCACTTCATGCATTATAAATAACGACCAAGGAAAGCTTAGTTGTCCATCCTTCCCGAAATATAAGTGTTAAGTTTGTAAGATTTAAGCACAATGACGAAGTATAAAGGCGTTGGGCTTTTGAGTCTTTTGTTTGCAGCGCTGGTTGTTATCTCCTCGACTGCACTTGCCGAAGCATCCGTAGATGATACAAAGGGTTTGTAATTTCCAGTAGTTACTTTTGACTCTTTCCCAATTAAGAAGTACAATCCTGTGTTTTCAATGAGAAATTAGTTTCATGGCAAGTGCTGTTTTAATTAACTGTACATTCTAATAATATAATTTGTGAGCAGGTGATGATCGATCAGATAGAGTGGAACCTGCTCATCATCATCGTCGACCTGGAGGTAGTGGTGGAATTGAAGCTGACGGCCATACAAAAGATGTTCGGGTGGAGCCAAACAGTGCAGAAAATGAAGCCAAAGAAGTTGGGGCTGAACCTAATGGTAGGCGTGGCGGCTATGGAGGTGGGCATGGCGGCTATGGAGGTGGGCGTGGCGGCTACGGAGGTGGGCATGGCGGCCACGGTGGTGGCAGTGATGTCGACCACACAAAGGATGTTCCGGTGGAACCAAACAATGTAGTAAATGAAGCCAAAGAAGTTGGGGCTGAACCAAATGGATATGGCCGTGGCGGCTACGGAGGTGGCCGTGGGGGCTACGGAGGTGGCCGTGGCGGCTACGGTGGTGGCCGTGGCGGCTACGGTGGTGGCCGTGGCGGTTATGGTGGTGGCCGTGGCGGCTATGGTGGTGGCCGTGGCGGCTACGGAGGTGGTACTGATGTGGACCATACAAAAGATGTTCCGGTGGAGCCAAACAGCGTAATAAATGAAGCTAAAGAAGTTGGAGCTGAGCAAAATGGATACGGTGGTGGGCGTGCTGGTGGCTACGTTGGTGGGCGTGGTGATGTTAACTATACAGAAGATGTTCCCGTGGAGCCAAACAGTATAGAAAAAAACGAAGCCAAAGAAGTTGGGGCTGAACCAAATGGATATGGAGGGGGTTATGGTGGTGGCCGTGGGGGGTATGGTGGTGGCCGTGGGGGGTATGGAGGGGGGCATGGGGGCTATGGTGGTGGCCGTGGGGGGTATGGGGGTGGCCATGGGGGCTATGGTGGTGGCCATGGGGGGTATGGAGGGGGCCGTGGTGGCTACGGAGGTGGTCATGGTAGTGGCAGTGATGTTGCCAATGAGGTCCAAATGACTCAAGGTAAAGAACATGTAACAGAAGAAATAAACAACGCCGAAATAAATGGTAGGGGAGGTTACAATCGTGGTGGTAAGGGAAAAGGTGGTCTTGATTTGACACAAGAAGCACAAGAGAAGGCAGTAGAAGCAACAAACGATGCAGAAATAAATGGTAGAGGAGGTTACAATAGACGGGGCGGTAAGGGAAAAGGTGGTGGAAAAGGAGGTTCTGAGGTTGCACAAGAGGTAGAAGAAACAAACAATGCAGAAATAAATGGTAGGGGAGGTTACAACCGTGGTGGTAAAGGAAAAGGAGGTGGAAAAGGAGGAGTTCAGCTTCAAAATGAAGCTAAGGAAAATGAAGTTGAAGTGGAAGGGGAATTAAATTCTGGAGGCGGCAGCGGAGGCTATGGTAGTGGAGGTAAGGGTGGTGGTTCCGG
Organism: Coriaria nepalensis; assembly: GCA_027186245.1. Taxonomy (NCBI): domain Eukaryota; kingdom Viridiplantae; phylum Streptophyta; class Magnoliopsida; order Cucurbitales; family Coriariaceae; genus Coriaria; species Coriaria nepalensis. The sequence continues at coordinate 9,566,846 of CP114490.1, read as the reverse complement.
TAGTGGTGGAAAGGGAGGCGGTAGCGGTAGCGGAGGCTATGGTGGAGGAGGCAAGGGTGGCAGTTCCAGTAGTGGCGGCAAGGGAGGCGGTAGTTGTGGCGGAGGGCATGGTGGAGGAGGCAAGGGTGGCAGTTCCGGGAGTGGGGGAAAGGGAGGCGGTAAGGGAGGTTATGGTGGCGGAGGTAAAGGAGGCGGTGGTTCCGGGGGTGGGGGCAAAGGAGGTGGTAGCGGAGGTTCCGGAAGTGGAGGTAAGGGAGGAGGTGGAAGTGGTGGGGGCTCTGGAGGCGGAGGAAAAGGAGGTAGTGGTGGTAAAGGAGGAGGTGGAGGTAGTGTTACCGGTGAGCAAACTCAGACTGAACAAGGAGTCGAGCCATAAACAGAAGATTAACAGATATAGTTTGTATTTAAATAATGTCGTAAGTTTAACTTCAAAGTATGATATATATTAGAGATGTGAATAAAGATGCAATAAGTTATATATTCTCAGTTCTTGTGTGTGATATGTGACCTAAGAGCTAGTTTTGTGATTCTGTTAAAATTCTGAGTACGTCCTTCTAGCCCTGCTTAGGTACAAATTTCAAAATTTATGATACTTGTTAAAATTCTTAGTTTTTCCCTTACTCATTGACTTCTACGTTAAAGCCTTCTATAATTTGCAAAGAGTTATGCTTCCATGGAGGTCGTCTCTCTAAAGCTAAACGGACGCCAGTCTGAAGGAAGTATCATGCTTCCAACTTTTGCTCAATTTAACAAAAGAAAATAAATAAATAAATAAATAAATTGGGTATCCTGATGAATGATGATGCATGTTTGGCACTTCGGGCATTTCTTCTATAACTTTTGGATTTCTGTTTATTGTTTTTTATTTTTATAAAAAAGAATATTGTTTTTTATTTTTATAAAAAAAAAAATAGAGATTTTTTTTAATCAAGATAATTATAATTTTTTCAATTTTTATAATTAAATTTATTTTCCAACAGAATTATAATTATAAATTATAATACTAAAAAATAGTATGATAATTAAATATTTAGATTTATTGATAATATATATTGTCTTTCTTTATATTTCAACAAAATATATGATATAATAAAATTTTGTTTCAGCTGTTATTTATTCTTTTATCGTATCAGAGCTTTTCTTAAATTAATATCCTTGAATATATTATGTCTGACATATAATCCGAATCAAACTCTAATCAAACAAATTGTGCACCACCACCATAGGACCATTTGCACCAACCATGGTAAATCCAGCGATACCTCTTGGTGCTCTTCTACCAATTCATCAAATAACCAACTTTATCTCTATCTGTCTCAATGGAATGAACTACCATATCAATGGGTCTTCTACACCACCACAACATCTTGATCCTACTCGCCCGACAATGGAGTTTCTGACTTGGAAAAAACTTGATCAGTTCATAAGCTTAGTTATAAACGCAACCCTCTCTCCAATGTCCCTCACTATTTTGACAAGCTGATCTACATGAAGAACTCTATATGAACCACAAAGTTATGGCAATAAGGGGGAGACAATAGTTTGCAAATTGGAGAAAAAAAAATCCCTTTATGGTTTGAAGCAATACCCAAGACAATGAAATTCTAAGTTCAATACTACTTTGGTTAAGGGGGGCTTCTTGCAATCTAAGAATGACCGTTCTTTGTTAAATCAGAAAATGGATCATTCACATTGTTTTTGGTCTATGTTGATGACATATTGCTACCTTGCAATAATGAAACAGCTATAAGTAATGCAAAGTCCTATTTGAAATCAAAGTTTCATATTAAAGATCTAGGGCACATGAAATTTTTTCTGTCTTGAAGTGGCTAGAAACTCATATGAATCTGTCTTCACCAAAGAAAAATGCCTTAGAACTCATATCTGAGGCTAATCTTACTGCTGCAAAGCCTTTGGGGATTCTAATAGAGCAAAACACAAAACTTAAGCAAAATTTAATTCTTTCACAAGAACAAATTCTAATAACACTCTTCTTGATGATCCTACCAAATATAAGAGATTAGAAGTTCGTTTAATCTACCTAACTATTGTATGACCAGATGCTTGTTTCTCAGTTCAATTGCTTTATGCACAGTCTCAAGCAAACACTTTATGATGCAGCCTTGCGTGTCCTCATATACAATAAAAAAAACCCAGGTCGTGGATTATTTTTCAGTGCCTCTAGTTCCTTGTCTTTTGTAGCTTATTGTGATTCAGATTAGGAGGCATCTCGTATGACTAGATATTCAGTAACAGGTAATGTTATCGAACTTGGAGACTCGTTGATCTCTTGGAAAACTAAAAAATAGAAGATTGTATCCAGATCATTAGTTGAAACTGAATATCGATCTATAGTCTCCACTACTTGTAAAGTCCTTTGGCTTTTGAATCTTTCAATGATCTCAACAGTACTATTTTCTATTGAGATTCTATCAAAATTACAAATAAGTCCAAATGCTAATGTTCAAACATGAAATATATTGATCATGGCCCCCCCATTTCTCCGATCCTTAAAAAATTAGTTTATTACACCAAATTATGTCCCACCTAAGATTAACTCCCAATTGCTTTATTGTATTGCACATGACATTTATTCTACGTTTCAAGTCATATACACCACTCGATCCGTCGCATCGCTAAAAAGTTTATGAGTTAATGTATAGAATATGTAATATTTAAAAAATATTGTATTGTAATTTTTTTTTTTTTTACTTATTTATGTATTTCATCTAATGTAAGTAATATTTTTTTTCTTTTAGCCAAAAAAAAAAAAAAAAAAGAAGTGACGGCATTGTGGGTGAGTCATTAGGAGATGAAAAATGAAAATTATGGGTAAATATATATAAAGAAATTTATGTTGTCAAAAAATAAAATCAATAATAAGTTGAAGTTAAATAGATTATGGGTAAATATATATAAAGAAATTTGTGTTGTCAAAAAATAAAATCAATAATAAGTTGAAGTTAAATATAAAAAAAATTTAACTTTTTTTTAGGGAGGGAACCATCATGTGCATACAATTAGTTAATAATTAGCGGAAGTTAATCTTAATTTGGTTGCTTAAAATTATTTTTATAACTTTAGGTAGTAAATACTAGTTTTAAAAAATTTGGGTGGTCATTTTCATTTAATGGTCGCTATGTTTTAACATTGATCGTAACTGTTTAAACTTCTTTGTAAGAGGATCTAGGAATAAATCGTGAATTTCATTCAATCTCGCAATAATTTACCCTTAATTAAATTTGGGACATATTAAACTTAGTCCCCTTAAACTTAGGATAGATTTTATCCTTCATGTCTCTTAAATTTTTTTTTTAATCTTAGATTAATTTTTTTTTTATTTTTCTCGTAAAATTTTATTTTTACATTATTTTAAATTATTTTTTCATTAATCTACCCATTTACAACCACTTCCACCAGCTCCTCCACTGTCCTTGCCTTTGATTATCGTGGTTAAAAATAATTTAAAATTATAAATACACATATTTTTATACCTTTTACATTTTATTTTTGTCTTTTCAATTTGAATTTTAATTATTTTTCATTTATTTACTCATAAAATAACTTCTTCTACTTTTGAAAAATAACTCTCTCTCTATCTTTTTCTCTTCGGGTCTTGGTCGAATCATCTAGAATCTAATTTTTTTTCTTTTTTTTTAGAGAGAAAGTTACTTTCCGGTGGAAAAGGGTTGTGACAGCAGTAGAGGAAATAGATGAGCTTATTTTAAGGGTAAATAAATGAAAAATAATTAAAATTATTGTTGAAAAAAAAAAATAGAAGTTAAGGATCTACAATAAAAATAAGAGTCATTTTCGACAAGAGCGGTCAAAGTGGTGAGGATGGAGGGGTTGGTGGAGGTGGTTATGTAGAGGTGTAGGTGTGAATTGATAAAAAAAAAAGGATTTAAAATAATGAAATTGATTAAAAAATAAATAAAAAAAAATATTATGATTAAAAATATATAATAAAAAAATAATTAATCTGAAGTTAAAAAAAAAGTTCAAAACATTCATTTTTATTAAGTGAAGTCTTTCTATTCTAATAGAGTGATAATTTGAGAATAAATTTAATTTGGCCTTAATCTTGTCAAAAATTAAAATAAATTTGTATAGAATATTTTTTATTTTTTAATTTTTAATTTGGCCTTAATCTTGTCAAAAATTAAAATAAATTTGTATAGAATATTTTTTATTTTTTTATTTTTAATTAGAGGAACCTGTTTGTAATAATATATCTAAGGGCGGAATTGGGTTTTTTTTTTTTTTGTTTATGTATAATTTTGAGTTTTATAAATAAGTTCGACAAACTTTTTAAAAGCCATTAAATGTACCATTACCAACAATAGAGTCTTAATATATTCTTACTAGATCACATTTATATGGGTTAGATATTCATATATTTAAATTAATTTCATAATAATAAATAGATTAAAATTATGATATTCATAGAATTAATAAGATACATCGAAGCAATCAAATAATTTCTTATATAATAACTTTGTGTTTATATATTGTTCCATAAATGAAGGCTAGCTGTATAAAGTATAATTAATTAGTTTAAGAAAGTCAAATGGATCATTTAAACGGGGCCCTAAAATCATTGACTGTTGTGTGAAAGAGCAAAGAAAGACAAGGGAACAACCCCAACGTGCGAAACAAATATGGCCTCTCTCCCCTTTCACTTTCAATTTTGTCTTTGAAAACAACATTAACGGGAACTGCTAGTCATCTTCTTGGGAATACCCTTCTTCTCTTCCTAACCCCTTTTATATTAATCCTTCTCTCAAATTTAACCCTAAGTCCTAACACGCCCTCTTAAGTTTTCGATCTCATACACATGTATTTAACATTTTCTTAGAAATTTTCTTCAGAAAAAAAGTTATGATGAAGGAAAAGAAGAAAGAAAGAAAATATGTGGATCATATGGTTTATAGTATTTTCTTTCAAGCAGTAAGGTTTTCCAAGTTTCTTTTGGCACCCATTTGTAGATCATTTGATCCAGCGAGACCGAGCAATGTCTTGTTTCTTTTCCGGTGAAGAATTCATTGGGAAAAAGGATTTAGCGGCGTACATGGGAAAGCCAGGCATCTGTTCTTCTTCTCTCCTCCTCCGTTTTGTTTTGTTTTTTTTTTTTTTTTTTTGGGTTATTTAATTATTTTGCTTCTCTGTAATTTGTTATTTTTGCTTTTCTTTCATGTTTCTGAAATGGGATTGGGAATAGTGGGACATAGTTACATGGACTAACATATGTAAGAGTTTTAGAACTTCAAATGATCAGAACATTAATAGACAAAAAGATAAGATTTGGCTACGTTTCTTGGTCGGATCTAAGTTCTTACACGTCTTATATTTCTTTTTGTTATTTACTGACTGTTCTTCTTCGTTCAAATTTGCAAAGGGAGTAACTAATGTATGAACAGCATTAGAGGAACTTTGATTCTACTAAATGGATCTTTCTCCACGGAAATTTGTAAATTGTAATTCAATCAAATTGGAATTTGAGAAAATTCTATATATGTTAAAAATTTAGTGTAGGATAATCGAAAAGTGCATGTCAAAAAATTTGAAACCAGAGATAAGGTGAGTAGTCAGCTCAATATCACCGAGCTAACACTTGAGATTGGAAAGTAGTTCTTAAGCAAAATTTTGATTGAAATTTGAAGACCCAGATGAAGGTTAAGGTTTGATTGTCTCAAATAGAAAAAAGGGTTTGCGATATCTTGATTCTTGAACTTGATCTCATATATAGAGAGCAAGACCATGTTATGTACATCGATTAGCCAGTAATGTGACCCATTTCGATTAAGTAGCGGCCTTGTTTGCCTCTTAAAAAGAACAGAACGGATTAAGTAGAATCATTATCAGATTTGCTCCACATTTTCCTCGCATTATTGGTAGGTGAAATGGCAGTTCAAGTCCACAAATTTAAAATAAATAAATTATTACTCAATTTATACGTTTTTCTTCACCAATATGCTTGTCGTTTTAACGGATTTGAGCTTCAAATAATCTCTGTGTTTATCGTATTACAAATGTATAGCCGAAATAATGTCGACTAAATTATATTGGTTTATTTTGGATATGATTTGTATATTATTGTTTTTAAAATTTTAATCTTAAAGAAATATTACTAGTAGTTTCTCGAAACGAAAATGATATATGAACCAAATTATGACCCATTTTAGATAAAACTATTGAGCTGCTTTTTTCTCCACTATCATTAAGTAAGCTTAGTCAATTTTTTTAAAAATCAAAATCAAATCCCTATCAGAAAAAAAACCTCATACTTTTCTGTCGCCGCTCGTCTGCTGCCACTGATGAGCTGTTGCGCTTTTCCGATACCTCCGACTGCCACTCTTATCTCATAGGTATCTCTCTCTATCTCTAATTCTGCAACCGTTGGTGAGATCTCGCTTTCTCTATATGTTGCTCTCTTTCTTTCTTTCTCTCTAAAATATTGTGAGGATAATGCTTGGAATAAAGGAGATTATGAAATATAATTTTCAACCTGTTTTATTACGGTACATATTATTCACATATATACAGAGATGATGAATTCAAATATGGAAAGAATTACAAATTTACAGTAAATGGGATCCTTCTATTTTGCTAACGGTAAAAGTAATACCATATTATCAACTGTAAGATCTTGCTGGTATCCCATAATTTGTGCTCTTGATTTCCTTTTGTGATTGAACGTGAATCATGCTTAACATGGAATTCAAATTTCTCTTCTTTTAATAGAACAAGACATTCTTTTGAATTGAAAAAATTCAAATAGAAATTATGCTAAAAGAATAAAATTTTGAATTCCAAACATCATCTTTACAAAATTTGAATTCCATTACTTCACTAATGGATATCACCTATCTATATATGTCATCATCATGCTTATGTGACTTTCATAAATAGTCATATAATCAATATTTTCGTATTTCATTAAGTAATCATCTCCAGATTTAAGGATCTAGTCTTTTTGAGAGAGTGTTTTCACTTATTTATCATTTTATATATCATCTCCAGATCATTCGTAAGTTGATTCTTTCTTTTTTTGGTTTTTTGGCCAACATTCCTAATTTGATTCGATTAGCAAGATTTAATTACAAAATTGACAAACGATTAAAGTGATCATTTCTTAAGACTAATAAAAATAGAAATTATATATACTTATAAATAAACATAATCTTTTATTATATAATAAATTGATTAATTTCAACTATACATATAATATATAATATAATATATGATATAACAGTATAAAAATAATATATACTGTTAAAATAAATTTGCCCACTAAAAAAGAGTCTCATTAACACGGTCAAAGCTTATAAATTATGCCCATTGACATTATGCAAAATTGCAATAATAATCATCAAACAATTAATATTCCATCATTATATTCTCATTCTACTACACTTTTGTCTTCTTATTGTCAAGATGGTTAACATGTTATTTTAGGAACAAGAGAACTTGATCCAACCTTTCGTGTGGACATTAAAGTTAAATAAATATCCAACTGCGAGTCGATATGTCTAATTTTTTTCTTAAGAATTGGTCAAATTATTATTAGATCATTGTGATCAGTTCCTCAATAGTTAGATTAGGAACTGCCCACTTTTCTTTCGAAACTTCCTTACCAATCTCTTACTTTATTAATATAAGACTTGGTTGGACCAATATGTAACTTAAGAAATTTAAGCATCCATTGAAAAAATCAAAATTAACTATATAGTATTTCAGATTAAATTTATTAAATATTAGATGATATTATTACATATCTTATCTCAATTGAAGATGATATTTGATACGATATCATTTTATTTGTTTATTATATATAGGTTGAGCTTATTTGCTTCAAAGCTAAGCATTGATTTATCTTTAATTACTAAACTTTAATAATTTATTTTATTGATTTAAAATGTGGTTTAAAAAAAAAAAACAAAAAACAAAAAATCCAATGCAAATGTAGTGCTTGTTTGTATTGGGGATCGTCCATGAGGTGTAGAAGGCCATTCAAAAATATACGGCTTGCACTGCACCCAAGGATGAGTCTTTTTTTGACTTTGCCTTCCGACCTGACACAACCTCTTCCTTATCAGTTTCACTTACTATCTTTATCATTAATTTAGTCTATTTTTATATATATATATATATATATACATGAATAAGTCACTTTCAATATTTACTTTTTATTTTAGATATTAATAATAATTATAAATATTATATAAAATGTAAAACTTGGGACCTGGAGATGGATTTGACATAAAACCATTAAAATAACCCTTTTATAATATTTTGGAAGTAAAACTTTTAGGACAATGACGAGGTGGGTGATCACAATAGTGTTGGACCCTATTAACAAATACGTGTAAAAGAAGAACTAATTAGCCAAGAAAAGAATTTCTAAAGTTTACCTAACATCAATATGATCCCTCTATGTTAGATGTTAGGTAACTCTTTGTTGATTATTGACCCTATCATATGTTTAATTGTTGTTTACAATATAATATTTACAATTTTAATTTATTAATTATCATTGTATTTGCACTTGGATCAAGAACTTGAATCAACCAACGACAAGAACGCTTTGGAATCTTGTGCGTACTAGATGATCAAAATAAATAATATACTAGCTGATTAATTCGTGCGACTAATAGCACGAAAGAGTGAATATGATGTTTATATAAATAATATGAAGAAAAAAAATTAATTAAAGAGAATATAAATTAATTTTTTTAATAGTTAAATTAGATTATAAAATTATATCGAAATTAATAAATTTATTATTTATTTTAAGATTAATAATATCTCAAATTTTTATAATTTTAACTTTTTATCTTATTAGAAAGTAATAATATTGGAAATATAAAGGTGGTAAGAAAAGATGTATTAATAAAGGAATAGTTAAAATGACTTAGTGATTTTAATCATTTTTTTTTAACAAGCAATACAATCATCCTCCTCTATATAAAGAAAAGAGAGGATAAGAATAGAAAACAAACTTTGTGAGAAAAGCTAGGCAAAATACAGATCATTACAATCACCATGCAAGAAGGTGCATAAATCAATGGAAATAAAAGGACAACATAATCCTTTATGTACAATCACGTATGTGCATGCAATCACGGATGGTTTCCCTAATGTTGATGCGATTGATTATCGTCGAGTTATTGGGGCTTTACAACATTTGCGGTCGACAAGCTCTCCCATCTCCCAATTCATGCACAAACCAACTAAAAATCATTGGGTAGCAACTGAAAGGATTTTTTGCTACTTGGAAAACACGATTTTCCATGGCATTCTTTTTCACCATCAAGGAAAACTATCACATCCGATCCTTCTCAGATGTTGATTGGATGGGGAATCTCGATGATTGTACTTCTACTTCCTACCTATGTAATGTTGCTGGGTTCAACTCCAATTTCTTTGAGCTCTACCAAGAAATGTGCGGTAGCTCGATACTCTATTGAGGCTGAATATTGAGCGCATCGAAATAATGAGTTAAAAATTCTTACTGCAAGAATTAGGTCATGGACTGAAGGAAACTCCCTCCTTACTGTGTGATAATTTAGTCTCCACTCACTTATGTTTCAATCCGGTTCACCACTCTCTGATGAAATATATCAAAATTGATTTACACTTTGTGAAGGATTTAGTTCAAAAAAGTCAGCTTACTACAAAAAATACGTCATGTTCATACAAATGATCAACTGGTTGATTACTTACGAAGCCTCTTTCTTGACAACGAACTATGATGCTCCGAACCAAGATCGGTCTTCCTAAATGGCCCGCCTCTCTTGCGGTGGCATATTAAGGAAGAATCATCACAGCATGGCACCAAAGAATCCGGTCAATGAAATCAGCAATTAAGTCTATAATTATATGCACTTTATTACAAAATATTTTTTAGACATATGTAAAATGAACTCCATAACTACTCCTACTGTAATGTGTATATATGTTCGATATACTGTTAATGCAGAGTGTGTTGAATTTCATATTAAAGCTACGATCTTATACCTAAGAGAAGGGATATCTTCTGCAAATCTGGTCTTGCAACAATTGACGCCATAGTAACCATGTCTTTCTTTGCCACTAGCTTTTTTTATCATCATTACAGATAGCAAGGCAGCCGCTAATGATTGAATTGTTATCTGGCTAAAACAATCGGGCGAAGTTATTACAACCCTTGGCTGCTAACATATTCTCTGTGTCTGAAAAGTAAAGAGGGCTGCCGGATAATTCAAAACTTGTAGATGCCGGAATTTGAATAAAAACTTGTAGATACCGCAAGCAGTGAGACTTCTAATAGTTCCATATTAATGCTGTTTAAGACGGGTTTAGAGTCATCCTTACATGTTACTGCATATTTCTCATTCAAGTAACAGCCAGGTCCGATTCCAAACGCATATGGAGTCGTAATATTTCCGCAACTTCCTTTACATCGATATTGTTAGAGACGAGGTTAATTCTCGTCATAATGCTAATGATCTGATGATAATCAGAAAAAGTAAGAAAATAGTGTAACCAATGATCAGTAATTCGTGTATATACTATACTATATACATAATAAATCAAAAGGTATCACTAGCCAACAGTATGAAGAGTACTAGTTTTTACGGTAAATTGTTAACCCGACTATCCAATCATTCACCTTAGCAATTCCAAAATTACAATGGAATATATCCCAACCAACAAAAACCTAACTAGAAATTGAGTTTAAGTTATTTATCAGCAACGAATGTGTTAGAGTTGGGTAAAGTTGATCGAGCCTATAATTGAAGATTTTTTTAACATACTTAAACTTTTGAGATAAATGATAATTCAATAGAGGATTAAAATAAAAATATTGAATTTAAATTTTACAACTTTAATTTCTAGTGATTAATTTTATGTATAAGATATTTTTCTCACTTCCTCTAAAACGTTAGAGCAAAGTCCGGTACGGTTTGACCCGCTTATTTTACCACCTTTACACTAGATACCCCAAAATAATCCACAGTTTACGTAAAAAAAAAATTAATACAACCACTAACTCCATTAATCACTCTAGATCTCTCATTAATTAAATCTTTCAATCTCTCACCGCTGGAAGAAAAACTTATATATTGAAAAGGAGATCCACTAATCCGCCACAAACTTTGAATATATATATATATATATATATTTTATTGCACCTTCAATCAGTGATAACACTCCATTATCTTTGTAATTAACAGGCAATTTGAGGGGTGTCATTTTGAAACTTAACAGGTTGCGAGTACCTTTTGAAAGATAAAATTGTCTTAATCATTATTTGGAGTCTTAATCTTTGCCGAGACACAAAAAGGGGTGGGTACCTTCTGAAAGAGAAAAATATCTTCAGTGATATAAGCGGGAGCGTAAGTCAATCTAGTCAAAATTCAACTAAGAATAAGTATAAATAGTATTATCTAAATGAAGTAAAATTATATTATAGATTAAAATTTGGTTAATTAGATCATAAATTAGTGAAAAACTTCACATAACGAAAATACTCAAATAAAAATGATTTAACTGTTAAAAAAAATGGCATTAACTTTCTTTCTTTTAATGATGAATTTTGTAAGAAATTAAGAAAATAAAATTATTTTATTTGAAAAAAAGAAGGGAAAAAATTAAGAAAATAATGAAAAACGAAATTAGGAACCGAACCCATGATATCTAATAAACTCAAAAGCTTATATATGTAAACCCTTCAAAATATTGAACTATATTACATTTCATATACAAGTTTAAATCATATATTATATATTTATTTACATTTCTTTTGCCCCCTGTCATCTAGGCTCGGATGAGGTTGGGTGTGCCCCTGAATATCTTACGACCAGATTATACACTTTTAAATCCAATGCAGAGAGAAATAGATGAGAGAGAATGAAAAAGTATTATGATTTCATTAATTACCCCAATTCTACAACTTACATATTAAATATACATTATTCAATACCTTATTTATAAGCTAACTGTATCTTTATCAATTTACAAACTAACTGTATGTACGTATTGTATCCTTATCAAGTTAGAATGTAGTTCTAACACCCCTCATCAAGCTCATGGTTTCTATAAATCCAAAACATGGATCTTGGGAACTAAGTGAGAATGCTGAGAGTTACCTAAGGCTTTTGTGAAGACATCGGCAAGTTGCTGAGCAGTATGTATGTAGGAGGTGATAAAACAAATCAAATAGGACTTTGTCATGGACTAAATGACAATCAAGTTTGATGTGTTTTGTGCGCTCATGAAACACGGGGTTGGTGGAGATGTGTATCGCAACTTTGTTGTCACAGAATAAGGTAATAGGCTTAGGAACATCAACCTGTAATTCATGAAGAAGGGCAGTGATCTAAACCAGTTCACATGTTGTAGTAGCCATAGCACGATATTTAGATTCTGTGGAGGAGCAAGAAAAGGTGGCTTGCTTTTTTGATTTCTAAAAAATGAGTGAGTCACCCAAGAATATCAAAAGCCAGTTTGAGACTTCGTTGTGGTGGAGCATGAAGCCCAATCTGAGTCGGTGTAGGTTGTAAGATGCAAATTATAGGTGGATGAAAGCAAAATGCCTAGACCAGGAGAGTTCTTCAAGTAACGAAGAATTCTATGTGCTGCATGGGGGTGGGAGGCTTTTGGTGAATGCATGTACTGGCTTAGTATGTTAAAAGCATAGGTAATATCAAGTCCGGTAATGGTTAAGTAGATAAGACGACCACTTAATCTTTGGTAATAACTAGGATCCGGAAGCACAGAATCATCCATATTTTAAGTTATAATATTGTTATATTCTGATGAAGTAAATTTGAAGTTTTGTTCCATTGGTGTTGTTGCAGGCTTGACATCCCTAAGTCCAGCATTATAAATAAGATAAAGGGCATATTTCCTTTGATTCAAACAGAGCCCTTTATTGCACGAGTTGTAATATCTCATTTAATTACTTCATGTGGTTAGACAAAGTTTATAGTCTGAATATTATAAGGTAAAAAGTTTCTTATAGCTAGCACCAATTTTTGAACATGATTATGAAAAAGATTGAAAGAAAATTCTTAAAAAATAGTTTTAAAATTTTTAGACAAATAATAATTATAATTATAATATAATAATACTATTATATTATAATAGTAAATGGAAAAGATGGGCCAGTGGACTTCACTAACTCACCCTTCCCTTTCTCATATTATGAGATAAGCATGAAGAGATATTTATTAGTTATCAATAGAGAAACCACACACATATCAAGTCATAGCTACGAAGTTATCATTCTATATGTAGATTACATATTGTTCATTAGGAATGACGTATGAATGTTATAGACCATCAAGCTATGACAATAAAAGAATTGCTCCTTGAAAACTCTAGGTGAAGCAGCCTATATTCTATCAATATAATATATAGAGATAGATCTAAGAGGCTTCTTAGCTTGACACCCAGTTCAACATACATAGACAAACTGCTAAAGTATTTTAGCATGGAAAACTCTTACCAATGAGTCATGGAAGCTATCTCTATAAGAATATATCTCCAAGGACACAACTAGAGAGAGATGATATTAATGGAGTTCATTATGCCTCGTCAATAGGTTTCATCATGTAAGCAATGTTATGTACAAGACCGGATGTTGTCTATCCTCAAAGTGTTAAAAGTAGATTTCAAGGCATTTCGAGGTGAAAACATTGGATTACTGTCAATAACATTCTTAAGTGCTTAAGAAGTACACAATAAATGTTTTTAATATATGGAGTATGATCTGATTTGAAAATTGAGGGATTCACAGACTTCATATTTCAATCAGATATTGAAGATAGCAAATCAATTTCAGGTTTTATTTTTGTACTCATGAGTGGAGCAGTTATTTATAAGAGTTCAAACAGGAAACAACCATAAACTCTACCAGTAAGACTGAATATGGTGCAACTTCATAGGTAGTAAAGGAAGCTATTCGAATGAAAAAGTTCATAATTAAACTCAGGGTGACTCCAATGATCCTTGATCCCTTAGTAATGGTGCAATAGCGCAAGCAAAAGAACCAAAGTTTCATCAAAAATCAAAATACATGTTGCGACATTACCATCTCATCCAAGAGATAATTAGAAGGGGACATGTCAACATACAAAGAGTTGACACTGATAACAATATTGCAAACCTTTCACTAAGGCGTTTTCCCAATAGAAATTTGATCGCCATCTTGATAGGATGAGAATTACATTTAGAAAAGATTGGCTTTAGTGCAAGTGGGAGATTGAAAGTGTATTCTCATCAAGGCAATTGGATGTTAACACGATGGGGCAAGTATTTTATACGATATCATCTTTATGTAAATATTAGCAAGACAATAAATATTATTATAAAAGTCAATTTTCATTTATCATGTTTATTAATATTGTTGCAATTAATATCTTATATTCATTAAATACATATCAGGATAAAGTCTTGTATCTTAAGTTATATACTTGAAGCCATGATAGAGATCATGATGATTGAGATGCAAGTGGCTTAAAAGGTTAAGACACGAATTGTTCGCAGTCGTAGGATCATCATTGACATTGATGATCTAGATAGGCAATCACATAGTTCATCACTTAAAGTGTTTAGAATGGTTATTCTCATGGTCATTCATGTTAGTCGAACATCATGATGGTTTTGTGAGTACTTAGTAGAGACTAAGTTCACTAAACATAGCACTTAGATAGTTCTCAATGGTAAGAAATACTAATTGTTAATAAGAATTATATAGTAACTATAATACATATGGCCTCAAATCTGAGACTACCATGGTATCAAGAATGAACCAGATATTATACTTTGACATCATTTCAATAAATCCTAGCCAAGGGTGAAGCGGGTTAAAATGTTGAGCATAAAATATTATATATGAAGGTTGTGAGTGATTAAGATATAATCTATCACTTATGTATTTGGAAATTAATCTTATGAATTAGATTCTTTATTCAACAAAGAATTTATGCAAAGAAGTATGGTATGAAAGGAGTTTCAGTATATCCATTCTCGATATTCATTGAAAATATAATGGTTTATATGATTTGTCTATTAAGCTTTAACAATCAAATCATATCCTAGGACGAATCAGGATATCAGCAAGATGGAGGGATCATTTATTATATATTCTTTATAGTCATATGAGGTTCTTTTAGAAGCCAATAACTTCTCATCTCAGAGATAGTCTTGACACTTTGTTAAAAGTCAATATTGACTTAGAGGTTTAAGTTATGTAATTATAAGATGATTAAATTATGTTTAATTTCAAATGTGTTGTAAAGTAAATGAAATATAAAAAAATCATAAGGTGTTATGAATTTCTCCTATCAGCCTGATGTATGACTTAATTGATCATACACATTAAGATCTGATTTATAATTTGACTATAAAGATAAAATAGTAAATCATTAATTTATTAACTCTAAGGTCATGCAACTCTACTAACACAATTAAGTGTGATATTATTTTTATTAGAAATTAATAAATTATATTAGAACTCTTCTTTTATTATAAAAGACTCCTAAGGTCTGTATTTAACAATTGAACATTGAAGGGTTAATGGGCCAATTTATTATATTAGATTTTCATAGGCCAAATCAATGAAATGGTTGATTAAAATACATGGGTTATTAGCCCATTACATAGATAGCCATATAGATGGGTTATGAACCATCACTCACTTAATAAGATTAAATAAACTTTTGACCAGGTTAATATGTAACTAAGTCAAAACAATAGGTTAACTTGTTGGTAACTTAGAACCTAATGGAGCATTATATATGCCTTATTAGTGTTGGCTAAAAATTTCAAGCTCCCTCCTCCTCTCTTGGCTGAAACCCTAGTGAGAGAAACACTAGTGTTTTTCCATCCCTTTCTCCAAGCATTTTGATTCATGAATTGAATCTCAAGGTATAAAATAAATTAAGTGAAATAGGTAGTGAGGATCATGATTAAAGGCCAAATAAGTGGGAGCTTACTCTTCGAATAACTCCGATTGAAAAGGAAACAAAAGTTTTTTACTCACCTTGCTTAGCTCGTCAAGATTGGTAACCCTCTCTAATCTTGAATATTATTTTGATGGGATTTGTTGTTCTTGCAATAAAATTGATATATACGTGATATATATCTCTACATGAGATAGAGGTTGCGGCCAAAAAGAAGTAAAATAAATAGAGTTTTGCATTTCCAGTCGACTACGTTGACTTAATTGACCACATTTGACTCAATCAACCAAGGGATTCAACAAATAGGAAAATCACCCAAATAAGAATTCTAATACTTATTCTACTTGGCAAGATCGATTGATCAATTACCAAAAGACAAACAAAGCACGAATTCTAACACATTCCTTAATTGGTTTGGGGAAAACTCGAAGCTTTTCACAATACATTTTGAACTTGAATGTCGATAGAGCTATAGTAAAAATATCCACATTTTGTTCCACAGATAAACATTGTAAGAGTATGATGTTTCCTTCTATGATTCTCTCCCTTATAGCATAAAATTTAACCTATATATGTTTTGTTCTATCAAAGTACACAAAATTTCTAAATATTACTATTGTCGATTTGCTATCATAATAAATCACAGTAGGATTTGCTTAAAGAAACCCCAAATCACTTAGAACACCTAATAGTAACATAGTTATTAGCATATTCAAAAGTCTATAAGAACACCTAATACTCACAAAATCAATGTTTTCGCATGACAGAATATTAATTCAACTTCAAGAATTTATTTCTTAAACTACACAAGTCGGATTATTGTATTTTTGGAATTTATGAAAAGCTACACAAGTCTAATTTCGTAAAATATATTTTGTATAATGTTATTGAATCTAAATCAACTCCAAAATTAGCTATAGTAACATAGTACTAGTCTATTTTCCCTTTCACTTCGGCATTTATAAGCTTAAATGACTAATTCAAATTAATGAATATTCTTACCTTGCTAACCAAGCTCCCTTAAACTTCTCCTAGACTTACTGGATATTGAAGCGAAATGTGGTGGAGAGGGAAAAATGAATGGGTGTGCTTGGTTTGTGTAGGTGAAGTAAAAGGAACATGAGTCACTTAGTTCCTTGATAGACAACTCGCACACTTGTAGTTTTACTAATTTACTTATTAATTGTTAATTTAGAAAATTGCCCTTTTACCCCTTAGAAGTAGATTATTGATTTACTGTTTTACTTATTGTCATTCCTTGTTATTCATGGTCCTTCTCAATCTTTCTAATCCTTTTGAGTCATTCTTGGTCTATATGGTCTATATCAGTCATTCATCATCTTTCATGGTCTATTTATTATTTTCCGTTATTCAAAATTTATTCAGTTATTTATAATCTTTTATGATATATTTAGGCCTAATAAACTATTCAATTATTCATGATCTTTTATGATCTATTTATACTAAATAGATTGTCCAGTCATTTATGATCATTTGTGATCTTTTATGGTCTATTTAGACCCAATACACCTCTACTCATTCATGATCTTTAATAGTTTATTTAGACCATATAGACTATTTAGTCATATGTGATCTACTTAATCTATCCTTCATCATTTCTCATCATTCATTATCATTTTTCATCATTTTCTCATATTCTTCATTATTCCCCATTATTCCCCATCTTTCCTCATCATTCTTCATCATTTTTCTTAGCCTACCAAAATCATTTCTAATCAACTCCAGTTGATCTAATCGACTCCCCATTATTCTTAATCAATCTTAGTTGATCCTAGTTGACCTAATCAATTTGGGCAGATCTTTATCGATTTTGATCAACCCAAAAATCAACTTAAATATATCATTTATAGATTACAAGACACAAAATTAACCTTACCATGGAGACGACTAAATGAGATGTTACACCATGTACCTATGATGCTACTATTTTTTGGTAGTTCAATTGATGTATTAATGGAAGAAAAATGGGGAAAATCATATCATGAAATTAGGAAAATGGTAAAAAGCTTAGAAATGTTTTAAGGGTAAATTTATAAAATGATGTAAGGAAATTAGGGCTAAAAATATTTTTATAAATATAATTTAAGTTGATTCTTCATACTTATTCATAGCAAATCCAATAACGTAATCCATTTTTTTGCAGAATCAAGAAGTTACATCATAAATTACAACCAAATATGACAATAAATTACACCATTCTATTCATAATTCTAATAAATATCTTTCACCAATTATACGTATTCTTATTTCACCAATAATTGAAACCAAACTAACCATAAACACCTTTCCTCGATGAAAAAACCAAACATTGACATTTTATGTACCATCATCAACTTTTTACCCACGTGAAAAAATAAAAAATAAAAAATAAAATCGATCCACGGTCCCGTCCATGTTCTTTCCGATCATTACCCATGTTGTGGTAATGGATCATCGTGAGCGTGCCAATCATTCCGTCTCTAGATATCTCAATATTCATCATCAACCACCCTTACGTATAAATTAAGAGAAATTCAAATTAAAATCACTTGTAGGATTTAATTATTTTGTTTAAAAAAGTATTTTGACTAACAATAAAATTAAAACTAAAATAAAATAAAATAAAATAAAATAAAAAAGAGAGAGAAACTATTAGGACATACTTCCCACTTCGTCGTTTGTTTCCTCCTCCTGTCTAGAAGCAACATACCTCGGTTTCTGTCCGGTTGTACTATAATTTATTAATTTTGCTAAATTATCGGATTTTTTAACCCTTTTATTTCATTTATTTATTATAGTTTTTATTTATTTTTCATTTTATTTTTATTTTTTCTCCTAACCGAAAGATATCTTCTTTTATTAGTTTAATTGTGTGCCTTTAATACAAGCCCGGTTATAACCACTTTCTCTCTCATTTCAAGTAGCAAGAAAAATCTGAGTCTTCTTCTTCCTTATTTGTTTATTTATTTATTTTTTTTTCTTTTCAAACCCATTATCTTAAACAGAGGACCGAGAGTGAAAAAAAAAGTAATTCCTTCATTAATGTTTCAAATTTTTCCTCCTCTCCCGATTTTTCTTAATGAAAAATCTCAGGTTCTGAACTTTATTTTCATGTATCTGTCTGCAGGGCATTATTTGTATCATCGAATAAGGAGGTTTTCCGTTTCCTTGTCAAATAATTTCTAGATATTTTCCCAGCTTGCAAACAGACCATTTTCATGATCTTCAAACAGGTGGGTTTTCTTCTTCTTACGTTACAAACTCTTTAACACCCTTTAATTAAAAACCCCACCTTGATCCTTTCCCCTTTTTCCCCTTTTTCCCCTCATCTCTTTTTGTTGATCTATTCCAATTTAACCTCCCCAAAAAAACTTTAAAAGAAATTATAATTAAAAAAATAATGTTTGGAACTCAAAGCCAAATGGATTTACCCTTCGACTATCAATCCCAAATTCCAATTTTGAGGCCAAGCATTCATGCAAGGAGAGCAAATCTGACTGTAAAATTCCAAGATCTTTATGGGTTTACAGTAGAAGGCAATGTGGATGATGTTAATGTGTTGAATGAGGTGAGAGAGAAAGTCAGGAATCAGGGAAGAGTTTGGTGGGTATTAGAAGCAAGCAAGGGCGCAAATTGGTATTTGCAGCCTTCCATTTCTTCTGAAGGGATTGCCTTAAAATCTTCACTCAAATTATCTTCCCTTGCAAATGCTATTACTTTAAAGAAGTTGATCAGGAAAGGGATCCCTCCTGTTCTCCGGCCGAAGATTTGGTTTTCTTTGTCCGGAGCACTGAAGAAAAAGTCAACTGTTCCGGAGAGTTACTACAACGATTTGACTAAGGCCGTGGAGGGGAAAGTCACACCTGCCACAAGGCAGATTGACCATGTGAGTTTTCTTGGTCTTTTTTTGGGGGCTTAGAGTTATTTTTTTTAAAGATTAGAATTAGTAAACATGTTGGCCAAAGTTCCTAATATGATGTTCCAAGTCTATTTGCAGATTATCTCTTACTGAGAATTTTTATTGATAAGCATAGTTATAAGTTCCGAGAAAGGTAAAACATTTTGCAAAAGATTATTTTTGTTAAACTTATGATTAAACCCAAACTGTATTTCTGATAATAGTATGTCAAAAAAATTTGAATAAATTTATGCTGATTGAAGGTCAGTTTTCCTTAGCAGCTTTGAATCAGGATTTTCTAGTATATGATTAGATTTAAACTGAAGTGAGTTATTTATTTAAGGTTTGGAAATCTGTATAGTTTAATCAGAACAAGGTTTTCTGAATGTTTAGGCAGACTTGGCCTAAGAGTTTTCCGAATATTGAACTTTTTTTTTTAAATTTGGGACAATATTTCTTGTTTGGAAATTTAAGACCGGATATTCAAAAGATATAAATCTCTTTTGATTACAAATATGTGTCTATATATGCATATGCAGGACTTACCACGGACATTTCCGGGTCACCCATGGTTGGACACTCCAGAGGGTCATGCCGCGCTAAGGCGACTTCTTGTTGCATATTCATTTCGAGATTCTGATGTTGGATATTGTCAGGTACGTCTTGACATCTTTTCACAACACTAACTTACATCTTAAGAGTTATGCTACTAGGAAGAGGGCACAGTGTGTTGAATACTTTTGCCTCATATGCTATTGCTTCCCTTAAGTACTTCATATTCTGTCTAGTTACATATATCCTCAGTCTCATATTTATATAAACTTGTAAGAGTTCATTCTGGTTGGAGTTTCAACTGCAGTTTTGAATAATGAGGTTTCTAAATTTGAATTTTGGATCTTTGGCCCCAAACTAGAATTTAGACCCAAAATGATAAATTCACTTCATTTCTACGCTTCAGATAAATCTTTCTTAGGGTACATTTGGACGCTAGAGTTAGAATTGAAAAATTAGAATTTTGATTCCAATTCAAGTTCCTTAACTCTGTGTTTGGATTGCAGAAAGAATTTATCATGGATGTTATCATTATCATGTTCTTATGAGCTAATAATTGTTGGTGAAGGGCATGAACTATGTAGCGGCACTGTTATTGCTTGTAATGAAAACCGAAGAAGACGCCTTTTGGATGCTAGCTGTTCTTTTGGAAAACGTCTTAGTCAATGACTGCTATACCACAAATTTATCTGGATGCCATGTTGAACAAAGAGTATTCAAAGATTTTCTTGCTAAAAAATGCCCCAGGTGGAAAGTAATTATTTTGTCTTCTTCGTAATCCTTTTTTAAAAGAAGCAGTCTTACAGATTGAAGTGAAATACGTTCAATGCAGGATAGCCTCTCATTTGGAAGAATTGCAATTTGATGTCTCCCTTGTTGCCACTGAGTGGTTTCTTTGCCTCTTCTCGAAGAGCTTGCCTTCTGAGGTACGGCACAAAAAAAAAGAAAAAAAAAAAGCTCTCTTTGATAATCTATTATCTAATATAAAACGTGCATAATGTTTTCTTTAATATTTGAGATACTATTTTTCAGACAACTCTACGAGTTTGGGATGTTCTTTTCTTCGAAGGAACTAAGGTTCTTTTTCATGTGGCTTTAGCTATTTTTAAGGTGCCTTATTTTAAAATAACTTATTCTATGATGGAGAATTGTATATATTTATATAGATGAAGAAACATAATATTTGAGATGATAATATATTAAGGGTGTGATCTATGGTTTTTTGCAGATGAAAGAAGGTGAGTTGCTTTTAACATATCATGTGGGTGACATCATCAATATTTTGCAAAGAACCACGCATCATCTCTTCGATCCGGACGACCTGTTAACGGTATGACAACTTTGATGATTTCACTAACTATGACTGTCAACAATATAATATTTCTCTCGCAAGTTAACTAGATGCTGCTAGTTCTTTTCTCATTTCATTTTGGAAAAATAGTTCAATTTATATTGGTATTTTTTGTTTTTTTGGTTACCCAAGAGTATAAATAAGATAAAGTAAAACTGGCGGTTCAAAAACTGAATTATTATTTCGTGAGAGGTTATCTGATATGGCCAACGCGGGACCCACTTCCATCTATAGTTTGAAACAATATTGTTTTGCCTCAATTCTGTATTTTACATTGTCTTGGTCTCTAATACATGATAGGCCTTTTAGCATTGCAACAAAGCTTTTTCTTCCAAAATGTTTTAAGGGGCTATATGATATAACATGTCCTTTTTGCAGGTAGCATTTGAGCAAATAGGTTCAATGACTACTAATACTATATCAAAGCAGAGGAAAAAGCAAGAACCGGCAGTCATGGCTGAGCTTGGTCAGAGATTAAGGAGACTAGATTCCTTGAAAATGGATGATAATTAAACATTATCCAGCGTTTCGAGTCTATAAATTTATATGTTGCATTCTCTTTGCACTTGCAACAAAATCTCAAAGTGAAGAGTGAAGACTAAAGAGAGATCGCCTGCTTCTTTTTCTTCTTCTTTTTCTTCTTTTTCTTCTTTTTCTTCTTGGGTATTTTTGTAGGTAATAAAAAATGTACATTATGTATGGGAACTTTATTATAATGGTATTCACTCTGGGAAGTTTTATTCCATAGTCTTTCTACCATGAAATGCATATACTTGGCTTCCATTTTGAGCAAATTTGGTTGTTTTCCAGACCCATCTTTAAAATTTGATTGCTATCGTGTATTTTTTCTTCTCGGCTTTAATCCCATAAATAGTTTTCATATTTTTTCTTATACGACTCGAATTTGAGATCTAAGTAGATCCAATTGAGGATATCTCATTATAACGTATACCATTCTAAATTTGATTTTGTTAAACAACGGCTTAATTAGTTACTCATAATGGAGCCTAAACAAACAAAGCCGGCCTTGTCATTTACTGTCATGCCATCATTTTCTTTTGTTGGCAACGCATACTCATTCTCGTGACATTAAAACTGGCTTGTCTTGAACTGAGGTAATAGCGAGGTTGGTCCATGAAAATGATATTTTATTGCTCGAAAGTTTTATAAGCAGAAGAACACCACATGGAGATTTACTAATTCCATAGGAAATATTAGAGAGAGAGAGTGATTAAATCAAAGGCAATTAAATAGAAATCACTCACAATCTCATACATAATCCAATAGCAGTGAAGAGGCTGGAGATTCGCTTCCGCTCCATTCATAATCCGTTCGACCATCGGCCACAGAAGCAGCAGCCAGCATCGGCGCTGCAGGTGGAGGAATATAGGTCCCGAAAATAGCAAGCAATGCAAAAGCATCCGATCCATAATCTCTTCTACACATAATTCATTTGCATCCAACCGTGATTAATCAAATTGGAATGCTATTTTGTGTAGCAATCCAACAAAATAACTTTAGAAAACCCGACCAACAAAACGCTATTATTGATGTGACTTAATTCCGACCGGTACGAGTAGGCTAGAAACCCTCACAAGAAAACTAGTTAGCATAGAATCAAATGTAGACATGTGAATTAATAATGGCCTCTAGCGCCATGTATCACTTCAATTTTTATCGGAACACGAACTCCTCGTGAAATAAAATGATTATGCTGTAAACTGAGCTTAAATTAGTGTATGCATGTAATAGAGTAAATATGAGCTAGTTAGAAAATGAGTGTATGCATAATAGAAAAAATATTTAAAATTTTATTTAGATTATAAATTTTATTAAGAAACAGTTGCATGCATAAAATATAGTAATTGCAGTTAAAGAAATATTAAAAATTTTATTTATATCATTTCCTAATATGCTCGGTTTTTATATTATTTTATAAAAAATACAGTAAATTTTATCAATATTAAATCAAAGTTTAAGAAAAAAGAATATCCTCTTTGATTTACAAAACTCTTCTTGAATAAGATGGGGAAATGCTCACATGCTCGCATTTTAAACGTTATTAATTCATTTTGCATGGTTACATTTCTACTTAAGATATCAACTCATGAGATAATAATCTCGGAGAAAAAGAATGAAAAATACTTTATTTTCTCTCTGATTTTCAGCTAAGAGACTTGTGTGAGCACCTTTTGATTCTGCCACTATATGCCTTATATTTATAAACAAATGTTAGATCATACTTTCCTAATCTCATTAGAAATCTCAGTTGTCTTCCAATACAAAAGTGAGATGAACTAAAACTCATTCAGTAATCGGCCACCCACGGGTTATTTAATTAATATTTTAATTAATTTTGACTAATAAAAATCTAGTTAATAATCTGGCATTTAACTTTTTAATATCTGATTATTAATTATGAAATTTTACGATCCTTATAATTAACTAGTCCAAGGTCTTTTCTGCTTACCCAGACCAAGATTTCGTGTGGGGTAAGGAAAGGAGAGAAATTTTCCTAGTTATTGAAGCTTTTGGGTTCATAATTTGAAATTATGAAATGGCAGCTGGGTTTTAGCTTCTTAATTAAGTTTATTACTTGACTGACTTCTATTGATGGTCGAATTTAATATCTCCTTAAGCTTATCTCATAAATGAGATTTCTGAAAGTTGACTCATAACCCATGAGATTTTTGAAAGTTGACTCATAACCCACTGCCTATGCTTTTCTCTCTTGCTATTATAATATAAGATTACTATTATATTATAATTGTTATTAGTCTAAGAATTTGAAGACTATAATTTTTCTTTGGATTTCTCACAATCCCTCTTTGCCCTATGCTCGAATTTTTAGGTGCTAGCCATAAGAAAACTCTTACTTTATAATATTTAGACCATAACTTTGTCTAATTACATAAAGTAGAAAAATTGGGATATTACATTCATAAAGACTTAAATTATTATCATTGACAAAGAAGACAAACCCTTCCTCATCAAATCTAGAAATAGAAATAATATTTCAAATCAAAGATGATGCATAATAACAATCATCTTAAATTTAAAAATAACTTTGAAGGCAAAAATAAACTAACAAGTTCCTATAGTTAAAGCAATAACTCTTGTTCCATTTCCAGCTCGTAGGTCCACTTTATCTTTCTCTAGAACTATTCTTTCTTTTAAATTTTGCACATTATTATAAATATAAGAACCACCAATCAGTATCTAATATCAAAGTAGATAAATCAGTACAAGAAATGTTGACCTCAATCATGAATATATCTGATGCAGGATCATTATATTTTTTTAAGAGTTGCAAGATAGACCTGACAATTTTGTTTCCAATGTCGAGTGTCTCTATAATTGAAACACTTTCCATCTTTTCCCTTCTGTATCTTTCCATCACCTTTCCATGTTTTGAGATTCCCTTTCTTGCCTCGTTTCTTAAGCTTGGCAATGTCCTTCCCTCTAGAAGAACCTCCCATAACCAATACATGTTTATCCTTCTTGATGGATTTCTCAACCATTTGCAGCATCTACTGCAAATCATGTAGCTCATGTTCCATCTTACTCATACAGAAGTTGAGCACAAATGGCGAGAATAAATCAGGAAGAGAATGCAGCACTGTGTTATTGATAAACTTAGAATTCATAACAAGTCTGAGATTCTCAAATTGTTCAATGTAGGTGATTATCTTCAGCACATGTTCACTAATAGAGGTGTCCTCATCCATCTTAATCTGAAACAATACCTTAGATATCTTATAGCTTTCATTTCGAGTATCCTCATCATAAATTGATTAAAGGTTATCAATAATCACACAAGCATGAAAGTTTTCATAAATGTTTTGGAGCTCGTTACTCATAGATATAAGTATAATTCATTGCACCTCGTTATCTTACTCCAACCACTTACAATCCATTACTCCAACCACTTGATAACAAATTTTAAATTTCTATAATAGTCTCTAAAATTGGCTCCAACCAATTTATTTTGTTCAAGAATCAATTTCAAATTTTCAAGCATTACAATTTTTAAAATACATAAAAATAAAATACAACAATATAAGCAAATATCCAGAAAATATTAGCTACTAAAAATTTCAAAAGTCACATAAAATTTTATATATCTCCTATTATGTTATTTCGAATTATATTCACATCCTTTATATAAGACGAGAAAACAATTTTCTTAGTGGGAAAATGATCCAATCACCTTATTCTAACTCCTACGTATCCAGATCCAATCATAATAAAATGAAAAGTAGCAAATACATTTATAATTACATCTCGTGTAATTTCTTTATCTTACCTCTAAGCAAATATAATCCCATGTGTCCGCAACCAATTATATTTCCTTAGTTGAGCTTAACCCAAATATTCTTATGAAATGTAGAGTGTTAAACTAATACATTCATGTGTCCATGTCCATGTTCATGTCTAGAATGATAACATTACTCAGTCACACGTCTTATGCAATAATAATATACTTGCATACTTACACAAATTTAAGTCCCCACGTGTCTGTGGCCTTTCTATATCTATGTAAATATCACATATATTATAATATTTGAAATGTAAGCCATGAAACAATTTCACAACCAATTTCAGCTCAATATAATCAAGAGAATGATTTTACTAAATAGCCTCATCATAACAAATATGTATATATCATACTCTATCTCATAGTATTTAAATATGATGTGATAACATATTTAACAAATATCTATATATATTCATGTACATTTAATATTTTAAATTATATACATCTAATGCATGAATATATTAAAATAATTTTAATTATTCATACATTATTTCTTGTTTTATCTCTTGATGTATGTCCATGGAATTCAAACTAATTAACTCTTGCTCAGTTTATTTTAATCATTCAATAGCACAAGGAATCAATCAAAATTTCATTTCCTTAGTCTTTAAGGTTACTTGTCAAACATGTCAACTTTCTAATTTTGAAAAGTTTCCTAATCGGGTTGTTTCCAAAATAATATTTATTATTTTAGGAAGTTTCATATTTTAGATCCTCTTCTAAACTTAAAAAAGCATGGAAAAATAATTTTCTAATTAAATTTATCAAAAAACTATTTAAGGTAAATTATAAATTATAAAAATATTTATATAATCATGCATTATCATCAAACATATATCTAATCATAATTGTGCAATTAAAATTAAATTTTAATCAATTAATTTAAAATTTTAGATTTAAGGAAAGTAACCAAAAATGAAATCTAATCTAATTAGGGTTTTGGATGATAATAATTTGCGGCCACCGCCATATATCATGGTAGCAGCTCGCGGGGAGCCACCTCACAGCATACACCATCAATCGAGTGTCTGATTAGCCATCTTTCGGTAGTCGCCTTCATAATTTTCTTATCTACATATTTTGAAAATTTCAAAATGATCTAACGGTTGGAATCCTAGATATGACAACAGCGACGACGCTGCTTACGCCACCCGTCATCAATGCTTTAGGTATTTGATGGGTAATATATTTGATGGTGTGCTTCGCAATTGTTTTATTTACATGGTTTGAATATTTCATAACGATTCAATGGTTGGAACTCCATATATGACGAATTGCGTGTTGATGTATAGTGAGTCCAACTCACTGTACAACAACCCTATGTCGGTTTGCCAATATGAATGGCGGTCTTTCCCCAATCCATCGCTCTAAGTGGCAGCAGCGGCTATCCCATATAACATTCTCATTTTGATTTTTATAAAAATTCATCATGATTCACTTTAGGTAACTCTAAAATCCATGAACAAACCGCTAAACGCATCAAAAATATAAAACTACGATACTTTCTCGTATGACCTAGGCTCTGATACCACTGTTAGGAAATAAATGCACACATATAATAGAATAAAAATAGTGGAAGAAATATTGAAAATTTTGTTAGAATCATATCTGAGCATGCATAGTTTCTATCTTATAGAAAATAGAATAAATCCCATCAATATTAAATTTAGGTTTAGGGAAATGGAATACCTTATTTGATTTACAGAACTCGTCTTGAATAAAATGAGGAGGTGCCTACATGTTCGCCCTCTAACCGTTGTCCACACAATTCATTTCGCACGGTTAAGTTTCTACTTAAGATCTTAACTCATGAGATAATAAACTTGGGAAAAATGAATGGAAAATACTCTCTTTTCTCTTTTTGATTTTCGGCAAAAAGACTTATATGAGCACTTCTTGATTTCGACCACCATATGCGTTGTATTTATAGGCAAAGACTAGGTCATACTTTCCTAATCTTATTAAGAATCCTAGTTGTTCTAAAACACAAAAGTGAGATGGGCTAAAGCCCACTCAATGGTCAGCCACTCATGAGTTATTTATTTATTTATTGTTCTACATCATATCGGTAGAAAGATTTCATAATGACTTTATAATTTTATTTGATTCCAAATTAAATTCATTTAATCTAAAATAACTTTAAATTAAATAATTAACTTAATCATTTCATGATTAAATAGCTTTAAACCTCCAAGTCAAGAGTGACTTCTAATAAAGTGGCAAGACTACGTAGGAGATGAAATATCATCTTCTGAAAGAATCTGTTATGACTATAATATGCTTACAATAATAATCTTTTCATCTTAGTAAGTCCCGATTCGTTCTAAGACATGACTCAACTGTTAAACTCTAATAGAAAAATCATATGCATTATTATATCTTTATTGAATATTGATAATAGATTTACAAAAATTATTTTCATACCATAATACTCTACAAAAATTTTTTATTCAATAATATATATAATCTATATAACCTTTTTTCAAATACAGAAATGATAGATTCCCTTTTGAGCACTCACAACCTTCTTGCACAATACTTTATGCCCAACTGTTCACCTCATGCACCCATAGCTAGGGCTAATTGGAAAGATGTTAAAGAATGAAGTTATGTACTCAAGGAATCATGGTTTCTTAGGTCTGAGGATTAAAATAGTTACTAGATAATTCTCATTAACATCAAATGTTAAATACTATTGAGAATTATCTAAGTATCGTGTTCAATACTTTTAGTCTCTACTAAGTACTCACGCAATCATCATAATATTCCACTAATACTAATGAATTTGAGATCGGCCACCATAATAATAATGTGATTAACTACATGATTATCTATTTAGATTAATCGATATTAATTCTCGAGATTTTACGATAACAAACTATTTATATCTTAAAAACTTTTAGAAACTCAAAATTCTATAATCATGATTTCTAAAATGGATAACTCAAAATACTAAATTTTATTATAATATATATATATATATATATAATATATAATTTTAATTTTAATAAAATTAATAAACATAATAAATAATAACATTATATTAATAACCACGTAAAATAATATCCCACCATTCAAATTTGATAAACTTAACGAGTGCTTTCGAATTTTATCATTTAATATATATATTAAAAAACAATAAATACCATAGTCCACAATCTCATACATAAATCCAATAACATGTCGTCAATAATAGAAAAAAAAATGGCTTCGGAGCAAAAAGCATAGAATAAAAATAAGAATGCCAATCAAAAAAATGTATATGAAAGATCCCTCATCAAATTCTCTCTTCACAACAATACCATTCCACCCGACAAAGCCAAAGCGACCTGACTCCAAATACCCCAACTACCGATCCTGTAAGAGCTCGACCCTGCCGGTGAAGACCCTGGAGATTTGCTGCTACTTTCCGAGTCCGCTGCCGGAGCATCGGCCACTGGAGGAACAACCGGCGCTGGGGCTGGAGCAGCTGCCGGAGGAATATCAGTCCCGAATATAGCTTCTGGAAGGAGAACCTTATCCACTTGATAAACTGCAACCGGGTCGGTGGAATGAACACTACTACTCACTTTCGTGCTGGTCCAGCCCGACCCAATTAGTACGGTCCCGGACTTATCGGTAAAGTTCAATGTGTACAGACCTCCGGCGAAAGTAGTTATCGGGCCTTGTTGGCTAAGGTTCTTGAATTCGGCCAAAGAGTAGTAATGTGGAAGGCCATGGAATAGAACAAGTGATTTGAGCTGGTCCTTAGTTAGATTGGACAGGGAAGGGGATTTAAGTGAAGAGAAGGCACTGTCTTTTGGGACAAAGATGGTTACTCCCTCTTCTGTGTTGTTTGCTTGGTTTTGGAAGGTTTCTATGACTTCTGTGGACTGGAGGTAGCTAAGGAATGTGTGGAATGGGCCGGCTACAGATAGTAGTTCGGTCAGGTTGACGTAATCAGGGGCCGGGGCGGGGGCAGGGGTTGGGCTGGGGGATGGAGATTTAGCAGTTTGAGCTTCTGTGGTCGAAGAGCGCAACACAAGTAGTACAACTGTGATCAAAATTGTTGGGATTTTCATTTTTTTTCCTCTTTTTTCTTAACCCCTAGTTGCTGCAAAAGAGGAGGAATGAAGATAAGCTAGAAAATTAGATCTCGAATTCAAATTTATAAAAAATTTTAGGACAAAAACATGTCAAGATCCCAAAATGTCTAAACTCCAGTTTGTTTCAAAATAAAATAAAATAAAATAAAATAAGAAAAACCCAGATCCTGACAGCTCGTCAGATTACTAACGGCAAAAAAGCTTTGTAGTGAGGTAGCAGCAATAAATAGTAAAATGCAAGAAACAATTAGTTCAAAATATTCGATATCTTTAAAAAAAAAAAAACTAAAGGAAAAAGAAAATGCAGAATTTGTAATGCCCAGTTGATACTAAAGCATGCATTTTGTTCTGAACTCTCCCTAAAAACAAGAACTGAACTCTATCACATAATGCAGATCCAGAAGAGGAGAGAGAAACAGATCTGAAATTGCTCATCACAAAATGGCACTAACCCTTAAAGCTCGGAGAGAGAGAGCGAGATTCCAATAATATTAACAAAAAAAAGGTTCATAAATAGCAGGAACTGAATTACAATTAGAGAAAAAGATGGTGAAAGTAGGCTGACCTTGAATGCAGAGAGAGAGAGAGAGAGGTAAAGATTCAGACAAGAATTGAATTGCGGGAAAAGGTTTATATAGGGAAGGATTTATTGGCTAAGAAAAGAAGGGGAAGAACATGGAAGAGCGGTGGCTCCAGCTGGTGGTAATGATATATGAGAGAGAGAGATGAGTAATTGTTTAGTAGAGCGAAGTAAGGTCTCTCTTCTACAACAGCTGGTCTTTGGCCACAAGTAATGTTTTTCGGTCTGTTTTTCTTCTCTTATTATTACTAGGTCTGTGCCTTGTGGGGTGGGCTTTCTTAATCACTTCAAGTAATTAAAACTATTTTATTAGTCCACAACAAATCTTGCACTCCAACCATCAAGTTCTCACCAATTTATCTCATTGCATAGAATTCTTATCCATTTAATTTTCTAAGTGCATCTGAGAAAATCACAAGATTCATATATACATATTTGGTGAGGCTTCCATATATAATTAACACTTTCAAGTTTCAATAATTCGATCTCTAATGGGTGGAGGGTGGACCAATCTGATTGCACACCACCCACATCTTCAATTATGATAGACTAGTGAGGTCATCACATCCTTTGTGAATTTTACCCAAAAATTGCGTAATTATCAAAATTAAATTCTTACTACATTCTTCTACAACTTGTGAAAGTTTTGAAATAACCCAAATTTCATCCATGCAAATCCCAAATCAAACCTACCTAAATTAAATTTAAGGTCAAATTTATTAGAATTTAGATAGCTTAAAATTAAATTTAATTCACCAATAAAAATATATTTTTACTCTAATTTATTTATTTACAGTTTTACCTGAGACTAAGCTTTATATTTCAAATTACCCAGATCTCTCCTTATCCACCGTTTGGTATTTGCTATTTTTTGGTCAAAGTTCTTAGTTCCTACTAAACCTTTAATTAGGAGGCAAGAGAAAGAAATATGATATCAAAATATCACGAGAACAAATTCACCAACAAAAAATCCCTAGTGTAAGCACGAGAAGGTCTTGACTGTAGCAAAGTGGGAGCTCACCAATTTAGATTTCGACCAACCAAAACCCGGCTGTCGGGTTTGATGAAATACTTTCCTGATTTATTCTTATTTTTTATGTCTTGTCCTTCTTTTTTAATTTTTTAATTTTTTAATTTTTTAATTTTAATTTTTTATTTATAATTTTGTGTCTTATAGTGTTTTCTTTTAAGAAAAAAAAAAAAAAACAAATGAAGTAATTCGGTTATTCATTATATTATAATTCTATTCGACAGCATTTAGATGTTAGCTTCGATTTTCTTTCTTCATTCTTTATTATATTTTTTCGATATAAAATATTTATTATACTTTATTGATCTCTAATTTGAAAATGGGACCTATCATTTATGATGTTAAGCCTCATTAGTGTTAACGTTGGGCCAAACCCCAAGTGTTTATTATAATCAAATAAGTTGACTCACGTTTAAATTGAAAAGGGGATTCGGGAAGGATTCAAATCCACATTATGGAGGGAACAACCGGGAGGTATGTTAATTAAAGGTTGAGTGTAAGACTTCAAATGTGTTTTTAAAATATGTAAGAGCTAAACCTTAATTTAATGATTAATTTATTATTTATTCATGACTTAGAGACCCATATGTCTAGAAGGACGAAAATGTGTAAGAGAGGGTCTCTAAGGAGTAGATTATACGGAAGTAAAGGAATGAGTGACCTCTGAGATCAGAGCATGTATAGTTTTTTTATAATTTTTTATTCCTTGTATAATTTAAATAAGATTTTTTTAGTCAATCTTGATTATTAAAAAATTATTTGATATTATTTCAACCTTATTATTTTAATATTTTTATTTTTCTTCCATATTAATTTATTATTTTATTTAATAATCCAAATTTTCATTTTTTAGTTTTGAAAAAATGAAAATTTGTGTAAAATAAAATGGAAACTCGATCAGATTTTTTAGAAAAAACTGATCAAAATGATCCGACTTTTCACTAAAAATAGATCAACTCGATCTGGTTTTTTCGTGAATTATCAAAATCTTATCGGTTCGATTCTTCACAAGAAACCTCCAATCTTTCAGGAAGAAAGTAATTTGATCGATCCAATTTTTCCCCACAAAAAACCGGATCTATGAACCAAAAATAAAAATTCTAAAGATGAGATCTCCATTAGAGGTAGGGTTGAACGAAATTCAGTTTTCGGTAAAACCAAATCGAAATCGAAACCACAATCTACTCAGATTTTCTTTGATTTGGCCATAAAAGCCAATTGAAACCGAACCAATATTAGACCGATCAATTCCAATGAAAACCAGTCGATTTTTCCTATTTCTCACACTAATTTTTTTTATTTCTATTTAATTATATCATGATGTATGTAGTTGAAGAGTATATATTAGTATTATGATGTATGTAATTCTTACATTATTTAATAATTTATTTTGTAGAGTTACCTTCATTTAATACCATTTTTGAAGAAAATTTGGATATTATAACAACTAAAAATATCATTTTACTTTAATATCATAATCAAAATAATATTCAAATATATTACAAATTCATAATTCATTAACTCAATATCATCAAAATGAGCATAAAGCAGGTCAAACGATTTTCGGTACTAAATGCATAAAAATATCAACTTATGATATATCAATTTGTAAATTAGTTTTCTTAAACAAAAGTTCTCAAACTTATAGAAACACGACAAACACAAAGATAGAAATTGGGGGTTGGGGTTAATTTGGTGGGGCTAGGGTTAAAATTTTAATTTTAAAAAAATTAGTGTTTCAATCAGTGCATCGAAACCGACTGAAACATCTACAACCGAGTTAACCGAAATGGGAAGTTAACTAAATAAATCAACATAAACCATCCAAAATTATTGGTTTCGGTCGACCGGTCGGTATGATTTTAGTTGCTCACCTCTAATTGGAGGTATGATCTTCAGTTTTATTTATTAATTTTTTTTTTGTATTTACTTTTCCTTAAATCTCGGGTTTAATTAGATCTGGTTCTTGTAAGGAAACCAATTTGGATCTCATTCTTCGTAAAGGATTAGATCGATCAGATTAGATTCCTCGTGAAGAATTGGGCCAATTTGATTTGAATATCTCACGAAGAAATCAAATCATTTCAATCGATATCTCACAAAAAGACGGATCATTTGGTCGATTTCTTTCCCTAAGAAATCAGATAAGGTTTCCTTTTTTATATATTAATTATTTTTACATTTCAAAAAATGAAAAATGAAAATTTTAATTATAAAATAGAAAAATAAATTAATAGAGGAGAAAATTAGAAATAATAAAAGATTAAGGATGAAAGAATGATAAAAATTATTTTTAATGACGTAACATGTTTTGTCAACGCATCACGTCAGCTCAGTTAATAGAAAAATGATAAGAGGGATTAAAAAGTCTCATTTGAACTATATTGAGACTAAAATATCTTACTTGAACTACACATAGACTAAAAAGTTGTACATAGACAATATAATGATGAATTGGTAAAAATTAAACTATTTAGGGACAAGAAAATGAATTAACCATATTATTTTTTACTTATTCAGTGAAGAATCAGAATCCATCGCTCCTCCGAATTTTATATCTCATTACAAAAGTTGTGTTGAGTTCTCGTCTAGGGAAAAATAAAAGTGAAAGAGGTACATATATAATAAAAGAATCTTCAGGCTTAATATAAATAAATATTGGAAAAATAGAATAAATTTGAAATTTTTTATTAAATAATCATAATTTTTAAGTTTGGATGAATAAAATTACTAATTTACCATTATTTTTAATATCAGTCCAATACTTCAGTTTCAGATCTTAGTCTAAGATTTCGGTCTTAGATCTAAGTCCAAGCTCTTAGACCGAGATCTTCCATCTAGTATGAAAAGAAAGAAAGAAAAAGAAATGGAGGAGCAACTGAGATCCGATGGAGCAACCATGATCCAAAGCTTCGATGGAACCGATGGCGGAACAATGGAGAATTGAGATCCAATCCAAGAAAAGCGACTTATTGAAGAAAAACTAATGGAAAATCATGGTTCGATGGTAGAGGGAGATCGCAAAGGAGAGAGAGATAGAAATGGGAAGAAGGAGAGATATTATTGATACAAGGAATGAAATGAGAAGAAAAGGGGAAAGTGTATTTAGGGATTTAAATTTTTTTCATTTAAAAAAAAGAATTAATTGACAAAATATATGAGTTTTGTTTTTTATGCTAAAATAAGTATTGAAATAGAGTCCGCTGCCTAAATTATTTTTATAGTAAAAACTGAATTGACTTGGTGCTGATTAGGATATTTTCTTTGCACGTGACCCATCATGTTCTTTTGATTGAATGAACCCAGCTTTACAACTTAAAATATTCTTATAGGTGACAAGGTGACGATCCTATTTTCATTCATTTATTTATACATTATTTAGTTAGTTTCTAAATTATTTTAATAGGTCCCATTATCATTATTAAACTGTCTCAAACATTTTATTTTAATATTTGTAAACACAACAAAAACAACATAATATTTTATAAAATACTCCATCTTAATTTTTCTCAAATTTTTTCTTCAAACAATTCCTTTTTTTTGATCCATAATCCATATCTCGATTGAACCACATTTGGAATTTGGAATTTAAATATGGTTTCCCAATTGAACTATACATTTTTAGCGAAAGATCTTCCTTAGCGATGTGGTTTGAATTAAGTAAGATTTTTTTTTTTATTTTAACCGAATTAATCTATCACAAAAATTAATTTTATCAAATTAAATTTTGATTAATTATATTAAAAATAGCATCACATATTAGATATACAAGTTTTTGAAAGCAACATTTAAAAAAGATGAAACACTTCACTTAATATATTAATTTTAAGTTGGAACCTTAACTTAGGCTCAAAATAAATTTAAGTAGGAGGGAGTATATTGAGAATTTTGTCATAACATAAGAAAGATGAGCGATTTTACTCATTACGAATTGACTTTGATTTGGAAACTTAAATTTCTCTATATTATATATTAATAAGATGTAAAAAAAACTTTCCAATATATATATATTTTAAAAAAAATCAAAGTGAGACCATATTATAGATGAAAATGGAATTACATCATAAGATAGGGAATTCTACTACGATCAGACTGCAAGGCAATCTTAACAGAGAGAGGAAACGATAACTCAAAATTATAAATAATCAAAGAACTAGAAATAAGGTTGGCAAAAACATCTGCCGCCATGTTACTCTCACGATAAACATGATAAATCTAAATATGAAAGGAGATCAACCAGAAACGAATGAAGTTCCAAATTCGACATAAATGTCAATCTGGACACTCCTTGGAAATCGTCTGTGCCAAAGAAGCAGAGTTACTATCAATAACGAGAGGGTGGAAACCATGTTGCAATTGTCAAAATTTGCGTATATACCATTCTGAAAAATTGTCAAAAATAAACTAAAAAAAAAAAAAAAAAGCCATTCTAATTCTCAATTATGTGGCACTGAAACCAAACTTGTTCGAGTGTCCACCCCAGTTACCAACACATATTGTCTTCTAAATTTTAGGCATGAATTTGACTTGTTTGGAAGCTTACGGATAAATGTGAGAAAATGGTGTAAGAGTAGGGATCAAAAACTGTAATTTCCACCCCATACAAACGGACACATGGTTTGGTGGATACTTTATTAATGGTAGCCCATTGAGTGCAAGACCATTGAATTCTTGCACTAGGTCAAAATTATCAATGTCAATTTTTAAATGGGATTCGCAATAAAGTCTTTCTTTTGGAAATAATAATAATAATAATAATAATAATAATAAATAAATGGCATAAAAGTCAGATCATTGGTCCGCGGAATTAATTAGCTCAGTCAAAGACTAGTTTCAGCTGAGATGAGAGGCTATTTCATATATGCATTTAATGTTTTGACCTCTATACTCGCATGATTATAAGAGTTGAGTTACTAGTTCTAAAGAAGAAGAGATGGTACTTCAAGCTAGGACAGCTGTACCAATTAACAAATCCTAGGAATCTTCTACGTGATGGGTCAATCGTCCTGTCTTTATAGCAGAAAATGGGCGAGTTTTCATAGTACGAAACGTCTGTATAGTTTTGGCCTTTTGGGTCCGAATGGTTTGTTGTGATAGGTTGAGGTTGTAGCACCGTTTTCTTTCCTAAGAATCAGCCTCTGGTAAGGCATCACAGTGACTATTCAAGAGTAAATTGTTGATGCACAAATTCGTGCATTAATTGAATGTTCGTGATCCATACTCTTTCGATCTAATCCTATCGATACCTAAAATTAAAAAAGAAATTGGTTATGGGTACCGGTACCGGTACCTAGCCAAAATTAGAATAATCAAAATATAATATGAAATTTTTGTGCTGAAAAATAATTCTTATCGGATCTTCCTTTTAACTTATAAATAGCTTCTATTTATAGTCCCCTATGCATCTTTATTATTTATGTCATATAATATAACCGACTAAAATATATTTATCCTTATTATTGTGATCGATTTTCAATTATAAAAAATTAAAACATATTTATTATCATATTTAATAACTCCAATAATTATGATCTTTTATTATAGTTCGGCTTAACCCTATCGGTTTGGCCCATACGATCGGATTGAAATTTGCCTCCATCAAGATAAATCACAATCCTCTGGCATTATTAATTTTTTTTTTTTTGTTCTTCTTTTGGTGCTAAATAAAAAGCACAAATAAAAATACTCACTGACTCAAATGAAACTCAAGGGATATAGAGATACCACTCAAGGAAAACTAATTAGAGATACAAAGCAACAACTCGACACCATCGGAATTCACTGGAGGATAAGAGTTTAAGAGAGATAATTTTTC
Organism: Coriaria nepalensis; assembly: GCA_027186245.1. Lineage (NCBI taxonomy): Eukaryota > Viridiplantae > Streptophyta > Magnoliopsida > Cucurbitales > Coriariaceae > Coriaria > Coriaria nepalensis. The sequence goes on along the minus strand of CP114490.1, from coordinate 9,529,264 downwards.
AAAATGAACTTGATTGAACTCTCAAAATCTATCTCATACATTATCCACAAAGGGGTTTATATAGAGTACTTGGGATATCCCCCAATAGTAGGTAATTGGAAACTTAGAAAATTTATTCAAATACAATAATAACTCTTCGAGAAGATAAAACTCTTAAGAAAAGTTGCAAATTCGGTAAATCCATAATTAATATTAAGCCTACACACCTTGTAGCAAAAGGGGGATAACTTCTTTTAGGAAACTTCAAATGACAGATGATTTGATGCATTGGAAACTAGACAAATAGATGATTCCAATGGTGTGGCTTGCACCCTAAGGATCTCTAGATCGTTCCATAATTGATCTAGAATCTACCTTATGATATTCTTCATAATTTTTCAAATTATAATGGGACACTCATGTGTTAAGCTCCCCTGGTTGTAGAAGACTTTTCCTCAAATATTGTTGGTCATCTCTATCGGCATAGTAAGTTGAAAGATCATAGATGTTGAAAGTGGTCGAAATGCCATAATCTTCAGAAAGTTCAATCTTGTAAGCATTCTCCTTAATGCATTGAAGAACTTTGAATAGTACATCATCTTTAGGCATAAACTTAGAATTACATTTTGCCAAAAAAAAGGGTTTTTTCCAATATGGATCCAAACCAAATTACCTTCCTTAAAAGTAATTCAATTTTTTTTCTACTCCTTGTCCACTTGAATGTGCCTCCTTTCAAGCATTCAGTAATAGGAGCAATGATATCGAATTTGGAAAGCTAAAGTAGAGGATCTCGTATATGTGAAGGATTATTATCTGCTAGTGTTTTTTATTGAAAAACTAAAAGATAAAGCTGATGAAGAATGGACTTTATTTCACTGTCAGGTATGTAGGTATATCTGACAATGGGTAGATGATAATATTTTTAACCATGTCACTAGAGAGACAGATGCATGTTTTTTGTCGAAAACCTTTGAGAAATTATATGTTGGGAAAGTTGGAAACAATAAATTATATCTGATAAAGCAGATGATAGCTTTAAAATATTAGGATAGAACTCCGATCACAAATCACTTGAATGCATTCTGAAAAATTATTAATCAACTTGCTACAGTGGATATTAAGTTTGATGATGAGGTACAAGGATTAAGACTTCTTGGTACATTAGTGGACTCATGGGATACAATCATAACGACTTTGTTTAACACAGCTTTAAATGGTATTATCACAATAAAATTGGCTAAGAATGATATTCTAAATGAATAGATGAGAAGAAAGACATATTGTTCTTCACAATCGGAAATCTTAGTCATAGAAAAGAGGGAGAGAAGTAAGAGTATATATCTGAAGAATAAAGATAGAAGCAAAAGCAAGTCTAACATAAGTGGCAATGTTAAGTGTTATCACTATGGGTCAAAATGGACATATAAAGAAGAATAGTCGGCAACTTTGATGATGATAATGTTGCTACCATCACAGATGACTTTCTTATTTTATAAGATGTAAGGTTGTCAAACCTTAATAGTGGTGCACCTATTCATGCTACATCTTGGAAAGATTTCTTTGCATCTTATAAATTTGGTGACTTCGGGAATGTTAAGATGGGAATGATGGCTCGGTTAAAGCCATTGGCATTAGTGATATGTGCTTGGAGACTAACAATTGTGTAATATTAGTTCTTAAAACTGTTATGCATATTCTTGATATTCAGTTGAATTTGACTTTTGCTAGTGGACTTTATGATGAAGGGTTTTGCAATACATTTAGCAATGGTCAGTAGAAGCTCACTAAAGGTTCTATAGTTGTGGCTAGAGCAAATAAATGTTTTTCTTAATACTTGATGCGAGCAAGAGTCTCTAATGACATTATTAATGCAGTGGAGAATGAAGGCACAATAAAGTTGTGACACAACAGGCTTAATCACATAAGTGAAAAGGGTCTGGCAATTATAACTAAGAAGAATATGCTTTTTGGAATGAAGAGCATATCCTTGAAGAAGTGTTCTCATTTCTTATGAGGTAAACAAACTAGAGTTACGTTCAAGACTTCCCCTCCTTTAAGAAAGCCAAGTATACATGATTCAGTATATTCATATATTTGTGGTCCTATGAAAACAAAAATATTTGGTAGTGATTTCTATTTTGTGACTTTTATTGATAATCATTTAAAGAAGTTATGGATTTTTGTCTTGAAGATAAAAAACCAAGTGTTAGGTGTGTTTAAACGATTTCGGGCCTTAATTGAGAGAAAAACATGGAAGAAATTAAAATGCATTGTGACAAATAACGAAGGTGAGTATTTTAGACCTTTTCATGAATATTGCAGACAATATGGGACTAGACATCAAATGACACCGCCAAATAGTCCTCAATTAAATGGGCTACCTAAGAGGATGAACATGATAGTAGTTTAAAAGGTGAGATGTTTGCTTTCACAAGCTCAGTTGCCAAATTGGTTTTAGGGTAAAGCTTTGAGTACAATGGTATATGTTTTAAATCTCACACAATGTGTTCCTTTAGATTTTGGTGTTCCAGATAGAGTATGGTCTAGAAAGAAAGTTTTCTATGACCATTTGCATACCTTTGGGTGCAAGGCTTTTTTGCATACTCCTAAAGATGAGAGGTTTAAGCTTGATATCAAGACAAGACAATGTGTATTAATTGGTTATGGTCAAGATGAATTCGACTACAGGTTTTATGACCCACTCAAGAAGAAACTTTATGAGAAGTTGATATGTTCAAGTTATGAAAAATCATACTATAAAATATATTGAGAAGACAAATGAGACATTCTTAAAATATAGTGATGACTTGACAGACTTAGATCCAATTCCTCTGAAACAGGTGCCGACAGAAGTTGAGGATGATCTCCAAGATGACCAACATGTTACAAGTGATATAGATATTCCCATAGAGGTTGAGATACAGGATAATACTGATGAGCAGTTGTTAGATGTTCCACTCAAAAGGTCTACCATAGATCGACAACCTTCTACATGGTATTTTGTTGATGAGTATGTGTTACTTTCTGATGGGGAGAGGCCGAATGTTATGCAGAAGACATGGAAGATGACACATAAGAATAAGTGGGTTGAGACAATGGAAGATGATATGAAGTCTTTGCATGATAATCACACCTTTGAGTTGTGAAGTTTCCTAAGGGCAAAAGAGTTTTGAAAACAGGTGTGTCTATAGAGTGAAGCAATATGAACACACTATACAAACATGATACAAAGTTCAAATAGTTGTCACAGGCTTCAATCAAAAGAAAGGTGTTGATATTGATGAAATCTTTTCTCTAGTAGTAAAATGTCATCCATTCATGTAGTTTTGAGTTTAGTAGCCAATCTTAATTTGAAGATAGAGTAGATGGATGTGAAGACATTTTCTTCATAGTGACTTAGACAAGAAAATTTATATGCGGCAACAAGAGGGTTTTTAAGTTAAAGAAAAATAGGATTATGTGTGCAAGTTGAAGAAAAGTCTTTATGGCTTGAAGCAGACACCTAGACAATGGTATAAGTAGTTTGAATCAATTATAGGGGAGCAAGGCTACATAAAAAAGATTTCTGATCATTGTATTTTCGTGCATAAATTCTCTGAGAATGTCTTCCTTATCTTATTGCTTTATGTTAATGAGATGTTGATTGTTGGAAGGAATTTTTCAAGAATTAACGGGTTGAAAAAACAATTAAGTAAATCCTTTGTTATGAAAGATTTAGGGCCAACAAAGCAAATTCTTGAAATTCGAATTTATCAAGACAGAGACGCCAATATTCTGTACATGTCACATGAGTGGTATGTTGAAAGGTACTTAGAAGTTTCAATATGAACAATGCTAAAGTGGCCAATTCTCTTTTTACTACTCACTTTAAGTTAAGTACCAAGTAAAATATTTTGACATATAAGGAGAAAGAAGATATGAGAAGAGTTCTACATACCTCAATAGTTGGAAGTTTAATGTATGCAATGGTATGCACACCGCAATATATAGCTCACACAGTTGGTGTTTTTAGCTGATTTCTATCAAATCTAGGAAGAGAATAATAGGATGCAGTAAAGTGGATTATGAGATATCTTCAAGGACTTCAGTTGAGACACATTTTTGGAAGTGAGAAACCAGTGCTAGTTGGCTACACATATTTTGATATGGCAGGAGATGTAGATACTCGAAAATTGTATTGTAGAAATGTATTGCACTTTCTACAATAGAAATATAGTATATTATGATAATTGAAGCAAATAATGAGCTGCAATGGATGAAGAAATTTATACAAGAACTTGATTTCAAGCAGCAACATTATGTGGTATTTTGTGATAATCAAAGTGTCATTCACCATGGTAAGAATTGTACTTTTCATGCAAGATGAAAACATGTTGATGTGAGGTATCACTAGATAAGATATTCTCTCAATGACAAGTTGTTTGAACTTGATAAAATTCATACCAATCCCAATGGTTTTGCTGTTTGATCGCCGGGTTAGTGAGTCCATTCACATAGTAGAAATACAGAGATTTGTTGAGTTTATTTCGATTATGTGGAGATGGCCCAAACCCATATAAGAAAGACAAATAAAAAGTAACTTTATTAATTTTTAAGGTTAAGAGGTAGTAGTAAAAAAGAGGTGTGGCCTATAAAGAAAAAGGGAGACAAGAGAGAAAATATATTTTTTCTGATTTTTTGTTCGACTGTTTTGATTAATAGGCTATTTGGAGATCAATATATGGGTCGATTGAGTTGAAACTTGGTCAATATATTAATGACACACCGGCCTACAATCTAAATGGTGGAGATCAGTTTTGGGGTTCTACATCAACAAAAACGTTAGCTATTATTCAATCGTCATTCTTGTTAAGATTTTTCCAATTTCTTTATAGTAGTTTTTTGCATCTCAAGATTGATTAATCTTGAGTTGATATTAATATATACCTCTAGTTCTACCTAGTTATAACTTTATGTATTCTAATTATATTATGATAGGGGAGATTTTGGGTGGATTACTTTCTGGTAGTTTTTTCTCTTTGCATCGGAGAGGCTTTCCACATTAAAAATTCTTTGTATTATTGTGTTTGTGGTGTGATAATTATTTTCTTTATTTTTTGGATTCCTATTGGGTTCATACAAAAGTGAACAAATTACCTAGAATGAAAATAGTATTTTATCCCAACAATATATCTCCGAGTTAAAATATGACCGACAAAGTTTAAGTAACGGGTTGACCCAATGATGCTTGGTCTCCAAGCCCATTATGCCGGTCCAGATTCCAATTGGATCTCAGCCAATTTACCTAATAAAATGAAATTAAATATGTAAATCAAAATTACTTAGAAGTTTAACGCATCCAAAATAAACTTAAAGACTAACCTATTTTTACCTTCGTAAAAACTCAATCTATCCGACCAACAAAGCAACTAAATAATTTGGTTCCTGAGATCTGAATAATGAATGGCACATTGCTTGTTCTAATCCAAATTGGAATAGAGACAGACTAGGAAATTCTGATTCACGATTTACTAGAAATTCATGGAGTTTAGATTAAACTTAAGAGCTTTGGTTTCGGTTTATGCGGCTTCGGTTCAAGGCTTGAACCTTTATATGAACTAATCAAAATATTTAATTATTAAAGGGATTGAAATTGGATATGATGGTATGTTTTTTTCTGGGAGGAGCCCCTTTATATCTCATTATTTTTAATTTATTTTTTAACTAGTTAGGTCTAAACGTTGTAGAACAACAACGTTTTAGTGAGTTTCAATCGATTTGTGCGATGGGTGCTGAATTTGAGTACGAAATGGGTTTTCTGTCGAAAAGAATGGACAGAGAGAGACTAGAGAGATGTTGGTGCAAAAAATCTCAATATAAAAGCCGAAAATCTGTTAACTTGTGGAATGAAAATGATTGATTTCTTATAAAAGTATATGATAAAAATCGTAGAATCTATATGAGGAGACGAAGATTGGTTTGCTAAATACTAATCGTGCAAATTTGTAAGATTTGTTTAATCTTGTTGAATTTCTTAAGTACATTAGTTGTGATCCTTCCATCTGTTGTTTGAGTTAAGATTTGGATTTGAATATGAACATAAAGACTTTAATAGATCTTGTGTTTGAATCTCTTTGTCATTGATAGCGAGTGTGGGAAGTGGGTTGTGGTTGGAGCGGTGTGTTCAGGTTGTTGATGGTGGGGGTCGAATTATGTAGAGAAGTTAGTAGCAGTTGTTTTGTTGTGAGAAATGGTAACTTTTAGATTTAGTTTACATGTGTTAAAATTTCAAATAATTTTGACATTTAAACTTAATTTCATGTAATGATTTAAAACCTATATAAAAAATTGTGTAAAAAACTGTCTCGCTTGAATCCGTCCTTTTAAATATTACATTACATCATTAACTCAATTTGTCTACTTCGAAACTTAAAACGGGTAATGTTCATATTTTCCATCTCAAACGGTTTTAGGTTACATCCTTGGGCGATCTTTTGGGGGTAAAGTGGGATAACACCAATTACCAAACGTCCATGAAACTTTTGTGTACGCTTATAGCTTGTCATAATGCCATATGTAGAACATTTTACAATGAACCACCCAGGTAGTAACTAAGTTACTCGGTAGGATGAGTCTCCAAGTTGTTTGATAAATCGTACCAAACTGGTAAGAACGTTTAGGGAGCTCTTCATCTGCTTTAGTTCTAGAGAAATATGTTACCTCTGATTGGTTCTTTGTCTCAAGTGGATAGGGGCACATGGTCCCTAAACCTGCTATTCATGCGAAACAACCAGCCTTACTCCGCCCTGTCCAGGTAATTGTTAGGGACAGTAAGACACCTGATATCTCCCATATTGGCAATTGGTTTTAATTCTTTCCCCTATTCGCACCTATATCTCTATTATGTTTTAATTGTACCGAGCATATCGCTGGCTTAATTTTCATGGCGGAACTTGTTAAAACACATAAACTTTGCATTGTTGATTTCTCTCCATTTGCACTCACTCTACCAAGACCCATCTACTTCACATAACACCTAAGAAGAACCTCTATCCACTACTGTCGTCTCCAATTTCATTCTACAACGTGCACACCTCTGCCTAGTTATGGCATTTTCATGTCGTCCGCCGCCCATCCATTTATATGAGTCATCACCTTGATTTTTTTTTATTAGAAGAGAAATTATAAATCTAAAATCTAAAAATAAATCAGAAATGGTTAGGGATGAGTTTATGTACTCATCAAGACCGGGTCCTTAAAATTTTAAGATTTGTTCAAGAACATAACATCAAATATTTTAATATTGAAAAATAATTTATACCCCGTCTAGAGAATTTTTAACATACTACAACACTCAAATTCACTTTATATATTAAAAAGAAAATTATATTCTATAAATATCTTAAAAGACTTCATCGAGCCAAATCGATTGATTTAACGGATATATAACTTTCATGCTTACGGGTCATGCGAAAGAAAAAAAGGCCACACTCTTTTATTTAAAGGCAGCCAATAACTAAAAAGGGCATTTCACCTCTCCCATCTCTCTCTAGTGTGATATAAGATAGAGCTATAAAATGAACTAGTAAAAAGAAATGAAACTTCCAAAGAGTACTCTTAATTGAATTGACGCTTAAAAGAATTAACCGAACGGAGAGGCAGGAAGATAGATAAAAACCAGCACTTCTTTAGAAATAGAAGCCCTCTGCTTTACGTAGCAGCCCATTCCTTTTTGATATCAAACGTGTAATTGATTTCCAAGTAGCACTTGTTATCATCATCAAGAAACTGTTTTAAAAAAAAAAAAAAAAAACCCAGAAAAAATAAGAGTTGGAGCGGTAAAACTCAATTGGATTAAAAGCAATGGTTGTAAATTAGAATTGTGTAGGAATTATAATGAATATTGTACTCAAGAGATGATTATACAGTTCAGCAAAGGGGGCCAAAAGATGATTATAAAAGCAGTGGTGGACCCAAGAGGTTGAAAAACCACATGACAAGTACTTTAACTTTCTGGGAATTGGTTTCAAGTGAAAAGCTTACAATTTCACTAGGGGTTAAGGAAGTTAAAGGATGATATGACATGTAAAAGTAATGTGACTAATAATGTAAAGTAGGTTTTGGTGTTAATGAGTCGAGAATCATTTTGTTTATAAGTTGAGAGATTTAACAGACAAATTTTATAGTTAAATTGCTAGCTAAAGTAGTTTGGCTGTATAATTCTACTTGACATACATTGTTAGACTATTTGACACACTTATTTTTATCCTGCATGGGTCCTAACTCCAGTTTAGATCCATCGTTTCAAGTTCAAGCCCACGAAACATTAACTAGGATGTACTATTATTCTACATGCTCGTTTCGCCAGTTGACAGAGTTTACCCAAATGGAGTCTGATTTGTTTATTATTTTGATTTTAAGACGTTAGTTAAGTTAATGTTTAATTTCTACTTTCTCGTAGTCACAAAAGTTTTAAGACGCGAAGATTTGTGCCTACACGTATCTGAAGCAGACATGAAAGCTAACACCCAACCTACCTTGTTAGTAAGTCATTTTGTATAGGAGCTTCTACGCAAAGTAGAGATAGTTAACAACAAAAATAAAATAAAATGGAAAGTTAAATCTACCTTTGATCTTGCAGTGTAGGATCCTCTAGCAAATAAACCAGAAGGGGTGGTTTCTTCTGGCATCACATGAATATAAGGCTCTGGCTGAGGACTAAAGGTTCCGAGCATCTCTTTTGCACTATCAACTAAACAAAAAACATTTTGCTAAGGAAACCACTTACGTAAACTTAAACTAAGTATATCTTTTTTACCTTTGACACCAGTTTTCCAAACAGTGTTAGTGTACTTAAGGCCAGAAACAATGTTATTCCTCACTGTGAAAGAGAATTGCAAGCTGTAGTGACTTCCTTCCTTTAATGTAAACCATAAGCCCTTTGGCTTTCCATCTTCCGGAATTGGAAGAACAATGTCAGGCCGTCCAGAAGATACAATTGATAGACTCACTATCTTCACTTCCGGCTCAGTTGTCTCTGATTTAATGGAGGCAAAAAAATACAAAAAAAAAACAAACAAAAAAAAATACAAAAAAAAGAAAGAAAAAAAAAATCCGAGGGAGAATTTAGAAGGAAGGGAAGATATTGTTTGACCCTTCTGTATAAATGCATAATAAGTGTGAAAATTGGCAATGCAAGAAGAATATCTAATGTAGTTATGATTTTCAATTAATCAGAAATAAGTACTTGCATTATAAGTTCTTCAATTCTCTACTTGAAACAATATTTGAAGAAAAAAAATCAATCTCAAAGAAAGTCATAATTTAAGAAGAAGAAAAAAGTGAAAAAAAAAAAAAAATATATATATATATATATAAATGTATATGTATATACGTAATAATAATATTACCTCCAGCATTTTCAACATCAACAGCACCCAGAAGCTGTTCTTTCCACCTCCTTAGACTTTCATCATCCTGAGAATTTGAATTAATATCAGACCAAACAAAGATAGAACCCAAAGTATATATATATAAACTAAGAGAAAAAAAAAAGAACCTTATCCTTCTCGAGCTGTTCTTTAAGAGTGAATTGAGGACCCAATTCGAGTCGGCTTCCTTCATCGTCAGTTTCCTCTTGATCAGTAGCGTACATAGAAGTCTCACTCATCTGCCTTCCCATCCCTTCTTTTTCAATATCACTCTGATCTTCTTCTGGCCCCACCGTTTTGTTCCCTCCCTTCTCTCCGCCCATCTCTTTGGAACTCGAATCAGCTCCAGCACTTAATGACATCAAGTCATCAACAATCACTAAATCAAGAAAAATTTATCAAAGAAAAAAGAAACGACCCAAAAAGGAAAACGAATGGGAGAATGAATAGAAGGTGTATGATATAATGCCGCAGAGAGGGTGAGGGAAAAAGACAACCCAATTACTCAATTCGAAAATGAGAAGCGAAATTCGAAAAGAAGGCACAAGTGCCCAGAAAACAGAAAGGGGAAAAAGTGAAAATTCTGGGTTTGTCCGCTAGCTTTGTGTAGGGTAGGTTATGGAAAATGTCAAAGAGAGAAAGAGGAAGAGGAGAGAGAGAGATGGATTTTAGGGGGAAGATTCTGGAAACGGGTGGGGGAGTGAGAACGAGTCGTGAGGATGTGGATCCGAAATCGATGAATGCGTGGGGACGTTTGCTTTGGAGGCGGAGAGATTGAACGTGGAGGTCACTTACATGCACTAACATTCATGCAAATGGATTGTTTGTTTATTTACTTACCCGAGTATTGGATTGTATGGCCCAATTAGTTTCTGAAAATGTATAATTTTACATGTAACGTAATTCGTTGTTGGTTGTACTGAGTTTTTTAAGATATTGGATAATTCATATTAAGATTTTAGATAGAGTATTGAATCATTATTATCAAATAAATATATAATTTAATCATATAATTTATGATATGATTAACTGTTGCATAAATAATTGATTGATTCTCCAAAAAATTATCTTAATATATAATATATTATATACCTTAACTGCTATACAAATAATTCAAAAAATCCGTAATATATATATGTATATTTAGTCTAGAAAATGCGAGATTTGATAGAAAACTCAACCCAAACTTTATTATTCATGTATACAGTAATATATACAAAGTGCAAGGAGAAGTGCCAGACTATTTCAAGTCTCCCTTGATATGGCCATGTGAGACAGGCATGTCATTAGCGAGACCGATCTTGGTTCGAAGCAGCAAGGTGCATGGTTGGGAGAGAGATTTGGTACATACTAACTTATCATTTGTATGCGAACAATAGCTGTCCTTTTTGAGTTAAATCTCGCACAAAGTGTAAATCAATTTGAATTTGTTTTACCAAATGATGTTGCGCTGGTTGGGACTAAGTGAGTGGCACCTAAACTATCGCACAATAGGATATGGCTTTCCTTTAAGGATTGCCTAAGTCATGTGGTAGGAATTTTAACCACATTATCTCGGAGCCACCCATGGCAAGGGCTAGATATTTAGCCTCATTGGAGTATCGATTTATTACATACTGTTTCTTTGAACTCTAGGAGATGGGGCTTAAACCCAATATAATGATATACGTAGAACTGGAGCTCCATTATCAAGATTTCCCACCCAATTAACATCGGAAAATACTCGGATATGACAATTTCCTCAACGATGAAGGAGAATATCACGAAAGAGTGTATGTTTTGTATGTTCATGTCCATTGATTTTAGCTTGTGCATGAATTGCAAGAACTTGTCGACCGCAAATGAAATGTTTGGACGAGTCAATGACAAATACTGTAAGGCACTAATAACCCGGCAATATTCAGTTAAATCGACATTAGAGGAACCATAATTGAGTTGGAGGGAAAGGGTAGTGGACAGTGGTGTATAGGTATCTTTGGCATAGTCTAAGTTGGTCCTCGGTAGAAGTTCCCTAATGTACTATGTTTAAGAAAATATAACGAGATGTTGAAATTACCTTAATGTTAAGTAAATAATTGAGATAAGCCCATGTCCTTGATAGAAAATTTCTAACCAACCTGAGCGATAACAATACTCACAAATTACTGTAGTCACCAGTAATCACAGGATCATTATTGACGATCCACCTTTTTTTCTTTTGCGCAATGAAGCTCTTATTATTGAAATTGTTCTAATCCTAACTTATTTGAAAGCAAAATCAATGATGAATTTAATATAAAATCTAATCAATAATTAATGAAAAGAAATCCACCCGAACACAAAATAAATAGATTTACCAAGAGATTAGACAATAAGGCATATGATTTCATCAAGAGATTACAACTTATTAGAAGAGGTGTTTATGGATCAACAAACTGGGTTAGTTGATTTTCAAACATTCATCACATGTTTGTCACATATGCTTAAAGAATTTTATGGTCTAATTCTCTTGAGCTCTAACTAGTCCAACTGGTGCATGTTAGAATTTATTTATAGACATTTTAGTATGTTGGTCATAAATGTAGCTCGCTTACAATAAGATATTAGGTTTAAAAATTTATTCCATCCAATTTCTATAGGTCTCAATTTATAAATCTTAAGTGTTGATTAAGTCCAAAAACCACCAACATTTAGACATGCTGTAATTTAGGGCTCCAAGATTCTCATTCTCAAATCTTCTAACTTGTTGGACATCGTACCAAAAATAAAAACTTGAACTAAAATACCCCAAACCAAAAAATAATTATAAGTTTGTTTCGATCTTCAATCATTTAATCATATCTCTTCAATTATATGGATTTATGAGAAGAAATGGATCTGTCTTCAATCTTGCTTTCTTCTTATATTTCCATCTTTTCCTAATATTTATAAATGAAGATGTGATGACCGTAACACAAAACTTCTTCCTTCTGCCATGTTCAACGGGTGTTGCTGATGAAGGCCCCACATTACATACAAGTTTTAGGGACATGGTTCTCAAATTATGGTGACTTTAAATTTTTTTTTTTTTGGAAGAACAATCAAATTTTCACTATAGTTTGGGTCTTACTCCTACCTTCTCATTTCACTTATATATATAGTCAATTGGTCCACAGCAGCCAACAAAGATTTGCATATTGAAGCCCATCTGTTCAGTCTCTTAACTTTACAAACCCATTGGGCTACTTCGATCTGTCATTTTCTAATAATTCGATTTATTTAATTTCTTATTTTTTAACTTTTGGATTTAATGGGAGTAGTCAATTTTCGTGGGCGAGAGCAATCGAGCCTCAATGTCAATTTGAATGATAAAGACGTGACCATCAATTTAATATCGTTTTTAAAAATGATTGAATAATCGATAATTGAGAGAATCTTATTTACAAGTTTTATATATTTCTACATAATTGAATCTAGTGTTGAGTACCTGTTGGATTCAGGTGAATCCGACGCTAGATTCAACAATTGCATTGGACTCGGCAATCTAATCGACTAGCTCTAATCGGACGATCGAATCTGATCACTTTTTTTCCTTTTTTTTCCTTCATTTTTTCTATTTCTCGTAAATATTCGGTCGGGAATGAATCCATGCAGAATCAACTTGAATATGATATCAGATAGTAATATCCAAATATCATAAATGATGTTGCGTGAGAGTGTATCCAACAATATGAAATACTTTTCTTGTCTCCTAGGTAATTATTAAATCATCCAGCCAGTCTTATATTATGATCTCAATTCCTCAATCAATTATTAGACGCGTTTTGTTTCTAATTTGGGCCAGCCAAGCCGGCAGGTGTATCAACACTTGACCACCAAATACGACCAGAATGGAAAACTCCAATTGTCGCCTACTAATAATCCCATTAATTGATGAAAGTAATTAAAAAGCAAACACCGATGACATTTTCCAGAAACATAAAGTAGTGGGACCTAATTCCAATTGCTATACCTGATCCATACTTTCCAATTTGGTAAATAGCTGTATTCAAATAAACCTAACTATATTAAAAATGGTAGGGCAAAAAAAGAAAATAAAATTAACCAAGAGGTCATTTTAGAAATAAAAGTTCTTTTCTCTTACTTCACGGGTGGGATTGTATCGGGTTAATATTTAGTGATCAATTCGTTAAGAAAATTGAAGGTTTGTTCAATTTAAGTTCCATTTTTAAGTGTATTATAATTATAAAAATGTTTCAATAGGAATCCAAAAGATATGACTCTTAAGGATGATGTGTATGACTACTAATCGAATATGGGATTGAAGGAGGCTAATTTCTTGCTGGTTCAACATTTATTTAATATTGAAATCTGTTGAACATGAATGTTTCATTTATGTATAAATGATTGAATAAAAGGTTTCTTCTTGCTGCTCAGAGGGCAATCAATAAATCATGCAAGTATTTAGAAACTTACGGAGCCATAAACTTGAAAATTGAAACATAGATTCAAAAGCACAGAGTTTTGGAAGAATTTTTACATAAAGATAAAAAAAATTAAAGATAATATGGGTATTGTTGCTACATGGAAAATAGTAGAGTTGATTGGTTCAAGAATTTAAAATAAATGTAAGTCGGGTATAATTAAATAGACTAATTAATATTACTAGTTAAAAGTTAATTTTAATCGGATAATAATTAATCTCGATTGACCGAATGAAGTTTAATTTGATTACATTTGGTTAAGTGTTGGATCACTTCCAAAATGATGAAATTTCATTAGGATCAATGACACGGCATAAGAAATGGACATAGATCAAAAGTACAAGAATCATGATGAAAGTGATTTGAACCGTTCAAAGAAAAGATAAAAATAAAAGATATACATCATATATTTCGACTTGATCAAAAATCGTCATTCCGACTTACAAATAAATGCCCACGGCTGGCATAGGGGAGTGAAAAAAGATGGAGAAACTTACCCCAGTCGAAAATCAAGAGTGGAGCTGATTTTCGCTGCGCATCGATCATCACGTCAGCCGAAATACACGAAGAGAGAGGAGGCGTCGGTCGGATTTGAAACAAAAGGTGTGACAGGAAGTTGCAACAAACAAATGTTAGTTTTTCTACCTTCTCTGATCTTCACACGTCCTTAAATTTCATCTTATTTATTTGTCATTAGTATTAGATCTAAGTTAGATTTAATTTCCTGCATTAGTCTAAGTTTAAATTTAATCATTATTTTGGTGTAGTTCTTAAATTTAATTATCAATATAACATTTCGAGTCTTTTACTTTATCCAGTGTTATTAATTCAGTTTTCTCATTAATAGATACATAAAAAAGAAAATAAAACTTAGATTAGTCTCAAATTCTTCGCATGTTAGTCATAATAGTTAGGTTAATTTCATTAGCAATTAACAATGTATTTATCTACCTTGATTTAATTTAAATTGATAGCATGAAATTCATCTTAAATTTCTAACATGCTCACTTACTTATTTATATTTGTTAATTATCATTCAGAAATTTATTACCGAATAATTCTCGAGATCAAAGTTAGTTATTGTGGGCCGGCAGATTTTCCTGACGTCATTGAGTAGGTTCTTTGTATTGTTGAGGTGTTGAATTTAAATTTCATCTCTATCTTCAATTTATAAGCGAAGTTTTGGTGGACTTACTATACAGGATATGTGATTGACTACATGGAGATGCTTGTCTCACAAACTAGGATCAATTCCCTTTTTTTAACTAGATGTCTTTTAAAAAAATATCTTATGAGATAAGCTTATACCCTTATATGAGAAAGGATGAAGTGGGATTCATCCACCAAACTTACTACCTCTCTCACATATAAGATATACACCGATCTCACAAGATCCAAATTCGATGTCTGTACCCACATATTCAGAAAATAAGCTACCTGTTTCTAGCCACTTTCCTTTTTTATTGCCCATAATCAACCATTTTAGATAACCCACTTAATCAACTCCTCGAATTTGGGGTTCTCACCTTTCAAATTTGTCAACTTATATCTATCCAGATATTTTATCTCTAGTGAAAAACTATTACATAAATGTTTCCTAAATGTAGTGAAGAAATCAAGAAATGGAATCCTAATAATACTGCCTGACACATATTACATCCATTTATGATTTATCGGTAAGAAATGAAATCCAAACTTAGCATCATAGCATGTGTTAAATTTCGATTAGTCCATTAGAAAATGTCCAATAACATATTTCAAGCTTACTAATTAATGGCTAACAACTTATCTAATTACAAGTAGTAAATTACTTTAATTAGTTTATTAAGCGCATGTTGAAAAATTAGCAAGTTCACCTCAATGATTTCAACTTTTATTTAGAATTTCCACCTACAAGTCAACCACTAGCTCTATATTTTATACCATCTATATCATATACGATTAAACAATCAATTCCACGGAAAAACCGGCATTACTATGTAAAAGACTATTAAAAAAAAAAACATACAAACCATGGGCTTATACCGTGTTCTAGTGATATATGATGGCCATGTGCATTTTTCTGTAGGATAGATGAAAATATGAATATGATGTTTATATAAATAATATGAAATAAATAAATTTATTTAATAGTTAAATTAAATAATATAATTATTTTTTTAAAATAAAAATAATATCGAGATTAATAAATTTATTATTTATTTTAAAGTTAAAAATATTTTAAATTTCTGTAATTTTTATTTTTATGTATCATCTTTATTTTGATTATGAACATCATTAACATAATTATAATTTTAAATTTCTATCATATTATAAAATATTAATATTGAAAATATTAAGATTATATGAATATATGCAAAGTCGAAATGCGAAGAGATATAAAATCAGAATTTATATAGGAAAGATGAAAGCTAAAAGTGAGATTAAAAAAAAAGGAGAGTGAGGAGGGTTACTAATTTATAGATGGTTTTATTCTTTTTTTAACTAAAAACAAAATTAATCTAAATAAATATTTCATAATTATTTTTTTCATTAATGTAATATTTTGTGTCTATCATAAATTTTCAATTTCAAATTCATATACATAATATTATAATCTTATTAAACAAAAATTATGATAAGATTATAATGAATCTAGTTATAATTAAAATGTTAAATGTATATGAGGATATTTTAGAAAATTCTTGTAAGATATGTAATGAAAGTATTTTAGGAAGTTTGATAGTAAAATTGTCACGTGGCATACTATATAAAGTTAAAAATATATGTGTAGTACAATTTAATTTGTAAATTTGTATTTCCGTTCAACTATTATTATATACTATATGATGGATCTTAGTTAGTATTATTTATGCCTTAAATGAATTCATTGCAACTTTTTATATTATATATGTATATATATACCTTAATCTGATTTTCAATGTATTAACACTATTAATTCTTCAATACTTGGTTAAAAGTATGTCTTATTTTTTTCAATTTTTTTCCCCTTACAAACTCGTAAACAATAAGAGTGTATATGTAATGTAATTACAGGTATGAATGTTATTTATGTTCATTTTATGGCGGAAAACGATCATATAAATTAAGTCTATATATGTATTGTAGGCATTGACGTTGAAATGTGTAGTATCTATAAAAATAACTTCTCCATTCAATTACCCTGTGAAATAGAGAAAGAATGATTAGGGTTACAACGAGAACTTCTCTAATGATGAAGTTAGAATTAGTTTTCGAGAGAAGATATGAACTCTCCCATTGGCTGACTCCCATATCGAATAGAGTGCTCGAAAGCATAATTGTGACTCCACTACCTGTGACTTCAATTAATGTGAGTTAGTCAATCTTCAGAGTGAGTATTCCAGCCATTGAGACCATATTGATAACCTGATGTGAATAACGTTAAAGATAAGATCTAGCTATTACATGAGATTCATTAATTATCCCTTTTAATAACAGTTACATGTGTTCTATGTAAGAGATAGTTTTTTCTGTAATTTGATAGGCGAGGATAAGATCTACTACATGAGATTCATTAAGAATTTTTTTTTTTTAAGAACTTGATCTGTGTTAAAAATTGTGAATATACTAATAGAAATAAGCCCTATATATATAATAATTTCTAGAACTAAATAAATTTATTTTACTGCTGTTTTATTCAGGAAAATGAAAAGAAAAAAGAAAAAAAAAAAATTTGTATAAATGAACAGTATCCTCCACTGGTGGCGAGGTAAATAGCTACACTCGGTTTTTTTTTTTTTTTTTGTAACTCATCACCAGGTATTGATTCTTTGGCACTAGCTAGAGAATGTAGAGATAAAAATCAAACGGCTAATATTGTACCCATCATACAAAATATTCTGCTCGTCACCTTTTCATCACGACTAGTATGTTCGATCGATGGTATTAAACTAATTAACTTATGTTAAACTAATTAAATATCTAGTGGTCCCCACCCCCCCTCCCCCCCCCCCCAAAAAAAAAAAAGCCCTAGAATAATAATGCTCACTTTTAATTTCTATATGTTCACTATTAATCTACTGATATTGATGTCATTAATTATATATATATATATATATATATATATTAAACTCTTAACATCCCAATAATGAAAGCTCCATTAATGTATGCACAATTAGGCAGCTTTGTTTGGCAAGTTGGCTTTGTCGACAAACCCCACATCTAGATAGGCCATAAAATATGTCTCGAAAGAAATAAAAGAGAGAGAATTGAGGTCCGTAAACCGACAAGCATAAATTTGTGATAAACACTAATAAGCAATAGCACTCAGCACCCATCAACGATACGTTATCAAAACCCACCCTCTCTTTCCCTTACCCTCATCAAAAAGAAGAAGAAAAAGAAGAAAAAAACCCCCCTTTGTATTACTATTCCCTTTAAGCACAATATGACGAGGAGCATACTGAGGATAAGGAAGAGTCCAAGAGTTGCAGATGAAAGTATGTTTGGAGGAGGAGGGGAAGGTCATATAAGAAACGTGCAGCAGCAACTACAGAATGGAACTACTACGAATTCATCAAGTGGGTTTTCTGTAATTTTATTCAATGTTCTTCGAGCTCCATTTTCGATTCTTTCTTGCTTCTCTTCTCCGCGTGTTAATGGCGCTGACGGGATGTGGGTTTCTGGTGAATTTGCAAGGATTTCTGAAATGAATCATCTCATGGTTAGTGATAGCATGCGCTATGCTATTTTGATGTAGAAAGTTAATTTCTTGCCCCCTTTTTTGTTCTCTTTTTTGTTATTGCCTAAGAGTTTATATATATATATATATATATATATGTATATATACTTTGAGGCACTCAGGCAGATATACACTTCTCTCAGTCATAAACTTTAAAAATGTAATTTTGATAAGGAAGTGGATCCATGTAAATATTTTCCTGTGAATGGTGCTGTACTAGAAAATATCATGTCAATGGAATTTTGTGCTTTTGGTCATTTATTTTATTTTTTTCCCTTTTTGGCTTCTAGTTCTTCTCATAAGTTCAGAGAGCAGTGACTTTATTTTCATTTTTACCTTTTTTTAGTGTGTTTTGTATGTTTAATATATACGTCTTGTTGAGTAAGTTTCTTAACATTTCAAACTTGTAAGATAAGGAAACTTAATGTATCATAATCGCTTCTTTGTTTTTTTTTTTTTGAGTCTTTTCTCAAGTATGGCGATACAACTGTGTAAATGTTGAATATTGAACTATAAAAATGAGTAGTTTTTTCCCTTAATAATGCTCTCTCGGTTATGTAATATTGTATCTTATCTGGTTAGACGAAGGATAATTTCCGAGATTTGATCTGATTTTAATAATAATTGATTCATGAAATTTAATCAAAACAATTACAATAAATCAATAATGAATTGAGTGGGATTAGTGGCGTTAGTGGGTCAGCTGGGTGGGTCACTTTTACATTGACTAGCAATGTTTTCATTATGTTTCATTTTCAGGATAACAATTTAAAGACTGTCCATTAATGTGTATGATTGATAGAAGTGAATAAGGAGAATAAATTTGATAGGTGCCTAGGGTTTTTTTTTTTCTATTGCAAACGTAATTTACAAGAAATGAAAGAAATATATAGACTAAACTACCTTTTTAACACTAAAAGCTAATAAATTAAATAAAATAATATTTTGACATTCTTTCTCAAACTCACGATACATCGCAATAAGAAGTATCTTAGAATTTGCCAATAAAAAACCCTAAAAATGATGCGGAGACAAGTGTGACTTTGTAAATAAATTAGTAATATGCATAGAAGAATTGACACAGATTAGTAATCAGTAAATAAAAGAAAGTCATAATTGCTACTTTTTTGTTTTTTTTTTTTTTAAGGCAAAACTAAATTAAATGCAAATTTTCAAACCCAAATCTTCAGATCTCTAAAACGCCGAATTGCATAACAGGCCAACGATGCAAATTTCAAAAATCAAATCTTAAAATTTCAAAATCCCAATCTCCAAATTTTTTGACTCCCAAATCTAAATTCTCAAATCCAAAAAAGAGCAGGGGGAGAGAGGCTGAAAAGGGTGGATGCGAAGTAGATGCAATAGTTGAAGAAGATGAACTCAAATGAAAGGAAGACAAATCAACACAATTGCAACTTTTGTATTATCGGCTCATCCAAAATGTGATGACCCACGTTGTTTGGATTCCCACAGTACTATATTTTTATCTTATTTATTTAAATCGGCATAATTTTTTTTTTTACATTTTATTTTTCACAAAATAAATTTTAAAAGATTTTTTTTTGAAACATGTCATATAGTATACAAAAACTAATACTATATATATACATTTTCTAAGTTTCAGCCAATTTTTGGCAAAATATCAAATACTTTTAGTTATTACTTTTTATAACATCTTATGCGAAAGCTACAATGCTTGCTAAGTCCCAGTACCCCTACCACCTCCATCATCACTGCACTCTCTGTAAGCTTGTTAGAATAAGTCACTCATTTGCTTACCATTTGTGCCTATAACATAAATATAAGTTGTAAGCTTTCGCTCAGCAAACACAATTTATATCTCACAAAACAGTTGTGATTACATGCAAGGTACGAACATGTGACATGTCATAACTTTAGACTTATATTTCTTATCGAGACTATCGTCTGCTCTATTCTTGAGCTTTCTAATATTTTCTTATTTTTTTCATTTTATTTGAGCCTTGTGTACATACTAGTTGAGCTCTTGACTCATGGAAAGTCGGGGGAGCGACCCTATCGAGCTAACCAAGGTCCTTTCATTTTATGCCTCTACGCACACATTAACATAATCCCCTCGTCGTTGGCCTCTATGCCAAATTTTCTCGAGAGTCAGTACGACACATCTTACTTTATCTCATATCTTCCTATTCCGTACACCTCGTATTCCCTTAATTGAATACAAGAGGTAACTTAGCATGATGTACATGAGGTAAATTAATATGATGTACAAGAGTGCATTAGTTGTTCAAGAATTTTCACAACAACAACCATAAGAAATCATGACACTCATCATAAACAATCATATCATGATTACCAGTCAATTCATACAAGATCACCCATATCATCATCATTTCACAATGGGTTTGTTTAAAAAAAATAATGCTTATGTCGTAAGTGAGATTGTACTTACTTGGATTCCAAGTTTTCTTTTTAAAAATGGTTACTTCATGGATGTTGAGTCCGTCGTTCGTCTATAAATTCCAAAATTTAACTTAACTACTTAAAAGCTTGACTTTTTATGAGCTTTTCTATTTAAGTTAGCTAACACCTTATTCCTTTATGTTTAGGAATTTAATTCCATTTCTTCACTTATGATACTTGTTTAAATGAGGCATCTTTGTTCCCCTTGTTTCATGCCCCATTTGTGAGGTGTACATCTTTTCTTTAAATCATAATTGTATTATTTTTCTCATTCTAAACATTCGAAATTTTGAGTATTTTCTTCATTAATATCTTGTTTAAGTGCCCTAAAACATTCAGCTTAAGACTCATGCATTTGCCTTTTAAAAGGATCCATTTCGTTTTTGTTTTATTTTGAAGGTCGATGGATCTACGACTCGATGGGTCGACGGTAGACCCGTAGAGTACATTTAACCTCTTTCTATTTTCTTTTCTGTTTTTGGCCTTCTGTACTCTACAGTCAATGGCCCCATAGAGTACAATTAGCCTTTATTTTCTGAGGGTCTATGACCCCGTAAAGTACAATTAGCCTTCTTCTTCCTTTTAGATTTTTACATTTGCTCGAAAGCTTAATTGAAGCTTACTTGAAGGATTGTTCGAAGGCTTACTCAAAGGGTTGTTCGAAAGGTTGAACCCCTTCGACCCTTCTTCATACTAAAGGCATCTATTCTGTTTTTACGTTATCTTTTTCCTACTCGTTTTGTGATTTAATATTTCATTCTTAGTTTATTTTCACTTAACATATACATTCTAATTCTCATGCTGTTTTTCTGCAGGTTTCTTACTATTTTTAGGATTGTTAGCAGCTATTTGCATTATTTTTATGCGTGATGATGAAGGTTCATGATCAAAAGTTGAAAAGATGGGGATTAGGTACTTACAGTTGGTCACGCTTGATCAAGATCAGCTTCTTGGTCAGTTTCTTCCTTACTGTGCGATTGAAAATGGACGAGAGGGGGATGTTTTCTTTTGTTTGAAGGCTAAAGGCAGAGTGTCTGTACGAAATTTTTTTGGGTGATTGGTTTTGAAATGGTTATCCACCGTGATCTTCCCTCCTATCTTAGCTTCTGGACGTGGCATCCGTTGGCCAAATTCTTATCTTCAAGCTGAAGACAATTCTGCCAACGTCCAGAGCTCATCATTGCTTGTCAAGTCTCAGCTTGACATTTCTCTCCAGCCGCTCTGTGAATCACCATTTTGATTTCATTTCATTTCTCTTTTTTTTTTCCTTTTCACAATCCTGCTGCTATGTGAGTCACCTTTTTTATTTCATTTTATTTCTCTTTTCTTTTCCCTTATCTTTTCACAATCCCGTGCATGCCCATTTACGTGTATGGGTCTTTTCTTTCTTGACTATTATGTCTATGTATACATATACTCATATTTATTTACTTTCTTAATCTATACACATATACATATCTATATGTATATATATATAAATTTTCATTTTTCCTTTAAATCCTTACTTCATGTATTTATTTAATTTTCATTTATTCAATTATTATTATTCTTATTATTATATTATTCTAACCTGCTTACGTGTGCCCATATTTTGCTTGCTTTATATATATCTATACTTGCATGTACACATATATATAGGTATATATATTTGCTTATACATATATATACATTCGTATACATTTTCTTATATTTATTTAATTATTATTATATTTAAAATTTATTTTCTTTCGGAACTATATGTCAGAAATTCTTGAAACTTACACAAAATATATAATTTCCCTATGTCGACTCCAAGCAAAGGGGTGCGGGCGTACTAGCCCCTGCAACCCCCGATTGGTTAGCGAAAATGTGCATAAACGATTTTTATAAAATTTGAACTGCTCATAAACAAAGAATCCAAGATCATAGGATTATGCAAATTATATTTTCAAAATAATGCGATAAAGCTAAGAAAATCATAGGAAAGTGAAAGATAGAGAATCCAGCCATCCAAGTGTCTGACTTCTAATAGTATCCTTACGAACTTAATTCGCTCATTTTAGTTATCTAATCCCAATGTTCAACTTATGAAGCTTAGGAATTTCAAGAGGAAGGACTAGAAATCTCTCTCTCTTTTCTAAAATTACTATCAAGGTGCAAGGCACAGTTAGGTTAGAAATTGTTACAAAAAAACTTTCTCCCCTATTAGATCGCCATATATAGCTTGACCTTTAATTGGGCTAGTTCTAATTGTATTCTAATTAAGCCCACTAACTGTTAATTTCTCAATTGGACATAAGTTAGTAAGAAAACCTTCGGTTTCAAGATCACTACACTAGTAAGCTGGCCATGATATATTTTGTCCTCAATTGAGATGTGTTAACGCTTTAACAATCCAATTGACCCTTATCTCGAAACCTGGTACGGTCCCATTAACTCTTAATGATGTACCAAATCCTTTCGTACCATTTCAGATAATTTTCGACAATGAATATCATTTAATAAATTATTTAATTTTTAATTAAAATAATGTAGTTGTTTTGTTATATTAATAGAGCGGCATAATATCATAAATAATATAATAAATTGATCATTGTTGTTGCCCAATTGGATCCACAATCAAACTCTGATATTATGTAAGATTTTATCAAAGTGAATACAGAAAATAATATAATAGGCTGCTAGGGTTTCTTGCTAGAGTTTCTTGTTGATTGCAAAAGGTTATTTTTTTAATACAATTCATTTAGATGAGAAAAAATATATAGATATATAAAAAATTACAATATGACACTCTTTAAACATACCAAAAATAGATGAGGAGTTAAAACACTCATCCATTAAAACCACATCTTTCAAATTTTTAGACTTGATTAAAAGGATCACAATAAATATTTTAAAATTTGGTAATAAACTTTTAAAAATACTGCCTATCCCATATACCAACTCGTTAAAAATAAAACCTAAAAGATCCATTACAAATATCCAAATTAATAGGATTCGAAGAAAAAATTTCGTCAAAAATATCATAAGTGTCTAATTCTCAGTCTTCTTCATAGTATTTCATAGCGCAACATTAGCATGTATAAGGTATTGAGATTGAAGCATCTTCAAGGTATTGAATAGCCTGGAAAAAGAATGGCCAAGAGCTAAAAACTCAACTTGAACACTGAAATGCTTATTACAAATAAAGAAATGAATCTTAAATAGAGATGAAAAAGGGCTTAGGTCCTTCTTTGAGAGCAAAAAACTCTCAAGAAAGAGGTGACCATTGATGTTTTTCTGCACTTTCTGCACTTTCTGCACATATATATTTGACACATATGTTGAAGGATTCGATCTTATTTGCTTTTTGTTTATGAGTTTAATATATGATTTGGATTACATCCAATAAAATATCTTACATTTCTGCTTTCACTACTTGAATGCTCATAGACTAATTGTAGAAAAGGGGGAATATTCACTCAAAAACCTAGATTAGATTACAAGGAGATCTATAGACTCATGGTCAAACTTGCTATTATACGCATTGTTTGTTCTATGTTCTATTTCACTCTTGCAGGGTTGTACGATATGACTAGAGCTATCAAAATTGCTGACCTTTCTGGCCTCGCCCGTGGCCTAGTAAAAAGCTCGACCCGAAACCTGGTTCGGATGCTAGGGCCGGGCTTGGACACATTTCCAAAGCCGACCCAACATTCTAGCTTGGCCCAATAGGGCCACTCAAAAATGTTTTTTTTTTTTCTTTTTGAGGAATTGATTTTTTTATTCTTATATATGTATATATATTTCTTTTATTTTACCCATCTCACATGATTATTTTTAAATTCTCTCTCAACTTGAATTTTTCCTATAAATATCACTTTTTCACTCTAATTTTTCATCACATTTTCTCCCTCACATTTTTTGACGGAACCATGATAATTAAGCTACAATAGTTAAATCGATTTATATATTAGTTAATAATATGCAATGAAGACGTTATTTGATCAAAATTTTATTTATTTATTATTTTAATTAGAAAAGTGTTGAGCCGAGCCAGACTGCTTTTTAGGCCCAGCCGAGCCCAGAATAAACTCAAAGGGTTTCTCGAGTTGGGCTCGCGCATATATTTAGTAAATGGGTCGGGCTAGGCCCGACCCGACCATGAATAGTGAAAAGCCCAACGTGAACTGGGTGGCCCGTTTTGACACCTCTAGATATGACAGATGAAAGTCAACAATGCCTCTTTATATGGTGATTCGGTGGAGGATGTCTATATGAGCCAACCACAAGGTTTTCAAGATGTCACCAAACCTAACCATGTTCGTAAGCCTAAAAACATCTATGGTTTGAAACAAGTCTCAAGAGCTTGATATTCCACTTCAAGATCTCATGGACTTTTGATTCAAAAATTCATTGGCTGACAGCACATTATTTATCTATCAAAAGGACACTGCTCTTGCCTATTTCTTGGTATATATTGATAATCTTATACTCACAAGAAACGATTGTAGCTTTCTTAGTTCTAATATGCAGTTTTCTTTAAAGGATATGGGTGCTTTGCATTATTTTCTTGGCATTGAAGTTGTACCTATTAAGTCAGGTTTGTTTCTATTTAAACACAAGTACATACTAAATTTCCTCTCCCGATCTCACATGAATGCCGAAAAGAGGTCTCTACTCCTTTGTCAACCTCTATGTCTTTCCATCACATTGATGGAACAACCACCATAGACAGTAAAAAATATCAGAGAATCATTGGTGCATTACAATCGGATATATCATTTGTAGTCAGTAACCTATCTTAGGTCATGAATAAGGCGAGTCTGATGCATCGGACAACAGACAAACACTTATTACGTTAGAGCCAACCTATCCCATTTCTTGCTGTGCTAGAAAACTGTGCGCCGTTGTTTTCTCCTCCACTAATGCGGAATATCGTGCACCTGCAATGACTTCCTCTAAAACATCTTTGCTACAACACCTTCTCAGTCAACTTAGATTCCCCTTTTAATAATTTAGAGGCAACTCGCCTTTACTTCAATCCAGTTCATCACTCTAGAATGAAGCATAGATATCCATTACGCGAATAATCTCATTAAAAAAGGGAACCCCGAGGTTTGTCATGTCAATATCACCGATCGACTGCTGACCTCCTAGAAAAACTGTTGTGTCTATAACACATTGAATTTTTGCACAACAATATTGGCATGACATTATTTTGAAATTATTGAGAGAGATTAATGGGGCATTTATTGATACTAGAACTTTATGGATACATAGTGGAGGATGATTGGTTAAGAAATAAAATCGGCTAACAAGAGACGACCAAACATGTTGAACGGCAATCGATCAAATCGACCGATTAAATGTAAATTTCGGCAATCATGGTAAATTTGGCCTTAGTAAATTTGACCAGGGTGAATTTTCCATCAAAGATTATGAAACTTCACATGGATTAGTGAGGTGGAAAAAAATCGACCGCAAAGAATCGACCCTTACTAGAATCACTCAAGGTTCGATCTAACCGTCATGAGAAAAGATAAATCAAGATTTCATTTAATGAGAGATTTAATTTTGTCTTTTAGTTAATTAAACAAGACAAAAAATAGCCATAAACAAGTGAAATTTGGTCAACAAAAAGACAAAAATCGGACACATGTGAAGGTTAAAAGTGGGATCATATTTTCCTTAAAAAAGTGGCCAAAAATCCGCTTTTAACTCTCTTTTTCAGCCAAAGAGAAATGTTGACCAAAAATAAAGATTAGTTGACCAAAATAGAGGTTAGTATAGGAGAAAAAGTCAAGATAAATTCAGATGAAATATGGACTACTTATAGTCGAAAATCTGATTATTGAATGTCAAATTTCCCTCTGAAAAAAGAGGAAAGTGGCCCACTATCGATTTGGTCGGTTTTATTAGAAGATCAATCCCATATAATTAAAGTGAGAAGAGTTAGAAATAACGTTCAATTCTTTTATTTTAATTGAAACTACTAATTATTTGTGTATAAAAAAATTTGTCCAGAGACACTCTCATCCCCAATGAACCTAAACTTTGATTCGCAGAGAGTATATCATTCAGTCAGATAGCACTTAGAGAAACCTAATGGCCATTCATTGAGTAATAAAAAAAAACAAACAAACGATCCCCTATAAACAGGAATTAGTTCTTGATTGATTCAAAGTTTAAGGTAATTATAGTACTACAGAAACTATATATATGAATGAGGACACATCCAATTTTTAATTCAAGATAAGTGAATAAATTCGACATGGTTTTATCTACCAGAAGTTACTTTATTCAACACTATAATGATCAATATAACCCACCTATTCTTTGATTCCCTAACAACGTATAAGAACCATATATGTAGATAAGGAATCTACTCTTTCCTTTTTCTTTTTCTTTTTCTTTTTCTTTTTCTTTTTCTTTTTCTTTTTTTTTTCTTACCTACAATCAATATAAATGACATTAAATTTAAGGTTTAGATTACATTGAACAAATTAATGGACATTAAAAATAAAATAATTATATTCCATATTGATCGACAGATGTATCGAGAAAGATCCAAATGGATTATATAATGTTGAAGTGTACTTTCAAATGGAAGCTTACAAAAGAAACTTCAATCATGTCCAGAATCAGTGGGAAACAAAGTTTTCTAGGTAGTCAAGTCAACTGCTAGATCTCATATAATCTTTTTCATGTCTCAATTGGTGCTCATGTGCTGTAGTACTAGTACTGCTGCCGGTGACTCCCACCTTTCAATTCGTACAACCTTTGAATCTCTTGTTGGTTTAAAATTAAAGTCTATAACTCAGTCCCATCTCTTTCTGTACAAAATGCATTTATAGATATATATATATATATATATATATATATATATATATATTTATAGATGATTCAAGTCCTCTCTATTTCATTGTATTGTTAAAGCGTGCAGTACACTGAATTTATAATCAGTATAATGGAACAAGGCGTAGTCCAAATAAACAAACATTGGAACTTATAGTTTCAAACATAAAATGATGTGAAATATGCTGCACACTTTCAATACTTTCAATACTTGAAATGAAAAATGAAAATGAAGAATATTATCCATCTCCACTCCAACCTAACAAAATTATGGAACAAAATTAATTTATGTTCTTAAAATATAAGAACTGGCGTTTGCTCAAAATTTACTCAAATGCATTAAACAATCTCGAAATCCACTAGACAATAGTATTCTGAAAATTGAGTTTAATTTCTAGTCATCAAAAGTATCCTCTTTAAAACAACAATCTCTATTTATAAATAAATATCTAGAAACCCTAGGAATATAAGAAACCTAAAAAAAATACTTAATTACCCCAAGGAAAATAAAACATCTACAAAAAAAGTATAACAAAAATAAAACATAATTAAAATAAAACAAAACTACAAAAATACTTTTAAGACAACAAAAATAGGCAAATACTTTAAAACTCGTCTCATATTATTCTTTTCTATTCCACAATAACTCGCCCTCGAGTTACTTATTCAGTATTGAAATCTTCCATCCCAAAGGAAAAATATATTCAAATGTTTAATGATCTTGAAAACATTCATGAAATCAATTTCTTCCTTCAATCCGATTATCATTTCCTAAGATCTTCAAGTGATTTGCTAAACTCATCAACTCCAATAAAATTAACATGCACAAATTCAATTATTTTCAAATAATCCTCGACTTTAAGTATTTCATTTATCTTTTTTTCTCTCAATTCTTCACTAATCTCAACTTCATGGATTTTGACATCTTCTTCCTAATCTTTATCATGAATTTGAAGGACTTCATGAATTTAGATTTCTTCAACGATATCATAAATTTCAATTTTGTAGCTATTTTCATTGATTTCATCAACCAAATTTCATCGAATACCCTGCTTTAAAATTTATGTATTTGTATCTTTGATAAAAGTTCAATTATCTTAAATATCTATATTTTTATGAGCCTTCATTACAAGATTCCTCTTGAATTTTCCGTAAATATGAATCTAGATTCTCAAAATAATATTCACCATAATATGCAACAACAAAAAAATCCATAGTTAATTCCTAATTATAAAAGATAAAATTGAAAGTGTATATCTATCAAGTCAATCAAATTTTAACCTGATGAGATAAATATTTTAAGCGATACTATCTTTTTGTGAATATTAGCAAGATATTATTTATTGTCACTAATGAAAGTCAATTATTATTTATCATATTTATTAATTTTTAATTAATATTATATAATCTATAAATTTACATCATGATAAAATTCAGTATTTTAAATTATGTAATCTGGAGACTATAATAGAGATAAATGCTAGTAGAGATATGACTCGCTAAGAGCTCTAAAGATACAAATGGTTTATTATCATAGGATTTCGAGAAGAACATCGATTGATCCGGATAGATAATTATGTAATTCATCACCTAATTATTAGGGTGGTCGATCTCACGGCCAATAGTGTTTAGAACACCAAGATGATTACATGGGCGCTTAGTAGAGAGTGTTGAACATGACACTTAGATAATTCTTAATGGTAAATATTATTGACTATTAATAAGAATTATCTAATAATTATTTTACATGTGATTCTCCGACTTGACACACCATGGTTTTTTTGAGTACCGAACTTAATGCTTTGACTTCATTCAAATTATCCTTAGCTATGGGTGAACATAGGGTGGACTGTTAGGTATAAATATTGTGCGAGAAGGATTATCAGTGGTCAAAAGGGAATCCATTGCAATCGTATTTGGAATAAGCTCCACTGTATTATATACTTTATTGAATAAGGAATCTTTGCAAAATAGTTGGTCTGAAAGGAATTTATGTAAATCAATTATCAATGTCAATTAAGGATATATGGTCCATGTGATTTAGCTATTAGTATTTAACAGTTAAATCACACCTTAAGACAAATCATGATATTTATGAGATGAAAATATTGTTATTGTAAGTATACGATAATCACAACATGTTCTTTTAGAAGATATTTTTTCTCATCTCTCGGATAATCTTGACACTTTTCTATATGTCAATCTTAACTTGGATGTTTAAAGAATTAATTCTGAGATGATTAAGTTAACTGTTTAACTTTAAAAGTTATTTTAAATTAAACAAATTTAATTTGGAACTAAATCATCATCATGGGTATTAAATAACTCATGGGTATGACTCATGGTCGGACCCATAGGTGGCCGGCCATGCTATGAGCTTTAGCACATCCCAATTTTGTGTTTTAAGATAACTAGGATTTTTAATAAGATTAGAAAAGTATGACCTAGTCTTTGCTTATAAATAAAAGGCATAGTGACTGAATTTTACAAATACTCACATAAACCTCTTACAAATACTCATGACCTAGTCTTTCCCTTTTCCCCGAGCTTATTAGCACATGAGTTATGATCTTAAGTATAAACTTAGAAGACAAACACATGGACACCTCCGCACCTTAATAAGAAGAGTTATGTAATCAAGAAGAGATGTATTTATTTTCTCTTTGCTTGATTTAATTTCGATAGGATTTTACTATATTTTCCATAAAATATATTATATGTGACATAATTGTTGTATGATCGGTTAAGAAATAAATTGTGCATGCTAAGATATAATTTGAATAAAATTTAAATATTTTTTCCGCTGCTTTTATTATGTTATATAAATGTATCCGCTTCATCATCGAGATTGTAACTGCTCATTTCCATGAAGTTATTCCAAGTTTTCCTTAGCTAGTTCTTCAACTTTGTAATTTTTTCTACCAAAATGCTATATATCCACTAAGTTTCTTCCATAAGAACCATTATTTCCTCCTCGATAACAGGAAGATGGTAAAGATATGTTTATCCAAGTCCACCAACCTATAAGAAAAATTATATGAATTGTACCATTCATCAAAAGTTTGAACTAATAATAGTTAGGAATTCAATAATGAATAAGCTTCTTTATTTCAAACTTGTCTATCAAGAACATATCTAATCATATTTGACTACGGCTTCATTCATCATCATCCATAGCTCTGATATGTATGACGAAAATGTGAAAAGAAAAGAAAGTTTCTTGTTCATTACACAAAAGAATGGGTGTTTGCCTAAAATTCGCTCGAACGAAACGAGCGTAATACAAAAATACATATTTATTGATAACTCAAAACAATTAACTCTCTATTTATTGAAAAATTTTAGAAACCTAATAAAAATACTCCTAAGAAAATAAAACATAATACAAAAAACAAAACAAAAACAAAAATAAAAGTAAACTAGCAAATAAATAAAGTAAAACAAAACTAACAAAAATAGACAAATAAATTTAAAACTCGTCCCCTGTATCACCTTGAGTACAAACCCATATGATCTACACTTTTTAGTAAGGATTTTGGAGTAATGGGTCGGTAATAGCTTTACATGCTATACGTAATAATCCTACAATGCGTATGAATCCTTTTAGGGACGCTTTGTTTTAGGAATGAGAATGAGTGAGAATAGAATCAAAGATTTTAATCCCATTTGTTTGGAAATATAAAGATTGAGTAATAAATAATAATTTGGATTCCCTATTTTAGGGTTTCATGTAAAGAAAAA
This sequence comes from Coriaria nepalensis, assembly GCA_027186245.1. Taxonomy (NCBI): domain Eukaryota; kingdom Viridiplantae; phylum Streptophyta; class Magnoliopsida; order Cucurbitales; family Coriariaceae; genus Coriaria; species Coriaria nepalensis. The sequence continues at coordinate 9,497,732 of CP114490.1, read as the reverse complement.
GTTTGAAATTTACTTAATGGATCCCACAAAAATTTAAATATTTTGTGAAATACTTTCGTGCGAATAAATAAACAATTCAATTCTCCTCAAGAGATTGTGCTTTTGAAAAGAATAGATCATTCAAATATTGAGTGTTAAAAGAATGAAAACGAGTCTTTGATTCTACTAAAATCGAACTAAGTAGAAAAATATTATTTATTTTAATTTTATTCTTATTCAGGGAAACGAATCAAACATATTCATAATACAGTCTTAAAAAAAAGAAAAAGATCTACTCTTATATATCTAGGAACTAATACCTGAAATATATATACTATCAAAATGATCAGGTCAAGCCCTTCTAATTATTTTCATTCTCTTCTAAAGTGATAGTATGTAAAAGAAAGCGGGGATGAAGTTACAAAAATGAAGAAGGTGATAGCTCCAAAACCAGATACAATATCGCAATTAATAAAGAAAGTAACAATTAAATCACACAACTAAAGTACCTTTCAAGGTCCTTTCTTTATCTTATCTTTTGCTTAATCAATACAATTTCCAAGTGCTGTGTTCTAATTTCCTTCACATTTTTTTGTCTACTTTTTTTTTCCCTGATTAAATAAACTCCTGAAAATGACTTGGGGGAATAAAGTAGATTATCATCGAGTGTTGGAAGATGATTGATTGAATCTTGATAATGACTAAGCTACGGGAGGGTATCTCTGGCTTAATCAAGATGGATCGAGTCATCTTATTTCACTTGGTTTGGAATTAAAGTACTAGAAAGAAATGTTTTTTTCTCAAAACCTTGTTAAAAATTTCATTTACATTTACATTTACAAGTATTAAAATATTGCCGTATTTTGACATATTGTATTTAAACCTCTCGGAATAAACTCAAACTAATGTTTATCCCCAAATTCGTTAATTATTGACAGATTGAGTCGCATATTTCTTAACTAGCCAACCAGGTCATCAGGAAAATAAAGTTTACAATTATCATTCTTTCCTATCTTGTCACTCTCACCTCAAAAAAAAATTGTTTTTTTTATTTCATTTCTCACCCCTAACACCCCACCAGCTCTCCTCCAATTTAGTTCAAGATTAAGGTTTCGTTTCAGATCCCATTATTTCCATACTTTTGTTGGTCTATTTCTCTCTTACTGAATCTAGCGATGTCGCTTAAAACGACATCAATTAACGTAGTTATTTGATCGAAATCGAGCGATCTTGTTCATACTAGATCCGGTGATATTTGGTTCGTATTGTGATTATTTTAAATAATATTTATTTTATTGAATAAAATATTTTAATTATGACATTGAATAATGTAGTTATATAATTGAAGTCTTGTCATTTAAAGCATTAATTTCATTTCCTGGAAACTTAAGTATTCAAAGTATTTGATCGATTCACGAGTCCAAATGATTCATTTCATTTCTTGAAAACTTATAAAGCATTCACTTAGTTCTATGGCCTTAATACAATTCCAGTATTAGTTATAACTGCATGCAACTTATTGCCAAGCATTGCAACCCTTCAGGTACTATAAATATATAGCAGGATATGAATGGTAAAATAACCTATTCTTTTTCAAAACTTATCCCCTTTCTTTCGGTCTTAGTTTTTATTTTGCAATTCTTCATTCTTTGGTTGATATTTCAAGAATTGCAAACTTGCACTTCAACATCATAACAATATTTTATCATGAGAACAAAATTGCTTGATCCCCTCTTGCAACCTTGTGAGGGGCAATGTCTATTTGAGAGACAAGTTAATATTCGACTAACTGTTCTATGAGATAAACTATTTTTCCTCAAATCATCTATATTTTCCAACAATACTCAAACAAATATCATATCAAAATAGTTTATGATAATTCCATTTTCACCACTAAATATAATGGCATTGACCGCTTTAATGGAAATAATGGCAAAAGATTGAAGGAAAGATGGAGTTTGCTCTTACAAAATGGATTTCGTTCTACAAGTTTACCTCATTACTCAGTTCTATGAGTTTACCTTCTATAGCGGTAGAATCATGTTCTTATGCGAAAGATGGATTTCCAGCCGTATCTTTCTCTCCAACATCTATAACTTAGTTTGAAGCTCTTTTTGATAAGGCAGTTGTTCTAAAGTTCAATGGCGGACGTCCTTCTTTAGAAGATATCTAAGCATGCATAAAATCGCAGCAGGGATTAGAAGGAAAGTTCACAATGGGCAGATTCAAGGTCCTTACTCATTCGTTTTACTAATGAGAAAGACATGCCGAGAGCTTTAGCCAAAGAGGTTTCTACCATTAAAGAGTTTTACTACAAGATCCATAGATGGAATAAAGCCTACAATAGGAAGCACGATGTCTCTATTACACTAGTATGGATAGAATTGCCTAAGTTGCCTCTTAATTTCTTTGTTCTAGAGATGTCATAAGCGATTGCTGGTCTTTGGTACTATATTATATAACGTGATTTAATGCCGCAGGGGTCTGTGTTGAAGGAGATCTCACAAAAAAGTTGCCTACTAAGATTTGGATAGCGAAGTAAGATGGTTTCTTTTAGGATATAGTGTATGAACGATTGCCATCTTTCAGCACCTTTTGCAATGTGCAAGGGCATGTGGAAGAGAATTGTAGGAGCAAGAGTTCATTACCTGACGGTCCTAAAGTTTCAGTCATTGTCGGTCATCAGTAGGAGTTGACTACTTTATCTAAATCTGCCAAAATAAGGCAGCTAGAGAAGCAACTACGAGAATCTTCAAAGTCAAACGTTTCGGATAAGGAGGCGGCACCACCTGTTGTAGCTACTTTATCCAAGCTAAGGAATACTATTGAAGAAGGGGAATTCGTGGAGGCGAACTGTAAAAAATAGAATTCAGAAGCAAGAACAGAGGAAGAGCAAGCATTCTAGAAAAAATTACTTCAATGTATTAAACTGTAAAGTATTGCAACTTAAATAACAACTGAAAAATAAAAACTGATTACAAAACTATCTACTATATCTCTTAAATCAAGTAAAATAAAATTGAAAGATAAATACTATTACAACATGAAAAATAGAAAAACATGGCTTCTGCAGCAAATAGTGTTACAGAAGCATTATTCCTTATTGGCAAAGAATCCAAAAGGACAATCCCGATCCAGCATGAGTCTTGACTGTAAAAACTTGATCAACTCACCCAAAACAAAGGGTAATGAGGAATGGAAGAAATGAGCCGGTCGATACATAGGAAACAGCTGCAAACGTGTTCTATACGTAATAGGCAATTTGCAATCGTCAAATACGTCGACCATCGACTTGTCGAGTACTCGAGTACTTCGACCCTTTGAACTAACACAAAATATTGACCAGTCAAGCATCGAGCCATTGACACTCGACCTGTTGAGTATGTCAGTCCATCGACCCTATTGACCAATTGAGCCATCGATTATGCAAAACCTTTGAGTTGTGGACCTTGTAGACCCCACCCCGTCAACCTTGTAGACTCCATCGACCCAACTTCAAGTCAAATTTCCAAAAAATAAGCAAATTCTAATACTCCTCCTTGATTGGTTTTGGAAATCACTCCTAGCCTTATTCTAAACATTTCAAACTTACAAACTAAAGGTGACCTTTTGAAAATGTCTACATTTTTCTCAATCATGGCCAACTCCTCCTTCATTGCATTTTCCCAATGATCATCTTGTATTGCTTCATTGAATGTCATTAGTTTAGACATAGCAACATTGCATCTTTGATACACATAATCAAGTGTTCTGAATCTCTAGACAGTTGGTTTTTCATCAAAATCAGAATCAGCCTCTTATGGTATTGAAACATTCTTATTTTCAGAAGTGAAATCAGAATAATCAATATTCTTTTCAGTGATGGTCTTTATTTTCTTCTCACTTTTTGTCTCTACCAATGCTTTAAACTTCTTGATAGACTTGAAATCAAAATGGCCAAAACATTTTTTCCATGTCCATCCATCTACCCCTCTGCATGACAGTGCTCGATGTTTCCAATCTACCATAAAGCAATTTTTCTTAATTGGAATTTTGACTACTTCAGCCATCTGAGCATCATGAATAACACAATGAGCTCCTTTAAACATTAGAGTGTATCAGTGCTTCATCATCTGCCCTACACTTTGCAGATTCTTATTAATGTCAGGCACATATAACACATTGGCTATATGCATGATTCCACCACTAGTTTGTACAGCAACCATTCCTTTACCATGAGCTCGAACTGTTTCTCCACTCCCTACTATTATGTTGGTTGAGAAACTTCTGTCTATTGTCTCAAATAGACCAAGGTCATGTGACATGTGGTTGGAGCATCCACTATCAATAAGTCATTCTTTCTTGGACTCAAAATTTGAATGAGCTATGAATAAGTACTCCTCTTGTTCTGCTTGTTAGGATGAAGATCTAGCTTCAGAAAACTTCCTTCTACAGTTCTTATGCACATGTCCAAGCTTCTTGCAGATTGAGAATTCAGTCTTATTTTTGCTTCAACAAAACTTCTTAGTATGGCTCTCTTTCTTATAAAAATTGCAATTGAATTACTTTCCCTTGTCAGAAAACTCCCTTAGATTGCTTGTTTGATTTTCCTTCTTCCAAGGCTTCTTGTGCTTAGATAACAAATCATCTTCAGACTGACATTTGCTCTATTCAAATGACTCTTCTCATTAGCTTGTAGAGATCCCATCAACATATAAAGAGTGAGAGTAGATAAATCTTTATCCCTCTCTATAGCATCAACTTTAGAGTCAAACTTTGATGGAAAAAACACTAACACTTTGTTTACTATCTTTGACTCAGAGATATTGTCCTAAGTATCCTCATTTGGCTAACTGCTTCATTCAGCTTTTCTATGTAAGCTTGAACTAGTTCATTTTTCTTCATCCATGGAGCTTGAAAATTTCTTCTAGCAACTAGGAGATTGACCGTACGAACTCTCTTAGTTCTATGAAACTCATATTAAAGTATTCCCAATGCTATCTTAGCATTTTTGACACCAATAATTCTGGTGTAGATTTCATTAGAGATGGTAGACTAGATGATAGTCATGGCCTAAAAATTTTATATTTTTTCTCCTTATCTGCCTTCGATTGATTCACTGTGAGGTTACCCTCCTTAGCAGGTGGATCATACCCTTCTTCAACAGCTTCCCATAGATCAAATACAATCAAGTAGTTTTTCATTTTATCACTCTAAATGTGATACTCCTTCCCACTAAACATTGGTAGAGAAGGTAAACTTACTTGATTTTGATTCGACATAGTTTGATTATGGTGAAACAAAACTTAAGAGGGCTTGACTCAAAGAATCTAGGTAAAACTGGTCCTCTTTAAGATTGAGGCTCTAATACTATGAAAAAAATAGAATTCAGAAGTAAGAACAGAGAAAGAGCAAGGATTCTAGAAAAAATTACCTCAATGTATTAAACTGTAAAGTTTTGCAACTTAAATAACAACTGAAAAAGAAAAATGGAGTATAAGGCCACCTACTACATCTCTTAAATCAAGTAAAATAAGATTGAAAGATAAACACTATTATAACTAACATGAAAAATATAAAAACATGGCTTCTGCAGCAAAAAGTGTTGTAGAGCATTGTTTCATACTATCAAAGAACGCAAAAGAAAAATCCCAATCCAAACATGAGTCTTGACTTCAAAACCTTAATCAATACACCCAAAATAAGGGATAATGAGGAATCAAAGAAAGGATATAGTCGATAAATACATAAAATCTGCTAACTTGTTCTATACGCAATAGGTAATCTGCAGTCGTCAAGTACATTGACCATCGACCCATCGACCTGTCGAGGACGTCAACCAATCGAGTACATCGACCCGTTGAGTACTTGAGTACTTCAACCCTTCGAACTAACATAAAACATTAACCCTTCAAGCATCGACCCATTGACCCTCGATCCGTCGAGTATGTCGGTCCATCTACTCTATTGACCAATTGAGTCATCGACTCTGCAGAACCTTTGAGTTGTTGACCCTGTAGACCCCGTTGACCCATTGACCCAACTTCAAATCAGATTTCTAAAAGAAAGCAAATTCTAACATGAACAAACTAGTAGTCCTTTTATTTCTCAGGATGGTCCGATAGGAACCTTGTCTAGGGTTCCACAAGAAGAAGTAATCTGTAAACTGCGACTGGGGTAGTGGTCGGCCAACCTTGCTCCGACGCTCTAGAACTTCCTAGAGGGAGAAATGGGGGAATTAAGTGTAGTTGCTATTCTCTTAGGATTTTTGCATTACCTTTTACTATTTTGTCACTTGGTTTTTATACCTGGTGTGAGTTGGGAGGTACCCGATAGTTTTACATGTGTTGCGCTCCCATTGCTTAGCACTCTGACCACCCCTTACTTCATGTTAGTGTCAGAGCCTCACAGTTTGGCATAGTAGGGATATGTATCCCACACATATGCTCCCTCTAGGTGGCACGGCGCCGCCCCAGTTTGACATCCTCCAGAGCACCTCAACGCGCAGCCGCGTCCCATTCGTTTGACATACCAAGGACAAGGTCTCTACTCGAGTGTTGGTTACTTTTCAACTGTCCACTCGTTCAGGGTCACATTACCAATAGTTGAGCTGAACGAGGAAATACCTAGCTCAACCTCAGTGTTTTCTTGAGACTTCTCGTCTTATCCAAATATAGATAGTCAGACTGATGCCATCTCAGCCCTTTTGTACCTCAGCCTCAGTTATTATCTACCTTCAGCACTCTCGGACTCTCGGTACCTTCAGTACCTCAGCCCTTTCTATAATCTCGGCTGACGATGTCCAATCTCGATCTTTGAGGCTGCCTAGGTGAGACCGTCTCGGAATCGGGTATAATAAGAATATTTATATTATTTTGCTTTCTCGATAATAACAATGTCGTTGTATATGGGAATATATACTATGATACATATTCGTTGCACAATATATGGCAAAGACAAGTAATCAATTGAGTTTTATGGAGTTGAGGCAATTAAGTGATTTTGCAGCCATTTTGATGATTTTCCATTTGGAGAAGAGTCCTTATGAGTTGGCAGAGGATTATGAGGAGATGAATTGGGAGGTGATTGATTATTTCCTTATTAGTTGATTCGTTACATTACCATTTGGCCAGGCAGCATGGCAAACATGCTAGACGGTCTTAATATATTATGCCATTTAAATATTGGTAATAAAATATAAATCTCTCTTTTTTATGTCCTTATATCATCCTACATCGGTAAGCAGTATATGCTCATCTTCCTAAAAAAAAAAAAAAATATTAGTAAGGGAGAAAAGTGAAAAAAAAATTATAAGGATAAAGTATTAAAAAATTTAAAATCATTATTTAAATGATATAATATGTTAATGTCAATATGCATATCATGTAACAAATATCACGTTAGCTAATTTACCGGAAAATATGATCGGAGGGATAAACAAATTATATTTCGACAATATAAGATATACAAATTTTCCTGAGATAAGGATGAAATAGTAAAAACCAAATTATATAAGAATGAGGTATAAATTAGTTTGAACTTTGAAGTTCATATGCTAATTTGCTATAACTTAATAGTGATTAACCCCAGCTGCTCGAATATTTTATTAGCTTGATCCGCATGCAATCATGTGCCAATGAAAGCAAAACAGTATTAAAATTTAAAAAGAAATTATATCTATAAATAAATACTTATAAACAACCTCTAAAGATGAGGACAAACTCTTAAGTCTAAACACAAGAAAGTAGAAAATAATGCCTACACGGGTCTGTTTGGGCCAAAATATCCGTAAACGAAGGCCGTAGTGTCACAGAGTAGACCCCTCACTGCGATGTAGAAACTCCACCTAGAAAAAGAAAAAAATGGATCTACTTATCTACACACAAACCATGCTCAGGCAGCATAGCTCTGAACTCCATTAGCACCATTAGAGGAGTGAGAGAGCTTGTTGGAGTTGGTCTTCTTTCTCTTTATAACTATGAACCAAGTGACAGCTTCCAAAATAAGAGCAACGATGCCCAAGAAGATGATAATTCCGATATAAATTTTCTTCCACTTCTTTTCAGGATCCAAAATGTCGAAACCCTTGAAGATGTTGACAATGCTGAGGATGATAACTGTGTATCCGATTGTGTGGTGGTATATGTTCCAATAGAATCTGTATTTATGATCCTTATTCGGCCTCAAAAGTAGAGCAAAGACCTACAAAACCAAGTATAGACCCCCTTGAGCAACCAATATTAATTAATACGAAATTTTTTTAAAATATTGTATATGAATAGACAAATCAAAACTAGAAAACAAAGTGTAAATTCACATCGCCAGTTTTTTCCATAATGCTAATTTGAAACTATCTCAAAATAGAAACGAGAAAGAAAAAAAAAATTCACAATTATGTAGAAGTTTTTTCTGAACAAAGTGTAAATTCAATTGGAAGAGATGGAACAGATTTGAGGAGGGTAATTTCGAAATTTAACTACCTGAAGCGTGCCAAGGGCGAAGAGTGTGATGCCAATGTTCCTATGAGAATCATGTTGAATACCAGGAGAATCACTACCGAGCTTAAGACCAGTGCCCCAACCAGCAACACCAATAATATAAGCAGAGGACTGGCAGGCTATGTGAAGGTAAAACCATGCTGGATCTGCTGCTTTGAATACTTTCAAATACCTAGCAAGCATGGCTCCTATAGGCAATAAGGTTCCCCAACTTACTGCATTTAGCACTCCATGAATCTGCAAAAGAAAAAATAAAAATAAATTAAAAAATTATTATCATTATTACTTAATTATTAATTCAATCAACATAAATATGATACAATGTAGAACTTAAGGAGGACGGATACATCAACCAATCTCCTTGACGGGAAAAACTATATGCGAACTTTTATATGGGTAACTTTGTAAGGAATTAACCTCTAATATGGATGGAATTGTATATATTATGTGTTAAAATCTTATATTACTTGAATTTAACAAAATTTGATACTACTTTTATAAATTAATGTGTGGTGAGCTTAGAGGTGATCTCGTCGCTTCATTGCTTAGGGATCATTCATTTGAGGACCCTACAAAGTAAATTAAGGGACTCAGCAGCCTAAGTGCACCGGAGAAGAGTACAGTCCATATACTTATACATGCCATAACCTATCTACTCTAGAAGTCAATTTTTGTTTTTTTTGTTTTTTTGTCCCCTCTTTGCCTCCGTGAAAATTAGACTTCTAAGCTCGTCTAGCCCAAAGCTCCAATTTTGTATCGATTAAACTCAAAATCCTGTATCCCCCTTTTTCTACGGCACCAATTGCGTCTTCAAATACTTTTTTAAATTAGATTATTTGAAAAACTCAGACATAACTCTATTTTGGTTTTTCTGCATCCACCAAAACTTCAGTTTCAAAACGTTTTATCTAAAAAGAAGAATAAAATATCTTCACAATCTATAGCCCAAAACAAAAAAGGAACAAACAAACAAACAATCAAGTAGAATTAGTCCAAATTCTTCATCTAACTCCATCCTTCAAAATATCTAAAAACCCATCCCCAAATCAAATCTCAAATTCCAAAAAGAAAAACAATACACTATCAAAAAATTAATTGAATTAAACTAAATAAAAAATTTTAATAAAATAAATAAATAGGACATGAGAACTATGAACCACTTACATTCCTCCTTCTAGCCCTCGAACTAGAACCACCTCCACCAGCAACAGCTTGACCAGAAAGCAAATCCAAAGTACCCATCGATCTAACATTATCACCACTAGTAACATGAGAAGCAGGAACACCGCCACTCAAAGGACCTTCCTGCCATATTTGGGTCACACTAGACCCACTACCGAGTTGCAGAATAGCCATTATCGTCATCTCACTATTACTAGTATCATAATTCGCCGTCAAATTTGTCACCCCGAAACTTAAAGTCCCCTCCGGCAAACTATAACCCGTGATCGGAGAAGTAAAAGCCCTCACCCCAGATGAATTCTTGTATGCTACAAGGGCTTGAGACCCAATCATTTTCTGGCCTTCTGGGTTTATGGCCCATGAAATCCATGTGTTTTCTGTGGTTTGAGGACGTCTAAACGCGATCTTGAGTGAACCGGAAGCTTGATCGTATGTCCAATGGAGAAATGAGTCTAGGACGGGAAGATCTACGCAGGTGGCGTAGGCGTTTGAGGTGGATAGAGTGTGGGTTTGGCAGGTTTGAGCAGAGGATGAAAAACAGAGTGTGAAAAACAGAGCACCAGTCAAAAACAGAGCACCTAAGCTTGATTTTGTATTCATTGTGGGCTTATTAGGTGTTTTTTTTAATACCCAGATGGTGAAATTCTCTTATGCGGTGATTCTGTTAACTGGGTTCAAGAGATTTGGATCGGAGAAGTTGGAGGTATATAGAATTTATGAGTTGGAGACGCAGAGGAGAGAGAGGAGAGAAAGTGGGTTAGTTTTTCTGAATTATTGTGTAATTTGATATTATATATAGAACAAGTAGAGAGTTGGGACTACGGAGATGTGAAGGGGAAGAAATTTTAGTTTTAGAGGAAGCAAGATGGAAAGTTTCTCCCTCTTTTTTTAGTTTGTTTTTGTTCAACAACTCTCATCGTCGTTGATCGTGACACTTTTTATTTCTAGCCTCTTATTTTTATTATTATTATTTTTGTTTTTTTTTGGGTACGAGAGAGAAGAACCAGTAAAAAAGTAAGAGTGTTCATGCGTCGGGTTGGGTAGATTTAGGAGGAATTTAAGATCCATTTAAAAGGTGGTGGGTAGTCATTTATTGAATTCATACCGGATTGTTGATAAAAGGTGGTGGGTACTCATTGGAATTGGGTAGCGTTCGGAATGGGTGGATTAATCAAATTTTCTTTTAAATTTCAAATATTCGAAACATATTACAATTTATCTAAAAAATTATATGTCTCAAATTTAAATATGTCTAAATAAAAAATATTTAAAATTATGAAATATGGGTATTTATATATTTTTTATTACTTGATAATATATAAATACCAATCTTCAAATTAAAAACTGTGTAATTAAGATATATTATAGTTTGTATTAAATAATTTTAATTACTTTCTAAAAAAAATAATAATTTTAATTAAAAACTATGGGACATAATTCTATTTTTTACATAATATATATTGAGTAAAAATTAAATATGTAATATATTAAGTTTAAATATACTATATATATATATATATATATATCATATTAATCGGGTACAAATTTGAGGAATGAGCAAGATATTACCCATCACCTAACTCAATATGTCCGGTGAATTACGCATCAAGCATACATCCATTCAACGTCTCGTTTAAAACCGAGTACCCATCAATTTGTGTTTGAGTCGTCGATTCAGATGGCCAGGTTTAGAGTCATGTTTGGAGACCCCTAAGAGAAGATAGAGGAGGGAGCAAGCAAACAAATGTAGAAATCGTCCAACGCGGTTAGCAAAAGCAAAAAGTCAGCAGAAGTGCTTGTAAAGTCATCGTTACAATTAAACTTCCACCAACAACTTCGAAAATTATTTTGAAAATTGGAACAAGATCAGAGTGCAAGAGTTTAAACAACTAAATTTATGAAAATTCAATGGATAAATAATTTCATGAGACAAAAATATAATTTTGAAAATTTAAAAAAAACAAAAAAAATCAAACAACTGGAAATATATGGTAGTAATGTATGTGGATTTAGTTTATTCCAGCTTTTAAATAATTAGACCTAAATCAAAAGTTATGCTTCATTTAAACTATCAAAATACTAGACATGGATTCTAATTATTTATTATTTATTTTTTAATAGTAAAATATTGGCATATCATGCCTAGTAAACATGTTATATCACCCAAATTAAATTAATTTTTATCACAAATTGACTGTAATTTCATCTTCCTCAATCACCCACAGTTGTTGCTGCCAACATTTCTATTGCCATGTCCGAAGAACTCAGTTTCTTATCGAGTTCGAACTCTGTTTGAAACTCGAGTTCCTAATCAAGCTCGAACTCAATCTGAAACTTGGGTTTGATCACATTCGATTGAGTTCAAAATCAAACAAACTTTAAACTCAAGTTCTTGATGGAGCTTGAAGGAATCTATAACTCTCGATCGAACTCAAGCCCTAGATCTAGCTCAAACTCAGCCTTCTCTCATGTGGTAGCGAAGAGGGTTAGCAATAGTCATGGGAGATTGAGAAAGATGAAGTTATGTGGTCAATTTTTAGTAAATAAACTTAGGAAAATAATTAAAAATATAATATAGGTCAGAAATTAAAAGATATTTAAATGATTAGTACTAATTAGACATGATATATTAATATTTAATTATTAAGAAATAAGAAAAAAATGAACTTATATTTAGTTTTTTAGAAATTTGAAGGAAATATAACTAATTTTTATAGACATAAAGGATTTACGACTAATTATTTTAAAACTTACCAAATAAAAATGAGAACTTGTCAAACCATATGCACTCTCTCTCTCTTACATTGGGTATAACTTGTATGAACCTCGAATCTAATGAATTCAATGACTTTCTTTCCCACGGTGAAAATGTGACGACGAGAGTGATTCTTTACCACTTAATATGTGAATTTCGTAATTCAGATAAATATTTTCTATCAATACTTACCACAATAAGAGATATTTTATGTCCTAAAATCAAATGTGAGAGATTTTATGTCATTATCTGTTCATATTTATCATAAAATGAAAACATGTCAATCAAACACCTTCTTCCCTTGTGTTAGAATAAAGATGTTATGTCGTTAACGGTACTCATATAATATGCACATTCCACATTATTTACTTAAAAAAATTTAGGAGGAATTTTATCGATCACTAAATTAATTTCTTGAATTAGATTTTTTTCTCAAGGTTCAAAACATGAATATTGGAATGCTGTCCATGTAATTGGAAGAGATGGACTAAAATAAAAAAAGTTATTATGAATAAAATAATGATCTCATCCCGATATCGGTATCGGAACTATGAATCGAGATTGGGAATGGAATCGGGACCAAAAATGGCTCCGATCCTAGTCCCGAACAAATTTTAACACAAAAATTTAAAAATTTATTTGTTGATGTTTAATTAATTTTATTAATAAAATTCATATTAATTTTTGTTATTAATTTATTATTTTGTTTGTGATATTTTAAAATTATTATTATTATATTAATTAATTGATTAATTATATAAATAATTACTGGGAATTTCGATCCCATATCAAGAATGGATGTTCCCAATCCCGATTCCAAGATACAAGGAATAAAGATTTTACAATGGATTCCGATACCGGTACTAGGATCACAGAACCGGGACAAAGAACACTCATTTCCGATCCCGATAGGAAAAATCCCCCACCCATACTCTTGTGAGTTAAGACAGTTTTATGAGTTGACTCCCTCGTTTAGACTTTAAGACATAACATTGTATAGTATCTCTCTCTAATAAACGTATTTCCTTCCAATACTTTTACAGAATTTAAACGATATCAATATAGTGAATTAACAAAGCTATGTTAAACTAATTTGAGAAACAAACGAATGTTTTTATTAAAAAAAAAAAAATCAAAATTTCCAAACATTAATTTAAAAATTAATCTATCAAAATAAAATCATTTAAATTCAATGAAGCCTTTACAAACAAATGGGAACCATCCATGACTTTCCTCCAAAAGAATAGCTACGGTTTTAAGTATACATTGCTAGTCAAAATGTCTAGAACATACTATTAATGTAAGATGCCATATTAGCTTTACTCTTTAAGTTTTAACGTCGAGAACGATGTTGTATGTATAAATGTAATTTGTAAAGCATGTGCTCAATCGTGACTTCAAAGAATATTAATCGAATAGCACTTGTTTTTGGCCAAAAAAAAGGTTGGCACTAGTTGTCTTTTAGTTTTTATTTCACATCTTGTTGTATGTATAAATGTAATTTGTAAAGCATGTGCTCAATCGTGACTTTAAAGAATATTAATCGAATAGCACTTGTTTTTGGCCAAGAAAAAGGTTGGCACTAGTTGTCTTTTAGTTTTTATTTCACATCTTCTAGAAACTTTTATCAGTGAAAGCGATTTATATAGGAAAAAGATATTGTCAAATCAAAGATGTAGCTATGAAGTCTGCCTCACGTCATTCTTTCCTGGAAAAAAGATCCAATTAAAAATGGAAAAAAAAAAAAAGAAAAAAGAAAAATGCTCTTACTAAAGTAGGGCTTTAGAATTGCATGTAAGAACATTAAAGAAGAAGAAAGAAGAAGACAGAAGAAGACAGAAGAAGACAGAAGAATACGTGTTGGGCGGGGGCCACGGGGATAGGGGAGGTCGATTCAGAAACGGAGTATTATTATTATTATTAGTATTATGTTTTTTTGAAGACTTTGACCTAAGTCTTACCTACCAAGTCATGTAACAGCTCCACAAGCATGTGAACTTTGGACTTTGACGGTTTTCGAGTACACACTTTGCGGTGTTGGCGGGTCCGTTCCACATTCGGCTGCTCCTGTCTGTTTGCCGACGTCGGTTTATCAACATTTTTGTCACGAGGCCAATTGGCCAAACTTTAGATCAAATTTTTGTTGTCAATTACTTGTTTTACGGGAATATAATAAACCCGCTTTCGTGATTGTATAAACACCAGTTCCAGTCATTCTGCTTTTTACTCCTTAAAGATTTATACATTCTAAATCACTATTTTACCATAAATTGAACCATACTAAAAGGAAACAACCATAGATACAAGTTAAAGAAGAAAACCAAAGGGATCAACCGAAAGTGTAATAGCATTCATGAAACATTTTGAATGCCTATTCAAGTCTTTCACCACTGCACTATTAAATGTTTCTACTAAGGGAAGCTTAGAGAGGCATATATAACATCATATTTAAAGACATGAAATGAGTATGACCTTAAAATCTGTCACTCAGGCTGCAAGAGAGTAAGAAAGCAAATGACTAAAAGGTAAACAAAAAGAGAGAATCTTTTTAAAAGTAATGTAGCCCTTTCCACGATCAGAGAACAAATAGCTTTTGGCTAAAAAGTTCTTGAAAGCAAAAGCAAAGCATCATATAAAATTAACCAAACTGTTCCCCTCACAAACAAGATAGAACAAAGGAAGTTCCAACTTGCTGCATAAAAATATGCCTGAAAGCGAGGAAAAAAAAAAGAATAAGAATTTATAGTAACTTATTCTCATGGGGACCGTAAATCGGTAAATCCCGTAAATGTTCTCTCACACTAGTAAAAACAAATCGACAAAAACAAACCCCGGCTAACTCGGGAACAATCTGGCCGAAAGACAAACCAAGAAAAGAGCCCACAACTTTTCCGGAGGCATTACAGAAAATCTTCTAAGAAGAACAGAAATGGAAAATAATAATAATAATAATCATAGCCTATATAGCTGTATGTATCCCTTCTCACCAAAGAAGCAGATACATTTTTCTGACTATATCCCGCAATCTGATTTTACATCTCACTCAAATATTAAAAAAAAAATCTACTAAAATCTTCAAACCTTGACACAAAACCCATGTGATTTTTTCTATCTCTAGATTTTTATTTTTTATTCTTCAAAAGAGGCACTCAAAAGTTAGCTCTAGGATTAAAAAAAACCCGATTTCTTTTTATCGGATTTAATCTGAAATATATTTTAACTTAAGGGTGTGCGAAATTCACAATTCACCTGGCTCCAATTTCTTTTTTTCCTACCATGTCTTGATGTCCAAACAATCGATCAATCATCTTAGGTTGTAATCCCTGAAACAAGTAGTAGAAAAAAGGATATAGTGAGTATCTGGTATTATGATAAGACTTAAGATTTCATTTTCCGCTGGAAAAATATAAAACACAAATCATTTTGCCAAATAGTATCTCTATTGCAATGCAAATAGCTTTGCAGTGTGGTATATAACTAATCACTACAAACAGCTTCAATCCAAATGGATTATTCTGAAGGTTTCCAAAACAATCCAAAAACACCACATTGATTTGTTTATTTTTTTTTTCAATTGAACACATTGTATGTATAAAAATAAAAAGATAACTCCGTGCACATTAGCCTCCTTAATTAAATTTAGCTTATGAAGATCATGAAGCCTATTTGGGGTCCCTACAAACAATTGAACACATGGTTTTGATGTTGGAAAGAAGGTTAGGAAAGTGCAAGGTGAGGGATGGGATGAGAGGTGGGAGCATCGCCAATCTCCACAGCATAGTGCTGACCTTAACTAGTCCTAGTCCCAAAGGAGACTACACTAAAAAAAAATGGCCTTCCTTGCACAATGATGGATGAAATAAGAAAGCACTTGATTATTATTGCAGAAAAATGTGTAGAATAATAATGTCTTAATAGTGAATCAATGGGAAGAGGAAAAATCCTTTGCCAATAAACCTACTTCTACATAAGACTTCTCACTTGAGCTCCTTAAGATGGGAAACCCATTGCAACTAAAGAGCACGGAAACAAACTTGTTTGCAGCATGCTCATATACTCTCACATTAACACTTGTTCTAACCTAGACAGACTTGAACCTTGACAAAACGATGCTTGAAGTATGTGCTGACATAAACTAACAGAATCAGTGAATGACAAGCTCCCAGTAAAGAGAGAGAAAACAAATCAAACGACAAAGATAAACAGAGAGTAATTCAACTCGCCAATATCACCAGTACAAGAGATCATCTACCAAAGCAAGCATTTCTATTATTCCAAACCAACCATTATATTTGCAAAAATGGAAAGGATAATGCCATAGTCTTGAGTTCTCATATCTAGTAAATCAAACAATTAGAGAACAATTTCCAGGACTAAAAGAAAAACGCCTTAAGAAATTCAACCTCATATCAAGTCTCCAGTGAGACAATATGATGATCGATAATTGGAGACATTAAGCACCACAATTTAAGACCAAGTTTACTCCTTTGCAAAATTTCTGCCTTGTAACTATAGATAGGCGATACCTCTGTATATCAAATTTTGCGGACTATTCATACTCATGTGACAACACATAATTTTTCTCCTATAAATTAATCTACAAGAATCATTCAAGCAGATAGAATCAGGTAATAGGATCATCAAATGAAGCTAAGTTTGCTCAATGAATTTTATAAAGAGACTGCTCAAACAATCAAACCCAAGGAATATGATACATAAATAAATTTTTTAAAGATCCTTTATTAATTTTCTATCAACCATATATCATAAGTGAACAATTATTCAGATTGGAAAACTAAACTGAGAAAAAAGTTGCATGAAGGTAAAAATTGAATAGTTCTAACCTCGGTTTGACTGCCTCCTACTAACACTGTAGCCACCAACATAACCAGGAGAACTTTGAGATGAAGCATCAGAAGCAGTTCTGCCAAGACCATAGCCAAAGGGGCCAGACCCATCTCTCTCAGAATTTGATGATCGCCATGTGGGATGACCATACCCTGAACCGCCACCATATATGTCTGCAAAGGCACCGTCAAAACCACCATTTGAAGCCGCATAAGATGATGTAGGAGGTACATTGGAACCAGTGTTTCTTCCATATCCTCCAGTTCCCAAACCATAACTATTGTCACCACCTCCATATCCAAGATTCCCACTATTGTTAGAAACATTGTTACCTTCACCCTGTGCTGACATTGCTGAAGAACCACCCCAATTAACTCCAGAATTTCCAAATGTGCTTCCTCCAATGTTTCCATTTCCAGATCCCATATATGCAGTAGAAGTGGCAGAGTTGGTGTTATAATTAAGTCCTCCACTCTCCCACAAGTTTCTAGTGACTGAGCTGAAAAAAGATGTGTTTCCTCCTCCAGTGTTACCATCAAAATGTACAGGGCTACCAAATCTATTTGTATTACCAATATAATATGGATTTAATCCTCGTCCATAGCTAAGATTGCTACCAAAATTTGCACTCCCCCCAAAACTCGGGTTCACCCCTGGCTCATAATTCACACCAATCCCATAACCTGAACCAAATGGAGGAAAGCCACTACGATTACCCGAAACTGCACTGAGCCTACCATCCATTCTAAGACCGTAGCCCCCAACAGTACTTGGTGTATATCCCTGAGTATAGCCATTAAGAAAGCTATTGACCCTACTCAGACCATAATTATACCCACCAAGTGGACTACGGCTTGGACCTGGGGATGGCTCTTTGGGAACTGCACGCTTGACCTCAACCATTTTACCATTGAGTTCATGGAAAGTTTTAAGTAAGACCTTATCAACCGCTTCTTCTGAATCATATGTGATGAATCCGAATCCCCTAGGCCTCTGAGTATTGTGGTCATACATCACAACAACATCTGTAATCATTCCAAACTGATCAAAATATTTCTTGAAGTCACTCTCTGTCACAGTGGATGCTAAGCCACCTACAAATATCTTTCTTGTACGGCCTGGACCTGGTGAACCTTGCATACTACTGGTGCTTCTACCAACGATGTTCTGGTCATCCCTAGGAACAGCCCTTTTAGCCTCAACCTGCCATATAAAACTCAAACAGTTAAGGCCAAACTTCAGAGGACTGGGCATTGATGTGAGAAAGTCTACTTGACAAAAATAGAAACATAGACATTGAAAAATATATCATTAAAAAAAAAAGGGAAAGTTTAGTGCAAGACGTAAATTACTGTCGGATGAATTTGAAGTTTGGTTCAATACAGATTACAAACAGGAAGAAGAAAGCATATTCATGCAGTAATAGTTTCCAAATAAGAAATCTGTGCGCAGATCGACTTAAGGCTTAATAAACCTACCATTCTTCCATCAATTTTATGTTTCTCGTGTATAACTCTGTCTGCGACAGCTGGATCAGCAAAAACAACAAATCCAAAACCACGAGCACGACCTGTAGTACGATCCTTCATAATGACTGCTTCCACCACCTCCCCATAGGAGCCAAAATACTCGTTAAGACGTTCTTCATTGGTGTCCCAAGATATTCCACCGACAAATAACTTGCCACTATCAGATTGCATTTTTTCTACATCCCAAAACCAACAGTCTAAGAAATAAATCAAAAAATGCATTCAATTATACTCATTTCAAAACAAAGAGAAGATGACAATTTCCCTTTAAGCGCGAATTTAAGATGCCAAACATGTACTATACCAATCAGCAGTGAGAAGCTAAAAGAACAAAAAGGAAAAAAAATCAATATAATCTAACTTCATAATGAAAATCACAAGTTGAAGCACGATGCCATTGCCAAAAAAGAAAATCAATCCTCTTGAGGCTAGACGAATCCGCAAAATGGTAAGACAATGAGCATAATCAATCGATAAAAAACGTGAAACGAATACCTTAAGCTAACCAGAAATGGCAAATCCACAAATTGTAATCTCCGATGCAGAACCAGATAATTCCAGGATTCAATCACAAAACATCGGATCCATCATCATCGATCATCAACCACTCTAACTAGACTACAATCAAAACCTGAAAACAAAAAACTAAAATTTAAAAAAAAGAAAAAAAAAATATATATATATATATATTTAAAAAAAAAAAAAACAGATCGAAAACGCAAATCCAGATTCCCAAATCAAAAAGAACCTACCGATTAAAAACGCAAGAGAAGAAAAACAAAAAGCTTGCGAATATTTGCGAAAGAGGATTAAAATCTGAGAGGAGGCGCAAAAAAGGATTGTAAAATTAAACAGAGGTTTTTGGTCCCGTCCTCCTCCCACCTCTCTTTGCCTTGCAATCAGAACTCAAGCTAGAAAAATCGATCGGGAAATGTAGATTCGATTACTAAACGCATTGGAAAAGAAGAATAAATCTGAAATCTGCTCATAGAGAAGAAGCAGATGATGATGGTGAAGAAGAGGAGGAAGAAGAAGAAACGAAGCTCTAGATTGGAAGAACGTGGTAAAGAGAAAGTTGAGGGTACTTGGTTTATGATATATATAGTATAGGCATTCTCTATTTGGAAATCCAAGGTGAATTTATTTTTTAAATTTTAATTAAATTTGGAAAGGAAATTAGAAAAGGAAAGAAAAATTATTTAAGAAAATAAATAAAAAGATTTTATTTTACTTTGCTGATAAATTGGAAAATTTGCCTTGTCCTCCCATTTTTCTCTTCATACTCTTTTATGTTTGTACGTTTGTATCGAAGCTTGTATGGAACATGCTTAAAATATATTGACGCATATGCATGAAAGGATGATTAGCTTGTATCGAACACGCTCAAACAATTTTCTTATTTTTACCTTTTTTTTTTCTTTTTACTAATAAAATTTAATAAAAATTTAATAAAAATTTAAAAATTTAAAATCAATTTTACACCACTCCGCTACCTTTCTTTCTTCTTTCTTATTTCTTTTTTCTTCTTGATTTCTTTCTTTCAATGATCCGTAAGAAAACCTAAAAAGGAAATTATCTCTTACTCTTAAGATTTACTCCCGAATCTCAATCACTCCCTTTTTTGCTCGACATTAAAGATGATGAAGAAGTTGTGCATGATCGGAGTTACGTATGTTATAAATTTTGTTTTTTTTTTGTTCTTTTCCTTTTTTTAATAAGATCTTAAGGAAATTTAGATCCAATTTTTAAATATTGATTTCAAATTATATATATATATATAAATAATATTATCTATATTCATAACGGTATATTTCAATTGAAAATCGAAGGATGATGATGGCATCTCAAAATTATCAAAAGCTTAGGTACCAAAAGGCTCATAAGGATGAAAAATTGTTCTGGTTGAAACATTCGTCAGTTTTAGTGAGTTATTAGAAATCTTCTATGATACTATTCATATTGATCATAGTGAAATTGGTATAAAAATAACATACAAGTTGTTATTGTCATTGATCACTCATCCAATATTTATAGAAAATAAGATAGATATAAAACTATTTTTATATAATATATGTTCGGATAATCCATCTACACTATATATGACGTTAATTCCGAAGCAAATAAGTGATATGCATGTTCGAGAGTGATGTTAGATACCCAATCTTGGAAATGATGAAAATGAGAATTTTATGAGTTATGTTGATAGTAATGATGAATATCTAAATGACGGTCTGAATCTGAATTTGGACAAACATGTTGATTCTGAGATTAAGGTTGAGAATGAGAATGAGATGAAAGATGAATATGACGGATTCGGAAGAACAAAGAAAGAATGTGACAATTGTCACAACATTTAAATGAATCTTAATTTTTGTTTGTAAGAGGATGATTTCTTTAATTAAATAGTACTTATACATGATGCTTCATCAGCTTTAGATAATATGGCTACTCCCAATTTGCTACCTCCTGTTATTCAACAATCAAAAAATAATGACGAGGGCGATAATGATTATTATGCTAATACTTTTCTTAGTATTGATTTTTTAGCGATATTAGAAGTAATAAACTCATGATTGCTTCTTCACAAGTGAGTGGAGATGAGTTTTATCGTACTCAGTTCTTTGATTCGAAGAACGATCTAACGATGTGTTTACAGACACATTTACAGATGCATGCGATCTAACTAAATTTTGAATTCAAGGTAAAGAAGTGAGATAAGACTACATATGTTGTAATTATGTAGATCCAAATTATAAGTGGATGCTTCGTGCTACGTGTAAGAAAGACTATTCACTTTTCCAAATTCGTACTTATAATGACCAACATACATATAGTTTAGACTGCTCACGTTACAAGCATCAGCAAGCATCAACATCGATAATAAGATGATATGTGATTAATAGTTTTAGTGGTAGCAACCAAAGTCCTATCCTGAAAATGATTAAAGGTTTAGCCCAAAAATAATATGAGGGTAAATATTACTTATTAAAAGACATGGAAAGCAATGTATATTACACGTGATCTTGTTTAGGCTACGGTCGAAGATAGCTACAGAAGATTGCTATGATACTATGTCGTGATGAAACTCGTGAATTCGGATACTATAATTACAATTCAGATAGGTGGAGAAGGAATATTTTATTATTATTTCATGGCTTTTATGGCATCCATTAAGAGGTCATGTTTAATGTAAAAGGTTATTGATATCGATTGGACCTTTTTGAAGGATATATGTAGGGGGACGCTTCTAACTGCAACCATACAAGATGGTAACAAACAACTATATCCGTCAGCATATGCTATAATTGACTCAGAGAATGAGGTATCATGGACTTGGTTCTTGACTAAGCTTTGAGAAATAATACCGGATACCCTCAATTTGGTGATCATTTTAGATCGAGCACAAAGTATTAGAAATAATATACAAAGTGTTTACCTAAATTCAAAACATAGTGCATGTATGTGGCACATCGGATAAAATATGAAGTCAAAATTCAAGAATGGCAGAATGACCTCTCTATTTAAGGCAGTAACCAAAACATATACAATATAAGATTTCAACAAATACTTATTTGATATCAGAAGAGTGCATCCTAGTGTGGCATTGTACGTGAAGGATATTGGTTTCAAACACTAGTCAGACATTTCCAGGATCTTACATACAACATCATGATAAATAATAATTTTGAATAGCATAATGTTGCATTGAAGGATGCGCATGAATATCCAATTGTAGTATTTCTCGAAAGTATAAGGAAGATGACGACGACTTAGTTCAACACTATAAGAAATGAAGCGAATCAGCATACCAAGCAATACTCTCCTAAGGTAGTGAAATTGCTTAGAAAAAGACACAAGGAATGTCGAAAAATAAAGGTTGATAGTGTAGATGTTGATACATTTGAAGTGACATAAGATTATACTAGAGTTGTTGTCAACATACGGGAAAAAAGTTGCACTGTAGAGTATTTGACTTGGATAGAATTTTGTGCACATATGTCATAGCAATTGCAAAGTTTATAAGTGTGAGTGTGTACTCATTATGTGAACCATTCTACCCCATTGAATATTGGAGGGCCATGTAGAATTAATTTATCTTGTACTATTATTTAGCGAGTTGGATTTTCCAGAAAGAATAAGGTTAATTTCTTCTCCTCCTCCTTCCTTTTTCTATCTTCTCTTCATTCACCCATTTCCTTGGGCTCCTCTCTCTTTCTATTTCCTTCAATTCCTCTACTACTCTCCCCCCTTTCTCCCTAACTCCGTAGCTGAGTAATTAGTATCTCTTTAGCTACTCATATCCTCTTTGCTTCTAGTAAGGCTTCAACATATGAACTAAAGTGCTTCTTTTCTGAAAGGCTCATAAGCTTCTTATCAGTCGTGCTCCCTAAGAAAGCATGTAGAACCTATATATCTCCACGTCGGTCTATGTTCTTTGAAGCTCAATTGAACTTTTCTACATAGTCTAAGGGATTTTCTCCCTCCTTCTACCTTATAGTATAAAGGCTTATGAAGAGTAGCCTTGTGTTTGTCGCTCCCCAAAAATTTGACACAAATAACTTGTTCAGCTCATCAAATGAGTCGATAGAGCCTGGAGTCAATGATTTGTACCAATCACTAGCTGAATCTATCAGTGTGATATGGAAGTATTGGCACATCAGCTCATCCGACATGTCATTCATTCTCATACAGGTTTTATATGAGTTAACGTGATCCCGATGATCCTTTGTCCCATCATACATAATTGTCGGAGCCTTGAACTTCTTCGGTAATTGTGCATTTTGTACTCTCTCAGTAAAGGGACTCTCCGACTCATCCATACACAATGAAGTACCCTTTACTGCCGCTTCCAACTCTTTCATTCGCTTGGTCAGCTCTTGGATGACCTTCGTCTGCCCTGATGGTGGTTCAGTGCTTTTCATGGGAAAATGCATGTCTTTCAATGCCTATGTCTGAGTCGAATTTCATGCAGTATATGTTGAATCCCCCCGCTCTCCCCTCAGCACAATAGTTCTCAGGTGAGATGCTGCATCATCCTCCTCGGAGTGTTGTCCCATTCCCCTAGATGAACCCCGACTTTCCCCACAAGAGGGCTTTCACCCCTCCTTCATGGTTCCTCTCTCCTCTCCTACCTTATCTCTGCCCTTATTTCCGTCATTCTTACTTTTATGGAATGTTCGACCACTTAGCTCATTCTTTCCACTAGGCCCTCTCCATTCTTTTTATGACATGTAGTATGTCCACTTCACTATTGGCCACTAGAGGGGTTTGTGGGGGTGTTGGCCATCTCCTAACAACGCTTCCCGAATGCGTTACTCTTCCCTCAGGTAGGGAGGGGGGGGGGGGGGGGGAAGAACACCTCTTCCTCTACCCCTCTCTCCCCCTTCACTTTCTCCGATATACTCCCCTATATTTTCCATCCCGTTTCCTCCTTTCAGTCAGCCTTTCGATTTGTTTGAACTTTGAGAGTGAAGAAAATCGTTTCCACTGTCGGCGCCAAATTGTTGACTTAAATTTTCATCTGCTACGAAGGGCTCTACAGTCTACAGTATGTCATAAGATCGATACCTGCACTTAACAGCAAACTGCGGCATGGGTGTTGGTCAGCTAACTTCGCTCCGACGCTCTAGTCAGTTTTCTAGAGGAAAAATGGAGGGTATTGAGAATGTTTGCTCTTTTCTTAATGAATTTTGCATTATCTCTTATTATTTTGTAACTTAGTTTTTATATCTGGTTTGAGTTGGGAGGTACTCGACAACTTTACACGAGTCATACTTCCATTGTTCAGCGTTCTGATCGGCCCTTGCTCCATGATAGTGTAAGCACCTCATAGTATAACATGGCAGGAATCTGTTCTCCACTCACCTGCCTTCTTTGGTGGCACAGCGCCGCCCCAGCCTAACATCACCTAGCGCACCTCTACGCGCAGTCGCACCACCTCCGTCTGACACACCAAGAATTATGTTTCCACTCGAATGTCGATCAATTTCCACTTTTCCACTCGTTCAGGGTCACCCTGCCAATAACTGAGCTGAAAGAGGAAATAACTGGTTCAGCCTCAGTGCCTTCTTGAACATTCTCATCTCGTCCGAATATTATTAGTCAGGCTGATACAACCTCAGTCTGGCCGTACCTTAGCCTCGGTTATCATACACCCTCAGCCCTCTACTTCCATAGCCTTGGTTGACGTTGCCTAGCCTCGGCTTCTAAGGCTGCCCAACTGAGACTGTTCTAGAATCGGGTATAACAAAGTCTTAAATAGTTATCTTCATGGACACAAGGACATAAGAAGTACCTTCATACTTCTTACAAGAAGTTCGAATGATAGTTAGCTTCATGGAGTGATGCTCTTTTTACAATTTTCAAATGATAGTTATCTTCATGCTTGTAATCCACTTTGAGAGTAATATTAAATAGACAGTTAAATTAATCCACCGATTACTTTGAAGGTTCAACTTACAAACAACTATATATAAGTACCTTTTTGTAAGAATAGAAATAACTACATAGACATATACACTATAAGGGTAGGAGGGGGGGAGAGTTATGCCTACCTTTCTGTAAGAATGGCAATAATTACATGGACATATACAATAGAAATACTACACTATTTGATAATATTACACCGTCCAAAATCTGTACCTATCAACTATTAATCAATTCATGAAGCACTTGCAGGAATATCCAAACAGTCCACCTGATATCCGCCATTATTATTCCTTGCATAACTCTACCTATAGCAAATTAAATCTCAAAATTAAATATAACTAAACGAATACGAATTTTCTTTTATAAAATCTACTTATTTTCTTTAAAAATATCGTCAAAAGTATAACTAACCTGATTGAATGTTTAGTTTATAAAAATAACGATCCTCAAAATTAATTCTTTGATTCATTATAAGTCTATGTATTGAGAATAACACTTACATGTTATATGATTCACCCGAAGAATTATCTAAAACTTTTGAATAATCAGCGTTGGAGCAAAAAGAACTATGAATAAAGATATTAGATAAATAAATAAATAAAAGAAACAAAAAGCCCAATAATCATAAGTGGAGGAGAGGGGGAGGCCCAAAAGCACGAGCCCAATTACCCATATAGCCCTTCCCTCAACTAAATCGTACCCACAAAATTGAGCCTCAAATGAAAAAAGAAAAAGAAAAAACTAAAAAACCAAAAAACGAAATAATAATAATAATAATAAATAAATAAATAGAAGCCTCTTTTCTACTTTTTTTATTAAATTATTATTTTGATTTCTTATTTACGTATTTTTTTCTAATTTTTATCTCTTAAATTTTATTTAACTCTATCAAATATTTTAACTTTCATTTTTATCTTATTTTATTAGATCTATAGAAAAAATAAAAATAAAAAATAAAAATATTTTAAAAATCTCTATTTAATTTTTATAAGATACATTTTTATTTATTATCATTTTCGTCTTATTATCACTAGCCATATTATCTATGTTATTATCTTTCTCCAACTTCGCCTCCCACCTCCATTCCCCACCCCAAACTTTATAGTCACCACCTCACCTTTGTTATCAATGTCGTTACCGTAATGGTGGTGGCGAGTTAGAGCAGTGGCGGCAATGGCAACGATAGAGATAGAGTGATGATGACAAAGATGAAAGTAGATCGACGGATGGTGGTGACAACAGTGGAGTTGGGGCGATGGCTACAAAGAAGGTGGAGCAGCATACAATATTGGAGGTGGGGCAACAATGACAACGATAATGATGGATGAAAATGAACGAATGAAAAGAGTAGGGGTAAAATTTTGTATAATAAAAATTAGATAGAAATTTTTAGAATATTTTAATATTCTTTTCCTCTTTCTTATGTTTAAAGAAAATAAAAATAAAAATAAAAATAAAAATACACAATTAAATTAAATAAAAATTTAAAAATAAAATGATCAAATATTTTACTAATTATTTTCCCAATATTTCCCTCTAAAAACCCCGAATCCAAATTCCGCGCCACCTTCCCTCTAATTTTACAAAACACGCACCAAACAAAATATTCAAACCTCGAATCCCTTGCTTCTTCCTTTACTATTTAGTCCAAATTATGAATCTTCTGTCCTCACAAACTACTCTTTCTTCTTCTTTCCTCTCTCAAACCCAATTCCAAAGAATCCCAATTGATTCTCTCTCTCTCTCACTCACTCCCCTGTTCATCCATGGCTTCTTCCTTCAAGTCCTCGATTTCCTTGACCGGAGGCTCCACTGATACTGCTTCTGAAAGGACTGGAACATCTCGTCGTGCTTGCGGTGAGGTGCATGTTATTATTGGCCCCATGTTTGCGGGAAAGAGCACTGATCTACTTCGACGAATCAAAGCTGAGGACGACAATGGCAGGTATTCATGGATTTCAGGGCTTTGAGCAGAAATTTCATGATTTGGTTCTTCTCTTACCATGAATCTTAAGGTTTATTAAGTGTTATGTTACTAACTTTTTCTTGTTGGGAATTTTCTGGCTGATCTATATGGGGATATGTGTTTTAGGGTTTTACAATTGGGCTTCAATTTGAATTTTGGGATTAAATTGAATTCTGCATATGGATCTGCAGTTTGAGCATAAATTTTGCAAAATTCAATGTTACACCTAAATCGGATTTTTTGAGTTAAGGTTTGAAACTAGAATTTGGTAAAAGTGAAATTATTATTATTAATAATTATATTGGACTTGATATTAGATGAACGGTTGAAGCAAACTGTTTTTTTTGTCGGTCCAAACTGGAATCTTGATCGGAATGAAGCCTTAACAAAACCTAAAAGAGCATCCATGGTCATTTTAAGTGTATATGAGCTCAATAATGAACATGATTTCAACTCTTACATAATTTGGTAGGAATGTGGCATTAATCAAGTCAAGCAAGGATACAAGATATGCAGTAGATTCAGTAGTGACCCATGATGGGGCCAAATTGCCTTGCTGGGCATTGCCTGATCTATCCTCTTTTCGTCAAAAATTTGGAGAAAATAGTTATCAAAAGGTACTTCTCTAATAAGCACCTCAATTCAGCTCAATATCTTCTCTAATAAGATCTCGTATTCAAATTCTCTTCATCAATACTTGCAGCTGGATGTAATTGGCATTGATGAAGCTCAATTCTTTGAAGACCTTTACAATTTCTGCTCCAACGTTGCTGATAATGATGGTAAAATTGTGATTGTTGCTGGCTTGGATGGCGATTACTTAAGGTCCTCGTCCATAACCCAATCATTCAGAAGTGCATTTATTTGAGAATTCTTAACCTTAAATCTTTTGAACTTGGATTTGCAGAAGGAGTTTTGGGTCGGTGCTTGACATAATACCTCTTGCTGATACTGTGACAAAGTTGACGGCAAGATGCAAAATGTGTGGCAAAAGGGCTTTCTTTACTCTAAGGAAGAATGAAGAGACGAGGACCGAGCTGATTGGAGGGGCCGATGTTTATATGCCGGTTTGTAGACAGCATTATGTTAATGGACAAGTAGTCATTCAATCTGCTAGGAATGTTCTAGAATCTCGTACGGGTGACAAAAGTGAAGTTCATCTTGATGTTGTAGAATCTTCACTTGTTTAGGTGAGGAGAAATCCATGACATCCATGTTCTGTATTTAGTTTTGTTGTTGCGTTTTTCTGTCTGTTATATATAGATAAATACATATATGATATGTATGGCACCTACGTTTTCAATTACCAAATCTATGGTGGCTGTCATACCATAAAATGTTTTCAACTTGGGATTTAGAGAACCTTCCCTAAACACCAAATGTTTTCAACTTAGGTTAGATACCAGATAAAGCGGAAGCGGATTGATCTAAACACCAAATGGCGAGAAAATTTTTATGATTAATCTAAACATAAGGAGTACAAGGTTAATGCACATAGCTAATGTTAAGAGGTAGGTAAAGAAGAAGATAATGAGTCAAAAGCTCGCAGGCTTCCTTAAATACAAGCTCAAAATAAAATATGTAAAAAGATAAGATTATTTTTTATAAAATAAGTCAAATAAATTTTTACAAAAGCTATTTTATAAATACTGGATAATAATTCTAAAAAGCGGGTTCCTATTATTAGGCATGCGTGTCTTCTGAATTATTAGAATCAGACGGTCCCACAACAACTAGAAGAAAAGATAAAAGGATAATTCTTTTTCATTTTCTTCTTTTCACTTCTTTTTTGTAGGAGAATATTCCTTCTTAAAAGGAGAATATTACATGAAGGAGTTTTAAAAAGATACTACAACTAGGAAGATAATAAAGTATCATATAAGCTATAATTTATAAATTGTAATCCTATTAGAACAAAAATTCATTTATAAAAATAAAATTAAAGAAAATTTCGTCATTGTTATGACAAAGGCAAGGAAATGTTTCTTCATTTATTTCTTTTTTATTTTATGGATACTCAAATTAAAAAAAAGAAAAAAAAGACAATGTATCCAAGGACAAATATATCATAAATGAAGTGAAATACTTTCCATTAATTGAAAACTACCCACCAAAGGGAATATATATACAACTTAGACCAACCGAAACGGATAAACTACCTAACTTACACAACGGTTTTGTCAAGATGTCAATCGATCGGTGAACTGTGGAAATAGCAGTAGGTTGAAGAACACTCTTTTGAAACTGCTCACGAACAATATGGTAGTCCAAGTCAATATGTTTCGTTCTCTCATGGATGATGGGATTCGTTGCTATTTGTTTAGCGGAGACACTGTCACAAAACAAAGCTACTGGAGCAAAAGGGGAAAGACGCAGCTTAGCAAGCAGATGCAATAACCAAATTACCTCACAAGTAGTTGTAGCCATGGCGCGATACTTCACTTCTACTGAAGACCTGGACACGGTAGATTGCTTCTTCATTTTCCAAGAGATGAGAGCACCACCAAGCGTGATTATATAACTAGAGATCGAGCGACGCGTAATAAGGCAGGAAGCCCAATCAGAATCGTAAAAGGCCTAAAGCTGCAAAGATGCAATCGAGCTAAAAAACAATCTTCAGCCATGATTTTTCTTCACATATCGAAGCACACGTAATGCAGCGTTGTAATGAGAGATTTTAGGTTTGTGCATATGCTGACTCAAAGATTGCACAACAAAGCTGATATCGGGCCTGGTCACTGTCCCAATATAAAGAGAGACCAACAAGCCTTTGATATGAAGGGGGATCCTCAAGAAGAGAATCAGAAAGATTTAGGCCAGTAGCAGCATCATACTCAACACTGGTCAATTTATCATTCTGCTCCATTGGAAT
The DNA here is from genome assembly GCA_027186245.1 of Coriaria nepalensis. NCBI lineage: Eukaryota > Viridiplantae > Streptophyta > Magnoliopsida > Cucurbitales > Coriariaceae > Coriaria > Coriaria nepalensis. Next base: position 9,467,695 of record CP114490.1, on the reverse strand, counting down.
AGCACAAGGTTTGGAAGCAAAACTGGTATCATGAATTAACTCTAAAGCATATTTGCATTGCATGAGACAGATACCTGAAGAATTTCGGGCCACTTCCCACCCCAAGAAATATTTCATCAAGCCAAGACCTTTAATAAGGAACTTAGACTTGAGAAATTGCTTCGTAGGATCAAAAGCTGCAATAGATGAACCAATAATGAGTATATCATCTACGTAAATAAGGAGAACTATAAAGGAATCACCTTCAGCCTTTGTGAACAGTGAGTAATCATTCAATGATTGTGTAAAACCACCCTCAATAAGTGCATAACAAAGCATTAAATTCCACTGTCGGGAAGCTTGCTTCAACCCGTAAAGTGACTTCTTAAGGAGACAAACCCTGGACTCTGCTTTTTCTCCATAACTATGGGGCAGTTACATGAAAACTTCTTCATCTAAATCACCTTCAAGAAATGCGTTATTTACATTCATTTGATGCAAAGGCCAATTGAAAGCTGTTGCAAAGGAAAAGATACAACGAACTATGATAAATTTAAGAACATGCGAGAATGTCTCCTTGTAATCTATACCCTCTTTTTGACTATAACCCTTTGCCACTAGTCTTGCTTTAAAACGATCGACAAACCCATTAGCATGCAATTTTATCTTATACACCCAACGACATTCTAATCGCTTTCTTCCCTTTAGGTAAAGAGGCCCACACCCATGTTTTGTTTAATTCTAATGCACATATTTCACTGACCATAGCCTCTATCCACCTATCATCTTTAATTGCCTCTTTATAGGTATGAGGTTTAAAAAAACTTTACAAGGTGGGTAAGAAACATTGATATGGCTGGGAAAGATGATTATATGTAATGTAATGAGACAATGGATATAAGGTAGACATGTTTGCACATTTAGAAGCTGGATAAACATAGTCCTTTGACCTAACAGTAGGTCGAGTAACACGAGATGATTTTCTAGAAGGGATAATAGAAGAGTCTGGAAAATAATTGGTAATAAGATCATTAGATGTAATATCATTAGATGAAAGAACATGCACATGGGTAGAAGTATCTGAAACAATATCTCTAGATGTAATATCTAAAGCATGATGTTCATGAACATGACAAATAACAGAATCATCAGAAATGGGAATATCCTGCACAGGAAAAAATGTGGCAGGGGATGAAATAGTAAGAAAAGGGAAAACATGTGCATGAAATATTACATCGCAACTAGAAAGGAGTGAGAAGTAAGATCAAACAATCTATATCCTTTCTATGTAAGAGAATAGCCCATAAATACACAAGGAGAAGATCTGGGAGTGAACTTATCACTATTATTCAATTTCTTAGCAAAGGCTAAACAGCCAAACACTCGAAGATGATCAACGTGAGGAGGCTTTTTGAATAGAATCTCAAAGGGAAACTGAATATTTGTTTCTGAACACGGCAAACGGTTAACCAAATATGAAGCTGCTAAAATATATTCACCCCAATATTTAGATGGCAAGTGAGAATGAAACATGAGAGCACGAGCAATATCAAGCAAATGTCTATGTTTATGCTCAACAATACCATTTTGCTGAGGCATATGTACACATGAAGTCTGATGGACAATTCCTGGAGACTGAAAGAAAGAAGGCAAGTCTCGATTGAGAAATTCAGGACCATTTTTCGGATCATAGGACATTGACTCTATCAGTAAATTGATTATTGATCATTACAATGAAGGATTTAAGAAAATGTGGAACATCAGACTTTGATTGCAATAAAACAATCCAAGTAAACTTAGAGAAATCATCTACAAAGGTTAGAAAATAACGTGCGCCGTTATGATTAGGAGTGCGATATGGCCCCCAAACATCAGCATGGACCAAAGCAAAATGAACCAAATAAGAAGAAATATTGTTAGGGAAAGATGCTCGTGCCTGTTTGGCTAAAGAACAGAGTTCACATTGTTTTAAACTATATTGACTTAAACATGAAATGAGAAGAGGAATATATAGTCTCAATTTGGAATATGAAGTATGACCAAAACGATTATGCCACAAAACATAATCGATCTTTATTGAACTAGAAGAATGAGTTACATTGGAATTGAAAGAACGTAATACATTGGGAAAGAAAGGTTTATGATCTTAAAAAGGAGACATGAAGTGGTATAAACCGGATTGCATTTTACCAATCCTCATTGCATTCCCAGTCTATTAGTCTTGAAAGATGCAAAAAGATTGATAATATGTAAGGAATGATTATCTGCATTGAATTGTTACATGGATAAAAGGTTAAAATGAAACTGGGGGACATATAGGACATTAGATAGAATGAGATTAGGGGAAAGTCGAACATAACCTATGTGAGTTGCTCGAGTTTCTGAACCTGTTGGCAATTTAATAAATGATGAAGCATTGGGCATGGCACGAGGGACAACAATGCATTGAAATTACAAGTCATGTGACAGGTTGCTCCACTATCAGTTATCCAGTCATCACAATCATCAAGACTGAAAAAACAAGCATTTATACCTGCAAAGTTGGACTTATGTTGTGGCGATGTAGCACTAGAAACGATAGGAGAATCCTGCCCAATCAACTTCTTGATATGAATCTGTTGATCAATAGACAATCGTGAGGGGAAAAATGAGGTGTTATCTGAGAATCAGCAACATTACTAGAATTTTGAATCTTTGGAGTAAAATTCTTCCTTTTATGCAATTTATGTCCCATAGGATATCCGACTAATTTATAGCAGGTATCTTTCTTATATCCCATCTTGTGACAATAATAGCACTCAACATTCCTATTATTCAACTGACTCTTATAGGAATGGTTACTATACAAGGCAACAGATTCAATGGAACCACTATTACCTCCAGCTAACACACCTCGGTTGCTTTCTTCTTCATTCATCATCGAGAAAGCTTTGTTCACGGTGGGAAGGGGATCAGTCATAAGAATTTGACTCCCGAGAGTAGAATAGCTCTCATTTAGGCCCATAAGAAATATGATTAATCGTTGCTGCTGATCTAATTGGATATAGGTTGTAGCTTTAGCACACACATAATTAGGCAGAGTTACCAAAGTTGAATATTCATCCCAAAGCATTTTGAGCTTCGTGTAGTAAGTAGAAATAGAAGCATTTCCTTAATACGAGGTTGCTATCTCTTTCTAGATTGCATATACACGTGAACTGTTTACTTTGTCAAACCTTTCTTGTAGATCTTACCATAACATCTATGCATTCAAAGTAAACACGGCACTCTAAGAAAGCTCCTTCGAAACGGAATTTAAGATCCAAGAATTGATAAGAGATTTGCACCTTTGTCACTGCATAAGATAAGGAGAATCAATGGCCGGAGCTTGAAATTGTCCAGTAACAAATCCCAGCTTATTCTTTGAAAGCAATGCGATCTTCATCGATCGGTTCCAGAGGATGTAATTCTCACTTCCTTGGACCAGATGTGAGAAACCGATGTGAAACCAATGTCAAGCCCGGTATATCTGATGCATGTATATAGAGAGAACTGATCGTCTCAATCGACGAGGTACGGATTAGTTGGAATCACTTAAATCACTTTCCATTAATTGAAAACTATCCCAACAAAAGAAATATATTTACAACTTACACCAACAGAAATAGATAAACTACCTAAATGCCTAACCATCTTTAGTTAAATAGAAAACCAACCCAATTATATAATATCTAATACATAACAAAATATCCCTAAGACGAGAGTTAGAAAGAAGTAAAATAAAATAAAAAAAGTTATAATATATTAAATAAATATAAGTTTTTAGTTTAAGTTTTAGAGATTAATATATAAAACTTTAATAATTTTAAGGTAATATAAATACCCCCATGATTCCGTACCTAAATATTCAACTGCTACCACCGGCATACCCAAGCTGAGATGAGTACCAAGTACCCGAAACGTCCCATGTGCTTCTAAGCTCAGTCTAAGCATGATTTTATCAGAATTCGGATATATTTTTTCTCCTTTTTTAATAAATAGTATTTAATTAAATTGCAAAATTATAAGGTAAATTGAATCTTCCATTTTCACAAAAGGGTCTTCTTAGCCAAACTAGAACTGGAATCCAAATTATAATTTTAGATGAAAGGTAAGATCTAAGCTGTGGCCCAATTGAATCAATTTACAACTTGCAACACTCCTCTTTCTTCCTCAGCTAAAAAGAAAAGGTTTTCCGACATTGAAAAAGTGCTCCCACGAAATGTACATTTCTTACAAGATGATGATAGCAGCTAGATAAGTACTAACACATAACAGACGTGTTGTACCAATGGTTTCCCACCATGTTAAGTAATTTCGAGAAAAAGCAATCGCAAACAGAAAAGAGACATAACTCATGAATCAATCCTCATTCTCACTTCCAAGCACAAGAAGTAACCAAATCCCTATTCATCCATCCAAGATAAAGAGCCCCTTCCCTCTCTTCAAGCCGATACTTATCGCTATAATTCTGCAACAACCTCTTGATCGTAGCATTCACCAACGAGCTTAACGGGTACGGACTAAACCCAGCCATACTAAATCTTGACCTCCACTTCCCTAAAAGCTCATGCCGCTCCACTCTCTCCCCCCCTTCACAAGCTATTATGTTAACCACTTCCCTTGCAAGACAATGTTGCTCCACATTGATCCTCTCCCTATGCTCCCTAGGAAGAGTCACATCAATCGACTCAAACATTGCCTTGTAGTAATCCATTGTCTCCAAAAACCGCGAATAAAATGCAGCCGTATTTGTATTTGACTCTTGCTCAACAAGAGTAACCACCTTTGGAGCCAACCCTTTGACCAAACGTAAGAGCCGGTCCCTATGGTTCATGGTGGTTACACTTTCATCTGGCATGTGATGAAGCATAAATGCAAAATTAACCGCAAGGGCATCACCGGGTTGAACCCCAAGGTCTTTAGGCTCAACCTCGCAACCAGACATAGCAGCCGCATGGAACTCGAACGGAACTTTAAAAGACCTGGCCAGTTTCATGAGCCGTTTTCCAATGAGGTTGAGTCCACCTCCACGAGCGTAAGCTGACATTGAATCATTGATCCCCGTTATACGGATATGCGGGGGCCCACCAGGCCGGGCCGCAAAGGCTTGGATCAGAGTGATCCACTGACTCCCTAGACCAATTTGGAAATCAATGATGTGGACCCGGTTTTCATCCTTCATGGCTTCGGCTATCGCGCCATTGGCTGACATGTAACCGAATTTGAAATACGGACATACCTCGTAAAGGATGTGCATGTAAGAAAGTAGATCTGAGCTACTTGCCGGTTCTTTGCATCTTAGCGATTTGTAGATGCAACTACCGGACGACGAAATCCTAGCCACTAGTCCTTCTAGCATGTACGCTCCCAACCGTTGGATTGGCTCTCCGGAAACTGAGACCAATATTCGTAATTCGTTGATCAGCCATTGTGATATCGATAGATCATTATTGGATACTGCTTGGGCACAAGCAATGAGGACCTGTTTCAAGTCCCCTTTAGAGACTGCTTCCGTAATTTGTTTAGAGCTCTCATTACTGTCATGATAGTCTTCGAGAAAATCAGGGTCTGGACCTAACATTACAGTTTCCAGTTCCCGTAACTTGTAGCGCAAGTCATTGACTTCGTCTGTTATGCAGGAGCTACTAATAGGAGAGCCATATGTATTATTATTATTATTATTATTATTACTTTTATTACTATGATCCGAGCATTGATGTGATATGAAGCTCCCACTGGGAGAGAAGGGGAGACTTGACGAAGTATTCCGGTAGTTAATGGAATATTCTCCGTTTGTGGAGGATGATTCTAGAGTGCAGTATTTTCGGTCGAAAGTTGCAATGGGACTATCGGAGCATAGATGCTGATTTTGAAACGGAGGGAACCATAAGAACTCAAGCTGATTCATAGGCTGATAACATAGTTTTTTGGGCATTGAAGAGCGTCTGGATTGCTTTGAAGCTTGCATTGAAGAATACTTAATAGAATTTCAACTTCAAACTCACCTACTGCGGCCTGAATTACAGATCATGAAGTATATATATTCTACAAATGTAGTGAAATATATAAATCAACCCCAATATTAGATTATCAATTTGAGACAGAATAAGAATTTCAATAAAACCCAAAAATTTTAAAAAAAATCTAGTGACAACAACAGATGTAGTAATTTTTTCATTTGTCCTAATAAGTAGTTGAAGAATGTATATAGGCATAAAGGTGAAGAATAATGAGATTATACTATAATGCATTTTACACATCAACCAGCCATTTACAACTCTCAGATCATCATCAAACCTTTTCTAATTTACTAAAATGGGCACAAATTTTAGGGAATCTCTTAGTAAATTAAAAAATTTAAACCCAGAAAGAAGAGATTATAATCAGTACCTTTTTGTTGCAGCAATCCTTTTTCAGGATTAGATGAGAGATTTATGAAAGTGTAAACTTGAGCTAAAATTTCCTCGAAGAAAGCACAGATTCTTCTCAATCTCTATAAACCCAGAAAAGGGAAAAGAGAGAAAAAGAAACAGAACTTCAAAGCAAAAGCTACAGTTTAAGTATCATAACATGATATGTTTGAAGATGAGCATAATTGCTGACAGCCCAACGCATTAGAGGAATCTAATGCTCTGAATTCACTCCAAACTGAGACAGAGAGAGAGAGAGGTTTTACTCCTCTGATGCGAAGAGCTTATGGGAGGGTATAAATACAATGAGTTAGAACAAGCCCTGAAATTACTACGAAACTACTTTATTACCACTCGACTTAGCTACTTGATGTTGTTTATGATTATAAACGACGCGAAAAAATTAAAATGACTAATTACCCTTGATTTATGCAGAAAATGGTCCAATCAAGAAATTGTCTCCTATTCCAATTAATATGCAGTTATTGTCATTCATTTTTCTTCTTTATTCCTTTTTTATTCTTTTTTTTTTTTTTTACTGTAAATATCAGTTTTATATTATTATATTATATAATAAAATTTTAATAAATTATTAATATTGAGATAAAAAATATTTATTAATTTAATAAAATATTAAATTATTAATCAATTAATTAATTTATTGACATATTATTAAAAACATTTAAATTAGTGAATTTTTCTGACTATAAAAAGATAATAAGAAAATCTACCATTTTTATGTTGATAACATTTGTCCCAAAATATCATTATAGTAGAAGAAATCACACCTCAAATAATAAGTCAAAAAATTTTTTTATGAAACAAGATTCAATGTCTACTATGTATCATATTTGAAAAGAAGGTTCCAAAACTATGATAACATTGACTAAATTTTTGTTGCTGAGTGAGAAAATCATGTATGGACTTCTTACCATTGTTAAGAAATGTTAAAATTGAGATCCAAGTTTATATAATTTCAAAAAGAAATAATGAATAATAAATACTATATTTTATGAAATTATGAAATAATAAATACTTATATAAAATTTTCAAAATGTATCATCTTATTAGTTAGTAAATTATAAATTTCATCACATATTTTCAAATTATAATCCGATCAAAAATATTATTTAAATAAGATTATTAATTTATCGAGTTATATTATATATTAAATCAATATAATATATATTTAAAATAACCTATTATTAGAGTAAGCTTTTTAATTAGTTTTTTTTTTTTTATTGGGACCAAATTTCAACAACTAAGTTGACCATGAGAGAGTATATTTATGTATATGAATAGTATATTTACAATTTGGTAAAAATAAAAAATAAAAAAGTATAAATAATATGTTATTTAATTTGTTTTTCCCTTCACATAATACAATATATATATATATATATATATATATATATATTTTCTCTATTTTAGCTCCTTTCATTGACTAGAAAATTCTATCATTTAGATTCGTAATGGTAGTAAAATAGGAAATTCCCTTGTCTTTTGTTTTAACTTTTCATAATAGCTGAATTTGTTCTATTTCTTGATTCATTAGCCAAGAAGCAGTGTTGGCAACATGAGTGTTGCATTTTACCTGAATCTATGCTCCTGCCAAAATGGATTTCCCCTTTGTGTCTAAACGAAAACAGTTAATAAAGGCAAAGGACTTAAAGAAATTTTAGTTTAATGGTCAAAATTGAATGTCCTTATTTAGAGATTTTTAAGATCCCATTTCCTAAATTCTAATTAGTGCAACTGCAAATGGGCATTCTCATTTCAATTTAAAGATGAAATTCAAAACAAAGAAAAGGAAATACAAATTTAATTTGACGGGAAAATAGTGTAGGTTCTTTTTCTTTCTTTTGTATATTTTTTTTATCTATTGGCCATACACGTGTTTGACTGGAAAATAGTGTAGGTTCTCTTTCTTTCTTTCTTCTGTATACTTATATGTCGGGGACACACGTGTCCATAGCAATATGATTAATTGAATAAGAGGTGGGGGGTTTTTGACCGGAGAGAGAATAATGGGGAGGAGGGTACGTGGATGTAGGGGTGTTAAAATGGTTGAGTTTTTTGACCTGGTCTATAATGTCGAGGACAAATTTGGTCATAAGCTCGGTTTAGTATATTTTTAATTTGAGTTGGCTTGGCTTGGCCCAGATATGGATTAGGATTTGGACAAATTTTTAAGTTTATTGGACCCGTTTAGCCCGGTTAGATATATAAGCCCGGTTGAATTCGGTTGGGCTTGGCCCGATTGAGTTCGACAGAATCCAGTTAGGCTTGGCCTAATAAATTTTTATTATTATTATTTTTTGTTTATGTTTTTATTATAAATTCTATTTTTTTCCTTTTTAAAGCTATAAGGTTTTCTTTTTTCATGAACTCATTATTTAATAATATAAAATGAAGACTTTATTTGGATAAAATAAAATTCTTTATTTTAGATATTCTTAGATTCTTAGTTATTTGATAATTTGATAATTAGATAATTTGATAATTTAATAATTTAAGATGTTATTAGTTATTTAGTTATAAACTTTGATGATACAATTTGATAATTTTATATAAATTATTATTTGGACCTCTTGTTAATTAGATTATTCTCATGAGTCAAAATCTCAAATAATCTCACTTATTTTAATAATAATTTATTATGAATATTTTATTTAAAAAAAATCGAACTTATTTTAAGCTCAATAGAATCTAATTCATTTTAGATTCAAATGAACTTGAAATAAATTCAAAAAAAATTTCAAGTCAGAATATATATTTTAAAAACTGACCAAATCTAATTTAATACGGTATTAAATAATAAAAAACTCTAAAAATGCCGAGATCAATGATCCGTTTTGACACCTATACGTGACGTGGATGACTTAGACAGTGACCACGAGGTTAGGACAGTGACCCATGCGGTTGAGGAGACGAGAGATATTAATTATTAGGTGAGATCAGATGAGATGAGGCAGCAGAGAGAGAGAGGGAGAGACTTACCTCAAAAAGGCATAAATGGCTCGGAAGTAGTGCCTTTATAATTTGGACAAAATGAGAATAGGAAGGTCGGATAATTAAAATTTAATTGATATAAATATAAATAATTATGGAGGAGTTAATTGAGAATATGAGGTAAAGAAGTATGTTTAAAATATAAGAAATTTAATTGATATATATATTAATTTTGAAATATAAGAAAAAGAAGTATGTTTAAAAAATTAAATACATAGTATAAATTTTAAAATATTTTATATATTTATTATTAAAAAAAAAATTTAATCAGGTAAAATAAAAGTAAAAAAAATATTAATTTAATCAAGAATCACATTATTCATAAAAATTAAATAATAAAAGAGGATATAATAGTTGAAAAAAATCGAATTCTTTTATAAATTTGCCGTTATATGCACATACTTGTAATCTATGTCCGATTGTCTCCTCCATATTTTGTTCATCTTATGGCCCACACTGTTATCTCAAACCCCATTGGAACTTTGTAATGTCTCCTTGTCGTCTTATCTCTACATACGAGTGAAAGAGAAAGAGAGAGTGAGATTGGTTCAAGCTAATTATAAGATATAGCTAGCTCTAACCTATGTGAACTGAGATAGTGTAGCATCATATCAGGTATAACGTATGATTTCTCTAGCTTCCCCAACACTATACAGTAAACTTTGATTTTGGTGAGCTAAAAAAGGGTATGGGATTAACATGGATAAGATAGATTAGGCTTATCGTTTAATGCAAAGTTGGCTTGTAATCATGAGGTCCCCACTCATAGTTTTGGCATGAGATCATATAAAATTTAATATTAATATGGTAAAATTTTAATAATTTAATATCTTAAATAATAATATTTTATTTAAATAATAATTTTAATAAATTAGATCGATTTAAAAATAAAATATTAAAATATTTTTTTAATTTTAAAATTATTAATTTATTAAAATTAATTGTTAACTTCTTTGTGCAAGTCTCTAATCTATAAATATCAGTCTTAATTTCAACAATTAAACATTCAAAAGAATTGTTAACTTAGTTTATATACATTCTTCATTCTATTTGTAAGCATAATTTTACCCATTAAACCAAAAATTTCAATAATTGAGAGAGGAATGTATAGAAACACGAATAATGATCAGAGCGTGCCCTAAAACAAAGAAAGAGACATTCATTAGTGCACGCATGGTGAATCCTGCAACAAGACATTGCAATTATTATAACCAGGACATAGAAAGTCCAACTTCATGTCTGTCTTTGCGAACTTCTATGAAATATTAAAATAAGGAAAAAAGAACCAAAAAAAAAGAAAAAAAAGAAAGAAATTGATGACAAGACTGTAGCCCATAATTAGACCTTGACTTTTATAAGCAAATTTCACTGTCCTATGGCCGACCATGTTACTCTTGGTCTTGGGAGATTGAATCTATCAAAATTGTCATCATCTACGACAGTTTCAAATTGAAATGCTTTTTGAAGACACCGTTGGTGTTTAGTAACACATTTTGTCTTGCACTTTGGGGATACTTTTTGGAGTTTAGTGACCCCATTAATTTTCGGCTTATAGATGTTTAAATCCACACTTTGGGGATTCAAAAGTAGTGTAAACAGTGAATGAGAAGGTTACATTATGGCTTATGCACATGTGCATATTTGTGATTATTAGATTCATATAGAGTTCAATGAATGATAGGCAATTTACATGCATACTTCTTTTTCTTTTTACACTCTATACCTTGTCCCTTAATAAAACTTTAATTTGGGACACCCCTTTATTTTGAGGGACCCTATGAAGTGAAATCCCCATTTCTTTGGTATACATTCGGATACTCGAACTTACTGTTGAGGCAGTCAAATTGAGATTATAGTGAAGTGAAATTGTTGTTAGAAATTTGGGTTTCTAAATTAAATATAATTGATAATGAGTGAAGTTATTAGAGTATATATAACAACTCATTCTTAGTTAGTTACTTATTCCGTTGGCAAGGGTGTAAGTCATCAATATCTTATTCCTAACTGCTTTATAGCTCTCATTCAGCCCCATAAGAAGTAAGATTAGGTTTTGTTGCTGCTCGATCTGAGCATGTTTATGCACGTGTGATATTTTTTTGAGTATACACGTGAATTATATATATATATATACGTTACGTGGAGCATGTATAGTGTCACGAATGTCATTCCGATAAAGTGACTTGTTTAATGTTATTTAATAATCAATAAGTGATGTCATTTTAAATGTATAACAAAATTTAGGCAATGATTAAAATATGTCTATTTATTATTTAAAGTTTACCTACAACAATCACAAGCTCACACATAGAGGATAATTAAGTAATTTACCAATAATTTCAAAATACTCAAGCAAATTGAAACAATGTTATAGAGTATAAGATATTCACAAAGATATCTAAATATTCAACGAATGTCAAAATAAAATACATGACAATGGACATCAAGTCACCTGCTTAATTTTTCTGACTTCACACTAGATGGTCGTGCTAAAAATTTAAAAATTCAATGAAATAATTATAAATGAAAACAAATAAAAATATATAAAAGTAAATGATCAATAAGTAATAAAGAAAAATAACAATCAGAGTGTAATATGTACCAGTACTATTATCTGTCTTGAAATCCTCAAATGCATCTACAACACTAGTTAAGGTGAATGATAAGCCTCTAAGCTAGCTCTACACGAAGATAAGCGTCTCAACCATAGACAATGCAAATTTGCTGCAGAAGTCCGTGATCGTACGATCAATCATGCTAAATATGGACTCTAAAGTAATTATAGATACCGATATAGCAAGGATGTCTTTAGGTATCCGTTGCAGTATTGGGCACTTGTATTCATTAGCCTTCCACCATATTGTGATCGAATTCCGAATTATTCTAAACAAGGCCATTGATATCTAAGTATTTTTCAATCTCAATACTTTGTCACATGACAAGTGTCACCTCGAGATGCTCTGCATAATAGTCATCAAACAATTTCTTGCACCATCATGGATCCGGAGATACATGAGAAAGTTATCCCTTTACTTGTGGCCATTTTGCGGACGAGGTATAGGATTGTGTGGGGCCTATAAAATCTCTTGATTTGCATAAATTATATAATGATTTCATGTAACACCCTCGTACTAGCTATATGATTGTCCAAAATACTAAAAGGAAATAAATAATTTTGTAATATAACTAATATGAATATTAAATTTTACTGCAAAGTTTTTAATAAAAATGCGGAAAAATTTGAATGTTTTAAAAATTTTACTTTATTAGAATCGAAACATTGCTATGATATATATAAAAATAAATATTTATATATGTTGATTCACAAACAATATTCACAAAACAAAATAGTAATTTCAAACATTTCTTAAAAAAAATACTCTTAAAATTTTTTCATATCTTCTCACGGGTTGAGCTCATATGTCAATTATGTCGTTGGCAGCTCTTCATTCACTATTCAATTGTAGCTACAATTTTTCTCCTTGCCTACTTACAATACAAGTAAACTTTTATAAGATAAAATGCTCAGTATGCAAATTTACTATCTCACATACATGATATATAAAACAGTAAAACTCAATTGAATACTCACAAGTATGCTATTTTCAAATATTTTCTAAATAACAATACTTTTCTTTTTCTACTACTTAACGCCTTGAGATTGCCACTAATGCCAGGACCAACTATCTCTTATAATTGCTAGGACCAATTATCCACTATAATTACTAGAACTAATTATCTACAATAACCGTTAGGATCAATTGTCCACTATACCCTAGTAGCACTTCACCCAAAACTTTATACTCATGCCATGTATAAAATACATGTACTTATATAAAATAAATCTTTCTTTGAATAACATGACATTTTACTTTCTTATTTTCATACCTAGGCATGCTACTGTTGCATTTAAATCATGCAACTAAAATATCAAAGCTTATGAACTTCTAAAATTCAACTATAACATTTCATAAAAATCATATATCAAATAGACAGACCTTATTTATATTGTAGGTAAGAGTTTATTTACATAGGATCCGTGCTATTTCTTAAAAGAATTATATAGATCTTTCGAGTCTTGGGCTAATTGCTAATCTATCTAAGCATGTATTTAAACATAACTTAGTATAAACCTTTTCTTTCTATAAACCTTACTGTTTATTAACTTATGTAATATACACCATTGTTCTAGTATTCTTAATTTAAGTATTTACTTTGTGAAAGCTCTAACTATTTGCAGCAACCTTGCTTTTCATGCCTTTCAATATACCCCTTGTTAAATATTCTCATTCTATAGTTGTATTCTAAGAATCATTTCTCATATTTGAGAATCAATAATTCTTGAGGTTTCTAATGATACATCTATCAACAACTCCTACAACTCTATTAAAATTTCAAATCAAAATATTCATATTTGACCTATAAAACTAAAATTTTCTAAACCGCTCGATCATATATCTTTTTTTAAACAATATTTTATTTTTACCAATATATTATTATAGAGATACTCGAAAATTCCCTAACATATTTCTTTGATGAGTTAACATCCTAACCTTTCTGAATTGATATAACACACTTAATTTTTATTAGTATAACTCAAATTACACATTTTTAAAGTTACTATTAAAATTGTCATGTTTTGGGAAAACCTAATAATTTACTCTAAATTTAAGATCATATAATATTTTACTCTAATAACCAATGATTTCGAGCCTTATATAATTTTGTAGGTCTACGTCTCTACTTGGTCTTGTAAAATATCACAAATTTTCAGTTATGAAGGCTAAAGGTCTATCGAAACAATTGATACTCACAGATTCGGATGATTCCGTTATTTATAGGTTGACTTCAATAATTTATTTATAGACTCATACAATTATGATTTGGGTGTTTTTATAATTGTTAAAAATTTATAAGGGTGTATTTCCTCAATATACTTTTATCATAATTTTATCTTGTACATAAAAATTTCCAAAATCTATAATAGCGATCGTCATTCTGAAATTGAAATCCAGATTTGCAATCCCTAAGGATTCATGAAACAATATCATTTCTAATTAATTCTAACTCTAAACTAGATTCAAAATTTCAAAATAGCTCTATAAAATCATAATGTTATGATATTTATCAACAACTTAGGTAGGCAAAATTGAATAGAAAGAAGATAGCCTCTTACCTCTATAGAAGAGTGAAGATAAATCTTCCTTAACTTTCTAATTCCACCAAGACTTATGTATCTTCTTTGACCTAATGGGTAATTTTTTACAAGTATAGGTATGGAATTAAAGAAGAAGAAGATGAAGAGAAGAGGGAGAGAGAGCTACGGTTTGTAGAAAAAAAATGAAGAAGATGATTTATTTATAAAGACAATTGTAGAATTCTCAATACGGGTGGCTGACCATATGGCGTAGAGAATTTGATTTGGGCCAAACTTTCACTTTAGTTTATTTTGGGTCATTTTGGTAATAAATGTTAATTTTCGCCCATTAAATTTTAAAAATTTTGGGCTAGAATTTTATTTTGGTTTTACATACATTAAGAAATATGAATAAAGTCATAATTTTGGGTCTCACAAAATTAATTAAATTTGTGCTTTAATCACTTAAGAAAACCTGCTCAGAAAATTATTATTGACTTTCTAAGATTTTGACCTTACCTTAACCTGAATAACAACTCATATATATGATTCATAATATTTAAGATACAAATGAGTCCGATTATAAAAAATGGCTAAATGAGATATTATACTACAGGATCTAAGCACCCGATCGACATCTCCCTACCTCTCACTGTCCTCCGAAAGACATTCGAAACTTTCAAAGTCAATGAGCACTTGTTGCAGGGATCCATCAACATTGCGACATAAGATAATATATTCATATTATTCAAATCAATCTAATACTTATTCAATTTAGCTTGCATACAAAGATGTTGCCACCTCAGCTGTAGGATCTTCCGCATAGGGCTATACTTGTAACCAAATTCTGGATTCTGTATATTTTCCAGTGGCAAAACTAAGGGCAAAAACAAGCCCAGGTGAATTTCAACTTATGGTAATTATAAATACTATTCATGAAGGGAAAGAAAATCATATTATAAATTAAATTTTAGTTGACTCGGTAACAAAATACTGAAAAATTGCAAAAATATATAACGATTACTTAATTATATGTGTGTATGTTAGATCAATAGAAATATAAAACAAGAAAATATATTAGAAATTGAAGATTAAAAATATGAGAAAAATGAATAGATGAAATTAAAAGCTTATTATAGCGTATTGGGGCATTGTTTATTTGAAGTGTGACAAATATATTTAGAAAATGGAGAGAAAAGTAAGAGAAATGGATTTAAGAAAGGAAAAAAAATAAAATATAGCTGAATAAGAATTTGAATGCAGATAGATAAAAGGAGTGAACGAAGAAGAAGCAAATAGTAATCGTTTGCATTTGATAATGAATTGAGTAAGAAACTAATATAAATAAAATAAAATAAAATGATGAGAGGGAGATTTGAACATCATCCCTCTTTAAGAATATGTCATTTATCATTCTTGGTAGAGCTAAAACCCAAATACCTATATGAACAACATTCACAAGTATAATGTACATGGAGTTCCACCATGTCACGTCTTCTAGAAATTTATAGCCTTTTCCATTCACAATATTTCTTGAAGGCATTCTCTTGTATAGGTGACAACAAAATGCACTTCACCACTTTGTGAATCTTCTCATAAACCCACTAGACGGTAGGGGAAGATATTTTTCCCAATCTTGATGGGAGTCTTGATTCGAGTACTGCTTTAATCGAGAATCAAGATTCCAATACTAGTCTCAATATTAAAGTTCGGGAATAGGATGGAGAACGAGACCAATTTTAATTATAGTCTCAATCCCGAGTCATATAAAAAATAAATTATATAAAATATTATATGCAAGTGTGGCCTATGAAGCAAAGAAGCCTAAAGCCTAATGCCATAAGGTCCTAATTGAAATCTGAAGTAAAACATTACTATTTTTAGCCTATTTTATTTATTAAATTTTTTTCTCTCACCCTCAAGCTTGCATGCAGCGTGCAACTCCTTTCTCTTTTCTTAATCTCTACTTACAGAAACCCTAAACTTTCTCTCCCCTTTTTCCCCTCTCTCTCACCATCGCTGCACCCTCTCACTCTGCCGCCGTCACCACCATTTTCTCACACGTTGCCGCACACTAACCCCTTACTAAGTCCTCTGATCCCTTGCCCCAATCCCATCTCTCGCATATTCTTCCTACCATGTTTGTATTTCTATTTTGTTGGTTTCTTTATCATCATTAAGCACCTTCCTTTTACACTTCAAAATAAATGAATGAACTAAACTTCATAAGTCCTAATGCAAATTAATTTTTTTAAGAAAAAAAAAAAGAAAAACCGGGAGTTCCAATACCGTCCTAGTCTCGATACTAGGACAGCCGAGATGAGGATTGGGACCACCCTGGCTTGGTCTTGGCGAGATTTTTCCCCATCTCTGCTAGATGGTAACAATCCATCTTTAATAATGAGATTCAAAATTTGGCAAGCATGCCTATAACTGGACAAACTCATCGGTTTGTAAGCTATTAGTGTACTCGAAATTATGCTTGAGCAGGATATCCCGTCCCACCCCACTCCAAACCAAAAAAAATAGAGCGGTTCGGTTGGTGTAATAGGCTTATAATTGATTTTAGTGGCGACACCAATCCAAGCCAGACCCATTTGCAAATGTGTCAAAATGGGCCGAGTTTTTTGGCTCAGCCTATAGCCTGGAGGGGAAATCCGACCGTAAGCCTGACCCAACCTAACCCAGATACAGGCCTGGGCTTGGATAAATTTCCAAGCTCACTAGGCCAGCTTGGCCAGGCCCAGTGTATAAGCCCGATTGGGCCTACCTGGGCCTGACCCGGTTGAGCCCGGCCTAGTAAATTTTTATTATTATTATTTTTTTGTTTATGTCTTCATTGTAAGGTCCGTTTTTTCCTCCTTAAATCTAGAATTTTTTTTTGACAAACTCATTATTTAATAATATGCAATAAAGTCTTTATTTGACTAAAAATTTATTATTTATTTGAGATATTCTTAGACTCTTAGTTATTTGATAATTATATAATTATATAATTTGAGATGCTATTAGTTATTTGGCTACAAACTTTGATGATACAATTTGATAGTTTTGTTTAGATTATTCTTTGGACCTCTTGTTAATTTGATTATTTTCAAGACTCAAATCTCAAATAATCTTACTTACTTTAATAATAATTTATTATGAATATTTTGTTTAAAAAAAATCGGGCCCATTTTAGATCCGATAAAACCCGACCCATTTTAGGCTCGAATGAACTTAGGATAAACCTAAAAGGCTTTCTAGATCGGGCTCGAATATATATTTTAAAAACGGGCTAACGTAACCTGGCCTATTTATTTTTTCGGATTCGGCCCGACCCGACTTATTTTGACACCTCTACCCATTAATCTCCAATTTTAAGGTCGGGAAGGGAGCCCCACAATAACCCGATAACATAAAAAAGGTTTCATCTATTTAGAGGGAAAAAAAAAACCCCTCACACCTCTCTCTCTCCTCCCTTTTGCAGCCAGCCCCTCTAACCTCTCCTTCTCCTCTTTTCCACCACTGCCTCTACCCGAAACCAAGCTGCGGGCCGCTGCCACTATCATTTCAACTGCAACACAAAGACTACGATGCAACCTTATGCGGACAGAAGCAAATTCTTTGACTAAAACAAAAAACAGAGAACGAATGAGAATGGAGGGGGGAAGAGAAAGAGAGAGAGAAAAGGTTTTTAGTTGGGTTTATTACTCTATTTTAAGGATCAATGCTAAAAAAAATAAGAGCCCCAACCCCACTCTGAAATATACCGGTTGTGGACAGTCCAGGGCTTAGACTGATTCGGTTGGGGACCAGAGTGTTGATTCATTTCGGTAACTGAAAAATGATAGAGCCTGCCTTTGTTCATCCTTACCCGAAATGAAGTTTAAAAAAAAGAAAAGAACTAATCATCGAGCATTTATCTGAAGTACATATATTGCCCATCAAGTAATATATCAGAAATCTGATCGATAACTTCAAGTACGTAATGGTGAAGTTATTAGCTGAGCCATTGTTCACCACTACGCACCAGAAATGGATATCTCGGCTAGTAGCTTCCCAACCATATCATTTTCGGGATTGTCAATGACCTAGAAAGCAACAACCTTCTTATGAATCCGCTAGCTATGGTTAACGTAGTAGGCTACACACATATATACATGTCATAAGATTTAAAAGTCGAATAATCTGAATAAGAGAGGAGATTCTCGAACGGGGAAAAATATTTAATGACTTCAAAAAGATTGAATGAGGAGTCAGCTTTCTATCTATCCTCACTTCTAAAAACAATTGTTGTAACATTCTTCGTTGATTTATGTATATTAATTAATTCAGGACATATTCACTGGGAAAGGGATGGCATTGGTAAAGCCATAGTGGCTATTAGCTCTACTGTCTTTGTAGCTGTGACAAAGTGTCCATCAATGTTTGATATTTGAATTTGAATTCGATTTAAATTGTTCAAATACTCCTTAACCACTCGTGAATGTTTCGAAAACGACTTTTTGTATAAGATTATTTGATTTTGATCAAACTACACGTTAGCTATTAAATGAAGAGAAACACTACTCAAATTCGATCAAGTTAATGTTTTTCATTCCGTTCAAATGTTTGTAATAAAAAAAAAAAAAAGGAAAGAGAAAAATAATAGAAGTCAAGAAAAAGAGATACTTGATCCATCTTTATCTTGAACTTATTTCAGTCAAAGGAAAAATTCCTCCAATGAATTTAAATCAATGACAGAAATTTATCGGCTACTATAGAATACGTTTCAGTCTAGGTTCTGAATCTACGTACCCTTGACCGTGGAATATATATAATCAAGCAAACAGTACTTATAATTACACTCATGCAGTGCTGTCAATGGTTTCGTAAATCATACTACCTACCTTAATCAGTCCTTTAAAAAGCTCTAAAAGTCAAGAATGAACTAATAATCTTAGTTTAAATTCGTAAGAGAATCTTTAACGCAATGATTTAAGGCACGAGCACAGTTGTACATGACTTTTTTTTAATACCTTAATTTTTATCTAGCTCTCAGGTTATTATTAATGCTGTAGTTTAATGATTAATTCTTTCATGACTAATAAATGGTCTTAAAATACGGTCACCGTAAGTTTCATATGCAAGATCTTGAACTGACCTAAAATTAGGTTTTTGACCGCTAGACCCCCTAACTTACCCTTGGGGGTTAACTTGTACAAGACTTGAATGAGTTTTTTTTTTTTTTTTTTTCTAGGGAGAGGGAAATCAAATTAATTCCTCCGTAATTGAAACCGTTGGGCCGGCTTAATATACTTATGAGCTTCAACTATTTTAACCCAATAATCTCCACATTTGAAGCTCATAATCTCAATATCTTCTTAATAAGCATTTCACTCAAATTTTCCTTTATAAAATAGTACACATGATTCATCATTGCTTCATGAAACTGGCAATTACCTGACATGCAACAAGTCCAAGCAGTGTTTGAACTTACTGGTGGCAACCACTTAGTACCCATGTCTAAGAGGTTTTTTTTCAGTGAGAACTTTAGAAATCCTTAAAATACCATAAGCAAGCTGTGCTATGATAAAGTGATATTTCACGTCCACATATTTAGTTCTTTGATGGTGGATTGGGTTTTTGGATAGGTCAGTAGCACTCTGGCTATCTGAGTAAATGACAAAGGTTCTTTCATCATTTTTATTTCCCTTAAAAAAACTTTGAATCCATATAGCTTCTTTAAATACTTCTGTCAGTGCCACATACTTTGCTTCTGTTGATGACAATGCAACTAAGGGTTGTAGTTGAGTTTTTCAACTTATACAACTTCCACATAACAAAAATTGATAAAAAGTAGTTGATCTCTGTGAGTCATTTTCTCCTGCAAAATTAGGGTCTACAAAATCCACTAAACAAAAATTGTCAATCTATGATCTAAGATTTAACCTAATATTTATAGTTAAATTCAAATTTTTTAACAACCATTTTAATGCTAACTAATGATCAAGACCTAGATTAGACATGAATCTGTTGAGAAGAGATATAGCAAAACTTAAGTCAAGTCTTGTGCTGATCATAATATACATAACTGATCTTATAACATTAGCATATGGGATTGATTCCATATTTTGTTTATCATGTTCAGTCTTAGGAGATTGTTCTTTACTAAGAGAAAAGTGACCAGCCAAATGAAGAGATACTTGCTTACGACTAGTTAATCCAAATCTATTTACAACTTTCTTTAGATAATTAGTCTGATGCAATCTAAGTATATTATTAGTTCTATCTCTTACTATTTCCATTCCTAAGATCTTCTTAGCATGCTCTAAATTTTTCATGTCAAACTCAGAGTTTAACTTTATTTTTAATTCTTTTATTTTCTACTTTGATTTACTAATAATAAGCATGTCATTTACATAGAGCAATATAAATATAAGATCATTATCACGATAAGAATAATACATACATGCATCAAATTTGCTTCTAGAAAAACCAAAAACCATCATGCATAATCAAATTTTTTATACCATTGCTTAGGTGATTGTTTTAATCAATACAATGATTTTTTCAATAAGCAGACAAAGTTAGATTTATCTTTGTTTATATATCCTATTGGTTGTGACATATAAATTTCCTCATCTAAGGATCCATGCAAGAAGGCCGTTTTCACATCTAATTGTTCTAATTCAAGATCATAATATGCAACAACAACCACATGGTCTTGAATTTAACAACATGAGAGAAAATTTCAAGATAATCTATCCATTCTTTTTGGGTCAAACTCTTAACAACTAACCTAGCCTTATATCTAGGAGGATCAAAGGGAGTTACACCTTCTTTCAATTTATATAGCTACTTACAATTAATAATTCTCCTTTTGGCCAGTCTTAGGACTAATTCCCAAGTTTGATTTACGGCAAAGGAATGTATTTCCTCCTCCATTGCCATAATCTAATTGTCTTTGTCATGAGAATTCATTGCATCATAGTAGTCCGCATGTTCTATTCCAGCAATCTCAAAACCTGCAACTAATGCAACATATATTAGATCTACATAAGAGTATTTGGGATTAGGCCTTACCTCTCTTTTTACCATATCTGAGAAATTGGTAATTATTAAGATTAAGCTCAGTACCATCATTTAAGATTTCAGCAGTACCTAATCTAATATCATCTCTATCAAATAGTGTCTTGCACATCATCCATTGGATAATGATTATAAGGGAGGTCACTATTCATCTACTATTTATTTGAATTGGCAGTGATTGGACTCTCCACCTCAATAGAAGTTCTCTTAGAGGTGTTCCCTTAGAGGTTTCTAGTGAAACATTAGAGGGTGTAACCGTGTCAATGCATGGGAATTCTGTTTCATTAAACACCACATTTCTACTTATTATAACTGTAACTCCTGATGTACTTCTATCTCAGAGTTTATATCCTTTTATACCTTCTTGATAACCTAAGAATACACACTTATTTGACTTAGAGTCCAATTTGCTTTCTATTTATGAGAATTTGTTGCACATCCGAATATTCTCATATGTTCTAAGTTTGGTAATCTGCTAGACTAGATTTCCTCAGGACATTTTAAATTTATAGCAGTAGATTGTGTTCTATTTATCAAGTATGTTGCAGTTTTAACTGTCTCTCCCTAGAAAGACTTATTTAATCCTTAAGTAATAGGCATGTATCTTACTCTATCTAATAGAGTTCTATTCATGCGATTAGCTATACCATTTTGTTGCGGGGTATATGCTACAGTTCTATGTCTTAAAATTCCATACTTAGAACAATAGTTATCAAAGAAAGAATTACAAAATTCCAGACCATTATCCATTCTTAAAGTCTTTACTTTTTTGTCAGTTTTATTTTCTACAAGTGTTTTCCAAGCATAAACTTGTCAAATGTTTCATCTTTTGACTTAAGTAGGAATACCCATGTTTTTCTACTGTACTCATCAATTATAGATAAGAAGTATTTATTTCCGCCATGAGATAGTACCTTTTCAGGTCCCCATGTTTTTCTACATGAATATATTCCAAACAGTCTTTTGCAAGATGAGTTCATTTACCAAAGCTAAGTTTATATTGCTTTCCTAGGATATAATTTTCATAGAAATCAAGTGTAGAAATTTTTATCCCTACCTAACAAGCCATTTCTAGATAAAATTTGTAAACCCTTTTGACTAACATGTCTTTGTCTCAAGTGCCATAATTTTATTGTATCAGATTCAGAACAGAAAAATAGTAACCAGACTATACATAGAGACCATTCTTTTTACTGTCTTTCAGAATGGTTCTAGTTCGTTTGTTAGCTATTAAAGTTCATTTTTTTGCTTTATATGTGCATCCTAACTCATCTAGAGCTCCTAACGAGATTAAATTTCTTTTTAGATCAGGTATATACCTAACTTTAGTTAACATAATAATTTCACCACTATATAACTTAATAGTAATGTTGCCTATCCCTAAGATGTTACATTTTTTGTTATTTCCCATATATACTTTCCTCCATTTGTTTCTTTAAAATCTATGAACCATTCTTTATTTTGATTCATATGAAATGAACAACCTGAGTTCATATCCATTCATTTATGGTTATACCTTTTGACACATTTAAGACTTCTGAACAGTAAGATGATTCTTGAACTTTATTTCCCTCTATACTATACTGATTTAGTTTCTTTAAGGCATAGCAATTATTTTTCACATGACCTATTTTACCACAGTGATAGCATTTCTTAGGTTCCACCTTTTCCTTTTATCGTGAGTTTTCCCTTTTTATTTCCTATTACTAAAAGGGCTATGTGATTCTTTCTTTTCAGACTTCATTTTTACAAACAGAATTGAACTAGTTCTCTTATTCATATTTAATTATAGTTCTCTTGATCTAAGACATGATACTATAAAGTCCAATGTAGGAGTAATTCCAGTATATTTCAGAGAGTCTTTAACTGTTCTATAATCGTCACTTAAGGATTGCATAAGTATTATGGCTTGACTAGGTTCATCTATTGCCTAGTCAATATCTTTTAATGCTAACACCATTTTTAGAAGCTCATCTAGATTATCATCAATATTCTTAAAGGGATCCATTTTCAAAAAAAAAAAAATTCACCTTTTAGATATGTAAGATTATGTGCAGATATAGTTTCAAGTTTACCCCACAAGGCTGTTGCAGTCTCTGCATCTTCTACTTTTCTTAAGACACTATTAGATATATTCATCACCATTAGATTATATGCATCCTCATCTATCTAAACCTTTATGGCAAGATCAACGACATGCCATTTTGTTTCATCCTTTTTTAGTGCCACTAGTACTCCGTTTTGAGATAACAAGGCATGCATTTTCTTCTTCCATGTCCCAAAGTCATTTTTTCTGTCATATTGATGGATCTCCATTCGAACTGTATTCATAGCACTCATTGTGTTTTGATTTTATGAAGACACTCACTCACGATTAGAGTTTGCAACTCGTGGCACAAAATTATGCAAATTTAGAAACTATAAGATACCCCAATTTTATTGTTCTACAAATCAAAAAACAAATATAGTGTAAGCCCCGAGAAATTCTGACATGTCGTTGGAAAAGAAAATAAATTCTAAACACAATAATAATTAAATAAATGCATAAATTAAGAATTCAAAAGTAAAATGAAACAAAATGTATATAAACGTATATATGTATGTATATACATATATGTATATATATACGTGTTTATGCAAATATACTTACATATACATATATATATGTGTATATGTAAGTTTATATATATATATATGTATGAGTAGATGCAAATATGCAAATAGATATATGTATACGTAAAGAAAGAAAAATGAAAAGCGAATAAAATAATAAAATAAAAAAAATAAAAATGAAGATGCAGCAGGTTAGAAAAGATCAAGACTTGACATGCATTTATTGCTCCTTTAGCTGGCAAGGGATATTTTAGAGCTTAAGATAAACATTCAGCCTAATAGAGTTGCCACGTACAAAAGTTAAGAAATTTATCACGTGAACACTCATCAATCGCAACAAAGTAGAAATAAAAAAAAAAAAAAAATAGATCACACTCCCTCTTGATCAAGCTCCATTCCAGCAGAAAGAATTGACTACGAAGCTGATCTTGATCAAAGCATGTCCAACCATAAGAATTAAGTAAGTACCTAATCCCCATCCTTTTCAAATTTTGATCATGAACCTTCTTCATCGCGCATAAAAATAATGCAAATAGCTGCTAAGAATCACAAAAATGGTAACAAACCTGTAGAAAAATAACATGAGGATTAGAGCGTATAGGTTAAGTGAAAATTAGCTAAGAATGACAGATTAAGTCACAAAACAGAGTAGATGGCCCTTAGTATGAAGAAGGGTCGAAGGGGTTCAACCCTTTGAACAACCCTTCGAGTAAGCCTTCGAACAACCCTTCGAGTAAGCCTTCGAGCAACCCTTTGGTAAGCCTTCGAACAATCCTTCGAGTAAGCTTTAATTAAGCCTTCGAGCAAAATGTAAAAATCTAAAAGAAAGAAGAAGGCTAATTGTACTCTATGGGGCCATTGAGCCGTAGAGTACAGAAGACAAAAAACAGAAAAGAAAATAGACAGGGGTTAAATGTACTCTACGGGTCTACCGTCGACCCATTGAGCCGTAGACCCAACGACCTTCAGAATAAAACAAAAACGAAATGGATCCTTTTAAAGGGCAAATGCATGAGTTTTAAGCTGAATTTTTAGGACACTTAAACAAGATATTAATGAAGAACATACTCAAAAATTTTGAATGTTAGAATGAGAAAAATGATACAAGTATGATTTAAAGAAAAGAAGTACACCTCACAAATGAGGCATGAAACAAGGGGAACAAAGATCCCTCATTTAAACAAGTACCATAAGTAAAGAAATGGAATTAAATTGCTAAACATAAAGGAATAAGGTGTTAGCTAACTTAAATAGAAAAGCTCATAGAAAGTCAAGTTTTTAAGTAGCTAAGTTAAATTATGGATTTTATAGGCGAACGACGGACCCAACATCCATGAAGTAACCATCTTTAGAAAAAAAAGCTTGGAATCCAAGTAAGTACAATCTCACCTACGACATAAGCATTGTTTTTTTAAAACAAACCCATTGTGAAATGATGATGGTATGGGTGATCTTGTATGAATTGACTGGTAATCATGATATGATTGTTTATGATGAGTGCCATGATTCCTTACGGTTGTTGTGAAAATTCTTGAACAACTAATGCACTCTTGTACATCATGTTAATTTACCTCATGTACATCATGCTAAGTTACCTCTTGTATTCAATTAAGGGAATACGAGATGTATGAAATAGGAAGATATGAGATAAAGTAAGATGTGTCGTACCGACCCTCAAGAAAATTTGGTGTAGAGGCCAACGACGAGGGGATTATGTTAATGCGTGCGTAGAGGCATGAAATGGAAGGACCTTGGTTAGCTCGGTAGGGTCGCTCCCCCGACTCTCCATGGGTCAAGAGCTCAATTGGTACGTACACAGAGCCCAAATAAAATGAAAAAAAAAAGGTAAGAAAATATTAGAAAGCCTAAGAATAGAGCAGGCGATAGCCTCGATAAGAAAAATAAGTCTAAAGTCATGACATGTCACATGTTCATACCTTGCATGTAATCATAACTGTTTTGTGAGTTATAAATTGTGCTTGCTGAGCGAAAGCTCATGACTTACGTTTATGTGGTAGGCACAAAGGGTAAGCAAAGGAGTGACTTATGCTAACAAGCTTACAGAGGGGCGCAATGATGATGGAGGTGGAAGGGGTACCGGGACTTAGCATGCGCTGTAGCTTCCGCATAAGTCGTTGTAAAAAGAAATAACTAAAAGTATTTGGTATTTTGCCAAGAATTGGCTAAGACTTAGAAAATGTATAAATATAGTATTAGTTTTTGTATACTATGAAAAGTTTCAAAAAAAAAAAAAGGGGAAAGAAAAGAAAAACCTTTTAAAATTCATTTCGCAAAAAAAAAAAATTTATATCGATTTAAATAAATAAGGCAAAAACATAGTAGTGTGGGGATCCGAACAGCGCGGGTCGTCACATATAGAACGAAGAATTTAAGTATACGATTATTTCACAAACCTTTTAGCGATGCGTAATTTGACCAAGAAATATGATACATAATCACAATGTTGATAACATAAAGAATATGTTATGATACCACTATTATACTATAAACCCTAATATTTAGTTCTATATTCATTTAACAAAATCAATTAAATCGTTCTTACTTTAACTGGAAGAAGAAAGAAATCAAGAGCACATATTTTAGGATTTGCAAATTGGTTGCCTTGGATACTCTCTCAGTGTTCGATATTGATTTTGGTGTATGTGTACTATGTTTGTCACAGCATGATCGAGTTCATTCATAAGGTTTGAATGGTTAGATCCTTTGATATATGCTTTATATAATATGTATAATTTAAGATGTATGAATCTTCTTGTTATGTGTTTATTTGATATGTGGTGGAGCTTTTAGTATTACTTTATCTAGATCTGCATATTGTATATGAGAGTGCGAATATGTGATTGAAAGTTATAATCAGATTTGAAATAGTGCATAGAGATTTAATAGTTTATTGGAGCTTGAAATAGATGTAGCCTTCTTGATCCGATTGAGATCTTCAGGGTGGACCACTATAAATATACATTCTTGATTTGTTTCTTCTTTCAAATTAAGTAAGAACGATTTAATTAATCTTATTAAATGAATTCATAACTAAATATTAAGATTTATAATATAACAGAAACTTTATAAAGGGCTTAATAATTAGACATTTATCCAAATTGTCGTGCTAGTTGATTCCAAGTTTCCAACTACGAATTTTTTAGTAAGACTTGTGGATTTCAAATGGTGGTACTAGTTGATTCCAAGTATGACATTTATCTGCTTACTATTTACTATTGGGATCTATTTTTTAGAGCTTAAGTTGTTAATGTAATGTTTGGCTAAAAAAAGTTTTTAATGTAATATAAAAATTGGTTCAGTAGTTGAGATGGAATTGACAAACAACGATCTACTATATATCAGAACATTCCCAAAAATCTGATTTCGTAAAAGATAGAAGAAGAATGAAAATAATATCTTAACTAAGTAATTCAAGTCAGAGAAGGTTCTATATCAATTGGAGTCTTAGATCAAATTAAAATTAAAAGCTTTTTTAATATAAAATATATTTTAAAAAAAATTATATATAAATTATATCATTTTTTCTTACAGAAAAGATACTCTAATAAAATATGTGAAAGATATCTATTAACTATTTCATATTTCTTAAAAAAAAAAATTATTTTTTGTGAATCCGATTAAATATATTTTTAATATATTTTTAAATTTAAATAATTATATATATATATATATATATATATCATAATTATTTAAAATCTTATGAAAACATAAACTCTCTTACTTGTGGCGGAGTCTGGTTCTGATTCAAGTAATGTATTCAAGAACCAGTAAAAAACAAAAGATAAATAAATAAAGATAAATGTAGCTTTTCATAAATGCAAAATGAATCACCATGTGATTGTCACTAAGAGTTTCTCCCTAAAAAAGGATTGCCGACATGATTTTGATGCGTTTTCTAACGAGTGAGAGTACCGTCACGCTTCACTAAACATAAAGAAAAAAAAAAAACCAGAAAAAACCAAAAAAAAAGCAAAACAAAACAAAAAAAGGTGGGGAATTAAGAAAAAAACACCGAATCCAGAAAAGGAATCTCTACTTGAGATTCTGTTCTGCCATTTCCAGATTTCAATATTCTTCCTCTAGATCAGTGAATAAATTCATACTTGCAAGAATTATGACCTGCAAAAAGGAAAAGGAATGAATCATACAAAGAATATTAATAGCAGTAATAGCGTTTTGAGGAAATGAAAAATAGTGGCGGTTTGTCTTCTGTTTATAGCCGTTGAAGAAATGCTGAGCTGGCCAATATTTAGTCTTCTGTCAAGCTTGTTATTCCTAGAGCCCACAATCTATCATGTGCGTGTAATTTGTAATTACACATGTTTTCTTCTTATTGCTTGTAACGTTGTATATGAACATTAGCTCTTGAATGAAAATGCAATGACAAGAATATTTTTCCAGATCTAAAACTTTTCCCTCAAACTTTTCTTTGATTTCATCTTCTTGATGAATAATTCTTACGATTATTAACAAATATAATGTTCTTCTGTCATGTTTAGTTCGTGTTTTTTCAAATTCAATGATAACTATATAACATGTATGTGATGTAATAAGAGGTTATTATATCATTTTCTCCTCTTAAAATTTCCTATGTAAGAGGGGAAAAGGAAAAACAGACGGCGGTATGTATACTATTATTACTTACTAGGATCGAGATCGGTAATAATGGCAGCTCCGCGGAAGTAGCAAGATCCACCATTGTGTTTGAATCTCTGAAAGTAGCTGTTAAAGGCATATGAAGCATGGTCTTTCACACTATTTGGTAAAAAGCAAGGTTTGTTCACTTGAATCATAGTGCAATTTGCACCCCCTTTTCCACACGCCCAATCTAAAGCCCTTTGTAACTCATCATCTGGGGTTTGCTCATCAGCTATGCACCATTGCTCAAGCTCCCCATCTAATCAATCAAATAAACAGTAATGAGTAAATGAAAATATCCCACAGACAGATCATGAAGTATAATCCAAGGAATTCTTAGGTTACCGTAAACCAATCGATTACAATCACATACAAAACCTGGCGTGATAAGTGATATGGTTGGAATTACTCGGTCTACAGTAGACCGAGTAGACTGAGTCCATCTAAGAATTTCACACTCTAAAATTCCTTGTAAAATGTGATAAGAATACATGGAAATTAGTTGCAAACGTAAAATGGGTATAGTTCGGTGTTACCTGATTTTTGTGAAATTATAAACACAAACAGCAAAGCAAGCGATAGTCTTGGCCAGAAAAATGACATATTCAATGAGGGAGAGAGAGGTAAGATTGAGATGAGCATCTGAAAGAGGAAAGCAACGGTCACAAAACCACATCTCAAAGCATATCGGGGAATTTATCTTCAAATTATCTAAACAAAATTAAAATAATAAAAAAATAATAAAAGAAAAGAAAAAAAGGAAAAGGAATCCTAACTGACAAACGAATGGACTCCACCGTTATTAAATTCTAGAGTAAATCAAAATCAAACCAACGCTAGCAAGTTAAGAATCTTACAAAAGAAGAGGAAGAAAATTTATTTGGCATGTTAGTGGGTACCTACCTTCTTAATAAACTGCTTCTACACTCAATTCCCGTATGGATCACAGCCTTGTGATTCCTGAAAACAAGTAGTGCCAATGAGTCAAAAAGATTGAATACGCTTTTTGAAAATATAGAAAATGATGTAAAGAAAGTGCATACCAAAACCTTACTGCTTTCGCCGGAAATTACTCCATCTACGAACCTCATCTAAATGACACTTTTTTTAATAAATGGGGACCCGAATTGCTTTTCGGGTCGATCATAATATTACAGCAAAACCACTATATATGGTTCTATTTTTGTTTCAACCGGATTCCAAAAAACGAGCAACTGCCGAATTTGTTCATCTTCAAATGGTTTGGTCAAGTAATCATCCATCTGCTGTAATGGCCAATATCGGAATATGCCAATGGCCAACATCTCTGAACATCTCTATCAATACTTCTCCTGATTCGATTTCTCATTCACCTTAGTTTCTATGCACTGGATTTGCCTTGTTGCTTCAAACCTGGACATTAGCAGAGAAAAATGCATCACATGATCACAACTCATCAATAAATTAATTAATAAAAAAATTAAAATCTAAAATCTCTTTCAGCATTATTAGAGCTTCTTTGTATTAGATTATAGATTAAAACTGATATAATGTGTTCATTTAAGAAGCTAAGGAAAACCGGTCCTCGTCTAGTTTCCAACCTATTCACTCTATTAAATTAAGACAATTCTAAATTCATGGTCTGAAACTTTTCAACTAGGCATTTCTTTCCTTAAGACATTCAAAAAATAATCTATAGGAAGTAAAGAAGAGATTATTTTAAAAATTATTCACCTCTCGATATGTTTTTTTTTTTGCTAAATACCCTTTATTTTCAATTTTTTAAATATATTTTTTACCTTTTTGAAATAGAAAAAATAAAAAAATAAAAAAATATAGAATTACCGATTAACCTTCGCCGTCATTTCCTCAGCCTGATAACTCTCTCTTCTATTCTCTTCGAACCCTAAATCCCCAAACTCCCAAACCAACATTTGCGTATTCTCTTCTCTTCGTTTCACTCTACATTCCCAAACTCCTCAAAATCGAAATCTTCCTATATCCAAAATTTTCCTATGCTCTCTACTCTCTCTATTTCTACTCTTCTCTCTCTCTTCACACTCTCATTCTCTTCTCTCACTCGATCTGTCCCTCGCCATTTTTGTAACCAATTCAAATATGGTTGGGTTTTGAATATTTCATCCATAGCCAACCGAAATGGCCCGTAAACCTGACAATAAACTTTGATTCAGGTTTTGTAAGAACCGTTATGTAACCTTTTTTTTCCCTTTAATTAATTAATTAAATTAATAATCAATAACATAAAATTAATAAATTGTATCAAATCCTTAACTTTAAAATTTATATAATCTTTAACAATAAAAAAATTAATTCCATTCATTAAAAAAAGGAGTCAATAAAATAAGAAACGCTTGAGTTCATAAAACAAAATGGATAGATCAAATTGGTGGGGGTGTTTGACGACATCTGCGAGAAGAGCTTAGAAGAGAAAAGCGAAGAAGAAAGGAAAGCATCTACAAGAAGAATGTAGATGAGAAAGATGAAGGAGAAGAAATGAAAGGGAAACTAGGAAAGGAGAAAGGAAAGTGAGAGCTTCGCACTTCCCACTTCGCCGATTCATCACTAAGGAGCAAAGTATTATTATCATTTTTTTTAATAATTAAATTGATTTGGTTGGTTCATGGCCTGGTGAAGCCTAAGCCTATAAGCCAGCTAAATTCTTTGGTTTAGTTTACTACAGACTCATGGCAACCCAATATAGTTTAACTCGAGGGTGTCCAGTGATCGGTTCGATTATTGGTCTAATTATAGGATGGTCGATTCTTGCACACCCCTACCAATAGGTGGGGATGTGTTAGTCAACGAGTCACCTGCGCGGCAGAAGAGGTAAATTCAAAATTTTTTGTCAAATCAAAAAATTTGAATGGGAATTACACTCGCAGACCATAGCCAAGATCAATTATACAACATATAAATCACACATATATATTTTACAGAAGGCAAAAAAATGTCCCAGGAAATTTGAAAGGTGAAGAACCGAACAACAGCTCAACTAGATCCATGTGCAAAAGATGTCAAGGTGTCTAAGTGTTCATTAGATAATCGTAATCAACACATTTCAATTTCACTTGATTTTCTATTTCAAGATTAAGTGTTCACCCAATAATCATAATCAACATATTTCAATTTCATTTAGTTGTTTTCTATTTCAAGATTTAACTTATGAATCGAGAAGCTCAAGAAAGAGGAAGGGAAAAAAACCATTTTTCACTCTGACATTTCGGCCAAGGACGAGAAGACCAATTAGGAAATTTTTTTTTGCCAGCCCTTAATGAGATACTTATATTGCTTCAACTGGGTACTTACTTTCACTTAATCTAATTAGGTGAATAAATTGGCTTATACCCCTTAAGTGCTCAGTCATAATATGAGTCATTATCCATGTCAATTTAATTTAGACTTAATTAAACTAGGCCTACGTCATACTGTTGACAGCTTGGGAAATTTCTATGAACATACGGTGAATGGAAAATGAGCATTGCAAAATTGCTATCATTTTATCTAAAAAAAGTATAGTATGCAGGCATACTAGAAATATAAAGATCTTTTAAAATAAATGATAATAGAAATTATAGTAAAATAAAACATGAATAAAATAAAAATAATAAAATAAAATCTTTCTATTTTATTGAAAAACCTTTACATTTGGTAAAAATGGACTGAAGGAAAAATGGAAAGGGGTTGTACGCCTATTTATGCCATGCAACCACTTGACTTGTTGGCCAAGAATGGCTGACCTATGAATGGTTGGCTGATTTGACTGGTTGGCCAATCGGATGACTGTCAGTCAATTTAAGCCTATTTGACTCATTTTTTGGTTAATTTAATTGGTTTCCCTTTGAATGTTTTTCATATTGTTTGTCACATGTCAAGATACTAATTTTTTCATGAACACATATAGTTAACAATTCATCTCATTAATTATTTAATATTTAATTATTAATTACGACCATTTGTGATACTTTATTAAATAAATAAATTATTGTATGTAATTTATTATTTTTTAATTAGTTATGCTTAGTTGCACAAGTAGAGCTACACAACTTTAAATTTAATAAATTAATAATTTTATCATTTTTCCTTTATAGCTATACTATAAGATAAATTATGATTTTATCCTTAAAATTAAAGCGGTCTGTTTTTTTTATTCTCAAAGAAAACTTAATTGAGTTACTTTTGAACTATAATATATATAATTAGATTCTATATCACACTTTAAAAGTATTTTATAACACTTTATAATTTTATCTAATTCATTATTAGATTCATTTAACTTTAAAATTATATTTTTTTTAATTTAATCATCTCATGATTAATTAACTCAAACCTCTAAGGTTGGCTTATTACAAAGTGTCAAGACTACCGATGAGATGAGAAATAATAATCTTCTATACGAACATGCCATGACTACAAACTATACTATGAAAAATCATTTCATTTAGCCAATATCCCGATTCATCTTAGAGCATAGTTTAACAGCTAAACTCTAATAGACAAATCATTTGACCTATTATATCTTTAATATACAAAGACAACGGCTTTACTGAAACTCTTTTCACATCATTCTACTTTGTGCAAAGATTCCTTATTCAATAAAGAATATTATTCATAGGATTTATATCCTTAAATATATAAGCAATTTATTATATATTGATCACTCACAACCTTCATGCACAACATCTTATACCTAACGGTTTACCTCTTGTAACCCATGGCTATGGTCTTTTAGAACGATGTCAAAGTATAAGACCTTGTACATAAGATATTATAGTTATCTTAGTTCTAAGAATCATATGTATAATCGATACTAGATAATTATTATTAACAGTTAATATTCTTACCACTGAGAATTATCTAAGTGTCATATTTAGTATACTTAGTCTTCACTAAGCACTTACATAATCATCATGATATTTCACTAATATGAATGACCATGAGAACAACCATCCTAAATATTAAGGAAATGAATTATATGATAATTTATCCAAATTATCGATGTCCCTCTTGATAATCCTATGACTACGAATAATTTGTATCTTATCTTCAAGCAACTTGCATCTCAGCTGTCATAATCTCTACTATAATCTCAAGTGTATAACATAAGATATTAAATTTTATAATGATATGTATTAAACGAATATAATTAATTCCTACATATTTAATAAGTATGATAAATTAAATATTTGTATTAATAATTATTATTATCACTTATTAATATTCAGATCATATGTATCACATTAGAAATACTCTACCGAGCGGGAGAGATGCCCCGACGGAGAACAACATCCCTTAAAGGATAAAAATTGTGAGATCAAGACCAACTTAACATTATATAATGTTGATCAATCACTTCTAAATCATTTATAGTATGAACAATACCTCTATTGGCTTATGTTGAACATAATCACACTTTTTTTTCTTTTATTTTTTTGACAAATGGGAAGCATATGCTTAGCAAGTTATATCAAATGATGGGTATTTTATTGTTTATTTTTCTACTTGATGCATGAACCTTGTCTCTTAGACTTGCCCAAATTCTGTTATAATGCATGCTACATAAAAATTCAATTTTTGACAAAAAAAGAGTCATAACAAAAATTTCCTTAAAATACTATATTGGAATATCGATCTATCTTATCTATATATGATATTAATATAATATATAATATAATTGTGTTAAATTAATATGTATGTTTAAAATGAATCAGTATATTATAGATATGATTCTCTAAAAAAGTTTTTATGAATATAAAAGAATTATTAAATTTACATCCAAGTTTCTTCTTTTTTTTTTTTTTTTTTAATCCTTTTGGCCATGATTTATGACTACTTTATATCCTAGAAAACAAATTATTTGTGTAATCAATCTAAAGAGTACTCGACTCATGGATTGGTTCATCGGATCAGAGGCACTTGTCTGAACTGATTTTTCATTACCTGTTATTACATCGTTTGATGCAATATTGACAAAAGAAGATTATAATTTCGGTACTCTATTTTGATGCACGCTCATTCTAATCCACTTAACAAACACCATAACTTATATTATCCAATTGTTGCTTAGATTATGATCTCCAATTCTGTCCAGAAGTATATTGTCCAAATCCTTTAGAAGACTCACAACTTCTTGACTTTAGAAGAATTGAGCTTCAACTTTGAGCTCTTGACTGTCCTCAAATGTTCCATGGCTTCTTGCTTGCTTTCTAAGAAAATCCATCAACTTTGGTCCTCTACATCTACAAATTTCTGGTCCCAATCTAGATTGTTTTTTCCCAAAAGAAGGTTGGAACCAATTCCCCATTTCATTATTTATTTCGATCGACAAATGTTTCGGTAGATTATATCTATAATAAACTAATCTATCTCAATCAAATATGTCAATTTTATAGTCACATTAATCTTGTATATAATTAAAATAAATTATTCCTCTTAGACAAGATTTACTTAAAAATTTCTCTTTCCGATCAAGCCAAGAGATACCTTTCAAACAAGTGGTATTCAATATAGTCAAAACAGAATATCATATATATATATATATATATATATATCAGAATTAGCCAACCAGTCCCAACTGTTTTCAAACTGGGTAATAAAAATATGAAAAGAAAAATAAAAGAAAAACAAATAAATTAGAACCTAAACATAATATGAGAGTTGGGCAAGTCTCTAATTTATGTTATAAACCTAAACCTAAACATAAATTAGAAACAGTTATGGATCAGTAACTGCACTGTTCTTTGAGGCGCGAAGACTATCCTGCAGCTTAATCTTTTCATACAAAAACTGTTTCTCGGCTTCAGCCTCATTCAGTCTCTGTTTCAAATAACTGCTTGTGTAATCTTCCTCTGTTTTATCTAACTTAGCATGAGCAATTCTCTGGAGCCTCTCGGCCTCTCCTTTTGCCTCGTAGGCCTTAAGCTGGAACATATCGGCCTCTGCAGTTTTCAACCGTACAATCTTCTCCAGCTCTTCGATCTGCATCTTCTTACTTTGTCTGTCCATTTTTATTTCCGCAGCTTCTCTCGTCTTCTCCTCGATTTCTCGGTCAAATGCTTTAACTTCCATCTGAACTTTCTTGTACCTGCCCATCTTATCATTGGCTGCTAGCTCCATTTTTCTTATGGCTTCCTGTACTACTTCGGAAATTCTACTGCATGCTTCTTGTGGGGCCATCAACCGGCCACCTTCCCCGGTTTCTATTCTTCTTGGTGAGTAGTCGGCCTCAAGCTCTTCGTTAAGGAGTAAAACAGAGTCAGAATATAAAAAATTAAATTTGTAGTTAAGAGATAGTGGTATTAATTGCATGAAATAGTGATATTATAACGAATGTTTGATATTATGCCTTGTATTACCATGGAAAAACATCAAAACCGTCCTGCAAACCGAGCTGGGGTCCATGCTTCCACTTTTCATTCTCTCCTTAATATCCTCACACTTCCATATAAGTTTCCTCCCTCTAGAGTCTTCACTTCCTCGGAAAATCCTACTAATAAAATCAAGTTCTCTCATCAAAGCTTCCAAGTTCCAAGCCAGAGCACAGTGTTGGAAAACATCCTTAACCCAACCAAATAACTCAGACGTTCTGCTACAAGCTTGGCACCTAAAAAGCATTTCAGCGGGACCCATACAGATCTGTCCTTCCCTAATAGCACAATCCGTGTGGGTCCAATGAGAACAAAGATCACAACCGATCCAACGGCAGGTATTCACTTCAAAATCAAACTTGTTACAAATCACACACATGCAAAGATTGCAGAAACCATTTTGACTCGTGCATTTTTCACAGGTGCAGTTATCAGCTGGAAGCTGATTCTGACAAGCTATATTCCTACATCTCTTGTAAAGAAAGATCTCTATAAGGCTAGTTTGTGATAGACTAATGCTTGGATGCAAGAAAGCTAGAATCCCAGTATTGATTGAAACAAGGATTTCAAGCTGTACACGATTTGCTCTCATCAAGGCATTGGCTGTTAAATCGGATCTATTCTGAACAAGTTTCTGTAATATAAAGAATTCCTCTCTATGCTGTGAACAATTCCCGTCAAGTATACTTCTAAGCCTTGTCTTTAAATCTTCTAGAAACTTCTCGGATAAATGATCCATCTTTTCAGATATTATTTCAACTCTTTCTCTTGCGATGTCTGGTAGAGATATTCGAGAGTGAGTGACTGAATGGTCTGAGAACTCATTCTTGGGTTTTCCGTTTGCCATGTTCTTTGCCATGGTCGGACTGGAAGTGGGCCAGGTTTCTCGTGAGCTGGTGCTTTCAGTTGGGGATTGTTGTTGGATATAATCGAAATTTGATCCAGGTTTTTCTGGGGATAGGTGAAAATCGGAGGGAACTAGAGAAAGTGAAGTTCGTAGTAGACCCATGGGTCGTGGTTGTTGAAGTGGCGGTAGCATTTTTGATCCAGGGTGGTGGTAAATGTTGGATCCTGATGATGTGCCCATCAATTAGTCCTGTGTCAAAAAGAATGTTGATTCATAATCATCGATTAAAATAAGTGATGGCAATTGTTGATCTTGTTTTGGAAAAGGGAAATAAACAAAAAGTAAATATGACACTCTAAAAGGAAGCGATAACATTGTAATTTAGGGGTTGTTGGATCAGGATTGAAACTGTAGTATCAGCATGGGTAAACTGGAATGTAAGTAAGTATAAATTCATGAGATTTTGTGGGTCCGAACTGGGTTTTGATGGGCTCAAACAACGATTTTAAAATCTGATTGTGATTTGTGAATCGTCCATGGCCTTCAAGCACTAAAGTAGAGAAGACATATATTCACTTCCAAAAGGAACTGTCCAATTGAAAAGGAGAAAGGAAAGATAAAATTATTTTGGCTAGATTAGACAAGGGTAGCATAAGTTAAATAATCAACTTAGTATGGGAAAATCAACTACATTTTGTTTTAGACTGCAGTAAAAATACAGTTTTGTTCTAGACGAGAATAAAGCTTTAGGTCTCCACCGCTGATCCAAATAAAACCCACTTTGGGTGAAAAAATCAGTTCAGTCCACAAAACTGTACTTTGTATCAAATTTTGATCCAAATTGCCCACTTTGTGTGGAAAAAATCAGTCTGAGTCCACAAAACTGTACTTTGTCTCAAATTTTGATCCAAATAAAACCCAATTTATCTCAAAATCTAACTCAAAATTAGGTTATGGACTGACTCCAGTTTTCCTAAACTCCAGTTTGAAGGTTCCAAATAAGCAATTGCAAATGAATTTCTGAGCTATCTAATCGTCCTAATTCCAGCAGCTTCAAGTGGAGAATTGCTAGAAGAGAAATTGAACTTTCCAGCAAGCAAAGGCAAAAAGTGAACAAAAAAGTAGATTAGATAAAAAATCAAGCTAAAAATGAAATTTCACAAAATCCATAAGATTATTCCTCTGCTTAGCTACTAACGTATTTAAACTTGCTAAGCTCAACGGTTCATTTTCAAGTCAGTAAGAAAAGACAAACAAAAGAACTGCTTACCTCGGTCAACAATAAAAGACGAAAATTTTCTTCAATTTTCTCGGCAACCAAACAAACAGAATTCACAGAAGATGGATCAAACAGAGTCCCAACCGGAGGGGGAAATCGGGAGATTGATTGGAACGAGCAGGAAACTGAAAGGGAAAATCCTCCTTTTCCAAAGAAATTGATGTGTTTCTGATTAGAAGAACCCTATCAAAGTGGATGCAATTGCCTTCTATGTATTTTGTTTTTTACCCATTTTTTGGGCAGAAAAGTTGAAAGTACAAAGCGGTCCATGAGCGGACAAGACGGTCACACTGTCAATGCATGCATTAATATATTTATATATTTTTTCGTATCATTATTTAAGACCGTCCGATCAGAATCGGACGATCCTAATTAAATGCGGGCATTCGCAGGCATGCGGTGCGCAGCACCCCAGCCGACCTCCACGAATTACTTACCAAATTTGTAATAACACAATCTTTACACTTTCGGATTGGTTTTGGCTCTCTTGGGGAAAGTGTCGTGGCTTCTGGTATTGAAAGGATGGGTTTGATGAAGCTGGTATTGGCCGAGTGTTTGACTTTTTCGGTTGGATCTTCTTCAGTTTATCTGGCTTAGTTGGACCCTTGTTTGGTTGGGCTTTCTAGTTTCAGCTTTTGTTTCTGGTAGTTTGCTGGGTGTGTTGTTAATGGGCTTTGTTTGCTTTGTTCTTCATTTTCTGTTTGGGCTCTTGTATTGGGCCCTGTTACCTTTGTTTTGGGTATGTTTTCTTTTGCTTCGACTTTGTTGACTTTATTTTGACCTCATTTTTTCCCCTCAAAACAATTTTTTTTTCCTTTTTTGTCTTACATACAAATTATTAACAGAAGAAAAAAAAAAAAAAACTTAGAGATGAAGAGTGGTATCGACATCTGAATTCTCAAAACCTTTTGATGTACTTGCCAAGGCTGTTATCGTCATACCCTGATGATCATCAGACTGAATCTGCCTTCTCCTTGAGTAATTAGATCCCAAAGATACTACTGGTGGGTCCCACAACCCTCTCTCATGACTTGGGATAAGAGAAAGCCTCTCATATTTGATGCTTGCTTTTTCAGGTTGTAAGGACAGATTTGCCGGCTCGTCAAAATGCATCATGTAATTCCTTCTCACCTGGGTCGACTCAGATGAGCTTTTAATAAGCTCCTGTTCCTCCCTTCTCCGTTTATCCTTCTGCAACTGTCTGAACCTTTCCTGCAACAGTGCAATAGATGTCCCAACCATGGCCGCCGGATCACAATCTTGCTTACCCATATCAAGAATTTTTTTTTTCTTTGAAGAGGAGAGACTGAGAGCTATAGCTAAAATAAAGCGGTCAAGTATATATAGGACAAGGACAAGGGAATGATGTTGTTTCATGTATTAAAACAAATAGTTGAACGTGCATCTCAAATGATACACTAAGGTGATATGATGTAATAGAGTAGGGGAGAATCGGCTGCTGTGTAAGAAAACTCCAAAGGAAAAAGAGTTAGAAATGCATAGTGTAGAGAGAGGTTAACCGAAAGAAAGGCCAAGAGATTGTGGATATTAGTATTTGGAATGTAGCTCTAGGAATAAATGGTTAGGCAATGCTTTTGGTCTTTTCTCCTTTCTTTTTAATTTGATTGAATTACCTAATGACACATTTATGCATCTATATGTTGAAATAAAGTCTAAATAGTTCAGAATTTGTTGATTTGTTTTTTATTCTTTGGAGAAATAGGATTTCTCCTTTTGGTGGGGTTTTTGGATGGAGATCATATGATTTCTTGGATATCATGTGTACGTAGTCAATTGAATAGCAAAAATATTCTCTTGGAGTGGGGGAGGTTTTTCTTACAGGGGTAGGTGGTGGTGATGTAGAAACAAGACAAGGATTAGAAGGAATATTTCTTGTAATGCTGATGATGATTTTAGTCACATCCCCAATCCCCATTTGCGTAAGAGAAATTAAAAAAAAAAAAGCTAACGACGTCACTTTCACTTGTTTTCCCTAATAATCTGGGTTTCAAACCCAGATTGCAGAGGACGGTCGGGAATGATGATGGTGACCAAGATTGGAAAAAATTATGGGATACATTTTAAAGGAGGAAAGTTGAATATTAAAAGATAAAAGATAATTGAAGGGGCTGAAAATGACATAAAATGGGTCATATTATGAATAGTGGACTGAGGATTTTAGAGTAGGGGGGGCAAGTATGTCGGAAATTGTGTACAACGACCGGTCGTCCAAGAGGGTGATTGATAAGGCAACTTGGATGAAAATATTATGTGAGGCCAGGTCCAACAACTACATCGTCTTCAAGAAAGAGCAACAGACAGGGGTGGAGGAAAAATATTTTGTTATTGATTTGGGTAAGAAAGAATATAGACTGAGATCTCATGTTGGTCTGTGGTTGAAAGGTCGACGGGTCCAAAGGTCGAAGGTCAAAAGACATCTCTCGTAATTTAGAGTCGATAGGTTGGCCGGTCGATGGGTCGAAAGGCAGAAAAGTCGAACATGTGATCTCGGTCCAAACCGACATCTTTCTTCTAGAAAACTCAGTTTATGAAGTATATTATATTAGATTTCAGTTTATGAACGAAAAAAAAATTTCTAGGAAGGAAAATGAAGAACTCAGTATAGCTTGGTCTAAGAATAGAGAAATTAAACTTCGTAAAAGATCTCAGTCCAGAAGGGAGCTCGGTGAAGGAAGAAATTGAACTCGGTCTAAGAAAAGTAAAATAATTTCATCTGCCTAAAAGTGATTTTGACGTATTATGTAAAAGATCTCAGTCCAGAAGGGAGCTCGGTGAAGAAAGAAATTAAACTCTGTCTAAGAAAAGTAAAAGAATTTCATCTGCCTAAAAGTGATTTTGACGTATTATATATAAAAAAAAGTTTTCGATCTGTGCATTAGTTATACAAACTTTTATATTAATACAAGTAATTTTAAAGTGACATTTATTTTAATTATTAGATCTATAAGGACGACTAAAATTCATGCATAAAGAGAGACAAAGATGTTAAAATAAAGACAAAATCTGCTCTCCCAGAATTGCACTTTAGCAATGGGAGAAAAATTCTCATAATAGTCATACCCCTTAATCTGAGTGTAATCTTTGACAACAAGTTGAACCTTGTACCATTCAAGAGATCCATCGCTCGAAGTTTGGTTTTGAAGACTCATTTGTACCTAATCGATTTTTTTTCCAACAGGAAGAGGCTCTAAGGTCTAAGTATAACTTTTTCCAAGGCCTGGGGTTCAGACTTCATGGTCTCACGCTAGTGGGAATGAAGGGCAGCTTTAGAATAAGAGGAATGCTTAAGAGTAGCATTTAATGCATATAAAAAATTGGTATAAGAAGAAGAAAAATGATCATAAGAGAGAAAATATGATAATTGGTATGACGTACCTGAGATAATTGGAGCAACGAAAGACGTAATGAGACTCTCTTTTAAGGTGGGACAAACATAATTAGAAAGATGATGGGGAACTTAAGTGGTATAACAAGGACGAGTTGAGGTAGGAGGTGGTGGTGGGGGTGAGGGAGGAGAGGTAGATGTATCATGTGAAGAGGATTTAGTAGGAGGAGAAATATCGTAAGTGTTAGGGATAGGAAGGGGAAGAACATACGAAGGGGTTGTGAGGGGACAACTAAGAAAGGGAAATTGAGTTTCGAAGAAGGTGATGTTACGAGAGAAAAAGGTCAAATGGGTGTCTAGATTATAAAGTTTGTAAGCCCTCCGATTACTTGGATATTTGATGAAAATACATTTAGAGGAACAGACATAAAATTTGTCATGATGAGCATGAAGAGTTTGAACATAACATAGACAACTAAAAACACGAAGATAAGAGTAAGAAGGAGTTTTATTAAAGAGGAATTCAAAAGAAGATTTATTATTAAAAGAAACGGTAGGGTGCGATTTATTAAATAAGTGATAGTTAAAACACAATCACCCCAAAATTCAAGAGGAAGATTAGCTTCAAAACAAAGACAGTATGCAACATTTAAGAGATGACCGTGTTTTTGTTCAACAACTTCATTTTGTTGAGGTGTTTCAACACGTGCGTTCATGCGAGAAGCTATTTTCGAATTTTTTTTTTTTTTGAAGTTGATGAGAAATAAATTCCTGCTCATTATTAGTTCAGATACATTTAATAAGAGAAGAGAATTGATTACGTATGTGTGCAAAGAAATTGATCAAATAACCTATAGGTTCCGATTTAAAACGCAACAGGTAAACCCA
Source organism: Coriaria nepalensis (assembly GCA_027186245.1). Taxonomy (NCBI): domain Eukaryota; kingdom Viridiplantae; phylum Streptophyta; class Magnoliopsida; order Cucurbitales; family Coriariaceae; genus Coriaria; species Coriaria nepalensis. The sequence goes on along the minus strand of CP114490.1, from coordinate 9,425,090 downwards.
AGTACATCGAAAATAATTATCAACCATAATAAGGAAAAAATGTTCACCATTCAAGGAAGCAGTCTTATAACCACCTTAAATATCATAAAAAATTCTACAAAAATGTAACATACTTTTAGTAGAAGAGCTCAAAAATGGAAGAGGAGTTTGCTTTGAACAAACACAAATATCACAATCAAATAGTGTTTTAGAAACATGAACGACATCAGGAATTGAAAAACGAGAAGGATGACATAAACATTGGTGTCACAAGGTAGAGTCCTCTGGTGAGCTAACGGAAAAAATGGCAGAGAGATTTGGGTTCAAAGACATAGAGCACATTATACGCTTCACCCGCTCCCTTTTCGATGTCGGGTCCTGGAAAAAACAATAGGTGGAGGAGAAAAAAAAACAAGATAAGTGTTGGGTTAATATATATTTAGATAATAAATTGAAATTAAATGAGGGGGCAAAATAAATATTTTCTAAAAGTAGAGAGGGGGAAAGGGAAACTGTCTCTATTTCATGAACGGGTAACGCAAACCCCATAGGAAGGGAGAGGGAAATGAGGGAAGAGAGATTATGGAGATCAGAGAACAAATTCTGGCGACAAAAAATGTGGTGGGATGTACCGTAATCGATGATCCAGATGGCGGTCGGAAGAGAGGCAGAAGGAGGTGCAAAAAGATTACCCACAAAGTTTATTACCGAAGAGGAAGCCAAAGTTGAACTAGAATCGCATAAGGGCTGACAATGTAGGTCCATGAGTTGCTGTATCAGACGCTGAGAGGAGAAGGGCGAAATGCAGAGGAGTCGTGACTGCAGTGGCGGTGGCTAGTGGTTTACCAAGAATGCTGAGGAGCCGTGATTGCACTTGTGATGATTTCTATTGAAATTTGGCTTGTGAACAGTCATGGCTGCAATATTAGTAGGATGAGTAACATGTAAGAGGCGTTGTTTCTCTTCTTCAAAGAGAATGGAAAATATTTTGTTAATTGAGAGAAGATGGTCAGTAGCTAGGATTTGACTACGTAAGATAGAGTAGAATTCATTCAAACCTAGAAGAAATTGGTAAACATGTTTATCTGATTCACGTTGTTCCTTAGTGGCAAGGTCTGTGACGGATTGTAAGGAGGTGAGTTCTTGTCATAGTTGTTTAAGACGACCATAGTAGTTAGGAATGGAGATATGAAGTTAGGTAAAAGAGGCAAGGTCACGCTTGATTTGAAAAATGTGTGCCCTGTTACCATGACCAAAACAAGGTTTCAGACAATTTCATATAGCAAAAGAAGTATCATGGTAATCGAGAGTGCTAGTGATATTGGCTTGATAACATTCTGAAGTCATGTGAAAATCACATCTTTTGTACGGTCCGATTGTGTATAGTCATGGTCGGTTAATTCTGGGGTAGAGAAGGAGGAATTCACAAAGCAAAGCTTATTTTTAACATTGAGTTTCCAGATGATTTCTCACTGCCATTGTGAGAGGTTATCTTCAATAAGTTGTTTCGAGATAAACATGAAATTCGGGGAGTTAGAAGGATGGAGAAAATAAGGAGATGTGTGTGAGATATATGGGTTGAGAAAAGGGAGGAAGATGAGTTTTCGGTAGAGTTGAGAGATGAGGATAAATTTTCGGTAGCCATTGAAGAAAGAAAAAAGTTAAGACCTAAGAAATTTTGATACTATATTAATTTTTAAAATATGTTAAAATATTGTTCTATATATTTCAATTTATAATACAAGAAAATATAATTAATAAGAAAAAAATAAGTAATAAATGAAAAATAAATATTATAACTATACAAAATAATAATAAAAATTATATAGATTAAATATATCAAAAATTAATTTCCATTACTAATTTGTCAGATATTAATATAGATGTACTAGCAAAATGGAGGTCAGACATAACAGGAGGTTGTATCGTTTTGTCGTTTTGTGGGAATGCAAAGGAAAGTTGATTGCAGCTTGTTCAGTACTTTGGTGCAAAACAACTAACATGTAGGGTAGAGGATAAAACGCTTCGAAGGAGTCTCAAATCTGCGAGAAGTGGGAGCTTTTCAATGTTTATTGAGATTTTGATTCTGTCCCCTCTCTTGTTGTGTATTATTTTTCCATTCTCAATAAAGTATGGGTCTATACCGAAGATAAAAGAGAAAGTAATCTTTATTAAAAAAATAAAAATAAAAATCAATTTGGATACCTAAAAATGAGATGATTCTTCTAATATGTGTTAATCCCTTAAGTTCTGATTGATAATATATTTAAAATGCAAAAATTAATTTTAATAATTATTTTATACTTATTTTTTAAAATTTATTTTTTTAATAATACAAATTCAACACTAAAAATATAAAAGAAGTAATTTTTATTTTTTTTAAGAAATTTCTATATGGGTAATAAATATATCTTTTATTTAAAAAAGCAGAGCATTATGAGGCAGAGACGAAGAGAAAGAGTCAGTGAGAGTCAGAGAGAGTCAGAGAGAGTCAGAGAGAGGCAGAGCTCTGTTTTAGAAATTTCTCAATCATTCTCGTAATCGCACTCAAATGTAGAAGACATCGGTTCTCTAATTTTGCCAAGAAAGGAAAAGTTGTCTTTTGGTAAGTTACATTTCAATTAAGTGTTGTTTGGTTTCCCAGAAAATCAAATGGAAAAGGTTTCTGCAAATTATATATTCTTCCAGTTTTCTCTTCGTTTCTGTTTACTTCTTTTAATTCTCGAGAGCTAAGCGAGCCTTGCCTTTTCAATTTAGTTGAATTTCATTTATATATATTTTTATCTGAAATTTTCTTTGCGATTATTGGTTTAGGTTAATATTTCCCGAGTACGGATTAGGGAGATGAACAAAGAACACAAACCAGAACCTCTTGATTTCTTCATCTGGACTGTTGAGGTACTGTTTTTTGTACCTTTCTTCTATGGGTCTTTTCTGTAGCTGTAGATCTTCGATTCTCGTAATAAAAAAAAAAAAAATTCAAATCCCTAGTTAGTACTAATTATCTTTTGTTAGTATTGATGGTCATCATTATCGGCGCCTTTTCACTTTAATCCATACTGTAAGCATTATTCTTGTCCATGACAATATATTTACTTTTTTAATCTAAAATGCTTGCTTTCTGAATATCTGGTTTGGCTCTTGGAAATTTGTGATTTAGTTTTTTTTTTTTTTTTAAGTAGGAATTTTTATTTTTTATTTTTTTTAATAATGATTATCATCCTGTTGTATCTAAATTAGCCGTCATTATTGAGGTGAAATTTTTTTCACGTGTGTTGATTTGTTCTTTTAAGAAATAAGGACAACTTTGGTCTAAGGACAACCCTATTAGAACATAGTCTTTTGTTTTTCTTCAAGTTCAAATGATCTTATTTTCCTGTTTTGCCAATACAAAGCACATTCGGATAAATCCTGGCTATCTACGAAGCGGAAATCCGAACTCCCAATGAACTATTATTATGGATTTTAAGCAACTTAACTGAATTTAACTTCAAAAAGAAAATGGTTATTGGTAGAGGCTGGAAATAGAAGTCTTCGGGACAAGCCTTTTATTGAGAATTAGACAGTTCAGATGATCAGCCGGAGTGTGGTCGTGTTTCAATTTTAGAACATACTGTGATAAAGCATCATTTTTACTTTAATATTATAACGATACACATTTTTATTTTTCATTAGTATCCACCATTATTTGTTTATTTATGAATTTGATAATAACTTCAGCAAAGCTCTGGAATGGAATTCTTCATTATTATTAGCTTATTAGGAATCAGATAATTGGATCATATGTTTAGCTTACTAGTGTTTCAATTTAAGAACACACATTCATTATTAACCTCTTCCTCTTACATTTGTTGTTATGTCTGGCTAGAACTAAGTAGATGTGAGTAGACTTAGTCAGCCACTTGTCTCCAATAAGATAAGATTTTCTTTTATGTCAGGACGTTGGTTTGTGGTTGGAAGAGATAAATCTGGGTTGCTATCGCCAGATCTTCAAGGAGAATGGTGTGAATGGAGAATACTTAGAAGGCTTGTCCCTGTTTACAACTGAACAGATACTTCGGTTTATAAGACGATGCTATATGAAATGGGGTGACTTTACCACACTCTGTAAGGAGCTTAGGCGAATTAAAGGTCTCTCTCTCTCTCTCTTGCAAAATCTTAATGATTTACAGGCTAAGAAATTGTTCTGTATTTGCTAACAAGGACTGATAGCTTGTCACTACCCAATACCCATTAACACAGTCTATCACTGTTTGGGACTTTTTCTTACCGGCATCTCACCATGAGTATTTTGAGGAAATGAAGAAAGAGAGGAAAAAAGCTCCACTTAGATGATATCCTAGAATATCTCTGAATTTCTCAAGTTATGTTCTTAAATTTTGATATAAGTATTCAAAGGGTCAACTATGCACAAGTAACCTTTATGCAAAAGCAATTTGATAGTCGAATTTAGTGGACTAATAGTGTACATCACCAAAACTAGCTGATTATTATCACAGTTTTTTTTCCTTTTTTGAAATGCATCACATTTTCCTTGTTGATGTGAAAACAGTCTTGTTCACTTAAAACAAAATGTTTGATATGATTTTTCAATAGAGAATTTATGTTCAAATCTATCTTGTGTTTTTCCAGTGGCGTGTCTGAAAGGGGAGCTCAAAAGGTTCATCAACCGTGGTGGGCCCCATCATGCTTCTCTGTAGTGTTTGTCAAGGCAGCGAAGCGTGACAACAGACAATGCCGAGTTGTTTCCATAAAGCTGGAACCATAATGCTCTATCATTCCATATGTATGATAGAAATTCAAACTTAATGAATTATGAAATGTAACATGATAAGTAGTACCATATAGAGGTATCATGAAATTTACCTTAGACATTTGTTTAATTTATAGAAAATAACGGATTAGATATTGAGACTAAGGATAAACGATTGAGATTAATGATAAAAAAAAAAAATAGAGATTATGGAAGAATAAAGATTAATTATAATTTAAAGTATTATAAATTATAATATTAGATAAGAGAGAGAGAAAGAGTATGTGTGTAAGAGAGAGAAAAAATGTAAGGAAGAATTAAAATGAAATATGATATTTTATAAGAAAAATAAGAAATTTTAAAAATTATTATATAAAATGGGTAAAATAAAAGAAAACTATAAAAATAAAAATAAAAAATTGAATTTTGAAAGGTGTAAGTAATGGGTCGAGATAGCGAGCTTGAAAATTTGTCCGAGCTCTGCCCTTGCATTCGGGCCGGGCTTTTTTACCGAGCCTCATTTTGACATCTTTTAGTACCATAGGATAATCATAATAGTGAAAAGTAGTAGTATAGCGTTTTGCCAACTAAATAACACCATAAAATGATAGTTAATGTATTGCAATCAATGCATGCATAACAACAAGAAGGGTATTATTAATTTTAAAATTAAATGGAATAATTTTCCATTCAAGATTGTAACATGAATGGAAGATGAATACCAATCAATAATCATATATCAAAACTTAACGCTCAACTTTAACTTTATAATATATATTTATATATGACTATTTCTATAATTATAACGAAATAATGCATAATATATTAAATTTTCACACTTCCAAACCAATAATATTATTATATAAATGCTAATTAAAATTAAATTAGATATTACAAGTAATTCGGAAATATAAGATATTTTAGCTTTAAGATTTTTGTAAATGACCTTAATAAAAATATGTCCTTGTGATTTAATTAAATATATATATTTATGAAAATAACATAAAAGTGAATGTATTAAGTATTTCAAATATCAAACAAACATGAAATAATACAAAAATATAATAGTAAAGTAAAAAAAAATCTATGAAATAATAATTTTAAAATATGAAATTAACAATCATTTAAGAGGGAGGTAAAGAGAAGATCTTGGATATATATACTAAACACTTTTTTTTACTTTTTTAACTTTTGTTAATGTAGAGTCCGATTTCACTAAAACTAGTGTGATCAATCGAGTGGCTTCAAAAATTAGATTTTGATATAACATATTAATAAATCATTAGTGTAATATATATATATATATAATAATGATACAAAAAATGAAATAAAATTGAATCAGAAGATTAAGATTAAACCAAATGAAGATAAAACATTGGGATGTCACACCACAATACCGAAAGATGTAACTAGAAGATAAAGAACCCTAAAACTAATTATGTTGTATAGTTATCATACTAATAATATGTTGTAACTAATGGATACGAGAAAAATAGAAAGAATAGAGATTTCTTCCTTTCTTATTATTCTTTAATCTCTACAAATACTTTTATTTATAGCTTCATGAAGTAAGGTGTAGTGGTCATCATCTATAATTTAAGATTCTAAAACAAAGAAATGCGATCTCAAATATTAGCTCAAGCTGTTCAGCCCAATAGATAAAGCCCAAATGATGATTGAGCGATTTGTAAGGCCCAAAAGAACCTCAAGATCCGTATACTTAAAAGAGGATATACAATTTGTTTGTTAGAGAATCAATTAGTTTCCTAATTCAATTCTTCAAAGATTAGTCAAGAATCATTTAGGACATAAATATCGCCGCAATTTTATTATATGTCCCAAATAAATGAATATTTTAAAATTTAAATAAAATAAAATAAAATAATAATTATTTATAAAGTAGATGGTGGGATCCACATTTAAAAATCTTCTACTGTTCTATTTACATAGAAGTTAGAACTGTTTTTCTCCCAAACGCTTCTCTCAGACAGTTAAAGTCAGAAGACACTGACACGGGACTTGAATTTTGCAGATTGACACAGTACGCATGCACCCGTTAGATATATAGATCAGGATGAAATATTAACCGTTCGATTATGGATGAGAACACATCAGCCGGATTCCGCTCGATCGAACGGTACTGTTTGAACTGATACCTTTTACGTCGTGTTCAAGAGTCAAACCTAAGTGCTGCGTGGAAAAATTCGGTTTGTACTTTCCTAATTGTAAAATATAAACGAAAAATATATTATTATTCTATTTTATAATTTAAGAAAAAATTGAAATCGGGATTGATCAATTCAAATTTAAATCGACAAAGGGTAATTATGTCATTTCGGTAACACTCTATTTCGGAAATCCAGGCGCATTTCCCATAAAGTCCCGCAATTTTCTACTTAAATCAAATCTAACAAATTAAAATATATAAAAAGGGAAAAAAAAATAGAAATTTTATTATTTATTTATTTATTTATTCTATTTTTGTAAATAGAAATAATATTTAAATTCGATTTTTTATATGTGAGGTTTTAATAATATATAATTGATTTGAACTAAAGACAAGCGCCCTTTAAAGTTAATCCTTTCTGTCATTTTTGCTTTTTACAGAGAGAGTCGTTTTCTTGTTAAAAATCCTTTTTTTTTTTTAATAGAGATAGTGGAAGCAGATAAAATAGTAAAATACAGAGGAGAGATAAGTGAAAGCGAGAGGGTCTAGAGAGAGAGGAATCAATCATGGCCATGGAGGAGTTTGAAGCTCTGGATTGGTTTGTCTGAATTTTCTTTTCTTCTCTTTGCTCTGTATAGAAAGAAGTTCTACTGGATTTTGGTGAGTACGTCAGATCGATTTTGCTCCAAAAAAAAAAATAATAATAATAAAATAAGTTGCAGTCTTCTTATTTAGTTCATGTTGGTGTTTTCTTTCGATCTTTTTTTTTTTTTTTTTTTTTAAATAATAAAGAAATCTTATTTGGATATGGATATGAGTTATGGTTATTTTGTTTAGAGTTGCTTAGAAACTATGATGTTTTTTGGAGGTAAAGATATGTCTTTTTTTCGTTAGTCTTACCTAAAAACAATCAAAGTGTTCTGAATTGGTTTTTAGTGTGAAAAAGTTTTGATTTTTCATATTCATTTGCTTGATTTCTATACTTTTCCTTCTACTTCATGTTTATGATTTTTGGAGGTAAAGATCCGTCTTATTTTTTATGATTTTTCTTTTTGAAAATTTATCTTCGAAGTGTCGAAAGTTCCTTTTTTTTGTTTTGTTATTTTGTTTTCATTTTGATGGTGGGTGTTTTTCTTGGGTCTGAAAGAGCATGACTATTTCGAGGTTGCATGTGTTCTTTGGTAATGATTATGTTGTCGTCTCCCCCACTTTGGTAAAAAAGTTGATGTCCGTTTCAATATCATTTTGCCTAAGAGTTAGAATTTTTTTTCCAAGTCAAAGCGGGGAAAAAATGCTTCTCTTTTTTTCTTTTTGTTGTGTTTGTTCAAAATGACTACCGTTTCTTGGATTTGCGTAGATATTGATGGTGAAGTAAAATTACTGAGCTGAATTTTCTTTCATTTTCACTTTTCATTTCTGGGTTTTAATTGATCTGCAATTTTTTTTTTTTAATATTTGAACAAAAAAAAAATTAAACTTTTTGGTTCCTCTTTAATTATCCTATTATGTTTTATCTCCACATATAAATCTTCATCCATTTTCTCCCTGCAGGGTTCAAGATGGATTTTTCCGAGTCTACAAAAATTGTGTACAATAGAATCCAAAAACTAGAGCCTGAAAATGTGTCTAAAATCATAGGCTATCTGTTACTGCAAGACCATGGGGAAAGAGAGATGATCCGGCTCGCATTTAGCCCTGACAATTTGATCTGTTCTTTGATCAACAAAGCTAAAACCGAGCTTGGATTATCTACCCCATCCCCCACAGTATCTATCCCTATATCCGAAATTGACTTACAGTTCACACCTTACTCACCTTCTTCTTCTCATCTGATTACACCAAATTCCTATTGGGATTCGGTTTCGGAAGATTATCATCTCCTTAACCAGATTCAATTATTGAGTTTAGAAGATCAGTTAGAGTCTGTTAATTCCATTAACGGTTTGGATTTTTCGAGCAATAATAATAACTACTTTTACCCTGAACCGGCATTAGGTGTGAGAACTAGTAGAAGGTCTCCTAGCTTATTGGATTCTCCGTTCAAGGCTTGCCATTACTTTAGTAAAGGGTTTTGTAGGCACGGGAATAACTGCCGTTATTTCCATGGCCACCCTATGCCCGAAAATTTTTCTCAAATTTTCGGGCCTTTGAGTAATAATTCAAATGAGTTGATTATTACTAATGATCATCAAGACCATGGTGTTATCTCTCCGGTTTCTCTTGACAAGCTAGAGGTTGAGATTATTGAGATTTTGAAATCGAGAAGAGGGGTCCCAGTTTCGATCGCATCCTTGCCGTTGATTTATTTTGAGAAATACGGAAAGACCCTTCAAGCTGATGGTTATCTTACCGAGAGTCAGAGACATGGAAAGGCCGGTTATAATTTGACCAAGCTTCTTGCTCGGTTGCAGAATAACATTCGCCTCATTGACAGGTGAAAATCCTATGTTCTCTTTTCCCTTCTTAGAAATGAAGTTTAAAAAATTAGATAGATAATTTGAATTTTGTATTGTTGGATCATAGGCCTCATGGACAGCATTCAATTATATTGGCTGAAGATATTCTGAAATATCTAGAATATTCCGGCGAGAGATTCGAACCTTCTGGAATTGTTGCCGGGTCTCAGCAGATTTATTTAACCTTTCCGGCAATGAGTGCTTTCACAGAGCAGGATGTTTCTAATTATTTCAAGTAAGAACATATCTAGAATTTACTCACTTTTATATATACCTTTATTGTGTTTAATTTATCTAATTACTTTTTCGGTTGTCTATTTATGCAGCCAATTTGGACCCGTTCAAGATGTCAGGATTCCATGTCAGCAGAAGAGGATGTTTGGATTTGTCACGTTCGTTTTTGCCGAGACAGTGAAAGAAATTCTAGCAAAGGGAAATCCTCACTTCGTGTGTGGGGCCCGTGTCCTGGTTAAACCATATAGAGAGAAATCAAGGGTCTTTGAGAGGTAGAAAACTTTTCTTCATCTTTGCTAATATGAGATCATATTAGTTTTAAGACTAAAAAGCAATTAAAGGTAGCATTATTGTTATTTTAAGAGCCGAAATGCCCACCACTTCTATATTACCAATCATTAAAGTGGGTAAGTATTTTAATTTAAGCACTACTTTTGTGTATCTAAACCAGCTGGCTTCCTTGCTTTTTTGAGAAAATCTATTGATTACTTTATATCAATGATAATCTAGCCTCTACTATTTTATATTACTATATTTATTAATCTTTTAAAATATGTTTTTTTTTTCTTTTCTTCGTAGTCGCATAATATATGTTCATCTCTTGAATTTAATATTTAAAAATCTTTCGTGCAGGAAATGTGGTGGTGCTGAAAATTCACAGCTCCCTTTGTACTTCAATCAGCATTTCATGGATGGAGACTCTGATTTGCACTCAAGTAAAGAAAAATAGATTATCCTTTATAAGTTTACTTGTTTGATAGTTTTATTTTATTATTAATTTTTTTTTTTCTGACGTTTATTATCTTAGTGCCGAGAGTTTGTGATAACCCGAGATTTATGAGAAAGAGATTCATCGAGGAAAATGAGCAAGCATGTCAACTCGATCAAAATCACTTGCAATTTGCAATGAAAAACTGGTCTTCTCATCCTTATTTTGGCTACTCCATGGAGGAGTTTAAACACCCGGAAGGTCTAAAATGCTTTCCGATTTCCTATATATGTTTATTTACTTATTTAATTTCTTTCTCCATCTTTTTCCTGAGGATTGTATTTTTGTAATTGAATATGATAGGTCGGGTCGAACAAGCGGAGTTCCCTTCTGCCGAGCGGTTCAATTACTTGCTCGATGTTTTGAACAATGGCTCGACAAGTAGTGAGGATCAGGTCATACAAAATGTTAGAAGTAGATAATTTGTGATGTTCTTAATCTTATATCATTTATTTATTTATCAAACATAATTTGTGATTTCGGGTTTCTGTTTATTGATCTTAATAGCAGCACTCAAGGACTTAACCTTCCAGATAGTCCATTTGCAGCTCCTATACGGAGTAGGATTCCAACAGTTACGTAGAAGAAGAAAGACTTCTCATCAGAGTTATAGAGCTTAGATAAACACGGAGATATTACTAAATCCGAAGATATAGTCTCAAAAGCGGTGTTCTGATATTTGGTTCGGTATGATACGACAAAGGACTTTATTTTGCTTCATTTATTTTTCAATATTCTCATTGGTGGGTAAATCAAGCTCCATAGAAGGCTAGTTATAGTTCAATCTCAACTCAAGATTGCAAAGGAGGATATAGAAAGCTAAATATATCACAGGTTTCTAGTTATAGTTCTTTTCATATTTCATTTTTATTTTAAATGTTATCATAGAAGGCTAGTCAGAAGGCTTGTTTTGGTTACAAATGTAATATAAACTTTATCTAGATGAATTATATTAACATATATATATATATATATATATATATATGTTATATATATATATATATATATATATATATATATATATATGTTATATATATATATATATGTGTGTGTCAATGGTGCAGAGAAAAAGAGGAAAGGAGTAGGAATGTCAACTAAGAAAGGAGTACTAATTAATAAAAATATCAAGTTTTCAATAGAAGCTTTCATCTCCAAGGGTTTTTTTATTTATCTTATACTTTTTTCTACTTCCTTTCTGTGACTTTTTTAATGGTACAAATTGTCATCGTTGACAGCCACCTTATCTTTAGTCTAGATATGGTGATCGTTGCTGATAAGGTTCATTGAATTAAACCAAATCTCGGATCCAAAATCGCAGGTTAAGTTGATCGTTGGTTGCCCTGATTCAATGACCCACCGATCCGGTCTCCTGATTGAGGCAGGAACCTCCTTAGACTGAGATTGACTGACCTTGGAATCGGTTTGGATAGACAATGGCGCATCCCACTATTATTATTATTATTATTATTTTGTTATTTTGTATGCGTGTTTGTATGTTCAAGAAAACGTCTCCAAAGAAACTTTACACTGACAAAAATTGAAAAACAGTTGAACGAACCCAAAATGATAAAGTTTGATTTTGAAATTTTGAAGTCACCCAACAAAAAGTTTGAAAAATACTTTTAAAAAATGCTTATTCATCTAAATCTAACAATGCAAACCTCTTTTATTTCGCTTCTTCACCGCTAACTATTCCTCATCAAGAAAATTGAACAATGAAAGGAATTTGTTAAAGTGAAAATCTCATATCAACTTGTTTATTTCAATAGAAGAAGATGCAGGATGCAAAACTCAAGTGTGAAAATGAATTAATTTATGTTTCCAAATGAAACCGTGATATGATTTCATTTTTCAAATTACGAGCATGAGTACGACTCGTGCAAGAATTTCTTCTTAAAAGAAAAAAAAAAAAAAGAAGAAGATGTAAGTATAATTAATAATAAAAGTCGAATTTTAATCGGGGTCTTCACCCCAACCCCCATCAATGGTAGTACAAATTTATGTATATTTATAATTCACCGTCTATTTCATATTGAAGAATGAGATTGAAAGTATTAAATGTAGTATAATACTTTTTTTGAGAAATTTTTTTTCGGTAGAGATTCTTCCGAAAGAATAATAAAAAGAAAAATCTTGTTATCTCTACGTGCGCACACATGTCCTATTATGTTGAGGATCGACTTAAAAAATCATGGTATAAGTCTCAACGATCAATTCACGTAAGGCAAATGTATTCTATTTTCATAAAGATGTAGATTAATTTATATGTATATAAATAATCGCAAAAATATTTTTAAAAATTTTTTATTATATATTGAGACCAATTGTTCATTTCCGCTGCATGGTTATGAACCGCCGATTTCCAACATATATAAAGTACACACATTCCTAGGGTTCTGAATAAGGTTGCTTATAAACTGTCCCATGAAGAGAGAGAAAAAGTGAGCCAAAAATTCTTATAATCTATTCTCTCTCTCTACCTTCCTCTCCAAATCTTTCTCAAAGTGTTGAATGAGTTCCTTGAACCAAAAGTGAGAGTTGTCAATCGTGTGGACCATGGTTGGAGGCTGGGTGACGGCTTGGAACTGGCAAGAAGGTGGCAGTGGTAGTGGAGCTTGGTGGCCATCAACTGTATTTAGAGAAGAGTGAAGAATTGATCGGTTCTTGAAGGAGCATTATAAGTGCCCCATTAGGGTTGGTCAAAAATCACAAGTGTGCTTCCCCTCCTCCTTGGCTGAAATTCTAGTGTGAGAGTGCTAGTGTGTTCCCATCTCTTTTCCCCGAGCCCCCGAGTCTTTTGATTCATAAGTTGAATATTTAGATACAAAAATAAACTGAGTGAATTAAATCATATAAATAATGATTAAAGGACGAACATGTAGACATTTATTCTCCCTTCAATTTGGATTGCAAAGGAAATCGAAGTTGTTTCGCTAGCTTCGCTTTGCTTGTCAAGATTGGAAACTTTTTTCCTAATCTTAAAATTTTATTTTAATGAGATTTACGTTTTCTGCAAAAATAATATATACGAGATATACAATTATTGTATGATCGTTCTTGGTATTAATTTACATTTTAATTGAATTAGATCTGAAAATTTTAAATTACTATTTCCGTTGCTTTGTATATGCGTAAATCCTAACCGCTGGTAGACTATGGATGTACATAAATTTGCATTAGCATACTTGCTCATATATTTGCCCTAGCATGCTTGGAAATGAGCCACCCATTACCACCTTCTACACAACCTTAAAAGACATGTTTGGTTTGATTCTTTGAGTGGAATGATAATGCGAATGAAAATATGAATTATGACTTATTGTGTCCTTTTGGATTCACAGGGAATGACTAAGAAAGATATATTTTTATTCTCTTTTTAACCCAATCACGTGTTTTGTTATCTTAAATTTTGAAAACTACACAATGATTCCAATACAGTTTAAATAATACATAAAAGAACTCTTATAAATAGAATGGGCAAATCTATTTCCCCCAAAATATATCAATTTGAGAATGAATAGATGAATACTTTTTTCATTCAAAGATGACATTTTATCATAAAATCGAACCAAACAATTAAACAAAATGCATTATAATTTCATTTCCATTCCAAAAATTGGAACAATCCTAATAGTTTTCTGCTTTGTATACATGATCATGATCCGTTTGTATTTTGATTAAATAAACTAAAATTTATATGGTAAAATATTTAAATTAATTTTCATATTTTAATAAGGTTTTCTTAAATAATATAAATATAGATTTTAATCATTTTCGTTTTATTTTCTTTTAAAGAATACCGGAGAGCAATCTTAACTATTGATGTAAGCCTCTTCATACATGTGTATGAAGTAATAGTTAAAATTTTCTCAAATGTACTAGAAAGAAAAATGAAATGAAAAGATGTCATTTCATTTCATAATATACAATTATAAATTTAGTTTTCTAATGGGAAAGCACAATGTGAATCCCAATTCTTCTGTCCAATAGGACTCAAACTTGCAAACCATAATATCATCATCACCTGTACATGAGACATCTCTAATATTATACTTGTTATCGGCCAAGTTACTTTGACTTTGACTTGGATTGGATTGGATTGGATTGTGTAGGACTTTACAATAATGCAATCTGCATTGAATCAAGTTATATATATTAAAACTGAATCATAGTTTTAATAAGGCGATCCAGCCAGCAATGCAGCAATAATTATCGACCGTGACATATATCATAATATTACATGAAAGAAAATGACGTTGATATTGATTATTTTGTCACACCTGGTGGGGTCTACGGACCGGCTTTGATACTGCATGAGATTTGGGGACCCACCACCGAATTGTAGTCGTTGAAAGAAAATTTTGAGCTACTTACATAATAATTTGGCAAGTTGAAGAACCGAATAAGTATGATTTCTATGCATTGGACTCTTGGTCATGATTGGGTATCTTGTTATCTATAATTAAATTTCTTGGATTAGAAATGGCTGGAATTTGGTAATCTTAGTTGCGATTGTGACTTAGATTGCATCCACTAATCAACCAGACCATTTTACCTAGCATGCAGTACATAACAACTGGTCTCTTGGACTCCTTGGTCCTCTCTAGTTGGAATTTTTTATGGATTAGAGAGGAATCCTTTCCTATTTTTATTATAAACTAAAATTTGTTGTCAAAGTATAATTTTGAGGAGGTATTTCAGGATGCATGTACTTGGAATAAAAACTGTATTTATATGTCAACCCTTTAGAATCTTGCCATTTGACATTTTTAATAATAAAAAAAAGGGTGAAATACAACTTAATGTCAATAAGAAATATAAGTATAATTCTTATTTAGAAACTTTTTAAAGCAGCATTTACAATAATTTTTTTTTTTTTTTTTTAGTTTCAATTGCACCCACTTTCTTCATTTCTTAAAAAGATTGATCCCAAATTGAAATATTAGGTTTAAAAATATTTAAAAATTTTTTTAATTAGGGGTAAATTTTTTAAGGAAAAGATGAAATTCAGTGTGATATATATTTTTTAAATTTATTATTAGTATAAATCCCATTTTTAAATTTTTTTTAGGTATAAGTTATATATTTGTTTCTATTTTGACATTAAACTGTATTTCACCCTAAAAAAATATTGACATCAACAAAATCGTTTCATATTTAAAAAATAAAAATTATAATACTTAAAAAATATTCATATTCATATATATATAAAAAATAATTTATCTTGATATTTTTTTGTTCATTTTATTTATTCACTTTTATCTAGTTTATGGTTTAATCTAAGTATGTCCACAACTAATATGTATGAATGCGTCTCTAATCACTACATTTAAGTATGCCTGGCTCTAAATTTAAAAAAGATAATCTTATGAACCCATTAATAATAGAACGTGACTCTAAAATAAGTGTGTTCGGTCCTAATTAGTTCATATGGGAGTTTCCAACGTTCGGCGTTACCAACGTTCGGCGTTACCAACGTTCGCGCCTGTTCTAGAAATATATATATATATATATTTGCATTTTGGCCCCTTTATGTTCCTGGAAATGATTTTTGCAGGTTGCTGAGAACGAGAAGAAATATTAGGGAGGAAGAAGACGAAGGGAGAGAGGGAGAGAGAGAGAGAGAGACTGTGAGTCTGTGAGCAGGCCTATACCTCTTATCTTGTGGCTCATATCTACGAGCCCATCAATTGCATTCTGCCTTGCCCATCAATTATATATACCTTTTATAAATTTTCTTTTCTTGTGTCATACAAAAAATAAAAGTATGTTATAAGTAGTACTATTAAAGGTGCACATGTCCGTTCAAAGGTTTTAAAATACTTACAAGAAGTTCTAAAAAATATTGGCTAGTTGTTACAAAGCATCAAAAATAGTTATTTACCTAACTATTTACGATATTAAATGGAAGTTGATAACTAGATTAACTATTTACCCTTAGTATTTATAATATGAAAAATAATATATGAGCATTTGCCTAATAAACATAAACATGACTCACAAAATAATTATAAATATGAGTCCATATAATATATGAAACATGTAAGTAAATGTTCTTTTTAAAATTCTTCTAATTGTTTTCAACTTTGATCTTTATTTATGACGTTTGAAATAGTATACACATTCTTGGTTGGCATATCGGTTCGTACCATATCAAAAATTTTAAATTACAATTTCTACTACCACGTCTTGTAGGAACTAATAGTTTCTATTTCTGATTAAAAAAATGTTTCTTCTTAAATTTAAGAACAATACTTTTAGTATTACATTAGATGATATCTTTTATGGTAAATTTAATATGATAAAACTCATCTCAATATTAAACAAGTACATAGAAGAAACGTTTGATATGATTGAAACAAGTCTTGACATTATCGATTAAATCATTTAAACGAAACAATAATTCACAAAGTTGTTTCTATGGATATTTTATGTCCAATTGATTCAGAATCAATAGCAACTTGCGAACCATTGTTTATTAAGTATGATAAATGATTTTCTATTAATTGAAAAGAAGAAAAAAAATCATTTCTTGATAGAGACCTCCTAGAATGTCAAGATGGAGGTATCATACCTTATTAGATATAGTTTGATTAGTCAGATAAATCTTATATAAGATATTCAAGGGTTTACCTATAAATATTATTGTTGTGCACGAAATAGAATTCCCTCCAATTACCTTTCTCTTCTACTTCATATAAGATATGGAGTGGTAGAAGATTAGCATTAATCTATATTATGATATGAAAATATGATTTGAAATGACATTTGAAAAATATTATTTTATGTGATACCTAAAGGGATGGTAAGATATTGTTTCTTTCATACTCTATAAAAATAATGTTTGTCAAGTAAACCACTACCTTCGTGTAAAAGGAAACTGTAAAATCTCCGAGTGCATAATGGATTCGTAGATCTAGTATTTTTTTCGGGTTGTCCCAACAACACAAATTTCTGTTAGAAAATCATGATAAGGGTTTGGCCATATTGATGACCCTAGGATGCATTCTAAGGCTATTAGTAGCTTGAATTTCGATAAATAGATTCAAGTCATGAGATCCAAAGTGAACTTCATACATGCCTAATAAATATTGTTCTTAGTAAATACACCTACCGGAATAATTCCTAAAGAATGCACAAATATTACTTGTCCTTGTAGTCAACCATGATTAACAAATATGCAAATAGATGTGAAAAATCGTTATTATAAACGGTGACCTCGAATCAAAAGTATGAATAATGCAACCCGAGGTTTTCACATAGAATTATACAAAGAAATTCTATGAGCTACAAGAATCTATTTATGGATTGAAACAAGCATCTCAGAATTGAAACATCTATTTTGATAAAACGACCAAATTGTTTGGTTTCATTTAGAAAAAAGATGATCATTTTTTGTACACAAAGGTTAGTGGACATACAAAAACGTTCATAAATTCCTTATACAAATGACACACTACTCACTAAAGAATGAAGTAGTGATGATATCATTTGTTAAACTTTAATTATTAAAATACTCCTCCATAAACTTTTGTTAAGATATATGAAAATAATTCAAAAAATTGTTTGGCCTGACATAATTGACATAGACAAAATAGCTAAAGATATTTAGCATGATGGATTCCAAGAGATGACTTTTGCCAATGAGTCAAGGAATCCGGTTCTCTTAAGAGATGTCAATAGACATGGTAAGAGAGATATAATATGTGTATAGTTCCCTATACTTTGGCAATGGGTCTATCATATATGTTGTATGCATGCTACCTAATATACCTCTCACTCTAAAGATTTATGAGAAGATTCGAATGAATCAGGTTGACAAATATTGAGATGTTATTAAAAATGTCCTTAAGTGGTTAAAGGGATGAAAATATATTCTTAACTCTATAAAGCATCCGAATTGAAAAATGAGATTTTACAAACTCTATTTTTTTAATTAGATATCAATGCTCATAAACCAGTTCCGTTTTGGTTTTTGGGCTAGAAAAAAGGAGCGGTAAATTAAAAAAGTTATATATCAGGAAACGACTGAAAAATCATCTATTGTACTATACTTTGGAAGTAATAAAATATGTGTTTTGGGTTAAAGGTTCATGATTAAAGTTAATGCAGTTCCTAACATTATTAATCACTAATAATTGACTACAAAAATAATAATGCAATTGTGCAAACAAAAGGGAACCTAAGTCTCATCAAAGTCCAAACACGTACAACAGTATTTTCAGTTTATTCTATATCGGCTCAGAATATAAATATAAATATAGAGAGAGTCAATATATATAACATAGTAGGTTCATTGATTAAAAGGATTTTCCAGCAAAAATTAGATTGTCATCCTAAAAAATAAGAATTAGATTCTAAAATGATTGACTTTAATATAAGTGAGAGGTTGAAATTATATGTTTATAACGTCAATCGGGTTAGACCTCATGAATATATATTTTGTATTGTATAATTTTATTTATGAATATTAGTAATATGATTGTTTATTATTTGTTACGTATTTAATAATAAGTGCATATTTATTTATCATATCTATGTGATAATTACTTTAAATTTAATATGAAATTTCTTAAAATTTACGAATTGTATCTATATGCATGGACTAACAATTGTTAGCGGCTTTCTTTCCAATCCAGCAGGAGAACATTATGATGTAGTAAATTTGATCACGATATGTCTTTGAGCCAGGCCCATCACAGGCTTGTCTTAAAAGTAAAAGAACATTATTATGACGGTACCAAGTATTTAGATACGACAGAAAAAGAAGTATATTTTAGATTACTTGACCACTATTTTAGGGGTTGCTGTGGCATGGCAATCCAGCTTGCAAAGATGTGCTGCGCTTTCCATTATTGAAAGGTTGAGGTTTTCATTCAAGATAGTTAATTTTATCAAATTTTAAGACCGATATTTAAGAATTTATTTATAAAATGATAAAGTTGAGGACGTTACATACTTAGCAACTTCTTATCTTGACCCATGCTGAGTCTATGATGAATCAATCACATCCATATTAGCTTATCAATTCTCTATTTCATTGGACCGTCTTTTCCCGGTCCACTTTTCTTAAGGGAAAAATTACAACTAGTATAAGAACTGCAAAGAGATTTAATTTTCTTTTTATAAGAATATTTTATTTTATTTTAACTGGGTTTCAAATGAAAACACTGTGTCAACTTCTTACGACTTAACATTATCGTCTTAATAAAGATATACATGTCATGCTATAATATAGAAGCATATTAATGTTAGGTATTATTGGATATGAAATGTTCCTAAACTCAAAATTTTTAAGACTTAAGAAGATTCACACTAATGAAAATGGTGCCAATATTGCTGGCTGGCAAAGACTCTAGCAAGAGATCACTAACTAATTAAGGTCCTCTATGACTTCTTACTACTCACACTAAAGAGCTCTTCGACATAAGAATTGACTGGTTTTTGTGCTTACGGTTATATTTCTCTACTTGACTGTTTCATGGGCAGGTTCAAAATAAGATGGAGAGTTTTCAACTCTTCATTATAATTTTATTTCCGGCCAACACGTATCGTACCCTGAATGGTATACCAAAACACTCAAAATTCACGTATTAAATCAATTTAATTAAAAAAACTCTCTCATGATCTTGTGAACGTAATTACGCGGGAGGGGGAAACAACCCCCCCTCCCTCCCTATCCCCTCCTCCCTCCTCCCTCCTTTTCCTCCTCCATTCCATCTATCACCTGTCTTATTTTCCGATCTGCTTTTTCGTTGGCATTTTATTTTCTCCCGTTGTGAGAGGTAGTATCTTTTGTTAAGAGTTTTAGTTCTTCATCTTAAGTTTTAAGTTATGCTTTTTAAGTGTTCGATAAAATACCTAGAAGAGTCGTTTATCTTTGAGTATACATATAGTGCTGAGACATACAATACAATTTACTCGGATTTTACCTTGTCGTATAGAGACATGTGATCTAACGGATAAGTGTTTTTCACCCCTTATTCTTTTGACATTATATTATCGAGTTTGTTAAAGTTGTGGTGTTGTAATATGCTACTATTTTTCAGCTTTAGCCGTCGTTTATGTTTAGTAGTCTTATGGCTTATGAAGTTATTTGGCAGTCGATCTTGAATCATTTATTTTTGTTTAGTTCTTAAGTAAGTTTATAATATGAAGTTATGTTCAGTAGTCTTATTTTTGTTTAAAATAAAAATTAAGTATTCGAATCATAAAAAATATAAAAAAAATCATTACTGTTTTACTATATAGGTTCTGTCATGACATTAAAGATTTAACAACAGTGTTAATTGAACCGGCACAAGAACAACACAAATCCATTTATACCAAGTCCAATCATGCTTATCTTGTATATTTCCGTTTCCGTGGTTGGGCCCTATTAAAATTGCCACCCGTATCTAAAGCGAATCCAAGATATATGAACATAACAGCTTACGTGATTGTCTAGACTTAATGTTATAGCATACTTTTATACAAAGTCGCAAGGATAATTATAGACTGCTGCTTGAGGTGATTAGTAAACGTCCCTTCTTGTTTTCCCTCTTAATGGAGGAAAAATGGGAGTATATATATAAATTAGCTTACCATATCAGTTTTACAAGCTATCTACATATAACAATTTCAATCCTACAAGTTTCATAAATTTTCCCTTTTAAATAAGTATGAAATGATTAACATATAAATAGTTATAATCCCCTCTTTTCTTATTCCCTCACCGCCCACCCGAGTACTTATTATTATTACGAATTAGGAGGCATCCAATATCGGTCAAACAAAAAAGTCGACAAATCAAACGTTGACTGGCATTTTGCAGAGGAACATGAGTGATAGTGCGGAATTATCTCCACCGCCAACTCTTCCACTTCCACCGCTATGACCAAGCCTCTCGTAATAATCAACACTAAACAGCGAGAGAGAGAGTTGAATCTCGTCGTTGGTCCAAGCTCGTCGACTGACCACTAAATTTGAGCCACCGAGCCGACTCAATACTGGCCGAATGCACACCATATAGAGCCTCTTGTAGCCACCGAGGGCCACCACCACTGGCCTGATGGAAGAGGCTGGAGGCGGGTAGGACACGTGACGAAAGCAGAGGTGCTCCCAAATAGAGTCGTTACGAGCTATGTCGCACCACAGGTGGCAGACACATGCGGCCACACTTAGCGTGGGGCCATCGAGTCGTTTAAGGATTTCAATGAGGACGTCGAGGTTATCGTTGATGAAGAACTTGGGTTTTATGATATGTTTCTGCATTGCGGTTGCCGGTGCAATACTGAACTAGCTAGCTAACTAGTATATATCTTCTAGACTTGAGGACGCCAAGGTTTCGAGAGAGAGAGAGAGAGAGAGAATGGAGAGAGTTTAAAATTGTTTGTTTAAAATAGACGTATATTTAAAGTGATTAGCTAATGTGATAGTTATATAAGTTGAAGTGATTCATATACATGTACTAAAGTCGATTGAAGGTGATCGATAAATTAAAAATAAATAATAAATAATTGCTTTCTTAGATTTGAACACACACAAACGTCCCTTATTGGCATGGCCATCCAAAAAAGATAAAAACAGAAAAAACGAGGGCTAAAAGAAATAATTTAACACAAATCTATTCATATTGCGCGGTTACCTCTAATTGCATCATTAATTACACCGTTACCGTCCAATAATGCTAATAAAAAACTGTAATATATATATATAATTAATTTTTTTTAAAAAAAGTAAAAAGTAAATGCTAAATAATTAAGATTATAACTTAAATGGTAAAAATTAATTATAAGCAACAACTACAAATAAAGTAATAATTATACTTTAAACTTTACTTTTCACCTTCTCACGTGAGTCGCACACCAAAATTTTCGGTCTTTAAAATTAAAAAGAATAAAATTAGACAAAATAAAAAAAATAATATAATTGTCAACATTTTAGGTGGATTCTATTTTTGTCATGTTATTTTTATCTTCTATGTTTATAAATTTCAATCAAATATATTTATCTAATGGATTTTATGATTACCACATTAAAAGTAAAAGAGAAAAAATATTATATATCATTTTTCTATAAGAACTAAATACGAGGTAGTAAAAAATGTTATATCTATCTCTTCCCTATCTTTCACTCAGACAACTGATAAGAACCGTTCTTCATATTTTTTCAAACGAAATGCTTCTCCAATCCAATTTTGACCAACTCATTTACTAATTTCTAATCTAATTTTCTCAATTTCTGAAGTTTGGAAACGTGAAAATGAAAAAGAATTATAAGAATCGTTGGATCGGAAACTCATATTTAGAATTTGGTCTGGATCGAAAACTCAAACCAAAATCGAGTTCTCAATTTAAGTTCCTAGTCTAAACTGATTTCTTAGTCTAGAAGGACATATATAGTAACTACCTTCCAGATTGAAAACTCGGTTTGAACCGGAACTTAGACCGAGTTCTTAGTTTTAAGAGATAGAAATCATGTATCAGTACTTTTAGACTAATAAATTAATATGAATTCTCAGCTTACAGACTAAATATCAGTCTCTAGATTTCATATTCAGATTTATAATAGTTGCTAGTAAAAGATATAAACAATTTTTTTTTCCTTAATCGCTCTCTTTAGTTTCCAAATTCAAACTCACCGACTGAGTCAAAAGTTTTGAGTGCCATGGCCATAGTCAACATTCAGAGAGAGAAATTGAAGTTTTAATTGTGAAAAAAATAAAAAAGAGAAATTGGTCAAATATATTTAATAAATTAATCATATTATAAATTAAAATACCTATATTTTAGTTAAATTAAGTTTTTAATTTTTCTTACAATATAATATTTTCTTAATTCTTAAAATAAAAATAAAAAACTGAAATATTATGAGAGAGAGAGAGAGAGGAAATAATAATTGGAATCTGTCTTCAAATTTTAGGTACCTAAGACAGCCTTAATTGCCTTGACCTAGGATCAGGCCTGCTAATCGTGTGTGATCATGTCTGGTTTGCTAGGCTCTCGACCTATAAGCAATTGAGTCAATTGTGGCGTGGGCCTCTAGATTTTTTTCCTTAGAACAAGGTACAAGGGAATTTGACTTGGGACAGATTTGGAGAAATGAATGAAATAAAATAGTTTTAATTACGAGGACAACAAGTCTAACGTAGGGATTGTTTCTTAGTGTGCCTGTATACGTGTGTCCGGTTGTCTCTGGGAGAGAGAGTGAGAGAGTGAGAGAGGGAGAGAAGAGTATCGGGGGAGGAGGTAGATGCGGCCAAAGAAAAAGTTCCAAGGCATAGAACAGGAATCAGTGCTGCGTTTTTTCCTCCTCTTTGTGGTTTTGCGAGCTTAGCCGTATTAGTTGTTTCTTGCCTTCCGTTTTCATATTTCAACATCACTCTTGGGGAAATGGGACTGCTTTATTTATTTAATATATTTTTTTTCTATTTATAAATTAACCATGCACGAGTTCTCTCTTCGTGTATTTTTTACCCCAAGAGATGAGAATTTTGATTAAACTTTCACCGAGGTAAAATCAATGTACATGTTCTCAAACTGATTTTTATCGTCCTTTTAATCTATTAGATTGATGTTTAATGATTTTTTACTTTTTTTTTTTCTAAAAGAAATCGTTACTACTCACTGATCAGCCTTCAATAAAAGTAAGACAGACAAAACATATTAAAGAATGAGGATGACATGAGAACCGAAACATCCAACAAATAGAAATTACTTTGCATGAAATTCTAAGAAAACCTAAACCTACCTTATCATACAAAAATTTCAGCTCAGTAAAAGTAAAAAAATTATTTAATTTTAATTAGAATTTCTGGGTTTAAGTTGAATTTGATAAAATATGATTTTAATTATAAATATTATATATATATATATATTTATATATTTTTGTAATAATGCAAGTTCCTAAGAAATTATTTAAAAAAATTGACAGTAGGTGTAGTATTAAGCCGGTTACCAATCAAACAAAAAAGCAGAAGACCTTTTGACATATCTTATAACCAGAACTCATATGATTGTCTCGTGGGATTCGGCTTTTGTTTTAGAAAGGAAAGCCCAAATACTTGGACAATGAAAGCACGTAATAAAAATATCATTAAAATACAGAGCAGTAATGAAATCGACATGCATTATGTTTAATTTACAAAAGACTTTTTTGTGAAGGGATCAGTACTCTCTACCTCATAGGACCACTTGTCTTGTTTCATGTTGGATTTATTTGTTTGACATCTTTGAGAAGCACTATTCCATGGTCTTGCCGAGAGGTACTTGATAATTGCTACAATACAACCAGAAACCCTAATTCTTATTAAATTTTAATAATATACATAACACTACATACACACATATATATATATATACATTAATGTATGTAAGTCAGTAGTACTTTTTCAGGGACTATCATTTGTACTTTGTTGTAAAGTATTCGCCACAAACTGAAAGGTCAACAACTGCATTTATTTTTCTGTCTAAGTTAAGAACCCAAAATCTTACTAGACATTATGCTGATGTTATTTTGTTATTATCATTCATATATATATATACATATTTTATTACAAAATTATATGGAAGTATGTAGTTGGGTTGATCAAGTTAACAGGTAATTATAGCTCTGTGCCCAACCACAAAATGATAAAAACTTGGAAACAATATGAACAAAACGAAGAGGTAAGTAATAAGAAGGTATACAGAAGGAACAATGAAGAAACTACATTTGAGGTTTTAGTATGACATCTTACACTAACTGCTCTCCTAGCTACAAGCAAGTAGTCTCGGAATCTCTAAGTCTCTCGTTTCATGGAACTATTGGTTATTAGTTATTGAATAAATATTGTCGTCTCAAATGTGTATTTTATTGGGTAACTAATTACCGATTAATTTTCTAAACAAGTCAGACACATAAATGTCACTGGTTCGTAAAAAATTGGTTAAACTTGAAGCCGAGAAATCAAGCCCAAATATATATACAATATAATATATATATATATATATATATACATACATACATACATGTATACATACATTTTTAGTGATTGAGTAAAAATTTCAGGAGAGTAGTAAAACCCGTATAAAATATGTGTAGACAATGAAATACGTGTCTACCAAAGCGATGAAGGAAAGAGTATTATATTTGGAGAGAAGGAAATTAATTTCCTTCATTAGATTTCGATTTTCAACGGTAATAAGAGATTTCTAAGTATTTTTTTAAAGAGATGCAAATTATTCAAATAATTTCCTTCATGAGGATCTTCTGGAGACAATTTTTGATTGCTCCTTGACCATGGAACAGTTTCCAAGTGTACTTGATTTATGTTTTTCAACGGGAACTTGAAACCCAACTCAAAATCACTATACTTTAGAAGATATATTATGTATTTAACGCATTGGCCTTCAATGGTTCAACAGTACGTGCCATGGTTTAAAGTTAAGAGAGGGCCTAGCGTATGCTTTAGCATTGGCCTATACTTTATTGTTCCTATGCTTTAGCATATGCTCACATCTATATGGGCATTGGCCTTCAATGGTTCAACAGTACGTGCCATGGTTTAAAGTTAAGAGAGGGCCTAGCGTATGCTTTAGCATTGGCCTATACTTTATTGTTCCTATGCTTTAGCATATGCTCACATCTATATGGGCATTGGCCTTCAATGGTTCAACAGTACGTGCCATGGTTTAAAGTTAAGAGAGGGCCTAGCGTATGCTTTAGCATTGGCCTATACTTTATTGTTCCTATGCTTTAGCATATGCTCACATCTATATGGGCATTGGCCTAGCAAAAGATAATTTATAAGGGATCCATAGAATGTTAATTAAAATTTGTCTGATAAAGGTAACTATTATTCCACCTTCGGCATGATCATAAGTAGAGAGGAAAAAATAAATAAATAAATAAATAAATAAATAAATAAAGAGATAAGATATGCAAACGAGGGGGACAAAAACCAAAATCATCTAGAAAAGAGGACAAAGAATCTAAAAATATAAAATGACCAAAAAAAAAAAAAATACCAAATGTGAGTAAAGAGTTTGAGTGAGGCCCAAAATCCTGGAAGTCCAAACCTAACCGGGTCATTGGTTACTGATTTGGACCGAACCAAATCACTAACAAATCTTGTCTGGTTAATAAACCAAACTCAGAAATTCATTCTAACCCATATTTTTGGGTTTGTGCCTTTAGTTTCTGATTATACTAACTTCTTGGATTCTCGGTCAATCATATCTTCATACTTCTTGAGAAGATGTAGTTGATTTGGTTGAAATTTTGAATTTCCTTCGGTATTGCAAGTCCCGTACAACTTTCATTCTTGATGCATGTGTAGATCCGAGATCTAGGCTGTGTAATCTGTTTGAACTTTGTTTGTTCTTGTATATTTATTGTAGAAACTGTGGTCGATATTACAATAGGCTCATTGGTTTGTTTGTACTCTAAAGTGGATGTAGCTTCTGATCTATTTTTTATCATTGTGAGGTGAGCTATTATAAATTGTTTGTGTTTTTTGTGTTTTACTCTTATTTAATTTTGTGTTCTTTATCGAATCTGAAATCCAATTCGGCTCATTAACTCTTTAATGACCTACTGGATTTCCTTTTTGACTTAAAAATAATTTTTTTACTTTATGTTAATTAAATCAATATTTAATAAACTTAATTAGTCAATTAATTATTTTTTTAATTAATTATTTAGTTTCGAATTAAATCAATATCACACTTTAAATATGCTAATAGTGCGGTGCGATAAAGACTTAACAAATTAAACTAATTAATTATTTAACTCTTATATCAAGTTTTCCAAG
Organism: Coriaria nepalensis; assembly: GCA_027186245.1. NCBI lineage: Eukaryota > Viridiplantae > Streptophyta > Magnoliopsida > Cucurbitales > Coriariaceae > Coriaria > Coriaria nepalensis. Next base: position 9,397,958 of record CP114490.1, on the reverse strand, counting down.
AACATGTTTTCTCCAAGTATGCTTTTAGCCAAAATCTTATCCTTATGAAGTAACTTTTAAGTTAAATAGTTAATTTGATCGTCTCCATGATCAATTAACTTAAACTACTAAGCCTGCATTAGCTTCTAGCAAGGCGCATAGGCTACCGCACCAGACTGATCTTTTCATCTATGCTAAAGTCTTAGTCAATCCTAGGGCATGTTTTAACTATTAAAGAGGCAAGAAATTTCAAAGGAGTGAAAGTGATCAGACCTTATATATCAGCAAATTAGGTAACTCAATTCTGATTGTTTCACTCTATGTTGATGACCTTTTGATCACTGAAAGTAGTTTATTGATTATTGATGAGTTTAAGACTGCAATAGAGAATGAATTTGAAATGATCGATCTTGGTCATATGAACTATTTTCTTGGTATGGAAGTGCATTAGATACTAAAGAGAATCTTCATTAATCAAGAGAAGTATGCTTTGAATCTGTTGAAGAAATTCAAAATGGAGAATTCCAAGCTTGTGTCCACACCTCTCTCTACTGGTGAGAAGTTGAGCAAATTGGATAGATCAGGTAAGGCTGATTCCAATCTCTTCAGAAGCCTGGTTGGAGGATTGATGTACCTCATTGCCACTCAGTCATACATCATGTATGCCACTTGTTTACTTTTAAGGTTCATGCATGAGCCATCTCAAAATTATAGAGGAGTTACCAAAAGAATCCTCATATACTTGAATAGTTGAAAAGAATGTGGAATCTAGTTTACGAAATTTGAAGTTAATCTTATTGGCTATGTGGATAGTTATTGGGCCGGATCAATGGATGATCTCAAAAGTATTGGGGGATTCTGCTTCTCTCTAGGATCGAGAGTATTTTGCTGGAGCTCTAAGAAGAAACAAGTGGTTGCTCAATCAACAGTCGAGGCAGAATACATTACTGCTGTCTCAGCTGCTAATTAAGCAATATGGATCAAGAAGATCATGGAAGATCTGGTGTTCAAGCAAGATGGTCCAACAATCATTCATTGTGATAGTATGTCAACCATAGCAATCTTTGATAATTCAATTCAATTTGGAAAGACTAAACATATTCTTATCAAATTTCATATCATTAAGAAATTGATCAAGAATAGAGAGATAACGTTAGTTCATTGTAATTTTGAAAACCAAAATGCTAACATATTCACCAAGGCATTGCCGAGCTACAAGTTTAAGTTCTTCAAGTTGAGGTTAGAGGCTGTAAGTAAAACAAGCATGGAGGGGTATTGAAATTGCTTGATTTGTTGTTGGATCAAAAATCAAAAAATGGTTGACTTTTGTTTGTTCTTGAATTGAATCTGTTTTTAACTCTTTAATTCTCATTCGAGTGTCTAAGTTTAATTTATAACAACCGAGATCGGTATTGGCAACCTTATCGATACTTAAAATGGGTATCATTACCGAGTTTGGTATCAGAATTTCCGTCGTGACCTTGAGTTTTTTCCACCTCTATGTTACCGCTGAAGAAGAGAAATAAATCCAAGAACTAAAATTTGAGGAAACTGTGATATATTTCTAAGAATGTTGTCTTTAAAAAGAAAGAAAGAGGATTAAAAAACAAAATACTTATTATTCTTACCATTCTTCACTGTTTAAAGTTATAAACCCTATTAACTTGAAGTTTGGCACTAGACCATAGAAAGAGTTGAACTTTTCTCTAAATATGCTACAAATAATTCAATTAATTGATGAATAATTATTGAATTATCTACATCGTCCATGTCCTATTACTCTTTTAACTTTTAAGTTAATTAAATTTTCAATTTGCTTAATTTAATCATTTACAACCTTATAATAAATACATAATAACATATTAAGGAAATAATTACTTAGAACTATAACAAACTCTAATCGACCAATTAAATTAGTAAATATAAATAAATAAGGAATGGCGCCCTCTCGCCAAAATGAAAGAAATAAAGAAAGAAAAGCCTAAACTCATGCCCGTCCATAAAGTCAGTTTGGGCCAGAGGGCCCATTAATAATAAGTTATGTTAGCCCATACCCTATCCTAACTAGCTCCTATTGTAGCGGACTAAAATCCCACAAATGCAATGACGAGTCAGTACCTGCTCCTGCCACGTACCTATCATCTGCCACCATCGCATTCACATCGCCAATCCTCTCTCTAAATCTGTACAGATACTCACCGTGTTGTGTATCCCATACCCTTATTACACCCCTCGCGCACATTAGCGCATAGCCAGTATTCATACACCCCACTAATCCTCCCTGTGAAGCCCCCCTAACGGTAAACCTACACACTTCTTCCATAATACCCACACGGCGCACCCTAGCCACACCACGTCTATCCACTACAACGTACGCCTCGTTGCTAACGTCAGCCGCGGTCACAATAACTCCCCTCCTATACTCCTCCTCACCGAATACCAACCCATGATTTAAGAGATCAATCACCATCACTCTCACACTCGTGCAAGCCACGGCCGATTCCTGACTCGTCACCCTCACTCGGCCCAACAACTCCGTCAACTCGGTCAACATGTGCCAGCCCATTACTGCTTCCGGGTCGGTCAAAGACCCGCCCACAAAGACCCTCTCTTCCGTGTCCTCGTCCCAAATGTGAAAAGCCCGGCCCGGTACACCAGCGCACAGGCCCACCCACCAACGCCCACACCCAGCAAAGTCCACTAGTGCCCCATCATTTAACACCTCGCCCAAGCGGGCCCTACGTGTGAGCCCCCCACCGTCTATGATCGCCACATGAATATCCCCATCCAACGTAGCAAAAACAACCCTGGTTTCGGTTAAAACAATGCCGGACACAGTCCTGGAGAACTGTCCGAGACGATCTTCGCGGTGGTGGGGCCGGAATGTGCTGACGTTAAGGCGTGTAGTGAGGTGGAAGAGGCGGACAGTACCGTCAGCAAAGCCACATGCGAGATGAGTATCAGAGAGAGTGAGGCATCTACACGTTAGACCGATCGGATCGTCCACGTCGGACTGGTCGAATTGTAAAACCGTGTGGGACGATGTACGTGTACGGAAATTTCTGGCCGTCCGATGCCAATATACGTACTCATCGTACCAAGTGTCAAGTAAAAGGCGGTTCCTGCCCCAGATACGGGAAGTAAGCCTGTGCCATAGAAGATCGGAGTGAGATATGGCACGCCACGTGGAACACACCTGCATGAATTACAAATATTATAGAGATATATATATATGTGTTTACGTAAACTTAATTAAATATATATAAATACTGCTAAACAATTACTTATGATTGAAGTTTAAAGATTAGAGAATGCAGGACCCAATTCGACTTACTGTATAGCAGTAGTACTGTAGATGTTGGGGCCTACCATGAGTCTACACATCAATACTGTACAGTACAAAGTGAACCTCACGCAGTTAGCCCTAGTGTTATGTCTCTCTAATTCATACTGCTTCCAATAAAATAGTAATTTGCCTTCTTTTTTTTTTTTCTTCGGTAATAAGGGGCAGATGTGATTGGATGGTTGTCAGATTAAATAATATTATCTCGCTCTCTTGACCAAATTTATAGGGAGGAGGGACAGAACAAGAACACATAGTCGACCATGCGCCATGGGGGCAATTAATAGTTTTTTTCTTTTTTCTCTTTTTTTTGTTTTACTAGAAAGAAAACTTAGAAGATCGAGCTCTACTGCAGGAGAGACTAGGGACTAGAGTCTAAGAGCAGTAGTAGATGTGTCATGTGTCAGTACTATCTCTCTCTGCTAACCCTGCGGTTTACTACATCTACACTTCTATTTCTCTAGCTCTATACCCTTTATATAGATAGAGTCGTATAAAACTTCACCAAGCTACAGAACTACTTCTAAGAGAAATATTTTGTTCAGACATACAGGTACAAAAGATGCTACCAAAAAAAAAAAAAACAATCGTACATACCTTTGATACACTCACATAGTAGAGATGGAAAGGGTTAAAAGTGTTGGACTTTTTACCCAATTTGCTTATAAAGGATGATCAAATTCATCATTAGAAATTTATTACAGTAAATTAAATAACTTTCTTATGGGGGAAGGAAAAAAAAAAACACTGCGGAGAAAAGTACAAGTACATGCAAGAAGTTAAGATAACCTAACAAACAGCAGTATTTGTGGTCCATAACGTTTGGTCGTTTTCTCATGCATTAATAAAGTAATTAATGTAATAAATAATAACTAAATATTTTAAAAACAATTAAATAAACAATTATATTAATAAATAATAACATGGTATTGCAATAGCAAGCGTGGTTTCCCACGAATTTTTTTTTTTTTTTCACTCATTTCCATGAAATGAGTAGAGAGTATAGCCATGCATATAGACCAACCTCCCTCGTTAAAAGAAGAGATTCTTTGGTTTTAAACTCTTTTATCTTTCTATGCCCTCGACTCCATTTAATTTCAAACAACAATAATCAAGTTCTGATGTTTTTATAAACTATAGACCCGGGGAACGAAAACGTAGGTAAGAGATTGCATGTGTATGCATGTATCAGTTATATGGTAATCATTCTACGGCAGTTCTAACTCATTAACGATCCTGTTATTACAAGACCCTAACAGCGATGACTATTATACGTATATTTTCTGGATATGGAGTTTACCCAACGAAATGTAGTAAACAACAAAATAGTAAGCAACGAGATTTCGGAGTAAATACTGACAGTGATTGAACCACGTCATCATTTATAACCGTTGTGAACTATATCCATTCCGAAAATATTTTAAAAATTCTCATAACCAAGGTTGGACAAAGAATAGTGTAATAATTCAAGGATTTGAGGTTACTATCTGATCACCGAAACTACATGCACAACATAAAGTTGGTTCCAATATGTAATCTTAATATATATATATATATATAACTGCTTGCCATATGATAATCGTAAAGTAACAACATTGTCTAAATCTGGGTCTTTTAAATTATGACCAAAAAAAAAAAAAAAAGTGGAGTCAAACTCAAAAAGGTGGGGTGAATTTTGAGTCCTAGATGATCGATCAGCTCAAAAGAGATACATGCCAATAAAGGGGAAAAGTAAAATCTAAGCCCAAAAAAGAGCCTTTCGTCTTTCCAGAGGAGAGGGGGAGTCCGAAGCAGAGAGGCAGTAAAACAAAATAACATAAAAATAAAACAGACTGCATAAGAAACAAAAACCCAGTACAACTGAAAAGGACATAAATAATATCTGGAAAATGACTCCTTTCAAAAAAGAGGGAAAAAAAAAACCCACATCCCTTTCAACAAGCCAGTACTTTCTTCTTGGATACTCCCAGCCACTTAAGCCGTTCCATTGAATTTGGTATTCAGTAATAATAATACTACTGATTTCACTTTTTTTTTAATTTGATGTTTTTGAATTGCTAGCATCTTCTGGAAGAATTTTTTTTGGAGGATTTAAACCGCTAAAAGATAGTAACCAGTTCAATAAAAATTACGGCGATTGATTTTTATTTTTTTTAAAATTATATATATAACTGATTTGTATGAAGTTAATCCATCCGATTAATGAAAAATTCTACTTGATTTAAAAAATATATATAAAAAAAAAATATATATATATATATATATATATATATTTGCTAGCTTGTACGTACAATGTTTAGTACTTGACAAGATTTTGTGACCCACTTTCTCGAAAGTGATCGATATGCCTATATCAGTCTCTCAAATATGTCAAAGATTCTGTTTGCCAAACGTTTGACCAACAAAATGACCAATTTTCACATAATTATTCAAGCCCCATTATAACACTAATGAAACTGATTATGTCTTTCCTTAACCCACACAGCCGATCACACAAAAATATAACGTACGCATAGAATGTCAGCACGTGGAATTAATGGAGGAGAAGTAAGAACCTGGAAGAGGGAAGCAAGAGCAGGAGCAGCAGAAAGGCGGCCGGCCGTTCTAGAAGCTTCTACGGCAACTTGGGCAGCTAGTGATTCAAGAAAAGGCTCGGGCCAGACCTCATTAGTCACTCCATGTCGTCGAAAAGGCGATGGTCCTTCAAAACCGCTGCTAGTACTAGCTCCTGATCTTCTGGCACCAGTTTGCCTTGATGAAGAAGATGGGGAAGAAGACATTATTTTTAACTAAAATTTTATTTATGAGAGAAGGAAAAGGAGGAGGAATAGGAATAGGGAGAGGGAGAGGGAGAGGGAGAGGAGGGAACAAGAACAAAAAGGTGTGTGTGGAGGGGGGAGGGACCCAAGAGAGTGATGTTTAGGATTCTTCCTTTGATTTTATAATTATCGAGAAAAAGAACAAGAGTGAATAAAAACATGGGGATGATCATATACGGGTAATTTTTTATTTTGTTAAATAAATAAATTAATTTGTGTTATTTAAATTATTAGATTTTAAATAAAAAAATTTTAAAAATTATAATTAAAAGAAAATTAAAATTTATTTAAGTTTATTTATTTAATATTTAATAATTAAAATTAAAATATCTAAATCCCTTTTATTTAACATTTAATAATTTCAAATTAAATAAATAAATTTATTTTAAAATATTAACTACCAAATCCAAATCGACATAAAAATAATTATTTTTTATATAAATAAATTATTTAATTTCAATGAATTTCGTACAACCCATATTCATATTATGCGGAATATACGGTTTCCTATGAAAACTGACGTCAGATGGGTTCGTGAATTGTCAGTCAACAAAATTGCCTAATCAAATATTTGACTTTTTGTATGTTTGGGAAGAATATTAATGACTACGGGCTCGACCATTCGACGTTTTAAATTTTTGATATGGTTCTTAAATTTGTGAGACGAATCTCATTAAGGAATGTTGTTGTGAGTAAATTATTACAGGTATGTTGTAAGAAGGGCGTTGATTTAGCAAATTAACATAAGATTACTATTAGGTCCTCACCTTATACGGCCAGTGGTTTGTCTAAATTGCATAAATATAAAACTGTTCCCATTATGCAAAAAATAAATTAGACACACTACTAATCATAATAAATTCTTATGAAATATTTTTTATTTTTTATTTCATAAATAGTCTTAATTCTTTAATAAAAGTAAATTTCAATTTAAATATTTAAGTTATTTAATTATAAAAGTAATTGAATTATTTATTTATTTTAAAAGTTATTTTAAAATTAAACATGTTTAATTAAGAATTAAATAAATAACGATAATGTGAATTAAAATTCTTTATGGATGAATAAAAAACAACTATTTATTACTTTTGTTCCTATTTTTTTTTTATCAAGAAAATAAATATTTATTATCGAATATGATCGGAAAAAATAAAATAAGCTTAAACCCTACGGGAACGACTTTGAAGATCCAAAACTAAAAAAATTTGTATTTACTAAAAGCATATGGTAAATTTAATTAATTTTTTAATTATGATATTATTATGTAACTTTATAAGTATAATATTATTTTAATTGATAATAGATAAATTTATTTATAGCATTAAAGGTAATTGATTATTTATTTAATAATTAATAGTGTTAAAAAAATATTAAGACTCAATATATCACAAAAGTGTTAATAGATGCCAAAATTATTCGTTAATTGTTAATGAGGCTTAATGCAGACTCACCCTTATAGCCTCCCACTAGGAGTAGTGGACCCAAGTGGAGGTTTTTCACTACTTAGCCACAATTCATTAATTAACTATCTAATGAACTGATCTGGAGTCCCGATAAAATTACCCCAGTTTGAAAAGAGAGACTTATAAGGGGGTGGACGACTGCCTGAAGCATTGTTCCCCTTAGTTTGCCATCCACCACGTAGATAGAAGGAGAGAGTGCCATTTCTCCCTTCTGGTTGAAATTCAAACGGTTCATGTGTTGGACATCCTGAATTAGAAATCAACCAGTATTCTTAGGTTCGTGTGGATCATGATCATGGAATCTGACAGGTTTCGGCATTGAGTTAGGACAAAGAAATTAACAGTAAGTGGACACAACAAACATGTAAGGTTTCTCAATCTCTTTTCGTAATACTTGTCTGCTTTATATATTCTATTGTTTATTTTAATTAAATAGCATAATCAACCTTTTGGAGAATTAGTCTGCAGATTATCCAAATAAAAATTATAAAATTTGTTTTCGCTGTCGGTAATCATCAGTAGACTCATGGACGGAGACTTAGAGGGGGTTAGGTGGGCGCTGCCTGCCCTAAATTTTATTAAAATTAAAAATTTACCCAATATTATTAAAATTTTATAAATACATCATTAAATTGCTCCCCCTATACTTTATTAGAATTAAAAATTCCACTATGAAATTACTAAAAAAATTATAAACAAATCCTTAAATTCTTATTAAAAATCTACTTTTACCTACTTTATTTTTTATATAATATTTTTTACCTGTCATAGAATATTTCTTCCTAGCTGGTGAAGGTCATGTTGCAATGTTGATATTTGTGTTTATTTATTTATTTATTTTTTTTTATGGATTGTTGGTTTGGGTAAAGGAATGAGATGAGAAGAGGGGTTTTGAGAAGTTGTTGAAATCGGGGCTAAAGTGATTGCATGGAAGGAAGAGTCTACAGGATTTGCATGGATCGTTCTACTTGAAAGGTTGACATGGAAATTTGGAATTTGAGGTTCTAGAAGTGGATTTTGGTATCACGAAGAATGAATAGAGTTTTCACCTGGGGTAGTGTGTATTTGAATTACAACATATTTTCGTATTCAACGGGCTGCCAAATCCTATGGTCCTTGCTCGATCCAGATTTCTGAGATCAAACCATGATTTTTTTGTTTGAATTACGACATATTTTTTTGTTTCAATGTATATAAAATTAAGAACACTTTGGTCCATGATTATATAATATATTAAATTATATTATAATTATTGATATCATTTTTATTTATATAAAAATAATGTAATTTTTTTATTATAATATTAAATTTTTTATTTTGATAATTGATCGTGTGATATAATCATTAACCCTATACATGCACAAATTTATTCTCCAAATTTATCTAGAAACTCAAACTTATTAAAATGGACTCAGTGCTTATCTATTATGTGTAATAAACCTAAACAAATGGGGGAATCTATTATTTTATTTTAAGATACAATTTATTACAAATTTGCTATGCCTCTTGTGTTTTATTATTATTATTATTATTATTATTATTATTATTATTATTATTATTTATTTATTTATTTTCGCACGCAAGAACAGTATAGTATAGCTACTACTAGCCTACTACACATCCTAGACCTAACTGTCATCTAGCTGTAAAGTTGATCATTATTTGTCGCTTGAGCAGGAAAAAAAGTATGTGTATCTGCCAACCCACCCCTGTTTCCACTAAAGTAGAATTTCCATGTTTCCACTAAACTAATTGAATACCAATTTGGTAATATTTTGTTAATATCGGATCTCAGTTTTAAAAACTTGGGTTATAATTTCTTTTACGCAGTCTAATTATTATTTTATAATCTTGGGCAAGCTCAGGATGTAAGAAAACTGAAAACCGCATCAGGCAAGCTTCGTGAACTATGGAGTTTGGAATTTTTCTTATACTAATATAGTCCATGGACTACATATTAAACTAAGTAATTTTTTTTACGGATAGGGTCTATGGGTTCCATATTAAACTAAGTAACATATTAATTGGAAACAGTATTTTTATATGATATATAATATAATGTATGATAATAATAATTATTATTATAAATTATATTTATATAAGAATAAATCTTAAACTTAATTTAGAAGTTAAATTAAACTCAAGAAGATCGTTTAATTTTTGATCTTATGTATAATTTTGTAATTTTCCAATCTTGAAACATTAGTCGGGGAATTGCACCATACATTTCAAGGTGGTGTAGTTGGATTTTATAAGTATTTTATTATTTCGATTGAGGTTCTATAACCAAACTTACGATGCGGTTTTTATTTAGGGCGGAGCATGCAGTTCAGTTGGATTTTATAAATATTTTATTATTTCGGTCGGAGCCCCATAATCGAACCTGTGGTGCAGTTTTTATTCGGAACGGGTCCCGACATATATTTATAATAATATAATTTATTTATAAAATAAATAAAAATAAAAAACTCATCCTATTATTGATACGAGCCATTTTTCCTCTCATTCTCTCCCCCTGTCTTTCATCATATCGAACAGAAGTAACAACCTCCTTTGTCTATGTCTCAAATCGAATGAAAACATTTGCCGTCCATTCTTTTCAAATATAGTAAAACCTTAATATTACATTATGATACTTAGCGGGTCGATAATCGTATATATTATTATCATCACATATTACGATAAATATTATCTTAATTATAAATATTATTATTTTTATATTATATTAAAAATATTATTTATATTTTAAATAATATTGATAATTTTACATAATTATACAAAATTTTATAAATTTGATTATCTCTTAACATAAAATTAAAGAAAGTCAAAGTTTGGCAAGTTGGTGTCCCTCTATGTTTGTGGTGTCGTGACTAGTGCGTATGATTAGTTATGATTAAACATTTATCATGCATACAATTTGGTCAATTAATTTTGGGTAAAGGGAAGCATATTCCTAAATCATATCTCTGAATAATTTTGTAGCAAATCATTTGCCCGCAAGCCAAAAGCTATTTTAGATAATGGAGACCACCAACCTCCCTTCAGACCGCCAAAAAAGGAAAATGTTTTTGAAACAAATCATGATCTTCAGGAGCACTATTGGTGATTGGATAAGATTTAACAATTTCGGTAAATGTAGTATACGCTATTTGTTTGATTCAGAGACTCCTTACTCATTTTATAAACAAACGTTAAACACTTATTAGATAGATCTCTCTTACCTACTACCATATCTTTATTATTATCGTGATAATTTTTTTTATGTATATATATATTTAAAAATATTAATGGGTAATATTATAAGGAGATTAAATTTTTTTTTTTAAAAAAATTCTAAAATAAAATAGGATAATTTAATAATTATTTATATAAATTATTTAATTAATAAATTAATAAGTGATAATATATTATTATTATTATTATTATTAGATTATCCTATTTTATTAATTAATTAATAATTAATTAATAATTTTTTTCTTTTAGAATTTTCAAAACTTCACCTTCAAATGTTGAAAGAAGGAGAGAAGAATAGTGAGCTCCTTACAATTTTTGCGGAGTCTGAGAGATAGTCGGCGGTCAAAATCCGACGGCTATGAAATGGTGATTACAATTAAAGGTATTGAAGAAGTAGTTTTAAAAAGAAAAAAGTATTATTTAAAATAAATAAGAAACGGATTCAGAGAGTTCTTTTGTTAAAAATAAGAGAAATAATTTAACGAACATGAGATAGTCAAAGCTCCTATAGTCCTATGATCTATGATCCTATCTATAACCCTAATCGATCTTCTAAACTTTTTTTAGTTTTTCAAATCATAACGCTTCTCAAAGTGATTACCACCTAAGATTTTAAACAAGAAATATACTATAAATTTTTATAAAAAAAAGAAGAAGAAGGAAGTGGAGCCCGAGAAGAATAGAGGAGAGAGAGAGTAGGGCCAAGAAAGGAGACAGAGAGGTGCTTTTTGACTAGAAGAAGGAGGGGGACATGGTTAAGTCTAATCAAAACGATATTGAATACGGAGTGACTGACACCTTTTTCTTTTCAGTTAATTAATTTTTTTTCTTTTTTTTTTTTTTTCCTTGTCTGATCAGCTGCCTGTCTCAAAGTACAACTCCTCTTAGATACCCTACAAATAGACTTACCAGCCCTAACTCCTATCAGTCTCTGTTATCATATAACGCTGCCTACTGACTCTGGATCTCTCTGTCTTTACTTGAACCATAACAGTACTGCGTCCATTTAATGTAGAACTTTGTTTTTTCTTGGTCCAAGGGAATGTATTAATAATTCATTACACAAACGGGATAGTGGTTAGTAGAGATTTTTTTCATCCTCTCCAACCAAATTATATGGAAGACATTTTAAATGGATAAAACTAAAGATTTTAATGACATGTTAAATAAAAGATAAGGTATTTTAATATAAGTGGATCAAGTAGAACTAAATTTCTTCTATAAATATCTAAAAGACCTTTGTGATTAATATAGGAGTGTTTAGAAATAATCAAAAAAGAAAAAGAGGTAAATTTCTTCTAGTCCCTCAGGGTCAACATTCTGTCTCCAGCACACTCTTTCCCCCCTTCATATTGGGCTACGGTGTCGTGGTCATCCGAATGCTGCCTTCAGCTTGACATGACCAAGTCATCACTACTCGGGATAAGGGTTCATCCTTGAATGATATCTGTGATGGTCGAGGCTAAGGGACATTTTTCTAACTCCAACAGCCAGCCTCTTGCTAGGTGGACTGAAATGACGAAGGACATATGGCACTCTTGGGGTCAACTACCTCCTAAGACACCTAGGCAACCGAAGTATCTCGGAATGATACACACATTAAATGTTTAGTCTACGACAAATCATAAGTAGAAGTGAAAATTTAATTTTTTAAATCTAATTTAAAATATAAATTAAATTCATAAAAATATACTAAAATTAATTATATAAATATATATAAATTATATAAATTAATAAAAAATATAGAAAAGTTTTAAAAAATTAAAATGATTAAGATTTAATAAATTACCAATCTTAATACAAAATCAAATCGATCTCCTTACTTTTTTATCATAGTTAAATTTAATGGAAAGAATGAAGTGTCTAAGTGTTAATATTTTATAATCCACAAAATTTAATTCGCTTAGTTAATTTTTTACTCTAAAATTTATTACATGATTCGAAGAGTTCATGAAAAGGAAAAGAAAAGTCTCACTTTTCCACTATAGGAATTTTGACGAAGAGGCAAGAATAGAACCACAATTCTACTAGAGTACTTATACAATACTCTATTAGGTTTTAGGTTACTAAAAATTAACTCACATGTTTAAACAAGTCAACTATGAACTTAGTCAAAAATTCTCTTAATCTAATTAAATGAACAATGGGTCATTACATTACTTATGGCCGGCCATCCATTGGGCTTGTAATCTAAATGATTTAATTAATACTTTGATTAAATTGGGATTCTTATCCAAATGATTTAATCAATAATTTGATTAATTTAGTATATAAAATTCACTTAATAAATTAGCACATTAACCATTTAATATCTAATTACGAATTACGAACTTTCAGAATACTTTTATAATTAAATAAATAGTTACAATGTAAATGATTAATTTTAATTAAATTAATATCATGTTTAATAATTTATCATTTTCCATTATACTCATACTATAAGATAAATTACGATTTTACCCCTAAAATCAAAATGATTAGTTTTTCTTATCCTCATAAAAAACTTAACTAAGTTACTTTTGAGCTTTAATGTGTGTGACCGAATAACTTATATATCACGCGAGCAGGAGGATCTCATAACACTTTATGATATTATCTAATTTATAATTAAATTCGTTTAACTTTATAACATCTTTTAAACTAAATAGTTAATCCAATTATCTCATGATTAAGTAGCTTAAGCTTCCAAGCCAAGATTGATTTCTAACAAGTGTGAAGGTTACAAGAGAGATGAGAAGTAAGCATCTTCCTAAAGAACCTATTATAACTAACAACTGTGCAATAACAATCATTCCATCTAGGTAATGTCCAAATTCGTCCTAAGGTATTGTTTAAATGTTAAATCATAATAGATAAATCATATGAACTATTATACCATTAATGAAAATAGAAAATTGATTTACTGAAACTCTTTTCACATCATACTACTTTTCTAGGATTTTGTTGTTCAATAAAGTACACACCTCATATGACTTATTTCCCTTAATACAAGAGTGATGGATTCATTCTTGATCACTCACAACCTTCATGTATAATATTGTATACCTAACGGTTCACCCTGTTTAACCCTTGGTTAGGCCATTTTGGAATGATGTCAAAATATAAAATTCAATACATAAGATATTATGGCGATCTCAGGTCTGAGAATCACATGTACATTACTTAATTCTCACACGTTCACTGTACTTAGTCTCCATTAAGAGATGGACTGACATCTAAGGTAGTAAGCTCATTTCAAACCTATTTATATAGTCATCTATAGACTCGTTTCCATGTTGTGACCAAGGTGATGAACCATTCAAATAGAACTACATTAGGATCCTCTTCTGGATCTTCTTCAGTCTTTTTCAGAATCGTCTTTTGAAGAGGATTCTTACATTAAGCCAAACCTAAGTTTGATATCATTACAAAATGTCTCCCAGGTGCATAAAATCAGATTTCGTTGCAAATTTTGCCATCATCGCATTGCATCCTCTTGCAACTGTCTATGTGCTAATACTATCTATATACCTATTTTAAATCTTAACGCCCTGAATATCATTTCTATCTCAAAAAGCCAATGGTCAACCTTATTGTAGTTTCCCACTCCATCATATGTTGGCAAATTTGTGTCGTTAAAAAACTCTTACTATATGAGCATCCTCAGAATAACTAGTCACCCTATCCACATAAATATCAATTTCTGAAGGTTCTCAAGATGATGATGGTCTATTACTTCCTACAATTATCTAGCGTGGCTATCATAGATCCTTACAAAAATCCAAATCGTAAGTAGACTCAAATTTAAATTAAAAAATTACTCTAAGAGGATTATATTTACAGTGAATGAAGCTATCACCTACATGTCATGTACATATGAATTTTGTATACATAAAATTTTAAGCCTTAGCTCTGATACCACCCTTGTAACGCCTGCCCCACTAGTTATATTGCTAATTGAATACCTTTGACAAAACAATTACTTTTATTTTATTTAAATATAACCAGTAGGAGTGTCACCTAACTAACCTTGGAATTACTTGGTAAAAATACCGAAAAATTTGAACTTTTTTAAAACTCTGTTTAAGTATATCTCGACAACCTTACAATATATATAAACATGATAATATTTCCAACTTTGTTAATAAAACAAAGTGTAGCTTTTAGAAACTTCCCAATATACATTTAAAGGCCTCCTCAAAATACATTTCTAAACTTTCCTATCTCACCATAGGTCGAGCTCATATATACTCCATACCAAGTCGAATACACTTCATTCACCTGATCATGAAACTACCGACTTTCCCTTTTTGCCAGCATACAACACAAGCAACTACTATGAGCGAAAAGCTCAGTAAGTAAGGATTATGTCTCACATGCACAAAATATATTTCAAATACATTTTTGGACAACTCGATTGAATAGTTTTGCAAATTCTTATAAATATTTCTATGCAAATGGAATGCTCTTTCTTATTCTACTACCATGGCCCCTAAGGATGTTGCTGCTGGCACTACTATGACCTATGGTTCTCTATGCCCAATAATATCTGAGATCAACGACTTCACTTAGTTCTCCCTAATCAGATCACATCTAGGATTATTGACCTCTCTTATTCAGACCCGATTGAATAAAAAATCTATGAGGACAGTGTCTCTGCTCAGTCTGCCCTAACTTTGATGCACCTCAATATAATGTTATGTTTATGTCATGTCAAGCATCACACAGATTAATTAGAAGCATAACATTTCTCTTAGCTGTCTTTGTTTGAAAACTACTGGTGCATTGAATACATTTTGGAAAGGTATATATTCAAGTAATATAAACTCAATTCCAACATGCTATATAAAAACATAGCACCACGCAATATAATTTTATCAGCTCAATGTTCAGCATGCTATATTGCATTCTAATAATATAGTCAATCTCAACCTAAACAAACAATGAACATACTTGTATTATAGGTGAGATTTTAGTTACCTGACGAATAGACTATTTGTAAGAGCTTACTCCAATCTTTTAGACTCTAGGCCAGCTACTAACCTAACCAAACATATATTTATCTTAGTAAAACTTTATTCTCAATTCTACTTAAAATACATAATTTAGTTTGGTGTATCGAATAACATTATAAACATTGGTTGGGTAATAACCATGCATTTATCAACTCCCACTTAAAAAAAACTTAGCTACATTGTTCGAAGCATATAATTATTTTTATAAGAAATATTCATTATTCTCTACTATTCAATAACCATTAACCCATCTAAATAGTTTTATTTATGATATGGCAGAGGTCGAGTACATCGAGGTGCTAAGTACATCGAGGTGTTGGGTACATCGAGTACATCGAGCTCTATATTTGAAACCTTACTAACTAATTAAGATGTATAAACCTTGATCTTATATTGATATCTTATACTTTATAAATTGTACTCTCAATTTTTATCTAGAGATGTATGTAATAATAAATTCAAATTCAATTCTTGGATAATCAAATTTTCAATTACATGTCTACAACTAAGATGTAAATTAGAATTCTTACCTATATTATAATGATTCCAGACTATATAAGAATGAATGAAACCCTTAATTATCAAGACTTTAGCTCATCTTACTATCTAACGTCTAAGTGTCTTTTTGAGAGTTAGAGCAAAAGTGTAGCAACTAAATTGTGAAGTATTATTAACATGAGTAGAACAATTATCAATTGATTTTGGTTTAAAGCTAACTAATTTTGGACAGGAGCCAGTCCAACATCTAACGATACTAAATCCTAAACTTTAAATCCTAGACCGTAAACTCGAAAAACCCTAAACTCTAAATCATATAATTTAAATAATAAACTCTAAACATTAAATCCTAAATCATATACCATAAACAATAAATCCTAACTCATATACTCTAAATAATAAAACATATAAACTAAACCCTAAATCCTAAAAACTAAATCCTAAACCCTAGATACAAAACCCTAAACCCTTGACACTAAATCCTAAGGAACATACACTAAATCCTAAACTCAAAACCGTATAAACAGTAAACACTCTAATAATCCCCCTCCCCAATATGTTTTAGTTAAAACAGTTCATATGGTATTTATTGGGATTTTTAGTTTACTCTATATCAACTCATTATCTAATCTTTATAATATCAATTAAAGGAGTATTTCAATTTTGTTAAATGTTAGACTGGCCAATCTACAATTAGTTCATTTGGGTCCGAACTCAATTGAATTTGGTCATAAATCAACTAATTTTGGATAGGGTGCCAATCTAAAATCCATTGACACTAAATCCTTAATGAATTGATATGGGTCCGAAATCAATTGATATTGGTATGAAATCAATTGATGTTGGTCTAGAATCAATTGCTTTCAAACTAGGATAGTGGTATCCAAGTTCGAAATCATAGTGATGTCAGACTTGCACATGATTTCAAATCGATCTCAAGTGATTTCGGACTAAGAAAATGATATCCCAATCTCAAATCACGATGATTTTGGACTTATCCTAGGATTTCAAACTGGGTAGTAACTTCTTGCAAAAATGAAAAACATAAAACCAAAAAACTTCTTACAATAATAAAAAAAAAACATAAAATAATAAAAACATATAAGTTCATGAAGTGTTCTCGATGGGTGGTTGTGAAATCGAGTTCAGAAAAGTCATCCTATTCTGTCCAAGATTGCCGCAGTTGCCATGCTTTCTTCTCCTCTGTATTTCTTCCTCCATCGAAGATATTCGTTTGTTCTTGAGTCTTCCACTCTATTGATGCATGATTGGTGATATAATCGTAATTGATCGGATCATTTCTGAAAAATTCCACCCATTAGTCTATGATACATGATCAATTAATTTTCCATATGCGGCCCTTCAATGATGAGTGGACTAGCATAGATCACATAATGTGTAGACACTCACACTGTTAGACATCACATGATGTTACGGTTTGAGTACACTAAGCCTTATCCAAGTCAAACACCCTACATGTGCACCTTTTTGCCCCCTAAGTTGACAAGGGCATTAGTAGCATCACCTGTCACTTCAAACATTTAATCATTGACTACTCATTTAGTACATCGATCGATATGCTAATTGGCTTCATTTCTTCTAGTATTGAACAAAGCTGTCATCATCTTCTTAATACGATTAAGTAAGGCTACAATTGGATATTTACTCACATCCTTCAATGTAATATTATGTAACTTATAATTGTTATTTTTCATGATGTTATATCTCAAACACTTGAAATGAGCTCTTGACTAGTATTTAAATTCTCCAGATATGTTGTTACACCGGGATGTGATGCTCTGATCTCATTGAAGTACAAGTTGAATTCTTGTAGTCTATATGCTTTGGCTATAATCTTAAATAGAGAGACCAAGCCACTACCTCTGAATCTCGACTTGATATTTTGCATGATGTACCAAAATCATGCACTATGTTTGGGATTCGGCTAAAGACTTTATACAATTTTTTTAATACTCTATGATCAATCAGAAACAAAACACTAAATTAGGGCACCAAGTATCTTTTCTTGAAGTTTAGTCAAAACTAAGTCCAGGATACTTTGTTCTCCAAGTTGACTGTAGCCTATGCTATTAGATAAAGTTGTTTGTCATATCTGGTTGCAGTTAGAAGTGTGCTATTATCTTTACACTTAAAAAAAGTCTCATTGATACAAATTACATTTCATATGAACCTAAACCTGTTAATAGATGTCATAAAAATCATTAAATAATAAAAAAAATCTTCATTCTCTATCCGTCAAAAGTGCAGTTATAGTCTCCAGATTGACCACTTTTATTATGATAGAATGACATGGTAACTTTGCATAGGTCTCTTTGGCCTTACCCCTAAATAATGTCACTCACAATATATCTTACTTTCCATACCTTCTAGTAAGTAATATGTACCCTGACATCATTATGAGCTATACGTTTAATCTTTTCCAAGTTAGGACGCTCATTAGACCCACTATAACTATTCATCACATATCATCCAATTACCAATATGGATGCTTACCGATGTCTACTATGCTGAAAATCAAGGAAATATGTGTGTTGATTTTTATAAGTTCAAACTTAAAAAAAAATGAAGAATCTTTCTTTCTCGTAATACGAAGCATTCACTTGTAATTTGGATCTATATTGTTGGTGGCAACATATGTAGTCATATTCGACTTCTTCAACTTGAACACATAGTGGAGATGGATTTCTCAAACATAAATAGACTAAAAATAGTTTCACATCTATGTCATTTTTAATAAATATTGGATGGGTGATTGATGAGAATAACGACTTGTACGATATTATTATACTAAATTCATTGGGATCAATGTGAATTGTATTGTAGATGACCTCTAACAATTGACTAAAACTAATACTTGTTTCTACCATAACATCCTTCCATCCTTGTAAGCCTTTCAAAATCTATTTAGATAGTTTTGAGGTCTCATTCTCCTTCCATTTTCCTATTGAAACATACGGCTATGAAGACATATGAAACAATTCCTAAAAAAGAAGCAATTTTAACTCAATATCTTGACCAAATTCAGACAAAGTTTTTAATTTATGCAACAAATACTAATTCGGAACAAAAATAAAATGCCTAGACTGGAATCAGAGACCAAAAAACTGAACTAGGATCTTGGACCGTGATCTTGGACCAGGATATATAATTGAAATCTTGAACCAAAATATTGGACTATTAGTAAGTTGGATCAAAATGTAGGACCAAAATCATAGATCGAAATCTTATACCACAATTTTGGATCGACTTCATGGACCGAAATAGTTTGAAAACGGGATTGGGATCTCGAACCAAAATCTAGGACCGTTACATGGACCAAAATTAATCACGGTCTAAGATTTCAATCCACTGTTATAGTCCAAGATCAAGGTCCAGTTCAGTCAGACCACTATGTTAAATGCTCGTCCGAATACCAAATTGTTGCATGTTTGTGACCAAAGCGAAGGAACGAGATATAAACAACAAAATTGACGAAATATATAGTTTTATACCCTATTGAAGATAATATAAAAGTAGAAAATCTAGAAAATAGAACACGTACCGAATCATGATAAAAATCGAGCAAAAAATTGCAGCTTCAAAATTATGTCGAAATAGTGATGCTTGTGTTCAAGGACGAGTAAGGATCTATAAAATGATGAGTAATGAGGCCTTCTTCTCTTACTATGATTGAGCAAAAACTGGAGTTTCAAAATGAAGTTTGAAATCAAGAGAAACATGCGTAGTTTTAGTGTGTTTTTTGGTAGAAGAAGAAGAATGAGTTAACGGTGGGGATAAAGGGCATAAAAATAAATCGAGAGAAAGGTTTCCCCATGGAGGAACGTTGATGATGAAATTGCGAAGATGGATGCTGTCTATTTCATTGAGAGAATCATCTGGGCTCATGTGAGGAAGGCCCGTAGTCTCGTAGACTTATTGACCCATCGAGTCTAAAGTATAAAGACTTTTTGTGTGTGAATGATATATAGATTTGTTATTGTGTAACTCTTTGAATATATGAATCCAATTTATTCCTTATATACTTTTAAAGTAAGAATGAATCCTTATCCAATCTGAAAATAAATCATCTAAAAAATCTCTGAATATAAACCATCTTAAAAGACAAAGAAGTCTTTGTACTCAAAACTCTACGGGTCTACGGGTCTATAATTGTGTAACTTTTTGAATATATGAATCCAACTTATTCCTTATATAATTGAAGTAAGAATAAATACTTATCCAATTTGAATATAAACCAACTAAACAATCGTTGAATATAAATCATCTTAAATATCTAAGTTTACACTTGAAACATCTAATACTACACCTTAAACCTCTAACCCTGCACCTTAAATCTCTAACCCTACACCTTAACCTTAAACTCAAGACCTTAAACCTTTAACCCTAGATCTTAAATCTCAAACCCTATACCTTAAACCATAGATCTTAAGGATAAAGAGATAATTAGAAAAGTAAAACAGTAATTTTGATCAGTTCTAATTATGAATCAATTTTTGGAGGATTGAATGCATGAAATAATTATATTAATAGACTACTAGAGATTAGTTAGTAAATATATTCTATAATGGCAAGAGTGAAATCTCATATTTTTACTGCAATAATATTGAGATTAATAAATTAGATTTATTATATTAAATAGTTTGATCAATTATCTAATTTATTGGAGTTTAGAATTATAAGTCCATAGTCTCTAGGTCGCCTCTATAAAACACTGTATATGGTAAGAATGGCAAAGGTTAAAAATGACTTATTTGCAAGAAAATAGTTTTCTAAGGCAAATTCATAATTATGAGATAATTGGTGTTAATTAATTATGAGATAGTTGGATTTTGACTTGAATATATTATGTATAATATTAAATTGATATGAGATATTGATTTAATATTAAAATTAAGAAAAATTAAAATTAAAATAGTTTTAAAAATTAATTTAAAATTTAAATAAGATTTGAAATATATGACATTATATTTTAAATAAGATTTAAATAAGTTTGACTAAATCAAACAATCATCAAAAGATGTATATAAAAGATGTAGATTAATTTATATGTATATAAAGGATCACAAAAATATTCTTAGAAAATTTTTTATTATATACTAAGACCGATTGCTCAATTCCGCTGAGTGGTTGTGAACCGTAGATTTCCAACACCTTAAACCTCCAATTCTAGACCTTAAATCTTTAACACTATACCTTAAACCTTAAAACCTAGATCTTAAACCTCTAACATTAGATCTTTAACCAAAGACCTTAAACCTCTAATCCTAAATCTCCATAGACCTTAAATCTTAAACCTCTAATTCTAGATCTTAAATCTTAAATCCTAGATCCTAAACCCTAGACCCTAAATTCATTAACTCCTAACCTTAAACTCTAACACCATAAACCCTAAACCTTACACCCTATCACTCTAAACCCTAAACCTTAAACCCTAACACCCTAATACCTTACCCTAAACCTTTCAACTCTTAATCCTAGAAACTAAATTCTAAAACTTAAGCCTTTAAACTTAAATATAGACTCTAAACTTTAAGCCTTAATCCTTAAATTCTAGACTTTCAACCTTATATTTTACACCATACACCTTAAACCATAGATCTTAAATCCTATACTCTTAACCTTAAACCCTTAAAATTTTAAATTTTAAATCATAAATTTTAAACTCTATACTTCAAATCTTAAATTTTAAATCCCAAACAATAAACCATCAACCTTAAACTCTAAACATTAAATGTTAAATCTTATACCTGGACTCCTAAACCTTGAATTTTATAATCTATACTTTAAATGGTAGATCTTAAACCTTAAACCCTTAAGGCTTATAATTTAATATTTATTATTTTAGATTTGGACTGAACGATTATAATGTCTCTCCCCTTAATACTTAATAACTTGATGAGTTTAGAGAATACCTAATCTTAAATTTAAGCTTTAAGGTTTATAATTTGAACATATAAGTAAAAGATCGTGTGATACATAGATCGCAATCGCTCCGAGGCACTACATCACGGCTCAAAGTTATAACTTCGTTTTATTTTGTGTCGTAGAAGTAAATAAAATCAAAATATAATACTATTTAGACAGATAATAATACAAATTTACGTTTTTATATATAACTACTAAAATAAAAATAATGGTTAAATGCTTCAACTTTGCTTAAGGGAATAAAGACGGAAAAAATGTCAATTAACTAAGATTTAAGATCTAGGGCCATGTATAAAAAAGCTTGGTTCAATCCCATCTAACTAAACCTCCCAAAATCAAATAACTGGAAACTAAATATCCAAATCCTCAAATCCAAGCCCAATGATAATCTCAATCCCCAACTGCCACTGCAAGTCTGCAACTTTTCAGTAGCTATGCCGTCGAACGAGATCCCGGTGGAAACCCAGAACCCTTAGGGCACCGTCGAACGGCGGAAAGGGCTCGAAATTCTCAGGCGTCTCTCTTCGGTTAGTGTTTATGCTTTCTGTCTTCGTCTTACCTTTGATTGTTTGCTTCATTAGTGATGCTTAGTTACCGTATTAGAGTTACACATTTGTCGTCTCTGATGCTTTGGAATTTGATTTCTCGATCCTTCTCTTGGGGCGTCCTGTTTTGTACATCATTGCTGATTAATATTGCTCAAAATTTGTTTTTGTAATTATTCTTGAGGCAAAATCCCCGTCTGGTAAAATCCTGATGAACAGAACTTCCCAGAGGATAAGCTCTGCATGTATTTGGAGTATGATAATCTACCTAGACTGAGAAATTTGTGACTTGAACATGTATAATTTTACAAAAATATCTTATCTTTGTTACTAAGTCAAGTCTAGAATTAGTGACTAATCATATACCCGATCCAATTTTGATGTTTAAGTTACTTTTTTGCATCTTAAGTTTATCTGCAGTTGTTTCTGCTGTACTCACTATGTTCGAAATTAGATCATTTTCATTACCCTTACCTTGATTCTGTTTCGATTCTGATATGTTTTTCTGCTTTTGTAACCATATTCCTGGAAAGTTATTCAGGAAATTGAGTTTACTTTGATGAATGATGAACTGGTTATGAACAGTTCCAATAAGATTTCGTTCTTGAAAAAAAAAAATCCATTTTTTGATGACCTTATCATATTAATTTCTACTCTACCTTCCTGGAGTTCATTCTCCAGGGAACTCCATTTTGAACATTCCAATGGAATGATTTTTCGTGAAGAAAATCTTCAACTTTACTGTTCAAAAATTGTAAGTGGTAGTCCTTTTTCTTTCTGGAGAGAAACTAGAAAGTGCTTTCAAAGTAGACTAGAAGAGCCTTAGAACCCAAATGCTTTCTTGTTTGTTGCGATGATTAATATCCTGTTTTTTTCAACCATGCAGCTTGAAATTTGTTGCAGTGGTGAAGAAACCAAAATTACATTTGTGATTGAGAAGATGAAGCGTAAAAGAGGGAACAAGAAAGGAAAGTCTAAGGGAGGGGCTAATGCAGTGGCTTTGAAGGAAGCTGCCACAAATAAATTAACAATAAATGTCGAGGAGAATTTGGGATTGGATGAGTTTGATAATGAAAACAAATGTGACTCTGCAATGGAGGTTAACACACCTTCTTCCACAGGAACAGACCAGCCTCAGAATCTTGCAAATGTTAATCCTGATGGGTCTATTGACAAAGCTGCAGTAAAATCATCCATTGGGCATATGAAAGTGAAGCTCAAGACTTCAAAAAAGTTGGAATCTCAACTTAATTCTTCGGACGCACCCTCACAAAGTGATACTGATGAGAGTTGTCAGCAAACAGGTTTAGAAAGGCATGGTGTAGTTTCTGAAAGAATGGAAGATAGTGCTAATTCATTGCCTGAATTGAAAACAGGCATTATCATGACCTCATCAAAGAAAACTGGTAGCATAAAGATTAAACCATCGAAGGCATTGGCAGCAAGTAAGAGCCAGAGTAAGATGCCTCAGCAGGATCCTCAATATAATAAGCAAGAATTGGATTATGCTCTTACGGTATGTGGGTAGTCTGGAAAAATAGGGATTTCTACTTATACATCTTGCTTATGTGCTGTTGTTTATTTATTTACATTTTGGATTGTTATTTCATAGGTGATAAAGAAGGTAATGAAAATGGATGCAGCTGAGCCATTCAATGTTCCTGTGAATCCTATTGCATTGGGAATACCTGTAAGTATGACTTGAAAAACATTGATGCTCATCAAATTCACTTTATGAGGTTTGACTTGGTGATGTGATGCTTATAGTTCATTACCATATGTTTTCACATCTCTGTTATAGAACAACACCAACAGTTCTTGAATCAACAGGTGTTAATCTAGTTGGATTTTATTACATATGCTGGTGTTTCATTAATTTATTGATATATTAATTTTTTTTTCATTTGCATTCTCTGCTTAATCCCTAGTGGAAAACTAGGTGACTTTTGGGATGCCCAAAGGAGGTCCCTACCTGTCTTGTCCCTAGTCTTATGTATTTCATTTCTATCCTTTTATCTGGCTTCTTTTTAAACTGCTTTGTATAAAAAAGGTTGGAAATCTGGCTTCTTTTTAAACTGCTTTGTATAAAAAAGGTTGGAAATCATCTATCATTGAGCTCATATGATTTGCAGGCCTAGGAGGTGAATAGTGCTGTGCCAATTCATTTTCTGTTTCCCTGATACTTTTTTTTTTGTTTTTCTGGCTTTTCTAGGATTATTTTGATGTGATAGACACACCAATGGATTTTGGAACAATATGCAGTAATCTCGAAAGTGGTGTTAAATATAAGAACTCGGAGGATGTTTTCAAGGATGTGCAGTACATCTGGGAGAACTGCTATAACTATAATAATAAGGGAGACTACATCTTGGACCTTATGAGGCGGGTAAAGAAGAATTTTGCAAAGTATTGGACTGCAGCTGGGTTGTACAATGGGCAATCCAGGGGTGAGAGTCTTGCTTTTACTATCCTCATGTTGCTCAGTTGTTTCACTATAGTGCAATAACTATGGACAAGCTTATGCTGCATACTTTTATATCAAACAATTGTAAGTCTAATTATTAGTTGAATATTGTTTAGGTCATGTAAAGATAAGCCAGCCTATTGTACTCAATGATTTTGCAAACCTCAATGTAGTAATAATTTTTCATCTAAGAACACTCAGCTTAATTGATTTTCTATATATGTTTTTGTCATTTTTTGCTGCTTGGTGCACCTGTCACAATTTTATGTGGTTTATCTTTGTCAGTGCTTCTGGATTTCTTATATGAATATGTTGGATGGTGTTAGGTGAACGGGTTGTTGCTTGTTTTATTTGGTTGTGTGTCAAGATTTGCTGAACTTTTCCTTTTCAGGTATTGAAGATAACCAAGACAACAATGGGAGTCGGGGAAAGTTAACGGGAAAAGGTGCTCAATCAATACAAAAGTCAGGCAAACGTCATGGGTATGATCCTGCAAGTGATATCTTAAAACCTCAACCTCAATGTGGAATTTGCCACGTCTAATTCATCCCTCTGACTGGTGGGCATGACATGTAAATTAGATTGGGAGATCATGACCTTATAGGCACTAACTATACATAAATAGATTGATTGATAGACAGATAGAGAGAGAGAGAGAGAGAGGAAGTAATGGTGTGCGGTGTTATATTTTGCCTTCCAACCATTGGAATATGAACAATCAGAGTGATAGGTTGAGTCAGGATAAATTCTATTACAGTTTGAGAGGATCTGATGGTGCAATCACCAAACAAGGAGACATCCACAAATCTTAAAGTTCCTCAGTATAGGAAATATCCTTGAGCATTTTCTTTCACATGTATATATATATATAGGTTCTTAGTGTATATGCATATAGGTTCCTATAGAAAAATATCTTCCTTGGTGAAGTAATTATAATGATATATAGGTTCTTAGCATGTAATCTTCATTATTTGCAGAAGGCGCCACAAATCAGATTGTTTATGTGCTATATGTGTTCTAAAGCGCCGTAGAAGGGAACGAGAGGAGAATGCTCGAATTGCTAAAGGTCAGACATCTGTATCAGATAATCTTGCTCAAGAGTCAAAGCAAGAGGTAAATGGACTTAAAATGAATCGCTGATTTTCTTGTTTACAATGCGCAAGTTGTTAATAATATAATTTTTTTTCTTATCGAAAGTGTCTTCCCATCTATTAAATATTCTCACTTTTTATGTTTTCCCTTTTGGGTTCAAGGAATCTCCGCTTGTAGAAAGCCCTTGTGGTGATGATTCACCATCAGACACGGACAAGTCGCAAGACGATGGACAAAATGGTAATGGGGTAGAAAAAAGGGAGGAGGTGAAATGCGCCCTAGAGGAGAAGCAAGAAGTAGATGAGGAAGAGGAGGAAGAAGATGAAGAAGAAGAAGAAGAAGAAGAAGATGAGCAAGAACAAGATGCAAGTGAGGTGGGAACTCAAGGAGAGGCAGATAAAATAGCAATGGAGCAAGGGGAGGCTATTATAGTAGGAGTTGGAGCTCAGAATGATGTGGAAATAGAAGATGCTCTAGAGCAACATATTGAAGAAGAAGATGATCCTGCTGCTGTTGAACAGTTGGAGCACGGAAGGGGCAAAAAGGTAAAAGCACCTGACAAGTTGATTATTGAAAATCCCATGCTTCTGAATCTTTGCGGAGTTCTGTTTCCAGAGAATCCTAGGTCTGTTTGGAGGGGACTTCACTCATTGGTTCGCGATCAGAAACCTATTCATCGTAATCCTTTTCAATCTGCCATAGACATGTTTATGAATTAGGCGTTATCTTTTAACAATCCCTAGTTGCGTTTATTAAATGTGGTGGGTGCAACCTAATAATTCATATCGTAGTTTGATCCAATACTTTATTCTTTTTTTCTTACTCCGCGGTGATGGATGCGTAGCTATTTGGTCTTAAATACTGATGGATAATCGGATAGGTGTTTCGTGCGGCAGTTTCTGACAGTTGTATCATATAGATCGAAAGGTTCAAAATTTGGTTTGAATCTTTTTAAGCGGTGACCTAATTGTTGCAACGGTCCAAACAATTAAATCTGAAGAAAAAAAAAATAAAAAAAAAATAAAATAAAAGGTCTAACAGATTGTCCTCAACGTTTTAATTATTTTTGGCTAAATTATGGGAAAATTGGCGAAACAGGCTTAATGGAAATAAATACTGGTAAAATATACCAAATTTGAGATTTTTGTCGAATGATCATATTTTTAAATTTAGATAGATAAATTTATTAATTTACCCTTACTTTTAATATTAGATTGAAATCTCAGTTCAAAATCTTGATCCCAGATCTAAGACCAAGATTTTAGATCAATATTGTGATATGAAATTAATCTAATATTGGATCGAATTTTAGATCGGACTTTCGGTCCGAGCTTCAAAAAGAAAGGGAGGAGCAACCGAGCTTCAAAGCTTCCATGGAACTGAGATCCAAGCTTCCTTGCAACCGATTGAAGAGGAAAAGAGGAATCAAGCTTCCATGGAATGGAGATCTAATGGCCGAGAGAAGAGAGATCGCAGATGAGAGAAACAGAGAGAGAGAGGAAGGAGGGAGGCAGGGGAGAGATCACATAGGAGGGAGGGAGAGAGGAAGGAGAGAGGTCGGATGAGGAATGAGAAGAAGAGGAGGGAAGGATTTTTTGGAACCCTCCGCTTCGAGTAAAGTATGAACTTCATTATTGATTTCTTGAATTTAAGGTTTTTTTAAATAAATTAATGAAATTGAGGTTTTTGTGAACTGATTTTGACTGTGTGTGACATGTATGTTGGGTTTTTGGTGAAATTTGCAATAAAAATCTATTTGAATTGAACTTTCGAGCTTGATTGCTAAATATCGAGCAATTATTACTAGTTTTTATACATGTTAAGTATTTTATGATGCTTTTATTGTTTTAAATGTTCCGTAATGGCGGGTACTCCTTTCCCTTACACAAGAAAGTTATTTATTTATTATATATTTTTTAGCTTATAATTGTTTATAGTATTAATTAGGTTATGTTTGTGTTTATTCTTAAAGAGGAAGAAATGGTAATGAATCGTATCCTAAGACCCATCATTACTCAAGATCTTTACCACAAAGCCCATGTTTCCATGATTTTCAAATTAGATAGGGTTATTGCTGATATAAAGAAGAAGGTTACCTCAAAACTGGGGGATGTTTTGAGGTCTACATGTTTGAGTTACTTACTTGATGTGGATTCAAACCTCACTAACTCTAGTAAGCTCTTAAATAATTTCATTGTGTAAAGAGCATATTGTAAGAAGAATAATAAATTGAGATTTTTTAGTTGTGACGAGCCTATACGGTTTGGTTTGAGGAAGTTTCCTCTAGTGATAAGGTTGAAGTGTCATGAGTATCTGCTACGAGGTGGCTTAGGTGGCCGATTTATATTCGGCCCTTAATAGTCACAGAAAACTCATTGTGACGGACATAATTTGACCAAAATGGTGCGTCGCAAAGTTAGCATTTGAGTCACAAATACCTTTTTCTACAATTATTGAGCTTCACAATAGACCGATTCCGGTGTAATCCGACCATTCTTTTGGTTTTTTTTTTTTTTTCAATTATAAGAAATTTTTAATTTTTAATTTAGTTTGTTCTTTCTTAAAAGATTTTCTATTAATGAATAAAGTTTCTCTTTCAAGCATTTTTCTTAATAAATTTTTAATAAAATTAACTTTTTTCTATTTATTGAAAGAAAATTAAAATTTTCATTAATTAAATTTATTTTTCCTATTTATTTTGTACTAAACATCAAAACACAATAATAAAACATACCAAAAAAAAAATTGAAAAAAGAAAAAAGGTTAGTTATATCGGGGCAATCCGACCCATTGTTCATCCGATCCAACTTATTAGAAACTCTATAATCTGATCCAACAGTTACCCGTTTGGATCAGATCAGGTCATATCGGTCGGACTTCTCTCTCAACCCTAGTTTGGAGATCAAATTTTGCCCGAGCAAGCTCAAACCGATTCAAGTAAATATTGCATTTTCTATTCTTCTGGCATCTTGGTCGGTTGATTAAGTTGTATGCAAAAATGATTAATTTCATGTAGGTATGAAGAAGATTGAACTCTAAGAGGGACTTCCTCAGATTATCATAATGATTAAACAAACTGCAAAACAACATCCGTTGAAGAATAAATATCAGTCCTACTTCATCCAATATTAAAGAATGGTTGCAATAATATCCCTTACTCCCTGATTCCACGATGTCTATGGAAATTGGTCTCAAACATTTGTGAAAGAGGTGAAAGTGGCCACATGAAGTTTAATACATGACATTAGAAATCACAACAGTGCCTATGAATTTCGTGCAACAAAAAGATGAAGAGATGCGAGTGGAATATACATACAGATTATGAATTCATTAAATTGGCCTTCAGACGTTTAATACATTAATATGGACTAATAGAAAACAAAGAGCCAAAAAAAAAAAAAACAGTGCTTATTTCAATAATTAAAGTAGCAAATTAAAGGAAACGAAGTAGAAATCGTGAAAGAAAAATCCACACCACATATAGTGAAGGATTTAAAAAAGAAAAAAGAGGAAAAAAAATAATTTATTAACCCACCTAAAAATCTTACGGATAATCATCGATGTCAAGCTTCAATCTCAAACCTCGATGTGTATTTGATAGAGCCGATGGACAAGTCGATCTCGATCATGTTTTCTTCTTCGATATACATATCATGATTTATCTCTGCCAAAATCTCCACCAGACTATGATGTTTATGGAAATTAACATAACCTGAAGAGAAATAGTTTGGTTCTAGTTTCTTTTTCTCAAAATAATGCAGCTTTTTATCATCGTCACCATCTTCTTCTTCGATATAACTATGACCAACATAGTGCCCAGTTGGGAGAGAAATTTCAATAAGACTCTCTTCATCAGAAATTGAACCATCTGATAAATCCAAGCTTTTGTCCTTTTCCTGATCACTTGATGCAAACTGATTTTCTCCACATTCACTTTCGGACATTAATAATGATAAATCCTCCTCTTTAATCAATCCATAATGATTGCTTCTCTGATTCATACCTTCTTCTTCTTCTTCCTTTTCTATCATAACTTCATCTTCAGCCAGCAGTACTTCTCTTTTTTGCTTTATGATTGTAAAGTAAGAAGTAGTAGATACAAAGAGGACTATATATGTTAGACGGAGAGAGATTGCGAAATATTCAAACCCCGGAAACATAAATAAACAAAAAAGCAACAAAATACAAACAGCAATCCATGATGATGGGGTTTTGAAGAAACGCAAAGGAATAGTGCCCATTTTATCAATGTGATTATCAACTTATTATTTAGAGAAGAAGAGAAGAAGAACCCCTTTTGGTTTTCTTTTTTCTATACCCAAAAGAAGGAAAAAGTAATGGATATATATGAGGATAATAGCTACTGAGATTGCCGGGATAACATAAAGACCTTTTAAAGCATCTTACGAAGGTGCTTTTGCATGGGAGGTGGGAAAAAATCTGGAGATGGTTTAAATGGGAAGATAATCATGGAAAAATAGAGAAGGGGAAATCGTGATCAAGTTGCAGCACTGTAGCTTTGAGATTAGAGGAAAACACTTGAGACCTGATCTAGATACTAAATGCTGGCTGAGAAAGAAAGGGAAGGTTATATTATTTTATGTTTCTATTTTCTTATTTCCTTAAATTTCTATCTTAAGACTGACGTTTTACAGTAACCAAGCAGATGGGTTGTTAACTTGTTAATACTGATATTTACAGATCTTGTGGCCAGTACCTTTTCCCAAGTCCCTATTAAACTTATTGGTAATTAAAAAAATATGAGAGAAAAAAAAAATTAATGCTTTGAGTATTGAAATCACTTATCAGGTGTTCGTTCTTCTGCAACTGATTCCCTCGAAAAACGGAAAGCCCTCAGTCTTACTTCTCTTAGCTCTTTGCTCTTGCCTCTTAGAGCTTGGAAATGAGAGCATGCAGCCATGTGCAGACCTCTGAGCTCACCACATGGCACTAATTTCCCTCCAAATTCTATACATTTAAAATAGCAAAAATAATATTAAAAAAAAAAAAAAAATATATATATATATATATATAAATAAAAATAACCCACAAAGAACTAGATCTCTACTTCCTGTAATTACCGTTTTATTAATATTTTGTCCAAATAATATTATATGCACCTGAATTAACTAATTAAATTTTTTAATAGCCACATATTAAGGAGAAAACTCAACAGCGCTAGGGCATGATAAAAAAGGAATCCGAGAGCTTTAGCCACGGGTCTTATAATTAGGGATTATCAAGCGTGTTTGATACAAGCTGCATCAATGCCTCTTGGTCATGCAACAAAGAATAAGATAGAATTAGTATATATTTTTCATGATTATCTCGATTCTTTGTTACTAGCCAGTTGATATGTTTTATAGTGCAGATTAAACGAGCTCTAGATGAAGGAACTTTGAATGTTCCAAAATATTAATAGTGCAGATAGATCGACTATTATTTTCAGTCTTAACCGATATATTCTATATGCAATAGAATAATTAGGGTTTCGATTCATATTTGACGGAGAAGAAAACGTGATGTATGGCATGAAACCTTATGATCTTCTACTATCTATCTTAGTCTTCTCTAGCTTAGCCGCATAATGGCTTGCGATATGCCAAACTTTCTCTTGCTAGACTTTCATTTTCTTTCAAATGATTTTAGGATTTCACTTATGTGTATTTCAACCGATAGAGAAAGACAGGGTATTTATAGGCTACGATGGAACCTATAGGAGAAATTAGTTTACGTCTCCTAGTGTGACTATGAATCCTATGTTTAACTCTTAAAACACATCTTATAAGCTCTCAAAAATAATAACACGGCCCATTAAAGATTCAATATTGAACTACTTTCATAATTCAAAATTTATATTTTGAGCTCCTTTTTATTAAATGCTTGTTAATCTCTCATTGTTAAGATATCCAATGTTCCTCAATTAACTAAAGTACTCACAGTTATATTAATAGACATTTATATCCTTGACCCATATAGTCAACTAGTTATTTGTCATGTAAGATAATTAAATCTACATGCAAGATTTTGACATCGGCAAAAATTTTGAACTTACTCAAAAGATATTATCAACCTGAGATTTATCGGAATATGAATTCCTTTGGTAATCAACTTCCCACCATGCACATAAAGTCATTTTCTAATTAATTTAGGTTATTAATCCCATAAAAAAAATATCACTCTTTAATGAATCAAAGCAATAATCATTACATGCATATATGTATGTTATTATCTCTAGATTATAAGCATCCATAACAAGGAAGGTGTGTATTTCTTATAATGTAGTATGTGCAAGTAAAATAACCTTCCATCGTCCTATTTGTTGTGGAAATTAGGTAGAGGCTCAATCCTGAATGACCCATGAGGCAATCAGATTATGGCCCAACCAAGTTGACCCACACCTCTATCCGGTTTCTTATTGGATCATGATATATATATTGATATAACCTGGTTTGCTTAGGCTTAAAATTTCACTTCTCCCCTTCATTTTTCTTGATTGCAATTTACGCGATATCTCTTTCGATCTTGCTCTCTTTCTTCTCGATCTGTACGGTCTGTGTTAGTTTTGTGTCTCTAATCTCTTTCTCTTATTTGATTTATCTGATTACATTTTTGATCTTGATCATTGCTTGAAGGTTGCATTTTTTTCTATGTTCTAGAGATCTGCATGATTTTCTAGGGTTAGATGCATTTAGAGATAAATTTGATTTGTTAGTTGAGATATGAGATTAGTTTGTGCTTATATTAGATCTTTCATGATGCTATAGCATCTGTCTGAACTCTGATATCGGCCGAAAACCTAGATCATTCGGATCTGTGAGGTTTTCCTCAGATCCAATTCTATTTTTCATGTGCTTACATTTCTTTATGTGTTTTCTGTAATTTTGTGATTAAACTGATTACTGATAATGTACATTTCAGATGATTGATTCTTGAATCTATATTGAGATTAATGTATATAGGGACAATATTTTATAGATTAAATTTGATATTCATATTGGTCAAAATATAATAGTGGTATTAGAGCTAGTATAAACATACATACGATTGTCACTTAGTTTAATATTTTGAGTCTGTGTGTTAGAATCTGCATGAATGATCACTGTTATTGCATTATTGAATCTTAAATTATGTAGATGCTTCTTAATTGAATTGTTTTTAATCGACTTGATTAAAATCGTCTGAGTGTTAAAAACTGCTCTTTGAAATTCAATCTCTGAATATTCTATGTTTATCAAAAGTTATGAATTGTTTTGATTGGATCCAAATAAGAAAGAGAGCAAGATGAGTAAGCACATTAAGATTACAAACTTTGATGGAAAGATAGATTTTGGTACTTGGTGTAAGAAAATGAAATCTTTGCTATCACACAATAAAGTGTTGATATCAAGAAGATGAAAAACTTTGGTCGGTTGCTACTCTTGCTAGAAAGACTGAGATTGATGATGAGGCCTTTTACCTCATCATTCTTAGTCTTGCAGACAATGTCATAAGGAAGGGTAGATGGGTATGAAACTCTTTTATCTCTTTGGTCTAAATTGCATAATGATTATTTTGTTCAAGCTCCACCTAATTTAGCTTTCTTAAAAGGAACTCTTTTTTCATGGAAAATAGATGTGTTTAAGAACTTAGAAGAAAACTTGGATGAGTTTCTAAAACTAAACTTAGTTCTTAAGGGTACAGATCAGGCAGTAGATGACAGTCATGCTATGATACTTCTACGATCTTTACCTGAGGAGTATACCATAGTTAAGAATGCACTTAAGTACATTGAAAAAGAAACTAAGTTAGACATTGTTACAACAGCCTTAAACGCTTCAAAGTTTGAACTAAACAAGATTAAAAGATCAAATGCAAACCTATTTTTTAAAGGAAACAATTATAAGAAAAAGTTTTAGGCCAAGCATGTTAAAAGGAACAAAAATAGTAAAAAGGAAGTGTCTAGTGAGTCTAGGAAATGTTATTACTGTGGTAAATTAGGACACTTAAAGAAAAACTATTTTTCTTTACAAAATAAGAAATTTGGAAAGAATCAAGTAGAAGGTAATGTAGTAGGAACAAGTAATACTGCATGTTATTCTGAAGTGCTTAATGTTTATGATACTATTGTTATTATTTAATGAATATTAGATTCTGATTGCATGTTTCATATGAGTCCTAATAAAGATTGGTTTTCTGATTTTAAGAATTGCATGAAGGTACAATCTATAAAGGTAATAATCAGATGTGTAAGATTCTAGGAATAGATAACATTACTTTGAAATTGCATAATGGAAAATTTGCTATGTTAACAAAAGGAAGGTATATTCATGAGCTTAAAAGAAACATGAATTCTTTGGGCACTTTGGATGAATCTAGATGTTGGTACAAAGCTGAAAATGGTTCTTTAATTACTTAAGAAATTTTTGTTTTAATGGGTGTAAAGAAATATGGCTTGTATGCACTTATTGGTTATTATTTCTATGGAAAATAAATATTGCACTTATTTCTTCTAAGACTAATGCTATAGATACATGACACTTGAGATTTGGTCATATGAGTCATAAGGGCATGGATGTCTTTTATAAACATGGTATATTTGGTAAGGATACAATTTCCCTCTTGAATTCTGTGGAATCTACATTCTAGGAAAACAACATAGATTAAGTTTCTCTAAGAGAGTTCACTTAGCTAAAGGTTATTTAGAATATTTCCATCTCTACTCATGGTATAAATAGATTTGTCCTTTCTATTGTAAATGCCTATAGTAGGAAAGTTTGAGTGTTTTTACTAAGTGTAAGGATGAGGCTTTAGTTAGATTTATAGATTGTAAAACCTTAGTGGAAAACCAGCTAGACAAAAATGTCAAAACACTTAGAGCAAATAATGGATTAGAATTTTTCAATTCTAGGTTTGATGTATTTTGTAGAGTTAACGACATACAAAGACATAAGACAATAGTTAAACCATCTCAACAAAATAGAATAGCTGAAAGAACGAATAGAACATTTTTAGAAAAAGTTAGATATTTGCTACTCACTTTGGTGTTGGGTAAACCATTTTGGGGAGAGGTCGTAAAAACTATTGCATACATAATAAATATAAGTCTTTCAACTGCTATGAATTTTATATGTCTGGGTAGAAATGGACAGGAAGAAAGCCTAGTTTAGGACACTTAAAATTTTTTGTTGTATTGCCTATTCTCATAAAACAGATGGAAAATTAAATCATAGATTCCAAAAATGTGTATTCTTAAGTTATGAAGAGGGTACAAAGGGATATAGGTTTTGGGATAAGAGTTTTATTGGAACAAAGATTTTAGTTAGTAGAGATGTAGTCTTTAAGAATAGATATTTCCTTGCAAAACTAATAAATCTAATTATGATAAAACAAATACTACTAAGGGAACTCACTTTGAGGTGGAGTCCACAACCCTTGCTGATTCTAATGGACAGCAAGAAGAGGGTGGACACCTTAATGAACTTGATTTAAATGAGGAGGTACAAGTTATTGGTGATGGTCAAGATGATGAACAAGATAATCATGAGATCTTAGATAGGTCAAGCTATCATGACTTAACCAATTATCAATTGGTCAAAGATAGGGATAAACGAACGGTAAAACCTAATCCTAAGTACTCCTATGTAGATCGCATCTTTACAGCTTTGCTTGCAGAAATAGAAATTAAAGGGACTGAACCAAATAACAATAATGAGGCAATGAAATCATTAAACAGTAAGAAATGGCAAGAAGCCATGGATGAGGAAATGAACTCTCTCTTGATCAATTAATGCTTGTTTCTATTTCTCTTATGAAAATTATGTTTTTGTTTGTTTACTTATCTATGTAAATGATATACTTTTAATAAGTAAGTCTAAGCCTAAAATAGACGAGTTAAAAAAAAATTGAGTCTGGAATTTGAGATGAAAGACTTAAGTGAAGTAAACAGAATCTTAGATATGCAAATAAAAAGAAATAGGAAAACTAACACTTGGAAATTGCATCAAAAATCTTATCTTGAAAAATTAACTAAGAAATTTGATGTGTTTTGTTGTAAAGAAGTTAGGTTACCTCTTTCTGCTCATTTTTTGCTATCTAGAACACAATGTCCAAGAACTGAAATGATATGTTTAGAATGGAAAAGATTCCTTATTCTAATGAAATAGGGTTAGTCATGTACTTCATGGTTAGTACTAGGGCAGCTTTTTCCTTTGCTACTTCTTTGTTAAGTTATTATATGTCAAATTTAGGTTTTGAACATGGGAATGCTTTGAAATGGTTGCTGAAATATGTTAGTAATCCTACTGAGTTAGGATTATGTTATAAATAGTAGACTAAAGAACTTGATCTTGTAGAATATGTAAACTCTTATTTTGTAAATGATAGGAGCTCAAGGAAGTCAACCACAACTTATTAATTCATACTTGGTGGGAATTGCATAAGTTGGAAATCATAGCTTCAATCGCTTGTAGCATTGTCTACAAGGTTTATTAAGTATAATATGTTGCTATTTCAGATGTTTTTAAGGAGACAATTTAGCTACAAGGTTTATTAAGGGAAGTTGGTTTGCTAAATGGTAACTGTACTATTTTTTCTGATAGTCAATCAGTCATTCATCCTAGCAAAAATCATGTGCATTACAAAAGAACAAAGCTTGTAGATGTAAAATATCATTATGTTCGTGATGAGATTGCTA
Organism: Coriaria nepalensis; assembly: GCA_027186245.1. Lineage (NCBI taxonomy): Eukaryota > Viridiplantae > Streptophyta > Magnoliopsida > Cucurbitales > Coriariaceae > Coriaria > Coriaria nepalensis. The sequence goes on along the minus strand of CP114490.1, from coordinate 9,360,906 downwards.
AAAGTACAATTAGGATTTCCAAGGTTCCAACCGAGGAAAATCCTTCTGACATGGGTACAAAATTTACTTATGTGAATAATTTTTAGCATTGATTAGATTTAGTTCACATGGGAATGAATAATCTGAAATGTGATTACCAGTAATCAATTTAATCGCAAAATTATAGAAAACACATAAAGAAATGTAAATACATGAAAAATAGAATTGGATTTGAGAAAACCTCACCGATCGGAATGATCTAGGTTTTTGGCCGATATAGGAGCTCAGATCGACGAGTCGTATAGCATAGTGATAGATCTAATCTAAACACAAACCTCTAATCTCAGTTCTCAACCAACAAATCATATTTATCTCTAAATACATCAAAGTCTAGAAAATCATGGAGATCTCTAGAACACATAAGGAAACTTAACTTTCAAGTAATGATCAAGATCAAAGATGCAATTAGATAAATCAAATAAGATAAACAAATTAGAAACGCAAAACCAACACGGATCACATAGATCCAAAAGAAAGAGAGCAAGATAGAGAGAGATATCACACAGATTGCATCCAAGAAAACGAAGGGGAGAAGTGAAATATTAACCTTAAGCAAACCGAGTTATATCAATATATATCATGATCCAATAAGAAACCAAATAGAGGCATTGATCAACTTTGTTGGGCCATAATCCGGTTGCCTCATGGGCCATCTAGGATTGAGCCTCAACCCAATTTCCGCAACAAACTCCACCTTGAGGTCAAATCCTGGACAAGTTCTATCACAGTGCTATTAGACTACAATGTGTATATAGACAATATTTTACAAATTAAATTTGATAGTCAGATTGATCAAAATATCATACTATTCAATACACATGAAGTGTAGTAGCGTAAGTAGCGTAATATTATACTCAAGTTAGAATATTACCATTTAAAACTACAACCCTACCAGTGGTTTGTCTAAATCTATCTAAGATTGTGAATTTCTACTTATATTCTATTGAACTGATGATCTGATCTTCCATGTGTAATCTCTACACACAAGATAGGGGGTATGCAAAAAACCGGCCACCCAATTTATCCGGTTGAAATCCGAACCAATTATCCACCACTTTCGGGTTTAACATGTATTTGTTGGCTACAGGTTGAATCTAAACCTAACCCAAAGAATTTGACCGGAAATTAAATAATTTCTTTTTTAAAATGGGCTAAATCCTACCAAATAATATATATATATATATATATAAAAGGGTTAAAGCAGTTTAAACATGTTCACATTATATACATTCTCATATTAACACTTTAATATATCATATATATATATATAAGTTCATTAACTCAAAGCCAAGGCCCACCACATCCATTCACTATTAGCCAAATATTGAATCTTATAATGTATTATTTCAATTTTTTATTATTTATATTTTTCATCTTTTCCAGTCTCCACATAGTCGCACACAAAGTTCTCTTATTTCTCCTTTCATTCCTTATGCTCCAACTGTCTGTCGCTCTCTCTCTCTCTAATTCTCTATTTGCAACTACCAACCATTACATTCTATCTCCGCCGCCAGTCTTGCTCATCGCTCAGATCCGTCTCTACCATACTCTATAGCTATGCATTGCTCGTTGCTCGATACACCATAACATGGTAAGTTTGAAGAAGAGGGATCCTCCATCTTTTCTTTCTTGCATAACAACGCATAAGCAGGTGGAAAACTTCGATTAGGAACACATAAGTGTTGAATAATTCATGTAAACATATCATCTTTGATCTTGTAGTCGTGATCCACAAAGTGACAATCACTTTGTCTCATATTTTTTTCTAACTCCAAAGGAACTAGAAGGGGAATTAGAACAATATTGTAAACTTGCTTGGTTACATGACAATGTCTTCTTTTTCTTTTGAAGAAATATTTCCTTTTTCATCAAATTACAATTAGTCTCTTTGCTTATACTAATAACTAATAACTATATTAATTTTATTCATTATTTAGAATCACTTAATTTGTTAATATTAAACATTTGATTTCGTGTTAAAGGGAAAATGAATAAGTAATATTGAGTTCAATATGTTCTTGCTTTATTGAATTTTATATTTAGTGATTTGACTTTATTTTTCATTTTTTATTGTTGTCGTAGATAATTAAATTATAAAATAATAAATTTGATACAAAATATGAATTTTATTTTCTTGATGCAAAAATTTTATTGATTATTAAGTTTTTTTTGTTTTTTATTTTATTTTTTAAGAGAATATTTCGATCATTCACTAATTTATTCTCAACCAAACTCGAAGCTTTAACATGATCTCTAAGTCATTTGGCATGATTTCTAGTTTAAACAAATCATATCATGTGTTGGCTACAAAAATAGCTCGAACTTGAGCTACTCGACTAATGAATATCCTAACACTAGATTATCTATAATATAGAATAAAAGAATTTTATACATTCCATAAAAGACATTTAGTATCTATAATACTAACATTTTCCGCTAAAAAGTTTTCATTAAAATAGTAAGGAAATGATTATTTAATTAAAATACATAAGTGATGCATTCATATTAACTTCAAGATTTTCATAGTTGATATATAATTGCATGCTAAAGTTTGAGGAAATTTAAGGTTTAGTACACACTACTTTAACATATTTGTGTAGTCTTAGACTAAGGTTAGTCCACCAATTAAAATATGTCATCACTTAAAATATGGTCTACTCATTCATTCAAATGATTCGCATTTTAATTGATAGATTAAGTTAAGTTTAGGACCACCCAAATATCTCGCTACAAGTACTATAGAGAAGCGAACATGAGAACAAATTTTTTTGCTGATCTTATAAGATGTGAAAAGTCGCAGATGACATTCTTCTAATCTATAAGGGACTGCCCTTCTCAATGGATCAGAGGCTTATAATTCCTACAGATCAAGAAAGTATGGGGTATATAAGGGTTGGTAGGGATTAAATCTTTGGTAAGAGTTGATATAATCTGTTTTTTTTTTTTTTGGGTATATATAAGTAATTTGGGTAAATATCATAAGAATTTAGAATTTTGGCTTGAATTATGTGTTATGGATTTGCATTTTGGTCTATTCCTATATTTCAGGAAATGTTTATACCCCTAGAATCCTAAATTGTATCATCTAATTTTTTATTTTTTTTTTCATAAAATTTATACGAGTCATTAAGCTTCACTCAAATTTTCTTATTCTAATGATTTTTATTATGGAGGAGTAAGTTACTAAAGTCTCTTATTTACAAAAAAAAAAAAAAAGTTACAAGAATAATTATCTTTCAAATTTCAAAACAATGATTTGATTTAGTTAATTAGATCAACTTGTAATATTCCAAATGTTAATTATACATTAATCTTTGATCCACAGGACCACAACAATGCCTCGAGCTTCACCAACCCCTTTCTTTTGCTCTTTTGCTCCCTAAAATAATAACATACATATGAAAATGGGGAAAGTTGTGTTTTTTCCTTCAAATTAAAGGGCTTTTTTTTTTTTTTTTTTTTTTATAATCCGGGACCAAGTTTCCCACACTTTTCATGTACCGCTTGTTCGTACATTAGTAGAAGAAGATCATTAACATGGCTTCTACCCTACCTTTTACAGAAAATCCATTAATCAGGCATATAATTCAATAGTTGTCCGATAACCTTAGTCTTTGGTTTATGGTCATTGTTTTATTTATTTACTTTTTTTTTGTTTCAAATTCTTTTTATTGTATACCGGACTTCTGATTCTCATTTAGACTTTGATTTTGGTGAAAAATAAGAAGTTAAAAAGCATGGACCAGTGAGGTTGGCATGAGAAGGAGAAGCTACGGTATTCTTTTGTTCACAAGATTGAGGAGGATTGTACAAGTCTTTAGAACTTGATGAAGTATTATGTGTGCCTGCTATACGAAAAAGTTTGACATCTATTTGTCGCCTTTGTTGTGGCAATGATTGTTTCCTTGATTTTGATGCTAACGATTTTCGTGTAAAGGACAACAAGACATGGACAATACTCCTTACTAGCAGTAGTTCTAATGGACTTTAACATATTCAGACAACTCAATCGTGAACGTATGACACTAGACATTTGGCATGCTCGGCTTGGACATCCATCTCATTCAATTTTTACTATTTTTTTGAATAAATAAAGTTTACCAATTGATGGTACAATTATCTCTAATAAAAGTTGTCATATTCGTCCATTGGGAAGATATTGTAGATTGCATTTTAAATGCAGAAAGGTTCATGCTCAATCACCATTAGAACTCTTGACTTGGGGTCCTATACCGATTTCCTCAATTTTTACACTAAGTGAATCTCATTCTATCTCTCCTACAGATAGGCTCGTTGGTTTGGATTCAACAAACCGCCCACATCTACAACCCAACTAGATTTTGGGCCCAGTACTCACTCTGATCCAGTCTCTTATCCACCAAGTCTAACCCCTCAAATGCCTACTTCATCTTCTACAAGAACCTACACCACCTTTGTCACCAAGACCTGCAATCTCACTTTCACCATTATTACCATGTAAGGCGAACGAACATCTTAGAATCCAGGCTAGAGCGCTATTTAAAATGTAGTATTCCAGATTCTTGGTTCCAGACAAACAATGACTAAGAGTTCTAATTTTGAATAGATGTTCATCAAACCGAAAATCCGGTTCATAACTAGTACAAGAAACTACTACTAGTAAAGAGGAGTAGAAGAGGTAAAGGAGAAGAGAGTTATACCAAGCCCAAAAACTCTTTCACCGTTGTTGGAACCGCCACCAGAACCACCACTGATTTCTCATCAATTCTAAAAGCTATCACCCAGCCTCTAATTTTAATTAACACGAACAAGAATTTTTAAGGTTTACTTTCTAACTCTAATTCTCAACACATAAGGTAGAGAGCATTACTCGGAGGCAGGGGCTCATTGGCCACCCTTATTTTGCTAAATTTAAGTTTTCAATCTAAAATTATTAAATTTTTAGATTAACATCTCATATTGACATTTCACATGTCGATAATATTTAAATATTAGACGTCAAATCCTAAACTTCGAACCCTAAATTAGAACCTTTTATCAACATAAAAGTTGAACCATTCTATCATGATCTAATGTTTAAACATTAGACATTTCATCATTCGACTTAAATGTGGAACCATTCTATCATAACATAATGTTTAAACATTTGACCTTCCATCGTTCGACTTAAAGGTCAAACTATTTTATCATAACCTAATATTTAAATATTAGACTTCGAACCTAAAGGTTGAACCTTTCATCATTAAACCTAAATGTCAAACTTTTCTATGATGTTCAACCATTTAGGTTCGAAGTAACATTAGGTCATGATAGAATGGTTTGTTATCTAGGTCTAATGATGAAAGGTTCAACTCTTTAGGTTCGAAGTCTAATGTTCAAACATTAGGTCAAGATAAAATGGTTCAACCTTTAGGTCAAATGATGAAAGGTTCAACCTTTAGGTTTGAAGTCTAATATTTAAACATTAGGTCATGATAGAATAGTTCGACTTTTAGGTCGAATGATGAAAAATCTAATGTTTAAATATTAGGTCATGATACAAAGTTTAATATTTAAACATTAGGTCGTGATAGAAAGGTTCGACATTTAAGTCTATTGATGAAAGGTTCAACGCTTTAGGTTCGAAGTAACATTAGAACATGAAAGAAAGGTTTAACATTTAGGTCAAATAATGAAATGTTCAACCCTTTAGGTTCAAAGTCTAATATTTAAACATTAAGGCATGATAGAATGGTTTGACCTTTAGGTCAAACGATGAAAGGTTCAACTTTAGGTTCAAAGTCTAGTGTTTAAACATTAGGTCATGATAAAAAAGTTTGACAATTAAGTCGAATGATGAAAGTTTCAATACATTAGACCTTTCATCATTTGACATAAAGGTTGAACTATTTTATCATGACCTAATGTTTAAACATTTTACCTTTCATCATTCGACCTAAAAATTGAACCATTCTATCATAACCTAATGTTTAAACATTAAACTTCGAACCTAAAGATTGAAACTTTCATCATTCGACCTAATTGTCAAACTTTTCTATCATGACCTAATGTTTAAGTCAAATGATGAAAGGTTCAACTTTAGGTTCGAAGTCTAATGTTTAAATATTAGGTTCGACTCTTAAGTCGAATGATGAAAGGTACAACTTTAGGTTCGAAGTCTAATATTTAAACATTAGGTTATGATAGAATGGTTCGACCTTTATGTTGATGAAATGTTTTATTTTATGGTTCGAAGCCTATGGTTCAAATTGTAATATTAAACATTACCGATATGCGAGATATCAGTCTGAGATGCATAGACCGACATGTGAGATGTCGGTTTAGACATATCTTTAAAATTTATTATTATGGCCTAACACTATTTGACTTTTGAGTTGTAGTTATGTAATGGGAATGACACACTGGCCTGGAAGCTCTACTTGGGAGAATATATCAAGTGTGTACATGGCAGTGAACTTTAAAAATATGCATTGGGTGACCTTATACATGAACTTAAACACTTGAACTCTATATGTTATGGATTCGAGAGTGAATATTTTAGTACAGAGACTAAAACTCTTTATTCTGGAATTCTAGACCAAGAAGTTAGATCGAGTTCCCTGTCTAATATCCCATAATGGGAACACAAATCAAGTTTCTCGTCTGAGATCCCAGATAGGGAACTCCAAATAGAGTTCATAGTTTGGACTCCCTAACCTAGAACTCCAGATCGAGATCTCAGTCTAGATTCCTAGATCGAGATCTCATACCTCGGTCTGGAATCCTAGATCTAGATGTCGGTCTAGAATCCCATATCGATATCTCGATCTGGAATCTCAAACCCTGAACTCTATCTAGGTTCTCAGAAAAGTCAGATGGTAATCGATTGGGTTCCAAACAATATAGGAAGAAAGCATTTTTCTAAGGAAGAAAAGTTATCAATTTTTACATTTCAGACCGAGATCCCTGATGATATGGGATTCGTCCATATGGGTCACCCCGAAGAAAATTGAAATTTTCTTGTGAATTTGAATAAGACTAAAGTGGAAGAATAAGAAAATATCAATATGATCAAAGTTGACTCCTACACAAGTATATTTTCTTCCTTTCTAAACAATTTTCCCCCCCCTCTTTCTATTTTTCTCCTATAAGTAATGAATACACAATCTTTACACAATTGGGAAACTATTCAATAAGTTATATCATCTTCTCAAATTTATCAAGCTTCTTTACCCGCTCCATCGATCGAAAAAACAATGCCAGAAATACCCCTACATTTCAAAAATAGTTACAATGAACCATCAAACGAAGGTAATTCACAAAAATAAAACTATTCTAACAAACGGCATAATTGATTACCTGCTCCAACAAATGATCCATTTGCAAAAGCCGGAATGCCTTGGGAACCAAGGCTGATCCCAAGATTCAGAAGAGTTCCTCCTAAGACCGTGTAAATCGTTGCCATTTGCATTATTGTTGCTTTCCGGGCTGCCCTTTCGGACTAGAATGACAATTTTGATATTTTGAATCAATGATAGAAAATAAAGAAAAAGATTAATTTTATGTTCTGACTGAAAATTAGAAAGAAATTCTATACCTCAAGGACCCGGACTCGGAGTTTTATATCACCCGACTCGAGTTCTTTCACAAACTCCTCTATTCTCTGAACTCTGTATGGCATGGATATTGCATATGTTCTTGCCTGAATAATAAAACAAAACAAAAAATGCATTTGAATTTAATATAATATATTTTCAAATTCCTATACTAATATAATATCGATTTAAATTTAATCTTATACTAAAACTCCAGTTTCAAATCCAGTCCTAAGGAAAACTGGATTTTGAGTTTTGGATCAACTTTTTAGACAAACTGGAGTTGTGAGCCTCGATTGGATTTTTCAGATGAAAAATGTAGATATAGATGTGCTCAAGCCATGCTATGGAAAATAATATTTAATAAATAAAAACCCGAATAGAACAATACATCGTCGGCTTGTTTCCGAATCTCCTCCACAAGCTGCGTTCCACCCTGTCGCTTCTGTCTTGTATCTAATAGCTCCTGTAGTTTAATTGGGATTACGATTATGCTCTTGATAGGAAATCATAAGAACTCTCTGTAAGCTCTTTCTTAACAACATCATAATATGAACTAGAGATGCAACAAAAATTTAATCAAACCTGTGCATAAGGTGCAGCGATCTTTACAAAGGAGAAACCTGGATCTAGTATGTAGCCTATACCTGAAAACAGAATAAGAAACAACAATAAGGTACTTTTACATAGAGGGTCATATTATTTGGTTAGGAATGGTTATGTTTTAAGACAATTAACAACCTTCAAGAGTAGAAAATGCCCGTATGACAAAGGTAAAGGTAGACGGGAACCGAAAAGGCTGATCTTGAGCGATTGCAAATAAATCCTGACATATGGTAAAACCGGATGCTGATCAAGTCTAGAAAGTTCTTAAAGGGGAACTTAAAGCTCAAGTGATTGTGCAATCCATACCTCCCCAATTGCAGCCAAAGTTTGTTGCTGATCTGGAGATTGGCTCAAGAGATTATCCAAGAAAAACTGTACGGATCTTCTGACCTACAATGTAAAAAAGGATTAAAAAAAATGTATTTCTTTAGAACAAATCACATAGCTAAGCGAGAGATTTCTCTTTAAGAGAGGACTAAGGTGTAAAGAAGAGTATACGGATGATAAATCTCCTGTAGGCTGAAGTGCTTCCAGATCTATAAGGCTTTGCATAACCTGAAAATTGAGGAAAATGATAGCATTAAGGAATTGAAATTACAAGTCAGAATTCCAATTCCAGTTCCATTTAGAATTATGAGATGGAATGGAAAGAAAAGTAATAGACCTTTTTGGCATCCTTCTCATAAACAGCGTAGAAAAGCTCGAGCAATCTTTCCCTAGTGAAAGATTTGATCTCCCCCATCATACCAAAATCATAATATATTATTGTTTCATTAGTATCAACAGCTAGATTTCCGGGATGTGGGTCCGCATGAAAGAAACCAGTTTTCAGTATCTGAATCAAGTATGCTTCAATTGCATGTGATGAGATCTGAGAACGGTTATAGCCCCTTGAATCTAACATATCAAGCCGATTTATCTTTATTCCTGTTATCCAATTTAAAAAAATATATATAAAAAAAGAGCTGATATAAACAATCAAATTTTTTTCATGATACATCTAGGATTAAGAGAGGTAGTTAGAGGCGGGACCTGGTACATACTCTAACGTCAACACCTTTGTGGCGGTATAGTCCCAAAACACAAGCTACAATAGAAAACAGAAAAACAAAACAAAAAGTCAGAGAGAATAACCAAACTTGAATGAAAAGGCGAAATAAAAGGTGTAAGATTTTATGAACAAGTTCAAACAAGCACCGTACAGGAACTCGGACCCACTTTATATTCCGGAAATCTCGGCGGAATCTATCAGCATTCTTTCCTTCATTTATATAGTCAATTTCTTGATATAAGATCCTGAAAGGCAAAAAAAAAGAAAAGACAACTCAATTAGTAATTAGAAAGACAGTTTAAGGAAAACAATGGAATTATAATAACTTGATCAAGCATCTTACGTAGAACATTCTTCATAAATACCAATCCAATCTCTTGTGGGGCCACCGAAAGTTTCGCTTCTTTGAAAGTACTCTGCAATTAGCTTCAAATTTCCTGGAGAATCAGTAGTAATTTCTGGTCAATATATTATTCGACCAAATCATCAAATCCATTAAAAATTAAACAAAAATTTCTCAAAGATATTTCTGTAAGGTAGAAGAAGATATGTGTTATTACTTACGCAAGTCAATGTCGAAAAGCTTCTTCAGACCAGGTCGTTGAACTTTCACAACTACCTTCTCTCCATTATGTAAAATACCTCGATGGACCTAAAGACAAGAACCCTTATCAATACACCTCTCAAAAATACATAATGGAGAAGAAAGACTAGTATGATAACAGAAAGAAGATATGGAACAAAAACAAGCATATTGCTGTGTTGTTTGATTATTTAAGGGACTGCAGAGAAACAAAAAATAAAAAATAAATTCAAACACCTGACCAAGACTTGCAGCAGCAATTGGTCGATCTTCAAACTCCTTAAACAGAATATCTACTGAAGCTCCTAACTCACTCTCAATGAAGCTTCTTGCTTTCTTTGCGGAAAATGCAGGGACCCTATCCTGAGAAGTATATAAAATATTATATGAGACCATATTAATAAACTTGTTCCAAATTACAGTTCAGACAAAAGAAAAAACTCTTCCATTCTCTATAAATATATAGACCTGCAATTTAGCCAGCTCATCCACAAACTCCCTCGGAAATAGATCTGACCGAGTTGAAGAAAGCTGCCCTAGTTTGATAAATGTCGGGCCGAGCTGAAGCACACACTCTCTCAACCAAGAGGCTGTTTTCTGCCTCCGTTTTTTCTGGGGAAAAAAATCTCAATTTTAGTTTTAAGGCCAAAAAAAAAAAATGAAAGCCACGAAATGGTAGAGTAGAGTTCCACATTGGGAGCGCAAGACTTAGGAGTTTAATACATTAGTAATTTGGTTCCTCCATTCATTGCCAAACGGTATTAGGTGCAAAGACCGAATTGCTACCGAAATTACCTGCTTGTCTTCTGTGAAGCCTCCTAAATAAGACCACTTTGCATTGTCCAAAAGAAGACGGACTCTGAAGGAAAGGACAAAGCTCCAAACATCAATACTTCTTTGCAATGAATTGTAGTTTTCATTTGCCCAACCAAAACCTTCATCTGAGGGCAAGACCTTGAGCTCATCCTCAATAGGTGGAATTTCCTTTGAAGCCTCTTTAACAATACTCGGTCTCTTAACAAGGGCTGTAGAAGGATCTCTTCTAACTAGACCTTTTGCCGCTCCATTAATGACCTGGTTTTTCGAGCCGTTGATTAATTTTCCATTATTGCCCCTACTAGATGGAGTGGTAATTACCCTTTTGACTACTTCACTGGCCGGTACCATTTTGACCGCCCGTCCATTGGGGCCTAGCCTTGGAGGTGGGGATGGTGATTTATTTTGTTGCATTTCAACTTGGAGCTTGAGATATCGATGAGGTGGCCTTGAAGGATTATTACATGTCGACTTTGAGAAATCTGAGAATTTATGAACCGAAATTGCAGTTGAAGAAGTTAAATCGGAGATTGTTCTTCCTTGATTTGCGTCCACTTTGCGGCAATAACAGCTATGTGAAGCTAATATTGCCGCCATCTATGACCTAAGGGAAAAAAGGCTAATTTATCATTAATCAACTGAAAAATGTTTGAGATCCATTTTGTTAAGGATTCAAACTCCAGATTGACTTAAACACGAATAGAAATGGGGGGAATCCATTTTATGACTTTCGAGAATAGGTTAAGATGATGATGAATCTAACTAAAACACAGTTTGCTTAACTCCGATATTAAAATACTGACCCTTTCTTTTCAGTAAATATTGATCACATAGACAATAAGCATATATGAAATATCTTAAAACTTATGGAGGTGAAGCTCTATTTATGCCTGTTCATACCTTAGAAAAAAACCTAGAAACAACCTTGATTTTTCAAAATGTAACCAGACCCTCTTGGCTTCTAAATAGAGATCTTAATAAAAGAACACTAAACTTCTCATTTTCATTGAGGAAAACTAAGTCACAGAGAGCAAAACTCTCAATCAACTGAAAAGGCAAATAGAGAAAAATATTACTAAAATCCAGTGGAGTGCTTGAACCCAGATGAACAGCTGCCGTCTTCTGAATCTTTAAGGGATCAAATAAGGAAACTACTAAGAAGACAGACTCTTGGGTAACTGGCTTGTCTTTGTTGGGTTTATTAATAATTATAGTAATAAACAAATAAATAAATAATCAAATCTGTACGTATAAAAAGGACAAGGAAAGGTGAGAGAAGAAGTATCTTCATTGTTCAACCATCGCCAGTCAGTTTATTTGTTGCGTGTTAGGCTACTGACCATCCGACTATTATTGAGTCCATCTCCCATCGACGTGTGCCACCAATTTTTATTGGTTTTTCTTGGTCAAGTTCTCATTGGCTTTTTGGATGTAATGGGAATATTTTTTTTTTTTTTGGGGTCATAGTTTGTAATATCGAGTCACATGCTTGTAGGTATAAGAACCATTTTATATTCCTTAGATTATAATTTTTATAATTTAATTTCAAAAGTTAGTATGTTTTAGAGTTAGTTATAGAATTGACAATAATAATTACACGCTCTTCCTCTCTCTTTACTCTCTCAGCCAAGTAGGGAGGCTCCTCTCTATAGCTCTTGCCTTCTATAATCTCTTACTCAAACTCTGAATTTAACTCTCTAAACTTATGAAAAGCAAAGTAAATCCTTAAGAATCCCAAAATAAGTTGAAGTAGAATTTAAGATAAGTTTATTTTTTGTAATTATTATTCGTGAGGATTATTTGTTATATTATTAACTTATTATGGTCTATATTATTATTCTATGTTGTTGTTATTTATTAATTTTGGTGAACTTTAGAGATTTGAGAATTATTTAAGGATAAAATTGGCTAAATTTAATGAAATTTAAGGATTTTTATATTTTGAAAATTGTAGTCACTACAATAGAGAACATATCAATCCTTGCTTTAAGAGTATTTTGCATTCTTTTCTAGCAAGTTAGAGGTTCGATGGAGACATACCTGGGTGAGAGGCTTTAGTGGGATTAGTATCTTCACTTAGCTTGAATGAGAGATGAGTAAAAAAATTTGAATTGTGCCATAGTGGCTTGGGGTGTTTGAATTGTGCATGGTTCTCAACATGGAATGATTTAAGTTTCTCCTTGAATTGGTTGAAGACGTTTGGACTATCTTGGATTGAGAAAAGCTTCGTGGTTCTTGATAAAGGTTTGAAAGCCCTTCTAAACTTGATACCTTGAGGAAGGATACGGAGCTTCTCAAATCTACCGTTGATATCCTATCCCAAAAGTAAATCTTTTTCGAGTAAGGGATTGTCGATTATCTTTGTCCATACGAAGCACCGAGGAAACAGCTTTATTCCAACTTGTCTCTTGGTGATGAAGTTGGTTGAGAAGACTTCACCATTAGCTGCTTTGAAAAGACAAGTATAAGGAGACCATTCTTCTAGAGGAAGGATTTTGGGGTCCAACATTGACTGGTATGTACCTGTATCGATATAAGCAACCAATTTTAAGGGTTTAGAATACTTATCTAGTAGAAGTTGTGCTTGGACATAAGAGTTGTGAGCATGAGCTGTCTAGGCCAGAGAAGGTTGGATATAAAAGATGGAGGGTGTAGATTCTTCAAAATCAGAAGGTTCAGAGGTTGTTTTGAGCAAGGTAAGGCAAACTCTGTTTTATTGTCCATGTTTGATTGCTCTGAGGAAAGAATTCGATGTCGGCATCAGAATCAAGGGCTGGCTCGGCTGCTTGAATCTGTTGAATCATTTTGGTAGATCTTTTTGGCTTCTCAGGACACTGTTTTGCATAGTGGCATTTCCTTATAGACAAAACATCTATTAGACTTCTTTCTTCCCCTCTTTTTCTTCCTTCTGAAGTACTTAACTATGCGATTTGTTCTTCCTTCTTTAGGCAGGAAATGGGTTTTATTCTTAACCTTACATTGGCATTTTTTTTTACTTTCATTTTATCTACTGGTGAGGTTTTTTGCAAACCTTATCGAACTTGGCTCGATTTGAAATCATCCTAGTAAGGAGCTTTTGTGCATCGCAAATCTTGTCCAGAGATGCTAATGCCATATGGTGGGTTTCTCTGAGGGAGATTTCTCTTAGCTCCTTCTTTGCTGAAGCCATGATATGTTGGAGCTTTGCTTGCAATTCTTTAGGTAAGGAATTAATGTAGACTTGCTTCAATGTCTCGTCATTTAGACCATTGAGCATATAATACTTGAGGGGAAGTGGGAATTCAAATATTTTGTCTTCAAGGAACAACATTTCATTTTAAATAATTCATACTTGGCTTGTTTATCAATTAACTGGAAATCTTTGATGAACTCTTTGAAAATTACTCCAAGACTATGGGTGGCACTAAAATTGCGAACGAGCTACAATTGCCGATATTCTCCAAGAGATTGATACTAATCTCGTAACGTGCCAGTGAATCTAGAAGTGAATTCTCTCAAGATATCTTTTATCTGAAGGTCGATCAACGAGCTTAGCTTGTGAACCTTATCTCTCCATTTTATGGGATCTTCATCATCAAAAGAAAACCATGGTCCTGTGGAAGGAGGAGCACTAGAAAATGAAAGAACTGAGTCTTAGGGTTTAGGACTAAGTCTTAGGGTTTAAAACATAGGGTTAATATGAAAGGTCTAACGCATAGGTTTAAGGGTTAAGATGAAAGGACCAAGTTTTAGGGTTTAAGGTTTAGGATTAAGTCTTAAGATTTAAAATAAGGGTTAATATGAAAGGTCTAATAGTTAGGGTTAGATGAAAAGGGCAAAGTCTTAGGGTTTTGTCCTAAACCTGAAGTCTTAAACAATAAACCATAAACCTTAAACCTTAGACTTAGTGCTTAAGACATATGATTAATATGACAAGTCTAACAGTTAAGGTTTAGGAGTTAAGATGAAAATGACCATGTATTAGGGTTTAGAAACCCTAAACCTTAGGACTAAGTCTTAGGATTTAGGACTAACCTTTAAACCCTAACCCTAGGCTTAGGATTTAGGACCTAGGGCTAATATGAAAAGTATAATATTTATGATTTATGGTTAAGATGAAAAAGACATAGTCTTAGTGTTTAGTCCTAAACCTTAGACCTAAAACCCTAGACTTAGGGTTTAAGACTAAGTCTAAGGGTTTAGTCCTAAAACCTAAACCCTAAACCAAAAACCATAAAACCTGACTTATGGTTTAGGACCAAGTCTTAGGGTTTAAGACATAATGTTAATATGAAAGGTCGAACATTTAGGTTTTAGAGTGAAGATGAAAAAAACTAAGTCTTAGTGTTTAAGACATACGACGACCAAGTCTCTAGATTTTAAGACTTAGGTTTAAGATGAAAAGTTAAATTTTAAAATTTTTAGACAAAAGGTTTAATATGTAGAGATTGAGATGAAAGGTTAAAATTTTAAATTTGGGGGTGCTTCCAGATCACATCTCGAGTAATTGAGAAATGAGATAAACTTAAAAAGCTAATGTCCCCTGTTTATGATTTCTTATAGGGTGCTTTCAAAAACATCTCGAGCAATCGAGAAAAGGGGACATATTGAAAAAGCCAATATCTCTTATTCTTGATTGCTCGAAGGGTGCTTCCATAAGCATCTCGAGCAACGAAAAAGGGGGACATACTAAAAAGACCAATGTTAAAGTGGGACAAAGGCTTACCTTTAACAACACATTCATCATTAAAAAATATCATGAGAACAACACATCAATAACAATCAAAATCATAATGAACTTCATGTAAATTCTCTCATATTCATATACATTAAATGTAGCTTATAATTCTAACAAATTCATATTAAACCCTAAATCTTAAGACTTTAACCCTAAACCATAATTCTTACAAATTCATACTAAGTCGTAAACCTTAAGTCCTAAACCCTAAGTCTTGGTTCGTTCATCCTAACCCTAAACCTTTAATCCTATGTCTTATTCCTTTTATATTAACCATAAATCCTAAACCCTAAGTCTTAATCCCTAAAAAATACTAAGTGTTAAACCTTTCATTTTAAATCTTAACTATAAACCTTTAAAGGAGTATTGAGCATTTTGTCCAGATTTCCTAATTATTCGATGACTCCTTCTTAAAGGGGTTATCGAGCAATCGGAAAATTTGGACAAAATTGTTATAACTACTTTAAAGATAGGGAAGTAATAAAGCAAAGTGACCGAACAATAAAAATAGAGGAAAATGAAGGGTTGAAGGTTTTTGTAATGTTTTAAAAATAACCAAGATTAATGAAAAAATATTAAAGGAATCATTGAGCAGTTGGGAAATTAGTACAAATTGTTAGCATTCTACATTCAATTCTCGATTGATCGATGGCCCTTTTCAAATATCCATCGAGCAATCATGAATATGGTAACAAAATGCTAAAACTCTCAGTTTCTAACGGTTGAGGAATCAATACAAACTTATTGATAAATAATCCCATTACGAACATAATTTATAAGAAAATTATTCATAAAAATGATAATTAAATAGATAAACAATAATGTGAAAGTTTGATTACATCAAAATAATGAAATACAACTTCCAATAATTTAGTATACGTGACATTAGATTCGATTGAAGCCCAGTTGATCTCTCAGTCATATTTTGATGCCAATACCATGAATTATTTTTCTCCTTTGGGTTCACATTCTCTTTCTATTTACCATTAAAGCATATCATTAATAAAATGTTTTCATTTCGATTGAAATAAATGAATTAAACATTGATACTCGATGGTTCCAAGGTTTCAACAATGCTAGATTACTTGATATCTTGCTAGTTCAAAAATTTCAGTAATGTTTGATTGCTCAATATCCGTATAGACTTTAGCCTCGAGTAATCGAGCAATACGAACCTAGATTTCAAAATTTCAAAATTTCAAATTTTGGGCAATGCAAACAAGATCCAAAATATAATACAAACACAATATAATTAATAAAAACTCTTTAAGTTTCATTTATCATTATCAATCAACCATTAAAATTAAAATCAAGTGTAGAAACTTAAAACTTACCCAAACAGTTTGTGGGCTCTCAAGCTTTTGATTCTTGATTACGAAACTTGCAAACGGAATATAGATGGAGGATTAGAGATCAAATTATTTTACAAGTGATGAAAAATGGATTAAAAGTGACAAATCGAAGATGAGGATGCTAATTGAAATTGAATTTCTTTACAAATCCAAACGATGAAGAAACGAAAAGGATGATCAAAAATAAATGACCAAGATAAAAAATGCAATAAGAATAAGTAAATGAAGGAGTTTCAGTTTAGTTTCTAATTTTTTTTTAAGAATAATGATCACATGATTGTGGAAAAGAAAAAAAAAACAATTTTTTTTCTTTGAAAATTCATTAACGTTTTTTATTTCTTTTTATACATTTCATATAAATTAAAATTAAGAAAAAAAAAATAAGAGAGGAATTACACTTGCAAATAAATTTTTAATTGGATCAAACCTCTTAAATATTATTATTATTATTTTTTAAATCATAAGATATTTTCCGTTCCCCTACTTTCTATAAACCAAAGCTACTTATTAGTGGAGAGCCCATTCGAGTTTTCTTTCCTCAACCTAAGGAGAACTTTGATATAGTGATAAACATTCTAATCATACCAAAAATCTTGATATTTGTTGGTATAAACTACATATATATATTAAAGACTCACATATTACCAACCACCTACTCATCATATATTACCATAAAACAAAGCATAAAAAAACAAAGCATGAAATGGGAGCATCAACTCCAATAATAATTCTCCCTAAAAACATTAAAAATATTAGTATATATACTAAATACTTTAAGGCTCATGACTCATAAACCTACATGAAACATGGCTCATTGCATGCTTTAGTTTGAAAGTGATATGGAGTTGTATTTTAATTTTTAAATTTTGTTTTCTTCTCAATATATATATATTTTCTGATATCAACAATGATCTAAACAAATTTAAAAAAAAAAAAAAAAAAAAAAAAATAAATCTAATTATTGATTCCTATCAAATGTAGAACATCTATTATCGATGAACGGATTCGCTAATACATTTATTCTTAAATTTTAAGATCACTATGCCTATTCCTTTAGCCTTTATTGCTTGGTTTCTTCTTTTAAATTGAATTTAGAAGCCCACTGAATCACCAATATTTTATTATTCTCCCTATAATATTAAAATGACAAATTTTAACCCTTTTTAAATAGATTAATTATTAATATATTGTAATTATTTAAGTTAGTTTAAATATTAAATATGACAAGAAAAAATAAAGTTGGTGATTAATTATTAAGAATTTTTATATATACATATAATTCATATATTATTTCTATAATTTTATTTATAAAATTTATCCTACCTAATATAATATTATTTTCATATTATAAAACTAATGTATATCTCAATACTCATATGAAAATTGTTTAATGGGCCCACCTATGTACGATTTACATAAATAATTTGTTGATTCTGACGTGGCTCACTAATTTGCTTACGCGTGCGACATCATGAATCATGCGTGCATAACATAAGACATGAAGATAAGGTTTCAAATGTCAATCTAAATTGGATTTTAGTTGTTTCAATTGTTATTTTTTTTAAAACAAAAATAAAAAAAGATACAGTGGCATGCTTGCAAATTCAACAAAAAATATGGGCTATTCTAGAAGTAAATGTGGCCCCAATAATTTGTCTAGAATCTTCTATAAAACCACAAAGTAATGAGAAATGAGAACACAAAAGCAGTTTCGTATCGGAGAAATAAGTAAAACTTCAGGCCATGGCTCTGTTACAAGGTAAATGGGTCAAGGTAATTTATCTCTTCTGTTCCTTAACGTCCTATACTTTTTTGCCATCATATTTTCTTGGTTAATCAATCTGATTCTTCACTTGTTTGCTCACTTGCATTAATATTGTCTTCTGCTATTTTTCTAAACTAGATTTTTTTGAATTACCTGAAGCATTAAGCTTGATCTTCTGATTCCTCTTTTTCAATGAAAAATATTCTTTGGCCCCATCAAGTTTTGATCGGAATTTTAATCGGACGAAGGTTGATTTAGGTTTCTATGGCTTCTCTTAGAATTTACACTTTTGACCCTTAAGTTTATTTTATGATGCCTCCTTAAATGTTAACATGACAACATGAGTGCGTGCCAGCTTCAACTTTATCTGTACTTGTTTTATTCTAGCCTTTTTTTTTTTTTTTTTTTTTGTTAATCTTAGTAGCATGAAAAATCCATGAGCCTTTAGGTAATTATAGCCTCTACTAACCCACTAAAACTTTAGAGAAACTGGAAATTACCCCCCTCAGGTCTCAGCTTTTTAAACCAAAAGATAACCCCCCCCTTAAACTTTTTATAAAACAAGAACCAACCCCCATTTTTACATATTTCCTATATTTTATTAAAAATAATGACATGGCGGCATGCTCAATCAGCATGCCATGTCAGAAAATTATATTTAAACATTTTGGGAATATTTATTATTTTTATTTTAACCCCTTTGATTAATTTTTTTTATTTAATATTTTAACCTTACAAACTATTATGGATTAGCTTTTGATTTAAAAGGTCGAGGGGGGTAATTCCTAGTTTATCTAAAGTTTAAGGGGTTGATTCTTTTTAACAGTTAATTAATCAAGATATAGTTAAAAATTCTGGATAGATTGATCAAAATGGAATTGGGCCTGGATCAAGAAGTTCACATGCAATCACCCTAGTGGGACAAAAGGCCTATGTGTTCGGTGGTGAATTCGTGCCACGTGTCCCAGTCGACAACAAGCTCCACATCTTTGACCTCGAGAAGTTGACTTGGTCCATAGCTGATGTGTCCGGGAATGTCCCACCTCCACGTGTTGGTGTCACAATGGCTACTATCGGACAGAGTATTTACGTGTTTGGAGGCAGAGATAGCGAACACAAAGAACTTAACGAATTCTACTCGTTCGACACAATAACAAACAAGTGGAGCTTGCTATCAAGCATGGATGTGGGTCCACCTCATAGGAGCTACCATTCTACCACCGCTGATGACCGCCATGTCTACATTTTCGGCGGTTGTGGAAATACCGGCCGGCTTAATGATTTATGGGCTTATGATGTTGTGGACCAAAAATGGATCCAATACCCATCGGCAGGGGAGAAATTGAAGGGAAGAGGTGGGCCTGGGCTGTCTGTGGCCCAAGGGAAGATCTGGGTTGTATATGGGTTTGCTGGCGTGGAAGCGGATGACGTGCACTACTTTGATCTGGCCCAACAAGAGTGGGCTCAAGTAGAGACTACAGGTGAGAAACCAACGGCCCGTAGTGTGTTTTCAACGGTGACGATTGGAAAGTATATAATAATTTATGGTGGTGAAGTGGACCCTAGTGATTTGGGTCACTTGGGTGCAGGGAAATTTAGCAGTGAGAATTATGTCTTGGATACGGAGACATTGGTGTGGAAGAAATTGCAAGATGGGCCTGAGGTGGATAATCATCCTGGGCCGCGTGGATGGTGTGCTTTCGCAGCAGGCTATTTGAATGGCAAATTAGGCCTGCTGGTATATGGAGGCAATTCCCCTAGTAATGATAGGCTCGGTGACATTTTCTTTTTCACTCCTATTTTTGGAGGAAATTGGTAATATACTCGAGATCGAGAAGTATTTACCCAACAGTTATGATAAAAGTGCATATCAACATTCGTGATGTCGGGAGTGTTTTTATCAAAAAGTTTTGTCCAAATATATATATCTATGTAATAAAAGTCGGCGTGCTTGTTGTTTTTTGGCAAGTAGTACCAAATCAAATAAGAAAAAAAATAAAATTGCATAGTTAATTAGTAAAGCCGAACCACTTCCTTTGGATCCAGATTCACATCGGCCTATCACACTTCTTTTGGAATTGGACTTTTCATGATGCTTTCAATGCCCACTCTCCGGTTGACCTCTCAGTAAATGTAATTGATTCTATCTTTCTGCCACCGAGAGAGAGAGAGAGAGAGAGAGGAAAATTACAACATACCATGATCAAAATCGTTCCTCAAGTTTGTTAAAAAAATCATATTTCGTCTTTGGGGTAAAAAAAGAAGAAGCCATATTATATAATTTTGAATAATAAGGTCCACTACTATTATTAGTTGCATTTTCTCCCTTTCTTTCTCAAATCTAGGATTCAAATCTTGATCGTGTTCCAATCTTGAATAAATTTAAATTCAAAATCTAGTTCAATCTAGAATTCATATGTCTAGAACTCTAATTCATATACCATTTAGATTTTGAATCTGATCGAAGTCATCCAAATTTAAGCTAAACACATACTTTTATAAGTTTCAGAAATCTAGATCATTAAGTGTTGGTATGCAAATTATTGTAAATGAGAGAGACATTAAGTAAAATCGTCAATAATAGTAAAGTTGATATGAATGATAAGAGAAGGAGATTAGTTTGGAAGGATAAAAGTAAAAGTATAATATTTTAGTACTTTCATATTTTTCGTAATGACATCAAGGATGAAAAATCTAAAACGTGACAAAGGTAAGACCTTAAGGACTTAGTTGATTCAAGTTAAAGTTCAAGGACTATAAAGGGATAAATATATAACTAGATGGGTGAAAAAGATAAATTTAACGAAAGATAAAAGACAAATATACCGTTACATCACCAACTATTTCCGAAGTAACAGCTTTTGGAAAACTTGTGGCCAGCTTATCCAGCAGTCTGTCTGAGGGGGAGAGAGCCATCCGAAAGTCAGAGCTTCAACTCTAAGTTCTATGTAAAGAGAGAGAATCTGAGCAAAAGCAAGGAATAAGAAGGTAGGTACGTTTAGTTTCTGGCTCCTCTGCGCCTAATAATCCATCTGAAAGTCAAGATCTTTGCGACAATGGTGGACATAAAAGAGATGGCCAACTTGTTCGACATTTCATTTGTCTCCCTAGAACGGCAATTCTACAAGATCAATATCATCTTGGTTTTCATCATTTCATGGTTCATTGATTGTGATTACTTATTGAGCGAGTAACTTCCATGGCTCTGCTACGTTTGAGCCCTTGTTCTTCTCCTTCATCATCATCTTCAACTTCATCTTCGTTTAATGACAAGATGATGCCAGCGACAAAGTTTTTCAGGATTTGGGTTAGTAACAACAAATCAAGATCAGATCAGAAAATACAATTTGAGCTGAAGGCTTCGAATTTGCGGCAATCTGTGCAAACTGGTGAGTTCTGTAGTTAATTTTGGATTTAACATGTTTTCTCTTTCAGTTTTAGGTTTGTTTGATATATGTAGTTAAACTGTTCGAGGAAATGTCTCAACCACTTTCTTTAGCAAACTATTAGATGGAAATTGAAAAAGAACTCGCAGCCCCCAATAAGCTTGGCTATTTCTAGAAAGAAAGTGGTTAAGAATTTTGTTGAGTTCATTTGGCTTGGATCCTCAAAACTGCAATTATTTGACAGTTAGTCCAAATTATCCTACTCTAAAAACACAGTTTTGTCTAAACTTCAGTTTGTAGAAAGAAAAGTTTATGTTCCTATAGTTAATTGGAAATGAGAGGAGTTGGCTGTCTTTCTTATATACTAGTTTCCTAAGAGTTCCGTTTCAGACGTGGGATATAATATTATCAATATTAATGAAAGAACGAAATTAACTTCTCCTTGAAGACTAGAAACTACAAAACCTACATTATGTGCTCAATTATGGATTACAATCACCTTTCTTGACCCCATTTCCAAAATCATGGTTTTGTTTTTGGTATTATTCTTTTGTTTCTAAATTGAGTTAACTTTTCATTTTCTGTAGATGCACTTTCTGATTCTCTGGTCAGAAAACATGTTCTACTTCCCAATGAAGAAAGGAATAGCCCTTTCCTAGAAACAGAGAAGACAGAGTCAACTCTTAGCATAATTGTTGTCGGAGCTTCAGGAGATCTTGCTCGAAGGAAAATTTTTCCAGCGCTATTTGCTCTTTTTTATGGAAATCGTTTACCCAAGGTCCCATTCTACATAAATTCAATATAAAAATACAGATATACTCTTTAGTGCTTTTCGATTACTACATGGTTTGTGACTTATTTATTTTATTTATTTTCCTCTTTTCCTTTTCAAATATTTTTTGTAGAGTTTTACTATATTTGGATATGGGCGGAGTATAATGACAGATGAAGAGTTGAGGATGATGATTAGTCAAACGCTTACTTGTAGAGTTGATGAGAGGTCCTTTTCCATAATCTTTTTTCCACCCAAGTGGGATTTTCACTTTCGTAATCTGATCTGATTTTCTTTTGGGATTTTTCAGAGAAAACTGTAATGAGAAAATGGAACAGTTCCTTCAAAGATTGTTTTACCATTCGGGTCAATACAGCTCTGAGGAGCATTTCCTAGGGTTAGAAAACAAGCTCAAGGAAAAAGAGGTAATAATAGTGTACTCAGTAAATTTCAATAATGTTTAATTTGAACTCTTGAAAATAAAAAAAATTATCACTTTAACCACAAAAATATATATATTTTTTCCTCAGATTGGAAGAAAAGCAAATAGGCTATTTTACACAGCAGTACCAGCCGATATGTTTGTAAATGTAGCAAGGTGTGTTAAAAACCGAGCCTCTTCAGAAAAAGGATGGACTCGAGTTATTATCGAAAAACCATTTGGTAGGGACACAGATTCATCCAAAGAGCTGACAAAAGACTTAAAGAAGTATCTATCCGAGGATCAAATATTCCGGTATATTCCACCGTTTTATCTTTCCTTTAAGGATTCACTTAAATCTAGTTTTGTGAACTGGAGTTTGGGTAAACTGATTGACCGTGGCCAATTCTTATGCAGAATTGACCACCATCTAGGTGAGGAGCTTGTGGAAAATCTCTTGATACTTCGTTTCTCAAATCTAGTTTTCGAGCCTCTATGGTCAAGAAACTATATCCAGAATGTGCAAATGATTTTTTCTGAGGATTTTGGAACACAAGGATGTGGGAGGTTGATCCAATATATTCTTCATAGATTACTTATTTGTTTGATATTGGTCATTTTATCAATAGATTTGATTGACTTGGTAATTTTTTTTTTTTTTTCCTCCAGATACTTTGATAATTATGGGATCATTAGGGATATAATGCATAACCATCTCCTGCAAATACTAGCTCTTTTCGCAATGGAGACGCCCGTAAGCTTAGATGCTGAGGACATAAGGAACGAAAAGGTTGTGTAAAAAGATTATTATGAAGTTTCTCATCTTGTTTAAAAGACTTCATTTCTAGGCACTCTCTAGACAGGCCTAAAACACGTAGACCTTTAGTCACAACATGTCACATCTGACTTCACTACTCCTATTGATTTTTCATAGATCAGATTGTCACTACCTAATCCAAAAAACATCTCCCATTTCAAGAAAAAGCGCACGATCAAGTTCTTAACAATGAGCTTGTTTTCTTTTTTTAATTTCTGTTTGTTTTATTAGGTTAAGGTTTTACGATCAATAAGTCCGGTTAGGCTTGAAGATGTTGTGGTGGGTCAATACAAAGGTTGTCATGAGGGTGATATGAAATATCCTTCATACATGGATGACCCAGAAGTTTCACCAGATAGCCTGACACCAACTTTTGCAGCAGCGACTCTCTTTATTAATAATGCTCGATGGGATGGAGTTCCCTTCTTGATTATTGCTGGAAAGGCTCTCCAATCAAACGAGTAGAAAACTAGAAATCCTTCTGAATCTGAAATTAACATATAATTAATTGTTCCTTATGAAGCTTATTTTTATTTTTATCTTTTTTCCAGAGCGGAAATCAGAGTACAGTTCAGAGATGTTCCGGGCAACTTGTTTAACCGTAAGTTTGGAACTGGATTAGATAAGGCAGCAAATGAGCTAGTCATACGGGTTCAACCCGATGAAGCTATTTATTTGAAGATTAATAACAAGGTCCCTGGTTTGGGAATGAGATTGGATCATAGTGATCTTAATCTGCTCTACAAAGCAAGGTAAGGAACGAAGAAATCAATACTCTTTCCTTTAGCATGTGAAACTGCAGTTTAAATAAATACCATTTCTACAAACGGATTATACTTATATACATCATCAGGGGGCAGATCTAGAAAATTTTATTAGGTTATGCAAAAATATAGGGTAAATTTTACATAAGCAAACACTTTTTGGGAGATAAATTTCCAAGCAAAAAATAAGGATGAGGTATATATTATTACCAAGCCAAAAAGTAGCAGGCGAAGATAAGGGTGGAAAAAAGTAGATAATTAAAAATATATAGATAAATCTCACAACAGCTAACGAAAGTGGGGGTAAATTTATGATATTAGGCCAGGCTAGGGCGGGTAACGACAATAAATTATGATTCAAACATTGTCGTAGTTATTGATATAATTGGACGAGCTTTGTATTCATGAAGATACCCTGGAGAGATACCGGACGCATATGAGAGGCTACTGTTAGATGCTTTAGAAGGGGAGAGGAGATTGTTCACAAGAAGTGATGAACTTGATGCTGCTTGGCAAGTATTGACTCCATTGTTGAACCAGCTTGAAAAAAAGAAAGTTTCTCCGGAGCTCTACTCCTATGGCTCTACCGGACCCGTTGGTGTTCATTATCTTGCAGCTAAGCACAATGTTCGTTGGAGAGATTTTGGGTACGATGACTTATGAGTTCCTGAGATTTGTTTTAATTTACTATGGTTGTTTTTGCTTTTTAATATTTTTTGTACTTTCTATTATGTGCAATTTTTGTGCAGCATAGTTGTGATGTATAAAGAGAATAAAGGACTGATTGTGTAATAGATTCACAAAAGATTGACTTAGTTTGACATGTGTACTATTTGAGTGTTGATGTACTACTTGATATAATCTTAACATATGCGATAGAATATGCCTACTAAGAAATTTCACATACATTTTCTTTTATCAAACATGAGTACTGGTAAATTTGGTGAAATGAATTTTTGATATTTAAAGAGATTTAGCATAAATTTGGAGTATATTTGCACTTTTCAGTAACGTAAGTATTTGGATCAAGTTTAGAAACATATTTGAGTATTGTAATTTTCTTAAAATTTAAAAAGAAAGGGGCCAAAAACTCACCCCCTCCAAAAGTGAAGTCAAACTGGTTCAAGGATATAAATATTTGAAAAATATCAAGAATAGTATATTTCTTTTGAAGCTCTTTGATATGGATACAAGTATAGGGCATTATGTCTATCATCTTGGGATAACACTTTGTCCTAAGTGACTTTCTATTCGATAGTAGCTCTTTCTCAAAGAATGATCATGATCCTATGATTCAAGACTTTTGCAAGGTGTCTCAGAAAAATTCTCAATTATCTTTCTCAACTTTTTAAGTTACTCTTAATTAATTTTTATGTTCAAGAATCGAGTTCAACGAACTATTCGTCAGTTTATGCTTTCACATAAAAGAGTAACAAACAATAACATAAGTAATTTCGTAAATCATATCAATTACTAAAATTAAAAGTGTTTTTAATTTTAGTAAGCTTCCATTATTTTATTACAATCCACATTATCTTTTTATGAGGAATTTTTTTTTTTCCTTATTGGTAAAGAACCCTAACATCAAATATTATGGTCACACAAGTCCGTAACCAACACAATAGACATTCAAGGTAGCAGAAAAAAATTTTCAATTGCATCATATGTAATTTCTTTACTTTCTTCTAAGACATCATGGTTCCACATGTCCGCAACCAACCACGTCCCCTAGTTAAGCTCTACCTAAAACATTATAGTGAAACACTTATTTGATCTTATACTCCCTTCCCTATATGTTCATAGCTGAATATAGGCATGTAATGTGGTCACATAGATCTCATGCATTAAATAACAAATGAACTCATAGATTAATTACTCATTAATCCTTATGTATCTATAGCCAATTAAATAATTTATTAATCTGAAGTTTATTGTAACGGTTGGAAGATACTACTTAAGATAGTCTTATGTAATTTATAAGATTAATATAATCAAGAAGAGATTTGATAAATAAAAAATATCATCATGATATCCTCATACATACATTATCATCATGCATTACAATATGACGTGAATTCAATATCAAAATAATAATGTATGTACTATATCTAACATACATGTATAAATCACTTACTTATTCAACACATACAATATCCATCAATTAAATCCAATGTATCATAATGTTTATTATGTGTTTATCAAAACATACTTTAGGTTCAATTAGCATAATTAACAATTAATCAAACTAGTCATATTCACGGTTCATGGACTCGAGCTAGCATATATTCAACGGTAACATTTTAGAACTCTTTCAAAATAAGAAAATATTTAGTGTTTGAAAAACTTCAACTAATTTAGAACTCACTCAATATAAGAGAGTCAATCATATAAGAAAATTTTAATTCCAATTACAATTTCCTAAACTAAATATTCTTATACGTTTCTAAACCAGTAATGTTTGAATATTTCAAAAAAATTTCATTTTCAATTAACACTCTATAAACACTTTGCAACATTAAAATTTTCACATTAAATGTTTTTAATCCCATAAAAAAATTACCACTTTACAAATACTTTACAACATTAAATTTTCTAAGTCACATAATTTTGATTGTCAAGGTTTTAATCTCGAAACAATTTCAAAATTAAGCCAATGCTTCAAATTTCATAAAACCGGAGCATAAATTATTTTTTGGACAATTATGGTTTCAACATTAGTGGACCGCACCCTTACGCTTGACACACTGGCTGCAGAACGCAAGCTAATATGTCGGGCCTCACATATGGCACACGGACAGCAGCTTGTTGCTGCTGCGCCTGGCTGCCCAGGCAGCATGTGCTGCCAGTAATTAGTGCCGTACATGCTGCTTGGCAGCTGTGCATCCCATCTTCGTCGGTGGTGCTTCCCGATCTGCCACCAAAATCCGATTCACCACCTATTTTGGCGGCAGATTGGAAATCAAATTTCTTAGCTTTCTTGGATTTGTTTCTTGTGTAGTTTCCATAAATAGAGTAGCGTGGTTTTAAGAGGACCTACAACAGAAGCCACCGATATACTCTACACAAAACCAACCAGTTGATATAAGGCACAAAATGCATTTACGGAACCAATTGAAAACGTATACAAAAAAAGTTGCACCCGAATAAAGAATCTACGATTAAGAAGAGCAGTAAATTATTTCGATTTAATCGTTTATTTGTCCCATAAAATCATATTATATGTCATACATGTATGTGCAACCCCCGCCCAAGAGGTTGACCAAGGAGGGTTCAAGACTTGTCTATGTATTTACAAAAGAAACATAGAAACAGCCAACACTTCCCAAGTACCCCGCCAATTTCCTTCACAGCTTCCTGAAAACACGGCAATACAAACCTAAATTTGCAAAATTAATCAGCATCTATTAGATAATTTATCCTAAAACTATTCCGACATTCTAAGAACAAAGCATGAGAACTAATCAGAAAAATCCTCCACAGCAAGATGGGACACTGACCTCAGAATTTCAACAAGTGGTCAAAAGGACTCCAAAATAAAAAGCCAGCGCAGAATAGGATTTCTGATACTCATCAAAAGTGTCTAGGTCGACATGGAAGTATTTATGAATTATGTACATGTTGATTAGACCCCAAACTCATGATAGATCAAAGGATCCCTGCCCTTCATTGATTGCATAGAGTAGTTTCTTGTACATGATATCCTGATCACAAAACATCAATCAATAATCCGAGTGAGAAACTTATAGAACATAAGGAAGAAAATAGGCAGAATCCATGAATTTTATAAGTCTTCATATTTCATCAATAGGTAAGATACCTTGGTCGAATAGGGAGGAAGCTTGAGGTAATTAGCACATGTCATGACACTAGGCAGGTCATCATCAGCTAATTCAGAAGCCCCGTTGACGTTTGTTGCTGCATTACTTGTTGATGAAGAGTGCTACACCAGTATGCAAATGTTAAATGGATCAAATAAATACGAACCAAAACAGTAATTTATATTAATAAATTTAAACCAAGGATGTGCACTAAAATGATTATGTTCTATAAAATATTTTCAAATTGGCCAGGGTACTGGTGAATAAAAATTCAAGTCGGTCATTTGAGTAAAATCATACACACCACCTACAGAGTCTAGTTATAATTAAAAGTTTACCTAGATCATTATCCTCTGTGGCTCCATTATAAGCAAATTACACAAAAACTCAAATCTCAAATAGATTACAAATTGATCACACAAATTCAAGATAACTAAGTAAATTGTGATGAATCATTTGAAGGTGGTTTTAAGAGCAGAAATAGAAAAATCAAGAATCTTATCTCAAGAAGAACCATGTTCTTTTGTGATCTACTTGGACACAGGACTAATAATGTACAAACATAACGAACAGGTAATTTGCTGAACACTGAATAATGAAGGTTTAATTATCCTAGTTTTCTTCCTTAAGGTTACTACTCCTAAGAAGAAACTCGAAATTTGTTTATTAAATAGAATAATATCAACAATAATCCCCCCAAACTAGGGATGAACTTTATTATTAGCTTCAACGCTAGAGAAACTCATGCTGGAATTTAGGAACTTAGCCATCCTGTGATGTTCTTTCAGTTTGAGGAGAAACAAAAGATTCCAGTATCATACTGTAAATCCAAGTAGAAACACCACATAACAGACACCATTCAGATAAATTACATGCACAATACCTTTCTCACTATAGTCAGTTTTGGATTCAGCACGGCAAGGCCACCAGGAGGGAGCCTAGGTGCACCAGTAACAAACTGGCAGAAAGCTCGCTGCTGCTCTGGAGTGAATTTTCCCATGATCTCAAGTAACTACAAGCATCACAAAACAAATTGACACACAAGTATTTTCAGTGCTCTATATAGTGTCCTCAAACTCCACCTCATACTCCCTCCCAGAAAGGAAAGAGAACACACATTGATTATTGCAGGACTCTTTGCAGTGTATCCATGATCAAATTTTATGTGATCAACGAGTGACTCAGCCTGCAAGGTCAGATAACATTACCAAGGTTATGTACATAACATACCAAATCACATACTTCAAATTAGAGAATGACAGTATTACACGTAGATTACCTCCCATAACTCTCTGCGACCACATAGCAAATAGTCCAACTCATCAGGAGTGAATATTTGTAAGGAAATGATGTCAAAAACCTAAATCCAGGAAGAAAAAGGATAAGATTTGGAACACTAATCATAGATCCGAGAGACTGAGAGAGATCAGTCAGACAAATTTTTTTTTTTTTTTATTGATTGATACTTTTATTTCTATTTGATGCAATATATACAATTTTATACAGTATAATTTTATAGGCATCTTTTGTAGGAAATTTTATACTTAGAAGGTCGTTTCATGAACTCAGTAATAACTTAAAATAGGTTGTCAGATATTTCCAAGGATTTCTGAAAAGTTCAGTGTTTTCAGAGCTATCAAAAAAATATATCAATCTTATGTGCTAATCTTGGATATATCTTCTATTAGAGATTCAAATATAATCACAGTTATTGTCGAGCAAAGAACTATATGCATGGCCCCATTGAGTTTTCATCAAGCTCAAGTTGAACTCCAAGAAGACTTCAACCTCAAGTACATCAGGAATCCAGGATTCAGCATGTTAGTTCACAAGTATATTGGTAGGCTTACAGGCTAATTTAGCTTGTCTTCAAGTCCAAAGACACTTTATGGATCTTTATCTGATTCTTTGCATTGATCTAAATTTTCTGTCATCCCTACTAAAATCATCTCTCCACCTCTAAGATATAGTATTAAGAGAACGCTTGAAAGTGAAAAGTGAAAAACGGTTTCTACTTCCCATCAAAACATCACATGTACAAACTTCTCATTATGAGAGAGTACTTGGAGAAGTACTAGAAGACACCATATTTAACAAGCCATAAACTGCACGCGCTATGATGCATTGATAGTGTCTGCATCTGAGAAGCTTAGTGTGCCCATGTTGTAACTATTTTTACTTCAAGGTGTCACACCATCGGCAACATGTTCAAGGATCAAAAAAGAAGATCGTTTCCTTTTTTATTAAAATTTGATTGTGAACTTGATTTTGCCTGTACACCTTAGGTAGAAATATCATTCTCTTTTCGGTGCCAACATACATTGGTTAGGGTGTGGAAGGTGGTCAGGCGAGATGATGACGGGGGCTAGGTGGCGAGACCAGTGTATTCTGATTGAACTCAGAAATTGAAGGTTCAGAAAAAGTAAAATTAACTTTAAAATAAATAGTTTTAAGGACAAATTTGACCCTCCACCCCACCCCAACCCCCCCCCCCACAATCTTCTCTCTCTCCCCCCCAAAAAGAAAAATATAAAAAAGCTTTAAACAAATGGTTTTCAACAGACAAGACTTTCTTCTTTACAAGACCTAAAAGCAGTTCTTGAAATCCTCCACTCTACAGACTTTAACTGTAAGTTACAAATTCTTAAGGAGGTTGGATGCCTGAAAAAAATGGACCTTTCAATCCTATGAACATTGCAGTAGCTAATGTTAAAGCACACTGGAAATCTTTGCATAGTCAAGGGAACAACAGAACCAAGGTAGGCAAGCAGACTGATTGAACATTATAGAAAATAGCTTTAACAAGTATAAGAGTTCTATAAAACACTTCATATGAAACCAGAAAGCTTAAGTTTAGATTTAACATCTCAATAAAAAGGAAATCTGAAATGCTACTAACCTGATTGAACCCTGCTCTAAATGCGTCTATTTGTCGTATGATCCCAGTTTTGATAGTTGCATCAACTACCAAGGATATGTACTCCTCCAAGTTATTGATGTTAACCTGAAATTCCATATTATATCATAAATTTTCCAAAGCAATAACACAAAGCGATGGTAAAGAGATTTTATGGAATTTATGATTTAGAAATGGTAAGATCTATAGATTTATAATGTACAATTTCATCTCCTGATTTCAAAATGTAGTCTGGATAACCAGGAAGTGTGAAATCCAAGCAGAGATCTTCAATTGGAGTCCCACGGAAGCACAGATCAGTGACAGTATCATGGGTCTCAGCACCCATTGATTCTAGATACTGTTTTCTACATGCAAGAACATGCAAATCTTGCAAAGTCTTCCCAAGCTCAGCATCAAAAGAGAGAATATCATGCAAATCAAGATCCTGAAACACATCAGTTTGAATTAATTGTAATGGATATATCAAGTACAATGACATGGCAACTATAATCTGAAAAATCCACTTACTTGACCAAGCATGAGCTTGTACAATGATGTCGAAAAAGGCAAGTCCAGCAGCCTTCCATCCTGAAGAGCTTTGGCCATCACTCGCCCAACCAATCGAAAATAGTCGATGACTTTAGAAAATTGGCTACTATTGGAAGCATCAGCATTGGGAGGCCAAGGGCGAGGAAACAACCCAAGAGGAGCTTGGACAAGGTCACCATTGATTGCATCTCTTTCTTCATCCCCTTCAGTTTCCATAAAAGGCTCCTCTGTGGTTCTCCACATCTTAAGTCCAACTTTCTGTAGCTCATGACTTAAAAGTGTGTAGAATTCAAGGGTAGGACCCAACCCAGTTCCCACCTCACCAAAGTACTCTACTTCAAGAACCGCCTTTTGGCTGGAATACATCTCCATAACTTTGGCAGCAGAATCCAAAATGCGATTGCGAGAAACCCGAACTTTCTGACGCTGCAATCTCCCAACTCTCAACTCTCTCTCATTTGCTGATCCAACACCATCAGCCCCCTGCTGTTGCTGAAGACGATGTAATGCACGTGACAACCCAAATGCTGTTGAATAGAAATATTGACGTCGGGTCTCAAAAGGAAACAAAAATGGGCATGCTTTTGTCAACTGATAACACCACAATGGGATACTCCCACTGCACAATGCAAGGGCATCTTGAATTTGTCGAGCTAATTTTGGAGTAAGCTTGTCGTTGATAAATTCCTCTGAAGGGACCCTTACACCAGTTGTTTTCATCTCATCTAGGCTTGATATTTTCCCCTCTGAAAATAGGTCAGACATTATTTGGACCCTCAAACGTGGTGCAAGCTGGTTCAAACCCTCTAGGACGCGTAGCAATGCTAATATATTATAAGTAGGACTTGATTTATCCAAATCGCAAGGAAGTTCCCCTTGCAAGATACTATCTAGAAGTGAAACTCGACGAAGCTGAGAATCGGAATCACAGTTGGACACAGATGCAGACTTGGTAGGTTTTGATAAAGCAGAGCTTGAACCCTCAAGGGCAGCAGCCCTGTCAGCTGGATTGTCAGCCCTCTGGTATGTTATAGTATATATATCACTCCACATCCTGCTTCCATCACTAGATATGAAATCACTACCAGCATACCTCTCATCATCATCCTCATCTAGAACAAGCTGCCGTTGAATAGCCTGATAGATGGTCAAACGCCTATCAAGTTTCTTTCCACCAGAAGAAAAGATCAGCCGTGTAGAATTACCAGCACTACCAAATAGAAAACGCCCATGACGATCTTGACCTCCCCTTAAGGCTCTGGCATTAGCATATCCAAGACCAGCCATAGCAGCCGCAGCAAATGACATCCTAGAATTATGAGAGTTTCCACTCCTATGATCAGCAGAATCGGATGCCCTAACTGCACCAACTCCGCTACTGGAGCCCGAAGCTACATTATTCTGGCCTTCACTTGTAGGAGGGATATTGCGATCCTCAGATGCATCTCCCAATTCTACATCATGTACCTTGTCAGGCGTACAAACAGGTAGGGACTCATCTCTTAGCACCTGGAAAACAATAGAGAATGCCAAATGAAAGACAGTTTAATAGGAAAAAAAAAAGGAAGAGAATTATATATATGTTCGGTCTTTAGACTTAGAAAGAGAAGCATACATGAATTCTGCAAGAAGTTAAAGTCAATATAAAAATGGGGTACAACACTGGGAGTTGCAATTAGGAGAGTAAGATTACATACTTCGACATGCTCTTCATCTTCATCGTCATAGATGTCATCGTCTTCAATAATCAATGCTTCATCAATTTCAACAGGAGAGATATCTAGTTCTTCATCCTACAAAGAAAGAATATGATGTTGCTAGAAACAGTTAAAAAACCTGACAAAAGAAATGGGCCAAACCCTTTTACAATAATAAAATGAGAAAAGAGAAACCAATGCAAAATATAACAGTACTCTATGAGCAAGTTTCTCCATGTGTCAGGCAACCTTGTCATTACAGTATAGGATCAATAAATTTCCAACGATTTTCTTACCTCACAATAAGTACAACTTGTCAAGTTCAGTCATCAGTAAGGGCATGGCCTATGAGAAAAGATCTACAGCATTTCTATTGGTTATATTCAAACAACTATGACCGTTATGTGATATATAGTTTTTGGACCCTGTAACAGTTGCTACCAAAATTTCTTGCCCCAAAAGAAATAATATCCTCAAAGTAATAGAGCTACATCAGAAGGAACTAAGCATCAACCATTTTTATTTGAGTTAAGATTTAACCCATTATAAGAAACCACATAAACGGCAGTACCATATTCTGAAATCTGGAAAATCTTCCATATTATAAATCCTTTGTAAGTAAACTGCCCAGGAAGTGACAAAACATGAAATGAAAAAATTGACTTCCCTATAAGAAATAAGATCCTGACACAAAGTAACAGTTCATAAACAAAACAAAAAATCATTTTTTCAATGTGTTTAGATTTAACCCAAACAGAAGAAACAGTATAATTTCAGTAGCATATTCTGGATTTTGGGAAGTCTTCCGCTGTATAAAATCCTTAGAAGTAAACTGTCGAGGAAGTGACAAATCTTAATTCCTGTACCGAAACTGATACCTCAGCTATACTTAAACATGAGGTTCTGCTCATATATGACTGGTGCTAAAGGAAAAGATAATATGCTGACTTCCTCGAAATTAAGGTAATTGTTACTCTTTCACAAATAATAGGTCAAAACAAAATAAAAATAATCGTTTGAATTAGGAGGAACTTTAAGAAAATCAATAAAATCTTCAAAACTATGACATTATCATAAATATAAGCACATTTTAGTACTGACAGAAGCTATTTCATCAACAAAGTATCAACTCATTTTCCATAAAAACATCAACATTTTGTTAGAGACAAAACAAAACAAAAATCATTTTTTCAATGAGTTTAGATGAGTAATCTAACGCAAACAGAAGAAACAGCATCAATGGGAGTAGTATATTCTGGATTTTGGAAAGTCTTCCACAGTATAAAATCCTTAGTAAGTAAACTGTCCAGGAAGTGACAACTCTTAATTCCTGGACCCAAACTGAGATCTCAGCTATTCTTAAACATAAGGTCTCTGGCTCATATATGAGTGGTGCTACAGGAAAAGATAATATGTTGACTTCCTCGAAAAAGAAGTAATCAGCAATACTCATTCACAAATAAGAGGTCAAAATAAAATAGAAATAATCATATGTATTAGTTGGAACTTTAGGAAAAGCAATAAAACCTTCAAAACTATGGCATTATCATAAACATGAGCACATTTTAGCATTCAAAGAAGTTATTTAATCATCAAAGTATCAGTCCATTTTCCATGAAAACATCAACATTTTCCATGAACTTGGCAGAAACTATCAGTCCATAAACATTAACAGTGTATGAATTATATTTCATGTCAATGACAATACCTCAGATGTAGTGTCCTCGCTTGAAGGTTTTGCTTGAGCATCCTTGTCTATAGATGCTCTTCTACGAGCAGCATTCCTAGTTTGTGGTCCTTTGGTCTCCACCTGAGTGGCCTTCAAAACAGCTTTACCTTTACCCTTTGACGAGCTTGTGCTCTTCTCTTGTGATAGTTCCTTCTTGGCCGCATCTCCTATATTCACAGATGATCTGGACCTAGTAGAGTGACGACGAGTGGTAGAAGCAGGAGTTGAAGAGGATGGAGATGAAGCGCCAGCTCCAGTGGGTGTGGTTCCAGACTCTGAGTTTCCAACAGAGGCTAAGGGCTTTTGGACAGATTCACCTCGCTGAATACGAGGCCAAAGAAACTCTTCAACAGCTGCTAAACTTGCCAAAGGATCAATTAACACAATATTTGATGAATAATCTCGAAGAGCTTTCTCTCCTTGGGCTCGACAAAGACGCAACTTAAAAGGATGAGATAATGCACTTAGTCCAGACGAAAGGCGTGCACCTCCAGTAGCAGACCTAGATGAATGGCTCAGAACAACAGGGAAACGCTCCAAGGAGGACAAGGCATTCTGAAGCTTCTGAACTAGAATAGTCATAGGAGTAATGGTGCCCTCAGCCGTACTAGAAGGAAGTGCCACAGAAACAAATGACTTGAATCTTTTAAGAGCTTGTTGGCGAAGCTTTGGCAGGTTAACTTCTGAGATTCTTTCCTTAGAGAAGTATCCACAAGAAAAGTAATCAAGCAAAGCAGCAATAACACCACTGCCAATAAACTCAAAAGTGGACACACCATCCCCTTTTCCTAGTTCAACTAGCATCTCATATATTGTCCCACTTAAATACTCTTCCTTACTGGTTGAAATATCAACCAGATGAGCCCCAGAAACTTTTGATTTTCCTTTTGATTTAGTCCTTTGCTCATCAACACCAGTATTCAACCGTGTGCAAAGATTCTTCAAATGTAAAAGGTCATCTGTAACTCCAATTTCAATAGCTCCACAATTTGAAGGGAAGAACTTCTCTTTAAAAGCTTTGGCAGAAGCACTTACTGTCATCCGCAGACTAGAACTAGCAGATGGAACATCCACTAAGCTTGGAGGTGAACCTACATTTGGACATGCAGGATTCTTAGATTCTTCCAGTGAGTTTCCATCTGAATTTGATGGACCACTGCGACGTCTGTAACGTCTAGAGCGTGATGACATTCCAGATACAGAGTCATTATCCTTTTCAGTAGAAGAGGCAGTAATGTTCTTGTCACTAGCCAAAATAAGTTGGTCTACAGAATGAACAACACCCTCTCTGAGAAACATCTTGGAGAAAGTTCCAGGAAGCTTTTCCATAAGAATCTCCGCAATTTGGAGAGATGGAATTAGCACATTTGGATCTTTCCATGCTAAAATACCAGCTAGAAAACTAAGAACCAATTATAAAGTTAGTATCTATACAGGTCCAGATGCCTTGATGATTATAGATGAAATAAAGTTATAAACCTTGATAAGTTTGTCGTAGTTAACAAAGACTGGATCATCTCCGCAGAGCTGAAGTACATCAGCTTTCCAATTACCGAGAGACATTTGTAGCGAACAGGACTATTCACACTAGAACCATAGATCTATGCATCAAGAGAATAATATAATTATTACAAAATAAAATTAATAAGCCATGTCAGACCAAAACGCTAACAAACACAAAACATACTTGAATTAGAACAGGAAGAAGATCCATCCCAAATTGGTGAAGTAGCTCAGGCTGCTCATTTAATAGTTTCTCACGAGCTGAAACCTCCGGAGCAATTCCATATCCCTCTTCTTGTTTCCCAGAGCTGCTAGCAGACGACTTCTTGACAATAGATCCTTTCACAAATATGTTAATGCTGACAGGAAGGCAGATGGTTCCTTGAGGCAGTGGGGGCAGGAGCTCATTTGCCATGTTGACTATCTCAAAAATCTAGCAGTGCCATGAAAATCCATAGAATATGCATTCTTTAAGTCAAACTTTAATGCTAACATAAGCAATCACAGTGACTAATAAGAGTAAGGAAAATAAAAAAGAGTCTGTCTGGCACACAAGCAATATACCAGTAAGAGGTTTGATACTGGTAAAATACACAGCCTTCTACACCTCCACTTATAATCTGAGTAAGCCTAGTGCAAAGGATGAGCAACACTCGTTTATTTTAAGGTCCAGCCCTCACAGAAAAAGAGAATGTGCATATCTCTGTAACACAATCTACATAACATTCCTAACCTTTTCTCTAGAAACTTCTGTATTCAAACAGATTGAAGATAACATACTTTATTTTGAAAGGGCTTACAACTTCGTATACATAGTTCCAAAGTACTTGTAAATTACCTTTTAGTCTTTGCTGATTTGATTAAAAAAAGAAATCAGAATATATGTATTCATCTTATAGCAACAAAAATCAAGCAAAAGAGTGTGCAATCATTTCACCCAGTAAAAAATGAGACAGAGAACAGTATAAGGATGATGAATAGAAAAAAACCACTTTGAAGTACAATCAACATAAATGATAGGTCCAAAACGTATGCCCTAAACACAAGGCACATAGGTATAAGAGAGAATATTAAAAATTCAGGATTTCGAACAAACTCACTGCACAGATTATAATGCCACAAGATATAGAGAATGAAGGAGTGTCAAGCTAATAGAAGAACATTCCATATATATCTATGGAGACCACTAACTTTATATATCCCCATAACACAGAGCTAGAATGATTAACCAAAAATAAACCATTGCTTACCTGCTCAGGTGGCCTACTTAATGCAGGAGAAACTGATGAATTAGAGGATACACCAGAACCGGAGAGTATATCTTTGAGGATGCCACTGATCCCAAGAAGAAGTAAGGTCTTGGCTCCTAAGGGAGACCCACTTGCACAGGTGGAAAGAAGTCGAATTAGACCCTGCATTATTCCATCAAGTACAATCAGTGATCCGAAATCATACAATGATCCATGGTTGAAAGCACAAATTAAACTGACCGTGTAGGTAGGAGTGCTTAGGGATGACTGTCCACCTCCAGAATTGCCTGTGGATACAAGTGAGGCAGCTTGTGTAACAAGTCCATGATTACATAATTCATCCAATTTATCTGGAGAAGATGCAAATGCCTCAGCAATACGAGTTAAGCATACCGAAGCATGCTCCAACACCTACAAATGTAAGGAGTATCACACATGATGAATAAAAAAG
Source organism: Coriaria nepalensis (assembly GCA_027186245.1). Lineage (NCBI taxonomy): Eukaryota > Viridiplantae > Streptophyta > Magnoliopsida > Cucurbitales > Coriariaceae > Coriaria > Coriaria nepalensis. The sequence continues at coordinate 9,322,368 of CP114490.1, read as the reverse complement.
CCAAATCTCGAAGGAGACCATAAAGCAATAAGCCCACCTTTGCATCATGATACTGAAGAAGGTTTGTCAACAGTGGAACAGCTTCCATCACAAAGTCAGCTGCATCCGAAGGAAGCTTCTTGCACATGTTTGCAGCAGTGGATAATGCTACTCGCTATAAGCCAATACACAATAAAGGAAATTTGTCGATAATTATCTTTTTTTTAAAACTAGGACATCGCTACCAAAAAAACATTGTTAACTTGGTATATGAACATCCATTCAAATTACCTGAACCCCTGTCGAGAAGAAATCCAGATAAGAAAGCACAGCCATGAGGGCACCAGCTCTTAGACAGGCAGTTGGGTGTTCCTGAGATATCTTCTTCAGAGCTTGCAGAGACTGTTGACAGAAAAGTACAATTAAAATCACGATATGGAGATTCTGGACTTCATCGTAATTTCTAACTGTGGATTGGAATTTAAGATCCCCACCTTAAGTCACAAGGACATCAAGAAGTATGATTTTCACCATTTCTATAAGCTTAAATTTTTTGCATGAACAAACAAATGAAGTTAACCATTTTCTTGGGAAGAAAAAAATAATAAGACCATCAATGGTAGATCTCATTTTCTAGTATTCAAGAAGTTGAACTAAAAAAAAAAGCCTAAACCCAACCTGCTCAGCCAAGTCCATGTACTCTATCGTGAGTAATCTTGCACAAAAGCATGAGACCGCACCATAATGAACAACTGCCGCGCAAGATGAGGGTAGCACATCACACAGATGGGTCAGCGCCCTAGCCGCAAGGAGCATAATATCAGGATTGCTCTCATGATTAAGCAACCCCACAAGGACAGGAACAAAGGAATCAACTGAAAATGTACTTAGCGACTCTTCCGTCCCAATTGAGAGCATCTCACAAAGCTGTGTCAAAGCCTCGACCTGCTTTCCTTCTTCCCCATCCCCTCTCAGACCAGAAAGGATCTTCTTCAGCCTCCCCCGCTGGTGTGAAGATGAAGCAGACGCAATCGCAGAAGAAGGTAGTAAGTCATCTAATCCGGCCCCGAGCTTCCTTAGAAGCCCTTGAAGAGCACTACTCGCTGAGGTCAAATGCTGGTGGTAATATCCATGACCTCCATCCAACTCACCATCGTTATCATCCTCATCCACCCCGTCACCACCTTCCATATTCAGTCCTAAGCTCTGGTCTGGATCTCTTTCCCTATCCCTTACCCTTACTTCATGCTCTTTCTCCTTCCCCTTATCTGAATTGTCCTTATCCGAGTTCTTCCCACGGCGGCGAGACCCAGAAGACTCGTTAGTAGAGTCCATAACAGTAGCAGGAGCAGGCGATGGTTCTTGTGACCGAGAGGAACGAGAGCGGGTCGAGACTGATGGGATGGTGGGAGCAGGTGCAGAAGGATTTGACGGCGAGGAATAAGTAGACGAGAGACGAGAGCGTTTGCTTGAACGGGTGGTTGGACCAGACGATAAAGCAGAAGGGTCTGCTGAGGAGGCCTCCGCCCGCTTCCGGCTCCGAGTTTCCATACAAGAACCCAAACCCCTCAAATCAACGATTCGCTCGCCACTAAGCGGCGATCAAACCGTTTCTGATCCAAGCATCTGCAGCAACCGATAGAAAAAATATAACTTTTGCCTAAACCAGCTGACCTCGGACAGGAAACCCCAATTCGGAATCCCTAAAATCCTACACAATTCAAAGTAATCCCAATTACCCGCGATGATAACCTACCGAGGAAATCCCTAATCGAGAAGAAACTCTTAAAAAGGTTAACAATGAAACCAGGTCGTTGAGATTATACTGTAACTCCAATTTGTGCTCGAAATGAAAAAATTTCCGTATGCCCTACAAAGAGAGAAGAAAAAGAGAGAGGGGGGTGGAAATGAAAACCCTAGTAAAAAGTGACGGTGGAATAAAATAGAAGGGGAAACTATTTAAGTATTTCCAATTCCATTGCATGGCCGTGAATCCTTCACACAGTGGTAAGGTCCGTCTCAATCGGGTTACAATACCTTTCATCAGTTTGCCAAGTGGACCCGGTCCATAATGTGCATCAGATGCAACTCAACAACCGGTTTTTTTTTTTTTTTGGGTTCTTTTTTCTCGTTCTTTTTCTTGTTCGTATTAGCTTTCAATTCAAACGGTGTTTCAAACGGACGTGAATTTTTTTAGCTCCAAGTTTATGCAAAATCCAGGATCAGACTTTAACAATATACGTCGGTTGGTCCTTGCCCGCAAAATAAATAAGATATTATTGGGATTATTTTTATAAATACTACATAGATGATCGAGTTAGAGAGTAGAAAATAAAATTTTATAAAACTTTTAGTAGAGTTGTGAACATACCCTCCTTAAAGTTCACAAAGTTTTATTTATAGTAATTACATTATATTACCCTCTTTATTGATCATAAATGGGTATTGTATATCATGGAAGACCCCGACATTCACTTATTAGATTGAATTATATTATTACCTTTCATAACACTCGAACGGTCATGATTCCTTCTAATTCAGCCCCACTCCCTCCGAGATATGTCATGATGTTATATGAGTCAACCTCTTTATAGACGATTTGGTACACGGATAACCTTAAATTCGATCCGTTTTGATAATTGTAATAAGTATTTTAAAACGACTCATGCCAAGTGTCATAATGATAACATTGGCATCAATAAATGTCACCAAAACTCCTCTTATTGAATAAATATAAAAATATGAGGGATAAATAATATGATGACTATTGAAATCTTCTATATATATGTGACTTTCATTCTAATTTGTGGCTTTTAAATCGTCCAACTTTCATTCATCCAATTCTTATATTTGGCCATTATGCTAATCTTCTATATATCATGCCAAATATTTCATCTCGACGGCTACTATGATAATTGTCGAGTCAAGCCACTAGTTGTAAGCTTATCATCCCACTTTTTCGATTCGTGATTCAACCAGGTTGGGCTAAAATGAGATGATTGCTAACATCTGAACGACGTGCTCGCTATCGGTCGGTTCGAATGGCACGATCTCTACCAAATCGTCTAGAATAATGTTTAGAGTTTCTAAAAAGGATGATCCGCTTTCGGCCAAGTGCTTCATCTAGTCAACTTTGATGGCTTTTTCTCTCCGAACGATCCATCTCTACCAATTTCCTTTTGGAAACTTTGGATGCCCAAGTAAATTCAATATTGAATGGCTAGGCCTTGCGAGAACAATCATTTGTGACTGCTTTCGGATGGCCGGCGGATCTTTAATTCACCATTGAGCCGCTTATGCCATTACAACCCTCATCGGCTGACTGATTGTATGACCAACTGACTGATTATATGGCCAACTGACTAATTCCCTAGAATCCATGTCAATCTGGTTATGGGTGTCGCCTTCATGTAATAGTCGGCAACAACCTACCAATCAAGTCATTCTATCGGCTAAAGATTTCAAATCTGCCATGGTAGTATTAACCGTAGTTGGAAAAGAGTTTGAATCCATGCCTTAGTGGGTGCTTCCCCATATCTCAAAAGCCTTTTATCGATTAAATCTTAGATACTTTGCCTAAATACTAAACAATTATTCATACGGTGGCAAAGTGAATTATGATATTTATAGTATTCCTTGCCACGTATCTTCTTTGTTGACGGTAACTTGTGGTCTAGTAGAATATTCAACTCCTAATTTTTTAATAAAATGTCAAAAATTCTGCATGCCTTATTTTATTGATGCCAAATTGTTATTTTAGAAAGTGTCGAATGATATAGAACAAAATTCTAAAAGAAATTAATTAAATCAGTTAAGAAAGACTCAAAATTAGTCGTTGATCGTCCAATTGACCAATCTATCAAATTGGGCCCCTCAGCTAAAGTGGCTACAATCAGTTAATTGACCGGTCGGCCTCCAAGTTCAGCTGGAACAAATTGAGCAGAGGAACCTAACTTTTGAGCAGAGGAACAAATTGACATTATCCCAATAAAGTAATTTGTGGGAGTGAGTTTGATGGTTATCATGTGAACCATCATATTGATCGGAAGTAGATTGGTGCTAGAATAAGCTATGAAAAAAAAATAAATATATTGACAAGAGGTTCACCGAATTAATTATGATACCATGTTAAATAATGTCTCTTGAGGAGGTATTATATACAAACATGACAATAATAATACAATTAAAGAAAATTCTATAATCATAGAGAATCAATCATAACTGTGATGATAAGTGCCTGATTCTCCTCTAATATTTGTTTGATTATTTTGTGATGTTCTCTTTTTGATCTATTTGTGTGAGCTTTATTTTGACGGATGGCTTCTTTTTTGGCTGTTTATGGTGTAGGTTATGTTAACATTTGAAATTGTTTTCAAACATGAAAGGAAGCTGAGCTAAAATCAAACAATTTCAAAAGCTTGTTTGATTCTCTTGTAGTGCTCCCTTTACAAACTATTTTGTTATGGTGTTTTCTAGTCTCAATTTGGTCGTGCGTTGGTTTTGCACGAATTAGATTTGAATTGGAATTGTATTGTACTTTTTCATGAATTAGAACTGAACTCCATTTGGTGATTTCATCAAAAATCAAGATATACGAGTTATATTATATTATTTTATACAAATTTATATTGATGACGTAACGTGTTTGGCTAGTGTGCCATGTAAATAAAATTGGTTAATAGATAAATTTGAAACTTTTATTTAGTTAAAATTGACCTAACGGATTAAAATGAATCTTTTCAGAAATCTTGGGATGAAATTGAGTCAACTGAAAGTTAAGGGTTAAAATTGAACAATTGATGAAAGCTGAGGGAGAAAAATGATAATATACCCCATAATAATAATAATAATAACTGCCAAAACGATCACAAACCTATGACCCATTGTTTCCCTCCTAGAGAGCCTTGAGCTGATAAGGTTTGCTTTTTCTTCTCGCTAAAGCTCTCTGCTACTGGTGAGAGCGGCCATGGCCAAAGCATCAAGAACGCTTCACACTGCTCTAATCCCTAACTTCTATACTCTCCATAACTTCCACTCAGCGTACTCTAACTCAGCGACTTTCCGTAGAACTCCGATTCATTGCTCGGTCTCAACGAGTAATAGCGCCAAAGAAACAGTGACCCCAAAAATTCCATGGGGCTGCGAAGTGGACTCGTTGGAGAACGCATCGGCTCTGCAGAAGTGGCTGTCTGATTCGGGTCTACCTGAGCAGAAAATGGTGATACAGAAAGTTGATGTGGGAGAGAGAGGACTCGTGGCTTTGAAGAATATTAGGAAAGGGGAGAAATTGCTCTTCGTTCCACCTTCTCTCTTCATCACTGCGGACTCAGTAAGTCTCAAACTTCATCGAGGAAATTTAATTATCAAATGCTTTTGTCACGACTTCAGTTTGCTTAATTTGGTGTATTGACTAAAAATTTAGAGCATTAACTTGGTTCATTTTTATTTTCCTGGGAAAATGGTTAGAAATTAGAATCATGCTTAGTTGCTTATGATGTGTTGATCAATTTTATTGCAATTATGTTAACATTTTATCATCTTTGTGGGAGTTAAGTGTTTGACTTGACATAGAAGAAATGAAAGGCCATGATAATATGATATGTAAAGCTCATGTGTTGTAACTGGACAATGAAAACTCATCAGCATAATTTTAATTTTTGTGTGCCACTGAAAAATGAGTCGTAATTAGCTCTTTGCTACTGCAGGTAGTGAGTGCCACATGATAAAACTGTTATATATGATATTTTGGTAGTATTTTAAGGTAGGAAACTTATCACTCTGTGGACAATTGGCCAACGTAAGTTCCAGTTTTATTCTAGAAGGATTTGCTAAATGCTAGTTACTAGTTGAGGAAGTGTTGATTGGTAAAACATTTGTGATGGAGTTAGGGAAAACTGTTTATATTGTGAGATAAACTGTTTGAACTGATTTGAGTTCTGGAAGCCCAAATTGGAGCTTAGACCAAAAATGGAGTTTGAAACACGCCTACAAATTAAGCTTAGATGCATTTAAATGTGTATCAATGGACTGTGTGTGAAGTTTTTTCAGTTGGGAACCCAATTCCTAAGCGCATCCTCCTTAACAACTAGTAGAGAGTGTGGCTGAGTCTCAGTATGACTATCTGTTCAATTTGTTGGTAATCACACTTTATGGTGTGAATTACATTTTCTTTTAATCTAAATTACTCACTCTTTAGTTTTTTACTTTTATTTTAAAAATCTTTTATACTTTTCAAATGGATGTAATACTGTCAATATCAATCTTTCAATGTGATAATATCACTGCATGGTATAAATCATGTTTTCATTCATCTAAATTACTCACCAGTTAGTGTTTTTTATGTTTCACTTTTTAAATGGCTGCAATACTGACAAGATCAATCTTAGATTGATTTAACTGTCATATATTACATATTTTGAATTGGTAGTAAATGCTTTTTTTGTTCTACCTTTGGATATTAGGAATGGAGCAGCCGGGAGGCTGGAGAAGTATTAAAAAGGAATTCAGTGCCCGATTGGCCATTGCTTGCAACTTACTTGATTAGTGAAGCGAGTCTAATGAGTTCCTCAAGATGGAGCAACTATATTTCAGCCTTACCACGACAACCTTATTCACTATTGTACTGGTAACTTTTTCTTCTTAATTATTACTGCAATTCCACGACATCTTTAGAAGTGTTTTTTGTATCATGAAAGTCTGCTCTCAAATTCTTTTTCCTACAGACTCTCTGTATCCTTTCAGGACACATGAAGAACTAGATCAGTATCTGGAAGCATCACAGATTAGAGAAAGGGCAAATGAGAGGATTACAAATATCATTGGAACGTATGGCATTTTCTTTATTCAGCTTCTTTGTTTCTTTTGTCATTTCATCTTTAATATGAGCATCATATGTATTTTTGTTCTTGATGCTCTGATTTATTAACTGAGTGATTATTGGGATGTTGCACAGATATAATGATTTGAGGCTCAGAATATTTTCAAAGTATCCGCATTTATTTCCTGAAGAGGTATTATTTCATTTTTCTCTAACACCTTTTCTCAGGATTGAGTACAGGTGTGGGACAATGTATTAGCGAAATTTCTACTACTGCTATACCAATGATTGTTTGCAATAAGCGCCAAATTATTTTTACTATTTCAGTTACTCTTTCGGCTTCTTCCCTCTGCTGAAAACCAGGGATGAAGCCCATAACTGTTGAGTTTATTCTTTTAAAAATTGTAGTATCTCATGATTCTGATCGGTTTAGCATAGAGAGTCTATTACCATGTCTAGAATAAGCTAGATGGATTCCTTTCCTTGCTCTTCTCAATTTCTGGTTACATTTTCTTTTTCTAAGTTCATCGATTATAGATTATCTTTTCACAAACCATAATACTACATCTCCTCCCTGTTTTTCAATGCTGTTTATTGGGATTTACTGATTTGGTGGTCATGGCACTTAAGTATTGGATCTTAACTAGTATTCCGTTATCGTTTCCCTAAGTTTCTCCTCCTAATTGTGCGAGAGCCCATGAACTCTCACCTTATGTTAAACATTTAAGAGAACCTAACTTTGTCTTAATGTCTAATTTACAGGTATTTAACATTGAAACATTTAAGTGGTCATTTGGTATTCTCTTTTCACGCCTGGTAAGTCAGTTCAGATTCAGTCAACAAATCATCATAAGTTGCTGCATTTCTATCTGAATCAAGTTATTATCTAAATAAACAGCGCTGAACACTTAATGCCAATGGTCCTAGCCCATTTATTACATAAGTTTGAAAAAAAGTTACTGAAGCATTGTCTATATAAATGCTGGTTTCATTTTGGTATTCTGTTCTCTCTATGCTTTCCCTAAGTACTACATCGAGCTAAAAGCTTTTAATTGCTAGGTTGTAGTCCATAATTTGAATACACTTTAGATGAAACAGTCAAAGAGAAGAATCACAGAAATAAAAAATAAACATTCCCAATAAAAATGGAAAGGAAAACGGTGACTTAATACCAGATACTGTATATGAGCCTTATCGACTTTTCGAACACACAATGGCTTATGATAGTAAATTTAGACTTCAAGTTTATATTAATCTCAGGTTCGGTTACCTTCAATGGATGGAAAGGTCGCATTGGCTCCCTGGGCAGATATGCTGAATCATAGTTGTGAGGTTTGTTTATTAGTTTCTTTGTTAGAAATTATATAGGTGTTGCATACAATGTGGTGGCTAATTATGTTTATCTATGATTGATTCCTACAGGTGGAGACTTTCTTAGACTATGATAAGTCATCTAAAGGAATCGTCTTTACAACAGATAGACCGTATCAACCAGGTGAGCAGGTAAACAGTTATTAAATCCTTCACCATTTATGAACTGAATCAACTAAATTAAAAGATGGGTGCAATAAACTAGTTACTTATCTTTTGGATCTAATCGTCAATGACTGTAGAAAAATTGACCCCAAAAAAAAAACCCTGGTTCGTGATTTTAATGATGTCACATTATTAGAGAACTTGCCAATATCAGGTCCCAGAAATAGACAAGACTATGATAATGTCAATTGACCAAAATAGTGTAGAACTCTAATAATATCTTCTTCAATTTGTGGTACTCTTGTGCTTATTTCCATGTGCCATACTGTCCAGGTGTTCATTTCATATGGTAAGAAATCAAATGGAGAATTATTACTGTCATATGGCTTTGTTCCGAGGGAGGGAAGCAACCCAAATGATTCAGTTGAGCTGTCACTTTCACTAAAGAAATCTGATAAATGTTATAAGGAGAAACTGGAAGCTCTGAGGAAGCATGGTTTAAAAGCGTGAGTATGTTCAAATCAATATCATTTTCCTATCTTTAATTTATTCTATCATCCTACATGGATTAACTTTTTCTATGCCCGATAATGCAGAAATATTCTTAATCTTTAGTCATTAGTAAATCTCATCTCTCTGTCTTCTTATACAATATGTGATCTCTTACACCCAATTTATCTCAATTCTTTGAGTTGATTGCATAAATGATTTCCTTGAATTAGTAGTTATAATCCATCATATCTTGTACCATAAAAAGAACTATAAGAACTTATTTAATTTGATTTAAGCACGCAACCTCTTAATTTACAAATATGTTTTGGTGAAACCTTGACTGAAACCCCTAATTTTTTTTTTTTTTTTTTGGTTGCCCAACTCTTGATTAACTACTAAAATAATTTTTTTTAAAAGGAAGAAAGTTGCAACTTTTAGGATTAAGAAATTTTGTTCCTAGTTTCGCAGCATAATGGGTGACAATGATAATTCAGAGATTTTTCTCAACTAACCTTTATAGTTTACCCTTTATGCAATGCTTTAATTTTTGTGCTGGATTTCTACTTTATCAAGTCCGAATCTATACATCTTTGATAGATCGCAGTGTTATCCAATGCAAGTCACTGGTTGGCCATTGGAATTAATGGCGTATGCTTATTTAGTCATTAGTCCTCCAAGCATGAGCAAAAACTTCGAAGAGGTTTGACCAAATAAACCATCTTCTATTATTCTAAATGCTCCTATATTGAAATAAGAAATTGGAAAGATTTTTGTTTACAGTTAGCTGCTGCAGCATCAAATGAATCGACGATCAAGAAGGATATCCATTTCGTAGAAATAGAAGAAGAAGCACTACAGTTCATACTGGACAGCTGTGAATCTAGCATATCAAAGTACAACAAATTCTTGCAGGTGAGTTTATGGGTGTCTTATCTTTGAAGCTGAAGTTGATAGTTGTTGAAATATCTACTTTGCCACAAAAAGAATGAAAAAGAAAATACCGATTTCTTTGCTGAGGAAAATTTCATTGCCAATAAATTGGATTTAATTATTGTAGGGAAGTGGGTCGATGCAATTGGATGTGACATCTCCAAATCAATTAAACCGACGAGTTCTTTTGAAGCAGCTAGCAGTGGATTTGTGTACTAGCGAGCGGAGAATTCTTTTCCGAAGCCAATATGTAAGAAGCAATCTTTGATATCCAGTCTTCTTGTTTCTCCTTGAGATTTGCAGGAACACCTTTTATTCTCTGTTCTTTTTTGTTTGGTATACACAAGGTTTCCTTGGTTACACTAAGAATATACATTCGTCTGCTTTTGGACCAATAAGAAGCTGCCACTTTAGCATTTTTAGTCTCTTTATTAATGACTCGCACTCTTATTAGTCCTTAAAGTAGATGCATTCCCTATTCGTGGTGTGTATAAGAATTTCTTGGCACCTTAACTTTCGGATATAATGTGGTCAGAAGGAAAGATTCGTGAAAAAATAGAGAGCCTTGGCTGTTTAGTAAAGATTGAATGGTTCTGTTTTGTTTGAGTTTCTCTTACTGGATGGTCCTTTTTTTCTTTTCCCAGATATTAAGGACCAAACTGGGCCAATTGAAGAGGGGAGAATTGAAAGCTCTGAGGCTCTTTGGTGGATTCAGAAAGCTTTTTAAATGAAGAGATGTTCAAATTGCAAGTGTGAGATGATCTCTGTCCTTACCTTTTTGGCCTAGTTCTAAATTCAGGGTTGTAATGTAAGTTTTAGTGATCTTAACATTGTTGCAATATTTTGAAGTAGGCATCAAGGTTGGTCCTTTTTATATATGCGTATCACGTTCTAATGGGTCGAGGTTCTTCAACAAAGAAATTGTTAGCGTTGACCCATAAATACAAGTACTGATAAGTGTTTTCTCTCGGTTAAATCAGTCCTCAAAGTTTCTTAATTGTCTTACTTTTTAGTTCATAAGATCAGAAAAGTAAATATACGAAACATAGGATTATATTAAAAATGGAGACGTTGTCACGTTAAATCCCTCATAATTATAAACGTTATTTTTATTTATCAAATAAAAGTAATGTTTAAAATTATAATAAGATTTTATATGTCATGTAATCACATATGACGTACATATAAAAAAATTTCTTAAGATCATCTCACCAAATTTCTAAGGTTCTAATTTTTGCTTTCATGACCACAAGATCTAAAACGGGACAGTTTATAAATATTTAGGATTGATTTAATATCGTTGATAGTTTAAGGATGAAATAAGAGAATAGATAAAGTACATTATAATGTGCTGAAAATTATATACCCCTCGAAGTTTACAAAAGCTAGTAGATGTTCTCTCATTAGAACATTATGTTAAGCCACTGATCATGTGATATACGAAAATAAAGAGAGCAAGATCGCAAAATCAATAGTCGCCCAGATGAACGAAAATAACTACCTGGTGAAATTAAATGGAATGAAACCCCCCTTGTTTCTCTAAAATGGACTTCGATAGAATGAAATTAGAAGCCCAAGAGATTCGGGTCTAAGTCAGCGCGCACAAAGGTGAGTCAGGAATCCAATCCAGGTTTACGTGCACGATTATAATGGAAAAGCATACGCGCATGATAACGGGAAAATTGAAGAAAAGAGGAATCCGCACAGTGAGCGGCATAAGAAAAGACAAGCATGAGCGGCACAGACAGCGAAGAAGAAATAGTAGAAATTCAATTTGGGTTTTCTACTTTTTCTCAATTATGAATCCCATAAATTTTAGTAGTTATTATTATTATTATTATTATTGGGATGCCCATACTTAAATCTATTACTAAATATTTGATGGAGCAACTTTATGTCTTAGTTAAAAATTTTCTTAATGCTAATTTAGGTTCTAATTTTATTTATTATGTTGGAGAGTCACGAACTTTGATATAATTATATTGATTTTATGAGACAATGTTAGAGTACACATCATGATTGATCTTAATATAGTTCCGATAAATGAATGAGATATTTATTGATATACATATTATGATAAGATAACTCTTAGTTTTATTTGTTCTTTCAAGCTTAATGAATTTATAATTATAGCTTAGATGTAATTATAAATATTTGGTAATACGCGACTGAACGAATTATTATAAATTCGATAAAACGAACCTTAGAATTTGAATTGTATTTTCTTAACTAAGCTAACTATTGGCATAAAGTTGAATTGTTATGGTGAAGTCAAATGCCTAATATCCCGTTGACCTAAATCATCCTTAATTAATTATCTTTTTCTTTTCTTAATTATAATTTGCATAATTTTAGGATAATCTTAGTTATACTTTCATTTTTGTTTTTCTTAAAAGATATTCATATTGAGATAAAATTAATAAGCTTTACAAATCGCTATGAATTCAACACTCGTATTCGTATTTGCTTGTTATATTGCTCGTCCTACAAATTAGAATTAGAATTGCTCATCCAAATGCATCCTCAACTCGTCCTTAGGTCATTGTGGGCAAATAGATTGGACAACTGAGAAATTCTTGTCACTTGAGGTGAGCCAAGCTTGGAACAAAGTTGTCTCCCACTATAGCCAATCAAAATAATTATTGTAGAATATTTTTTTTTATTTTTAAATTTAATTTTTTTTTTATTTTTACACTTTATTTTCCATCTCAGCAGAGGAAGTATGAGGTGAAGAAAATTATTGGGTGGAGTGTAAGATAACTTTTTAAGCTTCGTTCACCCAAGATTCTCTGTAAACTTCCACCATACACTAGTTTTGGCTTAACACTATAATGGAAGTTGAGAAACATGGTCTAGCCTCCCTTTTGTTAAGACGTGAAAATAACATGACTTCAAAAGGTTTCTGTTTGAGAGAGGGAACATTAGACTTGGAAAATACATCAAAATCCCCATATGCCTGCTCTAGGTGAAACGAAGTGTAGCAGAGTTTGAGACTATCATGTGGGATGAGAAAATTAGAATGAAGTCAGAAAGTTCCTCAAGCTTGAAAGTTTTAGATCGGATAAAAGCAAGATCTCTTTTTAAAAAACTTGGAATAGGGTGGTGCAAATGTGAGTTTAATATGTCTTCAACTTGAAGCTCTTAATTTCGTGGAAGAAAAGAACTTTCTACTTTAACCTTTTATGTAGTTCAGAAAAATGAAACCTTTTATATAGTTCAAAAAAAGTTTGTAGCTTTCGTAAAGGTGCAACTCAATGCACGAAGGTTGTGCATATCATATAGTTATCATGTTGAACTAATTTCCTTATCGGGTAAAACTATGATGACTGAATTAATTATATGTCTGAAGTAATCTTTATTTGGATTGTCCAGAATTAAAGAACTAAAGAGCCTATGTTGAAATATCAGATAAAAGACCCTCTTGGTGGACAAGTCCATGATTTTCGTGACAAGACAATCGACAAGTCTGAGTTTATGGCCTACCACAAAGGACTCTATCGCTTCTGTTTCACGAACAAGTCTCCTTATCATGAAAAAGTTGACTTTGATATACGTGTTGGTCACATTGAGCACCATGCAAAAGATGGTGAGAAGGTTTTTATCAGCGTTTTCTTCTTTTTCTATTCCCCCCCTAAATAAATCTCTATTCCTTTTGAATTTCCTCTCAAGTGAAAAATAAAAATAAAAAGATAAATTATAATAATAATTACTTTGTAACTTCGTTGAATGTGTTCTCGGAGCATCTCAACCCCTTGTTTGAGCAGATAGCTAAATTGGAGGAAGCGCTTTACAACATTCAATTTGAACAGCATTGGTTAGAGGCTCAGACTGACCGGCAGGCCATAGGTATTCTTCAAGGAACTATAAGCTCCACTAATCAGATATAGGGCCGACTAGATAAACCGACTGTTTGTCTACTAGAGTGCTTTTTTGCCGATAATTTTAGTGACTTGTGGAATTGATGATTTCCATGCACCCTTTACTTGCTATATCTAGTTTTCCTTATTTAGAACAATGATGCTACGAGCAATGAGAATCGGTTATAGGGTCCATGTGGATTAGCAACTGGAACTGTAACCTCAATAACCGTGCTTTAGTTATAGAGTTGTGGTGTAATGTGGAATTTGAGGCGCCATCCAAATGTGGGAGCTCTTACATGGATCCAAACTAAGGCCAACTACTTTACAGTAACCGATGAAAATTTGTCATGCAGTAAGAGGAAGAAAGAGCCTAGTAGACAGTATGTGTCAAACTTGCATTGATTAGAGGTTATTGTTCTTAGGTTGAATCCCTGTTAGAATTTCTCTAGATATGAAACCCTTTGTATCCCATTTGCTTGGGTATTTTTTAGTCTTTTAAAGTTAATTAAGTTTCTCGGAGAATCGTAGAGATGGATCGTTAATCTCTGTTTTTTCTATTATTTTCTTTTCTTGAATGCAGCAATGATGATTTGAGCCGAAGAGCAGTACACAAGGCGGTGTTTGAATAATTTCTTCTTCAAATCTACTTGCTTCAGTGCTTGTTTGACAGAAAGCTCAGCTCATCCAGAGTTTAGTAATATTAGGAAAATGGTTACAAAATATAAAACTGTCTGCTTAAGCTGCCCTTGAGCAATATACATATAGGCCTTGCTGCTTGGATGGATTTGTGCTTGAAACATACAAATGTCTGTTATTTTCATCCCTTTTTCTTGAATTAATTTGCACTCTTTGGAATTTATGTTTTGCATTTGGAGATTTTGAGATGAACTGGAGTTTTAAATAATGTGCGTGTATCGATTTGATTACAAACCAAGATTTAAGTAAATCATATTAGTAATCTAGTGATTAATCAATAGGTAATTAGTTGATTATTTGAACATAATAAGACCTCATTAGGTATAAGAATGTAAAGAGTTACACATGAAACCCAAATTCACTCTTAAATAATACAAACAAATGGTAACAAAGCAATATAAGCACCAAGCCGACAATGCCAACAAATGCGAGGTATAGTAGCAGCAACCACATAGTGATACAACATTGCCCAAATATATTCATCTAAATAATAAGCCGAACATACAAACAAGTCTTACAGCATATTAACGAGTAGAATCCCAAGTGATCCATGGAAGCTTCAGAACAAATGCTCCAGTCCAAGAAGAATAGTATTCAGAGACGGGATGGCTCTTACTTTTTGAGGCCGAGGTGAGATCCTCATGATTCAGCAGTGGTAGATTGAATACAGCAGAACCATTTTTTCTGCAAGTCGGAATGCAAGTTTATAACAAAACGTATTTACAATTTTGTGGGATTTTTGGGTTTTATAGAGAGAATAAAATCATCAATGGAAGACAAGAACATGAATGCAATGGATTTCAAGAGAAACGAAGCCTTGTATAATTTTTGCTTTGCATGATTGAGAAAAAGTTTTCCAAACATTGAGTTTTGTGAAAATAAAGTATTGTTTGATTCTAAGATATTTCCATTTGGGATGTTAATGAGAGAATCACAGAGTAATTATAAGCAGTAGAAAAGGAGAGGGCTTACAGATTGAGGCTTTCCAAGAACTGATCCATGCTTAAATCCAGAGCCATCTTTTGTAGGGGAGTCAGGCTTCCCATTTTTCTCATTCTTAGCTTTAGTGAAGATTGCTGTGAATCCCTCAGCTGATGCCGGATCATTTACATCCCACTCACCAAACTTTGGCAGTGGACTACCTTTTTCCTACATAATTAATAATAACTTGACATGAGAGAGAGAGGGTGAGATATCTTCCATTGCAGGATCAAGGTCTTTTCCAACTCCTTAAGAATTGGGGCTGAACACAATTCCTTAATTATCACTTAAATTTTTTTATTTCTTTATTTATTTATTTATTTTTTTGGAGTGAAACTTAAAACATAACCTGTGAAATGAATGACAAAGTGGCTCTGAATCCTAAACTAATGATAAATCTCCGACGGAGCAATATGAAATACAAAATTTGATGAAAATTGAATCCTAACTCTCTGAGGATTAACCCTCAAAGAAAGTAAAGAACGACTAAATACACTTTTTTTTTCTTTTTACCATTTTAAACGTAGTAACACTTTAATATACACATTTGAAGGAATTGGCTCAACCATCCAAGCCTTTTACAAATTGGCAAGGAGCTCAATTCTTTTTTTTTTCCTGTTTGGTTTTTTTTGGGGGGGGGGGGGAGGGTGGTGAAGTAGGATTTGTCAGATTTCTAAAGTCGCATGAAATTATATCTGGAGCGTTTTTTAGATACTATTAGTTTAATTTTTTCATGATATCAACCCAAAAGGTGACTTGGATATTCTATATTCTAACAAGAGAACTAAGAAATGGTAAGAATTTAGGACCCTATTATTGACTGGGATTTTCATGAAAACTAAAGTAATCATAGATGTGGATGTTAAGTTGGCAAGCACAGATTAAGAGAAATACTTAGGTGAGTATGGCATATTTAAGTAGTGTTTCTAATCAATGAAGAGATGACATATCATTACGCTTTGTTAGAATTCCAATAAGGTAAATATTATGTGTTGTCTTAAGATTGGTGTGATTCACAAAAAATATTACATACCATGTTCACTCAATAATTAATTATATAGAAATCTGTAAATAATTCATAAAAAAATATAGAAAAAGGAAAGCGAAAAAAAAAAAAAGGATATGACAAGTACAACCATGACATGATGAAAAGAAAAAATTATTCTTCAATAGTAAGTAAATCCCCTTATTGACCTTCAGTTGAAGTATGAAACAAACCAACAAAAACAGCGTACTTTGACAATAACTAGACCCTAAGCTCCATCATATTCCCATTTAAGGGATACATTTTCTGTCATAATTATCCTAAAAGAATAACCTTTAGGTCCAGTAAGAAGGAAAAATTGGATTAATTGCAGGACTTATAAGGTCATATATGATTGATTACAGTAAGAGGAAAACACTGAAAAGGCTTCAAGGAGTAAGATGGTTACACAGAAGAATGATGCATTGGAAATATAAAGCTGCTCTAATTATTCTACGTCATTTCAGTGTGTTCTTAAAATCCAGCTCAATCTAAAATTAAGTTAAAAAAAGCAAGCGAGATGACCAACGAAAAGGACTCGAAACAAAAATTAACAGAAGAAATCCCTAAAAACTTGAATAAGTTAGATCAATAAACAAGCACAGCGTCACATAGATTGCAGAAACCCTAAGGAATCAAAGTCACGGAAAAGTCAACATAAGTTGCGAAAATCAGAAAGCTTAAGCTCTATCTGCAGTAAATACAGAAAGATTCAACTGGAAAACAAGTGAATATTTCGAATATAGAGAAGATCGAAGAGAATTGATTGGCCGAGAAAATTCATAATAGGGCATAGAAAAAAGAAAAATGCTAGATATCAAGTCTAAAAATGGTCGTCTCGGATCAAATAGAGAGCATAACGAGAGGTGAAAGAAAAAAAAAATGTAAAGCAAAAATTGATTATTATTCCTCACCGCCATGACCGAGCTTTGAGTTTGAGATACTTTCCTAAGAAGAAAAAATGTCGCTTGTTCTGCCTTTGCTGTTGATGTCTAATTGATTCTCAGAGAGAGAGGAAAGAGGAAAAGAGGACAGAGAGAGAGAGAGAGAGAGAGAGAGATGGATGTGAGAGAAAGTAAGTGGAGGGAGAGGTGAGTGGGGCCATGACAAATTGGGTCAATAAAAGATGTAATGAGAGTAAGAGGGAATTGAACAGCGGTCCCACATACTTTGAACGGCTTCTAACGGTGTTTACAACAACTACAAGCTAAGCAAGTCTAAAATGTCGGGTAAAAGAAGTGCATTACGGAATCTATCATGTATATACAAAATAAAATTGGGATAAATTAATAATATTAAGATTTTAAAAAATATATTAAATTATTAAATTATTAATAGATTATTATTTTTAAAAAATTTTTTTAGTAAATTATTTATTAATAATTAAGATTTTTTAAATAAAAAAATTAAGATAAAATTTAATATGGAAATAATTGACCTCTGTTCCTATAAAACAATATCTAGTACAAAGAGGCAAAGATTACAATTTAATGTGGTAATACCCGAGCACTCCTCTTATAGACAATGTCTAGTACAAAGAGGCAAAGAATCCCCAACTAGGAAAAAAAATTTAAACCACCGAGTTTTACCAAAGCATCACCAACATAATTATATTCTCAATAAACATGAGAAATAAAAATTTGAAATGACTTCAACAAAATATCTATTGCATGCCTTGCATGCCGAAACCGATGAAGCCTCCTATCCGTTGAGTCATTTGAAATTTTCTAGAGCAAGAGTCTAAGAATCAGATTCAATATGAAGAGGAGTAAAACCAAAGTACTAGTTGAATTCAATACAATAAACCACATAGTTTTTTTCCCGGAAACAATTAAACATGTCAAGCTTATGACTGAAAACATGCTTCACTGAACCTATATAGTCCCAGATAATGCCACAACATCTTGTTAAACGTGAAGAAGCTTTAAAAGAACTAATAATAGCTTATTAATATATCAATATATTTCTAATTTATTAACTCTATTTAGAAATAAATTAATAGGTAAATTTAGTTGGGAGTATAGAAAGAAAGTCTATTATACTTTAATCCTACTAATGCATATATCAAATTCAATTAAATCATCACAATTATCTTATATTCATTATCAAAAATAAATCAAGCATAACTTTTGTTAGAGATGTTCAAATGCATTGAATTTTGCGACCATAAAAAGATAAGAGAAAAATTTACAACTTTTGTTCTGTCAAATTTGCTACAAAATATCATTTTGGTGAATGATATTGAAAAATCTTCTTTAGGAAATAAGATTTTATGTCTACTATAGACCTTGTTTCGTGAAAATAAGCTCCCAAAATAGAGAAGATTCTCAGATCACGCCGACTAACTCGGGGGGTTTAAGGAAACTGACTAGCAACAAAAAAAATTACGAGCTATCAGTTTGTTCCAGTGAGTGCTCATTAATGTGCTAGAGTGTGAAGTTTGGGCGTACTAGAAGTATCAAAAAATTTTCAATTTAAGTTAAAGATACTTCTAAAAAATGTGTAAATTACAATAAAGTAAAGAACACAATTTAAAGGAAAGCTTATAAATGAAAAGTAATATGACTAACTAAAACTAAAGACGATATAAGCGAATAAAAAGCTATAGGGATCCATATTTTTAGATATCGGATCTACTGAGCTATAAAGGTAGCCACATTGAAATGAGCATTGTGAAAATGAAAGATAATTGAACATCAAATAAGCATCCAATAATAATTATAAAAGCTGAGAGCCTATATAAAGCGAAACTAAAAGAAATTAATTGATTTTATGCGGGTTGTTTCTTAGAGAGCTACAAAACTCACATAAATCAACTTGTTTTATGTGGGTTATTCCACAAAGCAAAGTAGAAAGAAGTTTCTAGAGGGAGGGTAAGCCGTTGAGGCAAGTAGAATTGGTTTCTTATTGGTTCTTGGTTATCGAGGTGATTAAAACCGGTTTTTGACTGTTTCTTGATCGGTATTTCCTCGTAGGAAAGAATTACTGATGAGGCGAGTAGAATTGATTTTTGTGTGCTCTTAGACGTCGAAGTGATTAGAATCAGTTTCTTATGGGTTCTTGATTGGTATTTTCTCAGAAGGAGGATACGTCATTGAGGGGAGTAGAGGATTTTTTTGTAGCTCTTGGTCGTGATTTTTCTCTTAGCGGATGGCACTATTTATTGGCGATCCTAGGGTCCCCTTTGATTGGATGGCAAGAAAATTAACTTCTTTGACAAGGAAGGGTAGCTATTGACTGAGTCAATCTTGCTTGGATGCAATGTATTATTGGTTGGAAATGATACTTTATTGGTTGGAAATGATACTGAGTCAATCTGGGCCAAATTGCTTAATTTGCAAGGGAAGTTGGCCGAATCTTTCCACTATGTAGGACATATTCACTTATTCTTACCAAGTCAAAGTTGGTCTCAATTGTCCGCTCTCTTAGTTGGCACATCTAGTATTCATTTCATCCGAATATCTTTATTTTTACCAAGCCAGAAGCCCTAACATTATGGAACTAACCCCTCATTTCAAGGAGATGACTTAAATTGGTCATACAAACGATTTGGACCAGCTAAACGTGCTAAGCATGCAGTCGCTCTTGGTCGATTCGCTTGGGGTGTTTGGCCAATTTAATGGTGGGTTGGCTACCTAATTATCCCATCTTGGATGATTTTATCTAAGCCAGTTGTTCAACAATTGGCCGACTCAACAAGTGGCCAACTTTATTAATTTTAATCAAACTTTTTAATAATCATCGACCACGTGTCAAAATGATCATTTTTGTATCAACAAATACCCCAATTTACTCATCTTATCAAATAAATATAAAAATATGAGGAGTAAATGACAAGGTGACTCTTGAAATCCTTTATAAATACGCCTACTTCTTATTTTCAGCTTTTAAATCATCTAACTTTTCTTCATCTAGTTATTTTATTCGGCTATTAAGGTATTCTTATATTTAATAGGTTGAATATTTCCTCTCGATAGCCGCTAGGGCAACCACTAAGACAGGGCGTTGGTCGCGGCCCATCATGACAGTTCTTCAATTTTGGTTTAGCCGGGTCGGGCCGAAATGAGATGAGTGATAGCATTTGACTAGCTTAGTTGATGTTGATCGGTTTTCATCTTGGCTCGAATGTCGAGATGATTTAGACCACTTTCTCATCTGCCTTTACTACCTTGATAGGATCGACGCTCTTATCGTAGAAAGTGACCTCTACCACATTCGAAGTGGTTGTGAAGGATCTTGCCCTCAGTTTTAACTACTTCTACCTTGTCTCTAGTCCAAAATAGTAGAGATTGATGTAAGGAGGAGGGTATGCGAGTGTTGGAATGTATCTAGTCTCTCCTGAGCAATGTATTGTTGGAGGTGGTCATATCTACCACAAAAAAAGTGGCAATGAAGATTTCATTCCAATTGTCATATCCAGTTGCATGATGCCTCTTACCTTTGCCATGCTTCCAGTAAAGTTGTCGACCGTCACTTCAGTAGGAATTAAGTCCTTGACTAATTTATCTAGAACCTTCATCATAGCGGATGACAATATATTAACTGTTGCTCTATTATCGATCAATGTTTGACTGATCGGTACCCCTTCGAGATAAAATTTGATGTAAAGGGGTTTGATGTAGAAGGATATCTGATCAGACAGTTTCTTGAAAATGACTTTTTCTGAGCCATCGACCTTTATTGCTACTTTGACCGAGTTGACAGTTTTAGATGGTAACACGGTTGCCTCATCTTCCCTTGTGTCTCTCTCTTCTTATGAGAGTTGCAAATCGGCTTGAAAATCAATTGGCAAGGTAACTGTATTACAATATAGCCGAATTGAGATAGTTTTGATCAATATCTCATTTTTAGGAGTTGGCGTCAGAGGCTTGTTAGGGCTCGGCTCACTAGACTATTCGTGGTTCAGCTCGATATGCCAAGCTGAATCTCCCTCGTCTTTCTCTTCATATGTGGAATCAACCTCATTTGAAAGCGCCTCTTATATGTTGATGGTGAAGTCAGCTTTGATTTTGGGTATTGGAGAAGCCATCAAATCAGCTATCTTATTAGCCAAATTAAGAGGATCAAGCTCTCCTTAGTCAACCAATTAGTATGGCATGGTCTTTGGCGGGTCATCCATAATAATGTCTAAAGTCTCTAATGAAGAAGACAATAGTTTCTGGCGAGATGTCTTAGTTGATCTTCTTTAGCGGCCTATTCCTTCTGAACAGCCCGTTTCAACTATTATTCTTAACGTTTGTATGTGTTGATGCAAAAATTATGATTTTGACAAGTTATACATGACTATTACTGTATTTTTAAAAATGATTATGATTGTGTTGGTTGTATGCCAAATGCCCGACCAAATCATCATATGGTTCCAATAAACAAACTAGTTGACTAGATTAGCTTTCTTCAAGCAGTTAGAGAGAAGATTTGGTCTGGTAGAAGTGATCCCATAAAATATGGAGAGTGGGTGGACAGATCGAAGAAGTGTGAATTGGTATTAATTTGGCCACAAAACATAAGGAGAAAGAATAGGTCAAGCTGCTAAAATAAAGAAAAGAAGTTGTTGGCCGATCAGAAAATATATTGACATGCAAAGAATGAATCTACACCAAATAATGACCACGCTCAGCTAAAACATGAGAGAGAAAATAGGTAAACATGCCTAGAATTGAGGGAAGTTACAATGGCTATGATGAGAATCAGGCGAATGTGGAGATAAGCTAACCTAAAAAAGTAGAATTGGGTACTTTCCACTCAAGCATCTTTACATTCAATTAACAAAGCTCATTCGGTCATATGGATTTTCCTATAAAAATATAATCCATCATCAACATTTTAAAATACACAATAGCACACCATTAACAACCGATCCAAAGACCAACATCAAACAAAACTTGGTTCATCACCATCAATGCTTCTTGGCTTATCCAAATCCATAAGTAGATTTCATGTTTGCCTTCCTTTCAAAGCAATGTTTTATTCTATTCTATATGCTCTCGACTTGTGTGAATAGTCTCAACCATTCATTCTTAGATTAGTTTCCTTTTACCATTTTATCCTGCTTCAATTTCCTTTTATTCGATAGATTCCTTATTATTTACGAGCTTTTATTTAAATTCAGCCCTTTACAAGCTTTCAGCTTTCGCTTCAAATTAATTTAGTTCATTTGAAGTATCAGTTACTTTTAACACGCCACCATTTTACATAAACTAACACTACACATCTTTTTTCAATGCATCAAGGCTCTCGGTCTGGGTTAGAAAGTGTCAATTTTTGTCCTCACGTGAAATATGGATCAACAAGCTGGCATGCCTAGTGGGACCCATTGCAAAGACCATTTCTAAAATGTCTAAGCACTAGCTTCATAGTCAGAGTCATAATAAAACATAAGCTAATGGTGATCAGCCGAATCCCATTCATCAATGGCCTCTTAGCCCATCCAGGATCCTAAAATCTGATGAGCTAGAGAGGTTAGAGATAGAAAATACTTTAGTAGATGTGAAACCTGCCCAATGAGGAATAATCAGCCGAACATGCTAATTCCACACCCAGTCCTTCACATATGTGGCCTACTCGTGTTATCTACCATAGTAGCCCGAGCTATCACCCTTTTGATTCCCTAATTATTCGACTTTGTGATAGAATGGACGAGTTAGATACACGAATGTAAGAGAATTTGGCCAATCTGGCCAAATTCTTAGATAGGTTGGGAAGAAGACTCTTGGAATACCATGAGTCAATTCAAAAACAAGAATGCCATGATGGGCAGTAAGCTGAAACCCCCCCCCCCCCCACTTTTAAGTCTATGATATCGGTAATCCTGACAATCCAGTAGATTAGTGGATGGTTAGCTTATCATTTATCTATCCTTTGCATGGTGCTGCTAGTATAGTAATGGTTGCAAGTCAAACCCCACCCAGCCAATCAACCACAACAAGCTAATTGGCCACCTCTCTTTCCCAGATAACCCTTTTAGAGAGGAGGGAGGCCCGGTCTTGGAAGCAAACCCTCATCCAACGCTTCAACCTCAAGCATGGTCGATGTATGGAGAACCACAGGTCACCGTTGGTCTGCCACCCTTAGCTCACCTAAGGGTTAGTGAACCGTGGCCAAACTTGCTATATTACAGGGCGATACGACCACCTATGCAGTTCAACAATCACTAAGGAAAACCATTCCCATGCAACCGATAGTTGATTGAGAACAATTGTATAATATCATATAGGACATTTATGGACCAACTACCAGGCATTTGCCTCAGCCTATGTATCATAAATCCTATCCCAAGAGATTGATTAGGAACCCTTCACTCGAGGATACAAAGTTCCATGCTTTATCATATTTTCAGGGGATGACCTAGACTTGTCTATGGTTTATACACATCGACCTTTTTACCATACAATATAGAGAGGTTGGTGGAAATGATAGGCTTAGGATTTGACTATTCCCCAACTCCCTAATTGGCCAGGCTTTTGCCTAGTATATCAAAAAGTTGAAAGTATAATGATTGTCAAGCTAATCGAGTTTGACCTAATAAAGTCATTTACTTATGTGATTTAATCTTGATCTATATAATTTATCAACTGTACAAATACTTTGTATTTAAATAAGCATTTAGTCTATCATGTTAGTTTTCATTATGTTGGAAATGATATTATATGCATATTATTTGTATGACATGCCTAATAGATTCTGAAATCTTAGATATGCACTTGGAATCACGATACCGATCACGCTTGGTGAGCTCTAAATGACTTAACATATAAGATACAAACTGTTCATAGTCATAGGATTTTCATTATGTTATAATGATAATCCGGAAAGGCTATTACATGCGCTATTATCTTCGAGAAAAGAATGATGTTATGATAATCATTGAAATTGTGAGAATAACGGGATCGACATGTAGGTGTTGGTAAATACTTAACCATTGAACATAATCACTTGTCATGTACAAGATCAAGCGTCGAGACAGGAGATAGCAAATGGGCTTAAAGTGAGACGTCTTTTTCGTCTTCAGTCATTTTCCGTTCCTCGTTCAATTTCTATTGGTTGTTCTGTTATTGCTAATAATAATAGCCATTTTTGGCATAAGAAATTGGGTCATCCTAACTCTGTAATTTTGACACATCTTATGAAACATGGTTATTTGAGTAATGCAAATGAGTCTTCTTCCTTGTCTTTCAATTGTGCTCCTTGTAAACTCAAAAAAAGCAAATCTTTACCTTTTCCTTTGTAGGGCAGTCGTGCTTCTACATGTTTTTAAATTATTCATTCTGATGTTTGGGGTATGAGTCTTGTTTTTTCTCATGCTCAATATAGGTATTTTGTTATATTTATTGATGATTACAGTCGTTTCACGTGGGTCTATTTTCTTCATTTTAAAGCTGATGTGTTTTCAACCTACAAAACCTTTGTTGCCTATGTAGAAACCCAATTTTCTACTTGTATTAAGACCTTACTATCAAATTGTGGGGGAGAATACATGTCCCATGCTTTTCAATCTTTTCTTCAACATTAGGATATTCTCTCTCAACATTCATGTCCTTACACTCCTCAACAGAATGGCATCGCCGAGCTTAATAATAGACATCTTTTAGATTTTGTTTATACATTGATGCTTGAATCTTCTGTTCCTCCTAGATTTTGGGTAGAAGCATTATCTATGGCTGTATATTTAGTTAATCGTTTGCCTTCTCCTACATTGCATCTTGATTCTCCATATTTTCATTTGTTTGGTGTTCCTCCTGATTATAATTCTTTGCATGTTTTTGGTTACGTTTGTTTTGTTCACTTACCTCCCACTGAGCGTCATAAGCTTGCTTCCCAATCTGTACAGTGTGCTTTTCTTGGCTATAGTAACTCTCATAAAGGGTTTATGTGTTATGATACGGATGTTAACAAGCTTTGTATTTCTCGCAATGTGATTTTTTTTTAGAAATATTGTTTCTTCCTCTATTTCACTCCCTCCTTTTGATGATGTGTCTAGTACTCTTTCTTATTTTAAGCCATGTATTGTGTATCAATGACGTCGCCCACTGTCTCTTCCTTCCTCTGAACCGCCACCTGATCCTATCATGCGTGAGGCACACTAGTCTACTCAGGTTTCCGGCCCCCCAATCTATATGATTTTTCTTCTTCCGCTCTTCAAGCTACACTCTTCAGGCAACTCTTTATACTAATTTTGTGCCTAAGTCTTATTCTCAGACTTCTTCTCAAGAGTGTTGGTGCCAAGCTAAGCACGACGAAATTCAGGCTCTTCAGAATAATCACACTTAGGTCATCATTCCTTATCCTGCTGAAGTTAAGCTTATTGGGTGCAAATGGGTCTACACCATAAAGCTACGTGCTGATGGTTATATTGAAAGACATAAAGCTCGTTTGGTGGCACTCGGGAATCGGCAGGAGTATGAGCTTGATTATGAGGAAACATTCGCTCCTGTGGCCAAAATGATTATTGTCCGCACTATTATAGACATTACTGTTTCAAAAGGACGGTCACTTCGCCAGATGGATGTGAATAATACGTTTTTACACGGTGATCTAAAGGAAGAAATATTTATGTCTCCTCCTCCTAGCTTGTTTCCTTATTCTTCTGTTGAGGTTTGTCACTTAAAGCGATCTCTGTATGGTTTGAAGTAGGCACTGCAGACATGGTTTGAGAAATTTCATACTACTCTACTGGATTTCACTTTTACTCAGAGTCAGTATGACTCCTCTCTCTTCTTTTGCAAGTTTGCCCTTAGGATTGTTATACTTCTTGTGTATGTCGATGATATTGTGATTGCTGGATCTGATCTCAAGTTAATTGAGCAGCTTCAACAACGCCTCAAATCTTCATTTCATATGAAAGATCTTGGTCCACTATAGTATTTTCTTGGACTTGAGGTTCAACATTGTCCGAATAGCACGCTCTTCCATCAACATAAATACACCCAAAAACTTCTTTCTTTAGCAGGCCTTCAAGACGGCAATTCAGTTCTTACACCTATGGAGGTCAATTTAAAGCTACATCAGGCGGGTGCTGATCCCTTATATGATCCTTCGATGTATCGGCAACTGGTGGGTAGTTTGAATTATTTGACCATTACTCAACCTGATATTTCGTTTGTTGTACAACAGGTCAGTCAGTTTATGCAGGCTCCGTGCCAAACCCATTTGGCTGCTATCCGTCGTCTTCTTCGATATCTCAAAGGGACATCTAGTCGTGGCTTGTTTTTTCCTTGAAGGAATTCTTTACAGTTGGAAGGTTTTAGTGATGCCGATTGGGCTGGTTGTGCGGATACTCGTCATTCTGTTACGGGTTAGTGTATGTTTCTTGGTGATGCCCTTATTTCTTAGAAGAGTAAGAAGCAAGCTCGTGTCTTAAAGTCATCCACCGAGTCTAAATATCGGGCTATGTTGTCTGCATGTTCTGAAATTGTATGGCTTCGAGGGCTGTTAGGTGAACTTAGTGTTCCACAACTTACTCCTATTCCTCTTCATGCTGATAATACCAGTGCTATTCAGATTGCTGCCAATCCCGTTTTTCATGAGCACAGCAAACATATTGGAGTGGATTGTCATTTCATTTGTGAAGCGTTTGCTCGCCAGGAGATCACTCTTCCACACATTTCTACTGAACACCAAACTGCTGATGTCTTCACCACGACTCTCTCTCGTCCTCACCATCAGTTTATGGTTGACAAATTGATGCTTATCGATCACCCAATATCAATTTGAGGGGGGATGTTAGAAGAATTTACAACTGGATATGTGTTGGCCAGTCTATTAAGGCATCATATATATTATACCTTATTTAGTTTAGTTATATATAGAAGAATATATTATATATAGGCAGATAATTGATAGGCGTTTATTCTTACCTTGGATAGTCCAATGTAATGGTTGATATTTAGCTTTGTAATTAGCCGTATGATTTATATATAAAGGGAGCAACTCTCACAAGGAGAGAGAAACAAAAAAACATAATGTAAAAAATAGCATAGAGCCCTCAAAGCCGATTTCCTATTTTTTAATTCTCATGCAAAAGAATTAGAATCTTTATGCTTTTTGGATTAGTGGAAGAAAAGCTCTATATAATTTCTTGTACTAGCACGGCTTGTACGAGATGATGTCTTAACTGTTTCTGTTTCAACGGTTTCTTCAGAATCAGCAACCAGTATAGGTGGTAGAATTATTGAAGATAAGAAGACTTTATTAAAATATTATTATACATAATAGATTGGGAGCATGAAATTTATCAAAATTAACATACAACTCATAATGAAGAATTGCTTTAATAATTTGAGAATTTGTTCTTAAATATAGAAATTTTTGAAGCGGGAAGCAGTTCTATAGTCAACCAATGACCAACTACTATTAATAAATAGATAATAGATTATGCTTTTTTAATATTTTTTAATTTATTATTTTATTGTAAAATTTATTTTTTCTTCTATAAGTTCATAAAGTTATTTTTCAAAATTATAATAATTAAATAAATAATTTAATCATCTTTATTTATTTAATAATATATAATAAAACTTTTATTTAAATAAAAAATTATTTATTTATTATTTATTTAAAAAAGGCGAGACCGAATCCGACCAATTTTAAACCCAAGTGAATTCGAGCATATATTTAATGAACGACGAACTCGATCCCTCCCATTCTTTTTAGGGGTTGGCCCGGCCCAGCGCCCGTTTGAACCGTCCAGATTAAGTCTACAGCACAGAGCACAAAACAACCAAGCACACCAGATCTTCCTCCGTTTCTTTCCCACCGTTGTCCCTGACCTCCAGCAAAGACGAAGATCCAACAGGAGAAGATGATCGTCTGCGTCGCCGTCGTCGGCCGCCAGGTGGCGCCGCATGCTAGAATTTTCTGCACAATGATCTTTAGTTTCAATTTCCTGCCTCAATTTTACGATACCTCTAATTTTGTGGTTTGATCGGTTTATCTTCTTCTTCTTCTTCTTTGTTTGATTGGGTCCAGAACAATCCGCTGTATATACAGAGCTTCGCAGAGGCCGATGATGCTCTCAAGCTCCATCACATCGTTCATTGCTCCCTCGACGTCGTTGACGAGCGAGGTATTGTACTACTTTCCCTTACATTGTTGCTCGATCACTGTTGAAGTTTCAGAATTTGAGGCTTCGATTTTTTTTTTTTTAGTTCCAGGAAAATCATATGATTGAATTTATGGTGTTTTATATACAGTGAATAATCCACGAAAATCTGGACCGACTTTGGACGAGACATTTCTAGGTCTACTTTATCCCACTGAAAATTACAAAGTGTGAGTATTTTGTTTATTGTATAATGACTGTGATCCACTTTGATGGTTGATGATGTTCCTGTTAACTTACATCTGTTTCAGTTTCGGTTATTTGACTAATACAAAAGTGAAGTTCATCTTAGTCACAACAGATCTTGATGTCAAAGATGCTGATATGAGAAATGTGAGTATCGGTATGGATCAAGTGACTAAGAAATAACTGTTTTTACTCATTGCTTCGTTGATATATCTAGTAACCTAGGAGTGGAATACTTCACCTAAAGCAAGACTGTGTCTTGGAATGTTTCTTGAACAGTTTGTACCTTAGGGTCTCTTACTTTTCATTTGGTGATTGATTATCATAGGATGATTCCATAACGAGGTTTCCAAGAAATGATGCAGCAGCCCAAATTTTTTGGACGGTTTGTTAGGATGGTTTTTGTCACTATCATAATATCATTACAGTTTCTCCTATGGATCTAATCCCATATTATTTAGCAACTGGCCTGTGTTTGAAAAGTGTGATGCAATATTGGCCTGTTCTATAAGCAATCAAGTTTAGGATGTCATTCTGGATTTCTGATCATGTTAGTCCTTTCACAAGTTCACCTTATTGGGCTATTCAAATTCCCAATGCTTCTAAAGCTCTCAACTTGCAGTATTTCTAATAAAAATGGATACTTTCGTTCATTGTCCAGTTTTGATACGGAAAAAATCTGTGGTTCTCTTTTCCTCGTTATAGTTTCTATATGGTTAAATGAGCAGAAAATTTTGGGTTTAGATCCTCTCAATTTTTTTGTTTGTTTCTTTTTTTTCTTGCTTTTTGTTTTTTCTTCCCCTCTATAAATAGAATAATAATAAAACTAAATAAAAATTAAATTTAATAATAATAAAAAGAGATCCTTTCCTTTTCATGTCGACAACTGGGATTCATTTCTTCAAAATGTACCACTTGATTTTATCCCTTTAATAAGTTATTACGGTTTAAGATTAAACAATTGTCTTTATACTCTTATCTAATATATGTTTGAATCTCTACTGACTGTATTTTTGTTAGAACGTGTGTAAGGCTTAGAGCAACATTTGTGACAACTTGAGTTTGTTGATCCAAGTCGGATTTTCAATAAAATCTGGAGTATCAAATGTTGAACGAAAAGAAACCTTAACACAGAAACAAGGTTGAAAGGTCAGCTTGAAAGTCTAGTTTGGATTATTTGGCATAACATTGAGAACTCCAGCTTGGATTTAAAATCCAGTATGCTTCCATAAATCTCCAGCTTATTACAAATGCTCATCCAAATCATAGTAGTTGTCAAATTGACTAAGCCTAAATAAAATATGGTTTCATAATGCGCCCATAACTAAGTCATAATAATTGATGCACTAATGTGGTAAATTCCCTGTAATACCATCAAGCTTGGGAACTTAAATTCTAAATCTTGGCACCTTTTGAAGCAATTTACTCAATTCTCTCTAAGTTTGGATTGAAATACAATTTTTTTAACATTATTTTGTCCTTGTTTTTTTGTGCAAATTACACTACGTCTGTAACATCTTAAACCCATATATTTTCTGATATGATCTCTTGACATCCCTGTTTTTGTGTTCTTGTGCAATTTTTTGTGTAGTTTTTTAGAAGATTCCATGCTGCCTATGTCGATGCAGTATCAAATCCATTCCACGTGCCTGGCAAGAAAATAACATCCAAAACTTTTGTAGAAAGAGTGAGCGCCATTGTTAAGTCATCTGGGCTTAGTTCGGCTGCTTGATGTAGGATTATACTTCCCTTTAATTTTCAATTCGGAACTAGTGGAACATACTCATGATTAATTAGCATTGGTTTGCACACTTGTAATCGCTTGTAACCTTTTGTGTTCCATGAAATATTTGTGCAGATACTGAGATGAAGAAAAAGATACGCTTGCTCCTTTACGAGATAAACTATTCGAGCATCAAAATCTAGAATGCGTACCCAGATCTAATCATTCTTTATCATGAGCTTGAAAAATTCCAAAGATTAGTGGTAGTAAGTAGGGGAAGAATAATTTCAGTCCCACCGGAAATTTCGGGGTAATTTCAGTTTCCGGCCTGATATTGGTATTGATTTGTGATACTGGTATCTGGTCTTGTTAAATTTCAAAGATTGGTGGTAATACGTAGAGGTGGATAAAAATTTTGGTCCTGATGGAAATTTCAGTTTCGGATCTATTACCAGTATTGATTTTAGGTACGAGATAAAGTATCAGATTCGGTACCGGTTCTATATTATAGGATGGGACCAGGTTTGGGAAGAATTTTAATTTCAGTCCCTGGGTATCATAAAGGAAAAAAGATTTAGAAGTTATTAAAAATGTGGGAGTGCACACTGCATTTGATTCCAACCCAATTAGATAAATTTTGCCTTTTAAGTTCTAACTTAGGGTTCTTTCGTCTCTCTCACGGCTGTCTTGCCTTGTAGTTCGTGACCCCTACACTCTGCCGTGCACTTCTCCCGGCAAGCTTGCCCGGCTCTCCCCGTTAGATAAATTTTGCCTTCTAAGTTCTAACTTAGTGTTCTCTCCTCACCTCTCTCTCTCGGCTCTCTCGCCTTGTACTTTGCGACCACCCCTACACTCTATCGGACGCTCCTCCCTCTACTTACTAGCTTGCCCTGCTTCGCCACTAAGTGCATTCTCTCTTTATCAAAATTTGATGCTATTGCTTGATTCCATTTGTTATTATTGTGGTATATCAAAGACAAATATATATATCTATCATGCACATTATATATGAGAGTAACATTTATGGATAAGATCATATTCGGTATGTCGTATGGTAATATACCATGTCCATGTGCATATAAGGATTTCTCAATATTTATAGTGGTACATATTTATTGTGTTTCATATTATTTTTATACATATTTATTGGTGATATGATTATAGTCGTATTATTCAAATCCCTGAATAAAATGATATCTTTATTGAGTAAAATATGAATCAATGATCATTCCTGTAGAAGATTGTTTCTAATTTATAAGTTATAGACACAACTAAAACAAAATTCAAAGCTTAATAAAAATTCAAAAACCTAATATACCAAGGGAGGTTAGCAATTAAACTAATATGTAAATAAAGAAAAAGAAAATTCAATAACAAAACTACAATTTAGAAAGTAGATTTCAAAAGGACAAAAATGTATAGTATACGTAGAGTTAATAAATCATTTGCTATCCCTAAATATGAGATCTAGTCAAATAATTGGACTTATCTTTGACTCTCTTTTAAATATAATAATCCTAAAATAATTACTAATCGATTATCTTGATATTTCTTTACTTTTTCCTTAAGTAAAATAAAGTCTTTATTTAATCAATTTTCATTAATTAACTTAGAACAAACTATCTAAATTTAATTTAATGAAAATAATTAATCAAGAAAGAGAGGTTAAATCAAGAAACAAGCATACAAGGTTGGTTGATTTATCTTAAGTTATATCCTACATGTAATCAAACAAAAATATATTTATAATTAGTGAAAATATTATGCACTATTGATGCCAATTTCCGCGGTGCTGGCTGACGGTTCACTAATCACGAGTCGTTTTAAACTCGGGAGCAATGTGTTGATATGTTGACAAGTGTGCAGGCGTGCCAGAAGTTAAAAAAAAATAAAAATTTGATCGAACTAATCTAAATAAAGCTTGTAAACTAACTAAAAAGGTGGCAAATAATGTAAAAGATAAATAAAAATTGATAAATTGATGTAAAAGATAAAGTGATAATTTAGATGAAAGCTTGTAAATGATAAGGAGTCTAACTACTAATAAAGCGATTGAAGCGGTACAAAAAGCTAAAAGAGTTCTAATATTCTTCGATACAGAATTTACTGAGCAAAGAAATCAATAAATATAAATAAAAGCTTCAAAAATGATAAAAGGTAATTGAACACTATAGAAGCGTTCAACCAAATCATATAAGTTAGAGCAGATATAGCAAAATATAATGACTGATAATACCAAATAATTCATTACGACTTACAATGAAAAGACTTTAATGAAAAGAAGATGCATCCACTAAAGGATCAAGCGAACATGCATTTGGCCGGTTGGATCGTGTTGGAGGACTTTGTGGGTGAATTGTAGTGTTGTTGTTTATTGGAGGTTGTTCTATGTCATTGTTGTGTTGTCCTATCTTCTTCGGCGGAGGGTCCTATTTATAATCACTCAAGGCCCAAGTGTTGTTTGGGAGGCAAGACTTTTCACTTGGTGAGCAAGAATGAAAAGCTCTTGAAAATCCCTCTTGTAGCCAAATGACTATCTTGGTGGAATATCGTTAGAATGAGTTAAACAAACCTTTCTCTTTGCCAAATGATCCTCATATTTGATGAAAACACCCTTAAATTTGTCTAATGAAATTTTTTCTTTGCTGAAAATCCCTTGGAATTAGTCAAAAGTTCCTATTTTTCAAAAAAACCTTTACATTTAGTAAAAAATGGGTAAAAGGGAAAATAGTGGTCACACGCCTATTTAGGTTGCGTGACCACGAACATCTTCAGGTTTTACTTGTTGTTCCTTTGTCGTAGCCACTATGCATGCAAGTTGTCTGTCACAACCACTCTTAAATAGTCATGTCGATTTTCTTGTGGATACTAATTGGATTTATCTTCTCTTTGAATCATTGATGAATTTAAACTTTTCTTTTCCTACCAAGTCGAATACCACATTTTTCCTTAGAAAGTATTGTAGCGATGTATTTTGAGAGTCATTCCATTCCTAATGTAACATTGAAATCTTTCATATCTAGCACGACAAGATTTGCAAACAACTTCCATTTCAACTAGTTTCATCGATATGGCTCCTAACCAATGAGTTGATGCCAACATGTCCGCCGAAGGTTGTGTCATATTGAATACCTTAGCTAATTGGTCTATGGGGTGTTTAATTTTACTAACAAACTTTAGTACAACAAATGAATGTATTGCACCTGAGTTCATTAAAATAAAAGTAAGAATCTCATAAATTAGAATATACTATAATATGATAATGGATGGACATGCTTTGCTTCACCTCGGGTGATGGTAAATATTTTGGCATTGCACATCTCATATTGTCCTTCATCCTTGATTGGATTATTACAAATTCTAGCGAAATTTTCTTCATGTCAGTTATAGCATCCTATACTTCTGGCTTTACATTCTCTAAAGTGGTTTTTTCCGCACTTGTTGCATTGATGGGTGGTTTTTCTTGAAATTAGGGGCCTTGAACCTTGTTCTTCTTGTTTTGGTCCTCATTCTGCATTTGATCTGATTCTTAGAACCTTGACCATTCAAATTTCCCGACCTCTTTCTGACGTTCCATCATGGATTAAAATTTCATTAATCCCCACTAGCTATTAGTGGAGAGAATTAGACATTATTTTGTACTTCAGAAGTCATTCCACCTTTGTTTTTTTTTTCCTACAACTTCTCTATCTTGAATCATTCGTGCACAATCAATTATCATAGCCTTATCAACTACTTTGAATAATGTGCATAATCCAAATCGCTACCTCTAAGTCCTTACATGTGTCATGATCAAGGACTTTCTTAAAATATTTCACCTTTAATGTATTCATAGCCACCAGATGTGGCACATACATAGACAATTTATCGAGCTTCTAACTTTCATAGCAGTTCTTCCATCGTCATGTTACCCCTTCGTAAAGTCTAATAAGGCCGTGGTTAAATACTTGTCTTCTAGCAAATTCTAAAACTTTGGCCATGTCATTTATCCAACATTATGGATACTTGTCATGGTGCCCCACCAGTAGCTTGCACCAACATGCATTAAACATGCCGTATAATACACTTTGTTGGCGTCAAGAACTTTCACACAATTCGAAGAGTCTTGAACCTTGTTCTTCTTGTTCCGGTCCATGTTTTGATTTCGATTATGCCTTTACCATTCAAATTTCTTGGCCTCTTCCTGTTGTTCCATCATGGAATAAAATTTCATTAATCCCTAAAAACTATTGATGTAGAGAATTGGATACTACTTTATACTTCAAAAGTTATTCCACCTTTATTTTCTTTTTCT
Source organism: Coriaria nepalensis (assembly GCA_027186245.1). Lineage (NCBI taxonomy): Eukaryota > Viridiplantae > Streptophyta > Magnoliopsida > Cucurbitales > Coriariaceae > Coriaria > Coriaria nepalensis. The sequence continues at coordinate 9,287,813 of CP114490.1, read as the reverse complement.
ATAACTTCTCTCTTTTCTTACTTCTGTATAATTCGTAATCGATCAATTCTCGTAGCCTTATCAACAACATTTGAAAAAGGTGCATCATCCAAATCTACTACCTTTAAGTTCTTGCGTGTTCAGAATCAAGAACTTTCTTAAAATATTTCACCTTTAAGGTATTTGTAGCCACAAGATATAGCGCATACTTGGACAATTCATCGAACTTTCACAATAATTCTTACATCGTCATGTTACCCCTTCGTAAGTTTGAAAATTCTCTTCTTTCTCTTCTAATAAGGCTACAGTTAAATATTTATTTTCTAGGAACTTCTAAAACTTCAGCCATGTCATTTCTATAATATTATGGATACTTATCATAGTCTCCCATCAGTAGCTTGGATCCCCGCGCATTAAATATGCAGCACAATACACTTTGTCAGCATCATGAAGTTTTGCAAAGTCAAAGGGTCTTTCCAAGGTTCTGATCTAGTTCTCAACCGTCTTTAGATCATGATCGCCTGAGAATTAAGGAAGTTTATATTTCATAAAATTTTCAACTGTAAAGTTTGAATTTTCCGCTCGAGGTGGGGGTACTGGTTGTTGTAGTAGTAACATTTCTTGAAGTTGTTATTTTTGTTGAGCAAGGTGCTTAACATCTCACTTTTCCTACGAGTTAAATTTCTTCACTCTTGTTGATTTAGGTCATTAGATGGACTGCCATTATGTCTACTAGAGGAGGATGCATTAGCAGTACTCCCTCTTGGCATGTTTCTACTAAAGCTGAGCGAAGAATCTCTTATTCCCTATATTAAATTAAACATAACATATTAATCCTTCTAATGATGAGACAGATTTACTAGAAAACATATTTTATATATATTTATTGATCACTATTTACATTATAAAATTTGATCATAACCCATAATACTTATCCACTATCTTTTATATCTGACAAGGCCAATTTACTATGTAGACATCAAAACATACCCACAAATTATACTTCATTATTATAAAGAGTCATAACCTATGTTAGCCGACTTTAAAAAAAAAAAATAATGTTTGTGGTTAATGGTTAGGTACAACTATAAAAGTTGGTAACCCTAATTTCTATGAGTATAATATTACTATTTCTAGATCCTCTTATGAAACCTCCATAGGCTCCATAAGGATATTGGGCATAAAATGACCTAATATCATTGCCCTAAAACCTATCTGGGAAATATTTCTTGCAAATAATGTCATATTCTGCCACCAGTTCCTAGCCTCGCCTCTCAATTAGCATATGGTTAGTCAAGTCCATAGTTCTTGAGATATGTCTCCCCCTATGCATGTAACTTCTATCTCGAACACCCAATGTTGTAAGTATCTCCAGCCTTCATATCCCTTAAAGGTAGGGGGCATGACCATATAAAAAGTTAACACTAAATTTATCCCACGCTGACTCTCTATAAACTCACTAAATGTCCCCACCAAAAGCCTAACATGGCATTCCTGAAATCATCCATAATCTTAAAACAAAGCTTAATTAATATCACTGTAAATATCGATATTAAAAGTAAATCATTAACGTCTTAACCATGTCTGCTTAACTATCTCTCATTACTTATTTCATTGTATAGAATTTTTAAATTATAACTTTAGGACATAATACTTATAGTGAATGAAATGATCACCTGTGTGTATTGTACATATGGGGTTTATCTACAAAATCATTATAACTTGTCTCTGATACTAACTTTGTAATGACTCCCTACTAGCTATATATAAAAAAAAATTAAATTATTTTTAAGAAAATTAGAAATATTATAATATAACTAGTAGGAGTATTACTTCTTAACATGAAAGCTTTTGGCTAAAATACGGATTAATTTTAAACTTTATCAAAATTCTATATTTGTTTATTTAATCATAGCTAAACTCCAAAACATTGGTATGATATATATAATATGATCTCATCCATAACTTTGTCAACAAACAAAATGTTATCTTATATAACTTTCTCAAAATACTTTCCAAAATACATTTATAAAGTTTCATATCTTTCCATAGGTCAGGTACCATATATACTTCACACTAGGTTGACCACACTTCATTTACCAAATCCTGAAATTATGAATTTGCTTTTATACTAACCTACAACACAAGCAATTACTATGAGCTAAAAGCTTAGTAAGTAATTATCCTAACTCACGTGCACAAAACACTATGTCAAACATGTTAAATAACTCAAATAAATCACTCTAAATATTCCTATAAAATACTTTGCAAATGCCATGCTCTTTCAATTACTACTGCTTTGGACCCTGAGAGTGTTGCCACTGGCATTTCTATAACTGTTGAGTCAACGACCTCTCTGTGAGGTTCGCCATGACAATCTCAGCATATGGGTTAGCGATCTCTCTGTGGGATCCGACCTAACCAATTATCTCTGGGATTAACGACCTCTTTGTCGGGTCTTCCTTGATCCGATAGCACTTCACTATAATGTTATGCTTATGTCATGCTATGTAAATTACTTGATTAACTAACTAGTATAATATTTTTTTTATTTTTCATTTTATGAATCTAGTGGTGCTTTCAATATTTATTTAGAGAATGTGTATATATTCATACAATATAATCTCAGTTTCCAACATATTATATAAAATCACAACACCAAGCAATAACTACATTTTCATTAACTCAATGTTCAGCATGCTACATTACATCAATTCCAACAATCCCAACACCACAGACAACAAATAGAGAACATACTTGTGTTGTGTTGTAGATAATGCTTTATTTACAATGAATTCCAAGCTAAATGGTCTCATAAGGTTGGTGTCCTTTTCCTCCCTCCTTTTTTATCCTTCTCTCCTCTTTTTCTCCCTCTCCCTCTCCCTCTCCTTTTCTCTTCTTATACTCTGTTGATTTCCTTTTCTCTCCCTCTCCCTCTCCTTTTCTCTTCTTATACTCTGTTGATTTCCTTTTCACTTGGCCAAATACTTGCCTTATATAGTGAAAGGTGGGAAATCAATTTAGAGACAAGTGCAAAAGTGTGTTTGACAAATGGGTAACGGCGTGGCATTATGTCCTTAGAGAGAGAGGAAGAAAATATGGGAGGAAGAGGGGTAAACGGCAATGGGTGGGCATATCCTCTAATCAGAAAAAGGTTGAGGATGAAGGTGGAAGATGAGTTGAAAAGAATAATAATATAATAGTTTAGGGGAAAGAGAATAATATTTAGACAAATAGGATTCAAATAAATTAAAGAAAATTTATATTGATTACTTAATAATATTTGCTGACATGGCATATCTAACTAAGCATTTTATATCAGTGCAAAACAATTGACCATGAAGGACTTATGTCTAGTTTATAAAAGGTAAAGATTTATCTCTAGTTATTTTAATTTTGAGAACATAAGACTAGTTATTAGAGAGTTTAAAGGGTAAAAGTCTAATTTAGTCATCAATAAACCGAAAATTATGGAACCAAACTGAGTAAGGTAAGTTGAATACATGAAGAATAGCTTGAGGGTGCTTGAGAGGAAACTATAGTTTGGGTGGAACTTTTCTAAGTCCAAATGCAAATGTACTCGGCGAAATAAAAATGAGTTCTTAAGCAATTTTCGCTACTTTTCCAGTGTAAATCAACTCGTATATTTGTTTTAGGCAAGGTATAATGAAAAGTTAAGCAACTCCTGTAAACGGAGCTTCTTCGCGTCCGTTACACGTGAGGCTTTGTGCTGGCTTCAAAAGATCAAATCATTTTAAGTCGAAAGACGAAAACCCTTTTTCCGTTTCCTGGAATAACTGGCTTATGAGGACTCAATTGGTAATAGCAAGTGGACCTCAATCTCTAGCGAAGCCACAAATTACATGAAAGAGAATACAAAGTCAACAAACCGATATCACGAGTCCTCATATTAAGTCAACTTGAGCAATATCATGAATTGCAATTATATCGTAGACTCAAAAGCACTCATAAATGAGTTATTTATTATACTATATTTAGTAACAAGAAGCCAACCCAGGCATCAAATATCCCAGTTCCAGAAATGATTTTGTACCTGAGAACTTCGAAAGTGACGGTGGGAAATATACATGGTAACTGAGCTTTACACTAATGTAGAATAGAATATACATACTACAGAATCAAGAACAAGCCATTCACCTTCATTACACAGAGATGTCAGGAAATACTTCGTCATCATTGCCATCTTCCTCATCTAGATATTTAAATTAAACATCATCCCATCCATTACCACCATAATTAAAATTCGGGTTGACATAACATTTAATTTCGTGAAACAGGTTCAAATTATCCACGAGCTTATGGTAGGCATTGCATCCACAGCACTGGGAAAAAGAAAAAAAGTCATTAGTGATCTGATTTTTTCTGTTTTTAATTATCCATCCAAATTATTAAGTCTAAACATTAAATTCTTAAGATTACAGCAAGTTTTATACAATTGAACGTTTCTTTTCATATTTCCCAACTCAAATCATGAAATCTAGATATTTACCATAATTTATGGGGCTAATAACAAACCGGCATTTTAATAGATACAGTAGTCCACATTATAACCTTAATTTTCTTAGAGATTAAAGAATTTCAACCAAAGTCATCATTTCCTATCTATTTTGCAATGTTTCAGGTTGATGAAATCAGTAAGAAAACCATATTCACTTTGTCACCTGCACAAAAACAGTGCCATCAGTGTAGGCATGGGGGTTAATGGCCCGTGTTGTCCGCTGACCACAGATGTTGCAAGTGAAAGCCACAAGCATCCTCCGCCGAGGAGATTTTGTGAAGAGAGACCATGGGAAAGTTGACACATTCTCGGTTCCGCAATTGGTTGTTATGCCAGCAGGAGCAGAAGGACCTTCCATACCAGATCCTGTCGTCCAACCTCTCCCTGTGGCTGCACTTAGCACCATCCCCATTGCAGCATCCTTGCACGAAAGCATTTGTAAGAAATTGATTACATTGACTGCTTTTCTTGCTAATAAAAAGAGGAAAAGTTAAAAATGAATTTATCAATATTCAATAATTCACATGTGCTAGCTCAAATCTCAACTATTTTCATTTTGGGACACTTTAAGGGAAGATCATTTTTTCACAACTTAGAATTCTTCTTAAATTTAGGCCAATTAATTTTTTCATTTAAGGGTTGCTAATGAATAAAAGGTTAAATGATCAAATAATCATAAATGGAAAGTAAAAGAGGTAAAAAACGCACAGATCATATTTGCTTCAATTACTCCGTTTCAATCAGATTTTCTTAAGAATTTGATCACCTTAGAGCGAGATAGAGAGAGAGAGAGAGAATACCTTTGTGAGCGGGGAAAGGGAGAGATGCCGATTACTGAGTATTGGAAGACTATTGCTGTCCTTGGAATCAGATTGAGAACCGGCTTGATTCTCATTACCTGACCGAAAATTTTACAATTCCATTAGCGTATGCATGAATCAAGGAGAAGAACCAGAAATAGATTTGATCGCCAAGAAAATGAAGGGAAAATCTAATCAAAATCGAGAGCTTCTAATTCCAGAAATTATTTCGATCCAATTCTTTTCTCACCAGAAATGGGGGAAAAAATGAAAATAATAAACTGCAACAGTTATGATGGCACATACCTTTCGAAGCGAGAGGCAATCGAATAGGCCTTACAGAGATAGTCCTATTAGGTGAAAAGAGATGGAAAGAAGATGACGAGGACATAATCGTAGCAGAGGAGGAGCTGATTAGGGTTTCCATTGGAAGAATCTCGAATGTTAATGGAAAATATCTGTGAGATACAAACAGACACGATTGCCAAGGAAAAATGGAAGATGAAGAAATTTGTATCGCCAGGTGAACCGACGCGAAAATGTGGTTGAAGCCTCGAATGGTCCCGTTTACAATTTTAAGGGCGTATTATAATTTGCTGTCAAAATAGAATTAAATGCATAATTTATCTTTGCAGGAATTTAATATTAATTATAATGAATCTCTTAAGTTATATAACTAAAATCAATATCCGAATATCAAGATGAATAATAAGGGTTTGCTTCGTAATAAGTTATTTTCGAATTTTTAGACATAAAAAATGTTATTTTAATTTCATTCAACTGTACTTAGCATCTTATCTCGTTTACCCTATTTCAAAACAAAGCATACTACCTGGTCTCTCTCACTCTCTCATTGGTTTCTTTCACCTTCTTCATCTCCATTCACCTTCTTTCACATTCTTTCACCTTCTTCACCTTCTTCGAAAATCATGTATAAAAGATCACTCCAGCTCAAAATTACCTTGTAGCTCTCCTCCGACTTCTCTCTATGGATGTTGACCTCCGGGAGTCATACCTCTATTTTTTAGTCGAACCTTCAATTATGGTACAAATTAAATCACCAATGCTTCGTGGCTTCACTTTCAATTAATTTCTTATACTATTTCTTATACTCAGTGTTAATTTTTTTATACCAAATAATTTCTCATAATATGGGTTATATATGAAAACATATATATTAGCAATCAGTTATCTAGGCACCAAAACTCATCGTGAATTATTCCTACACGTATGTGTCGATGAAGGTCAACTTCGAGCTTGGCTATCGAACTTGACACCATACATGATATGAGGTAGAACTTGGTTTATGTTGGTTTATGTATTATGGAACTTGGTTTATGTTGGTTTATGTATTATGGAACTTGGTTTATAGTAGTTTATTATGGTTTATGTATTATGGAACTTCGTTTATGTTGGTTTATGTAATATGAAACTTGGTTTATTATGGTCTATGTATTATTGAACTTGGTTTAAATTGGTTTATGGATTATGGTTTATGTTGGTTTATTGTTGGTTGAACTTGGTTTATGGTTTGGTAACAAGTATGCTAGTATACTCATAACTACAAGTTTATTCTACAGATAGATGAGACCTTCAACCCGTGGTATAAACTAATCGGTATGGTATTATACTCATAACTGCTAGTCTACTTTACAGGTCGATGTGGCTTTCGATCCGTAGAGTAAGTTAATAGATATGCTAGTATATTCATAACTGTAATATTATTTTACAGGTCGATGGGGCATTCGACCTGTAGAGTAAGCTAACATCTATGTTAGTATATTCATAACTACTAGTCTACGGGTCGATGAGACCTTCGACCTATAGAGTAAACTAACATGTATTGTAGTATACTTACCCACTTAGAAATGAGGAGAGTGAAGAAAGCTGATTAAATGATAGGAAACTATTTTGAAATATATTTTTACCGAACAAGAATGATATTTTAGTTTCATAATAAGAATACCATTACCAAAACATAAAATAACATTTTAATAAAGAGAAATAGTATTAGACTCTTGTCTCTTTTCTCACATCAAAAACCAAATTATAATACAAATTTCTAAATACTATTACCAAGCAGGGCCTAATAAACCCTCCGCATTTAACAAACATGCATAACCTTTCAATTTTGTTAAATGTGACATCTAAACAAAATTTAGACTTTAACTTATATGATTAACTCTGTAATCAAACAAGTCATATTCATGGATGATTTGATCAAACTAGTATGACTTTAGATATTTCCTTAACTATTTAAGGATTTCTTTAAAATTACTAGCTTTCTTAAGTTAGTATAACTTTCAACTTAGATGTCTACAATATATTTATGAGGCGCAATTCATTATGCTTACATTTATGTCGAACAAGTTTCAAAAGCAATACGAAAAGATACACTCTACAAAGATTATTAACAACCTAGATTCAATAGAGATTAAAATCGAACTGAGAGGTAGAGACCTCAAAGACATTGTTGACCGAGGGTTCTTCCATTGGAGATCATGTCCTTAAAATTTTTGGATCATATCCTTAAATTTTTGGACTCATAGAAAAACTAGTAGATCTAGGTTTTTGGATGGACTATGAGCTATCAAATGATTTGATCATTTAATCGCTTCCTGAATCCTTTATGTTGTTTGTTTTGAAATATCACATGAATAGGTTAAAACCTATTCTTTATGAGTTGCTCAAAATTTTACAAATGACCAAAGGATCTTTCCAATCTAAGGACAAGACCGTGTTGCTCATGGGAAGTCATCAAGTTAGAAAATAGAAAACCAAGTTTAAGAAATGAGATAAGGGTGTACCTCTTAAAGCAAAGAAGGTCATAACTAAGAACAACAAAAGTAAGTAGGAAAATAATTTCATTATGATGAGACTGGCCATTGGAAGTGCAACTACAAGATTTATCTAGGTTCTCTTTTGAAGAAGAAGTAAGAGGAGTGTTCTAGTATGCTCTAAGCTATAATTTCTTGTAAGCAAGATTTTTACTTAGGTATTAGATACCAAATAAAGGAACTCCTATTTGTATTAATATGTCGAGCCTAAGAAGTAAAGAGACATCTTAAAGAAGAGAAGAAGTGATCATTCTACGAGTGAGGAATGGAGTAAGGGTTGCAATGTTAGCCATAGACACTTCAATTTTATCTTATTGCTTCTTTTATCAAAAGGACTTTATGTAATATGCTACCATAATATTGATTTTAGTATTGTTGAAAAGATTTTATAACTTCTCATCTTTTGAAACTATGTTAAAATATTATTGTTTATAGTTTATATTTTATAAAATGGTTCCCAATTGAAAGGTTATGCATGTCTGTTAAAGTTGATAAAATAAGATTAGCTTAAATCATATTTAAGAAACAAAAAAGGTTTGATGATATGGATCAAATAAACACTTAGCATCAGTTGATTAGATCATACCAAATAAATAAGAGTATGTTAGTTATGAATACATGGATGATTTGATCCATTTGATTATGAATCTATAACAAGTTAGCAAATTTTATCTACTTGGAATGATCAAATCACCATTAAATTAGTTTAAAGAGAAATCAATCTTGTTATAAATTCTAATACATAATGATGCATATAGATTGATAACAACAAATGCTAAAAGGAATTTAGTTTTCCATTTCTTTGCTTCCATACTCAAGTTCTCTAAAATTTCAGATATAATGTCTTGTGAAGACATGTAAAACCTCACATATGAGAAAAGAAAATGAAAGAAATAAAAGGTGTGAATTATTGGCTAGATCAACGATGTGCACAACCTTGAAATTCATCGGAAATGTGATGTGTGATATGTAGATACATATTCGATCACGTAAACTATAGTGATATGTGCTATTTTGATCGTTACTTCACAAACTTTTAAACACTTTACGTTCTATGACTCTAAGAATATGAGGATTTTTTGTTTTTATTTATTTAATTATTATTTTTAAACTACTAAAATAGATACTTTCTCTAATAAAATCATTGTTTACAAAAGGAGCTTTTAAACCTTTGTCTTTAAAAGGGTTTCAAGCAATATTTAACATCTTGAGAAGGGCACATGAAAAACTTTAAGTTGTGAAACATAATCCAAGTCATCAAAGATGTTGTATTACTTTTAAAATCATTAGGCTTCTAACTAGAATGTTATGTTACTATAATAAGATCATCATTCATAATATAATTTTTAAAAGAAGATTTAAAGGTTATATTTTAAAGAAAACTTCCTTGATTGTAGAGAGATACTACCGTGCTTATCATACTAAAGAAATAGTATTAGAGTATTTAACAAAACGGAAAATGCTGCTTTGAGGAGCGGCTCATCCAATCAAAATAAAAAAATCCCTTCACCCGGAAAAAATATTATCGGAGTTAGAGACTGCAAATAAAAGCGTCTAGAAGGACGTGACTGGTTAAGATGGGAGGTGGTAATCTCTGTATATATTTCTCCATTAACGCCACAATTATACTAGATGACGACAATGGTAGCTCCTAAAAAAAAAGGGGAATGTGTAAAAGAAGAATGATGCTATGACCATGACGTCGAAAAACAAACATAAGAGAAACCACACGGCTACACTGGAACCCTTTATAAAAAAATGTAGTGAGAAAGGAAGCAACTGCCTCTTGTCTTAGACTATTTTGTAATAGTCAACAGAATCCAAGTCCAGACTTGCCCAACACGTGCTCATGGGAGCTAAGAGAGAAGACATCTTTTCTTGTCTCTTTAGACAACGAGTTTTCTATTTTCATATTTCAAACTTGACTTTTCTATTTATATAAATCTAGTTTTTCGAATCAAAGTCATGAGATTCTTTCAAAAGTAATGTTTACAAGCGAAAGTCTTAACAACAAATCTAAGTCCTCATACCACTACCGCCTCTACAACATCACACCTCTTCAACAAGTCCTAAACGATAACTACATCGGCCACTTACCCTTGGAGTCTATAATATGAAAAGTAAGTAATGAGATTTCGCTAAGCAAATGTAAACATAACTTAAAAGATAGTTGTAGACTAAGATGTATGGGATGCATGATCTTGTATCATTTATCAAGGGTTCCTATGCTTTTTGTTTTTCATGTTTATCATATCGTTCTTATTAATTTTTTGTTTCTTTATTACTTTGTGCCCCGTGTACTTACCAAATGCACGTGCAACCAATGGGAAGTTGGAGGAGCAACCCAATATGAACTTATCCAAAGTCCCTTTATGCCTTTGCATATGTTAGCATAACTTTTCATAATTCTCTCTTCATTATATCTTGACCCTTTTTTTGAGAGGTCGGTATGATATTTAACTTACTTTCTTATTTGTTATGGTATTCCATTTATACCACTTAACTTCCCTAACATGGGTTTGAGGCACTGGTAGCATAATTCATGAGAAAGTATATGCTATCGTAATACGAAGATACAATTATTCATGATTTGTTCAACCATCCTTGCAGTCAATTTAATCATGATAATTTTATGGATAATGATTGCATAATTATCAAGAAAATATATGCCAACTTATTCATAACTGATTCATCGATCATAGCAGTCAACTAGCAATGTAGACATCTCAAGCAATCCACATACATCTAATCATTAATATCTTTGAAAACAAATTCCATGTTTTGTTGAGGTTTGTATATACCTGTTGAAGTATTGAAGTTATTCTACTTGACGATTTCAAGTTTTGTAAGTCGTCTTGTTCGATATTGTTTCGATTGTTAGGGTGTATTATAGGCTAGGATTATCCATAACCGACTAATGTTATCCTATGACTATCGCTTTTATTGTGCATTTGTTGCTTAAAGAATTACTTATAGTTCCTTTTTGTTGGAAATCGGGTTCAAAAGTTCCAGCGGAAGCAACTGTTCATCCCGATATATAACAAAAGGTTTCTAAAAACATTTAGCAATCATTTATATATATAAAAATTATTCTTCAACAAGAGACAAAGAAATGATACATTTGTTCATGCAAATCGATCGTTAAGACTCACATCACGATCTTCTCAATTGATCATCAACACACTAAGACATATGTGAGTACGTACAAATGACAATATTTTATCTTTCTTTATGGTGATCCCTTCTCATCCAAAAAAACTTTCTAAGATAATTAGAATAGGATGTAGTTATAAAATTCTATTAGGATTTCTATTTTAATATTACTTTTAATTTAAGCAATTTTAAATTAATTTGAATTAATAATTCAAACTTAATATTAAATAATTATAAAATAATGTGATAATAGTAAACTTATAGCATAATTACAAAATTGCCACTGCCACCATACCACCCCTATGGCCGACCACTATCCATGTGAAAGCACAGTGATAAGCTTGTGACACATATCACATTGTGATTATGTTATCTCCTTATTTTATGATATCAAATCTTTTCAAATCTAATTTAAAATAGAATTATATCTATTTCAACCAATCATATTTTATTTGAATTTTAAATTAGTTTTTCAAACTAATTTAAATTTTAATTTGACTTGCATAATCTTAATATTAAATTAATATCTCATAATAACTTAATATTAGATAACATATTTAATTCAAAATTAAATATTATTATTTATATATAATGAATTTTGAAAATCATTATAATATTTAAATACATCTTTTAATTAATTAATTCTCTAATTAATTAATTAACATCAATTATCTCATAATTATATATTTGCCCTAGAAAACTATTTTCTTCACAAATAAACCCTTTTTATACATTTGTGACTCTTATCCTATAAAATATTTTATAGAGGTGACCTGGGACTATGAACCTATAATTCCAAACTCTAATAAATTAGATTATTAATTAAACTTTTTAATTTAATAAATCTTATTTATTAATCTCAATATTATTCTACTAAAAATATGAGATTGCACTCTTGAAATTATTGAACAAATTACTGAGTAATCTCTAGTAGTCCATTATTATTATCATTACATGTAATTTAATCTTTCAATCATTACATGGTCAAAATTACCGTTTTACTTCTCTAATTATCTATATATCCTTATGTACCATTAATTCACTAGCAAACAGTCAATTTATAACTTCATTATAAATTGGAGCTCAAAATCATTAAGTTCCAAAATTATCCCTTAAGGGAACTAATATATAATCTTCTACGAAGAATGTTTGGATTATATATCTGTAAATCATTCCAGTGGCTTATCCCAATGAACCTCCAAAATAAAAGTCTTTAGCCTATTTTACAAACAAACACTGACGAGTGAATCAAAAAATTAAGTTGACATAAATAGGAGTTCATGACTACTCAGGATTCGTATTGATCTGCATATGATCATATATTGATATGAATAAAATTCTTTATGGCGAATGGTATGTTGATAAAAAATTAATTCATATTGGGTCTAGTCCTATATAATCCAATTATATAAAGCACTTCCACTAAGATGTATATCTATATCAGTAATCTGGATCTAGATCACTTGCATTCATAATGCTAGTGGGCCGTACTAACAACCATAAATTAAAGATTACATACTTCAATATGTTATAGACAATTTAATTTATTATCTATATAATCTTAATCCTATCGTACTAATACAAGATTATAGTTACATAAATGAATTTAGAATTTTTCTTATATTTATACACATTATTGAATAATAACACATTCAAATAATTATATAGAAAAATTTCACTTTTATTAATTTCATAAAATTGTACTTATTACATGCTTTTATGACACTATGCTTAAGAATCTCCCACTTTCCCTTAAGGCAAGTGAGGCATCTCACTTATTCATAAATTACGTACATGGTTCTCAAAAGACTTTGTTGGAAGTGTCTTGGTAAACGGATCGGCAATGTTCTGTTCCGACGCTATCTTTATAACTATCACATCACCTTGGTGTATTATTTCTCTACTTATATGATATTTCATTTCTATGTGCTTGCCCTTCTTGTAACTCCTTGGTTCCTTCAAATTAGCCACTACCCCACTATTATCACAGGACATGATTAATGGCTTATCCATATCTTGAATAACTTCAGAATTAACATAGAACTTCCTTAGCTAAACTGCCTCTTTCGCTGCTTCACAAGTCATTATATATTCAGTTGTGGTAGAATCTGCAATCCTGGATTGTTTGATACTTCTCCAGACTATAGCTCCTTTACCAAGTGTGAATACTGATCCATAAGTCGACTTTCAACTATCTTTATCTAATTGAAAATTAGAATCAGTGTATCCAATGAGGTTCAGATCTCCACTTGAATAAACAAGCATATAGTCTCTCATTCTCTGAAGATACTTAAGAATATGATTTACCACTATCTAGTGTTCTAAATCACGATTTGATTGATAACGACTGACTATCCTTACTGCATAGCAAAAATCAAGTCATGTACATAACATGACATACATAAGACTGACTATAGCTAAGGCATAGGGAATTTGTCTAATCTCTTCTTCTTCCTGAGGTGTCTTTAGAAAGAACTACTATGTTTAGTCCGTAATTGACCATTCTTGGAGTTTTGCATTACAAATCGAGCCATCACCCTATTTATATACGAGGCTTGAGACAATGCCAAAAGCTTATTCTTCATATCCCTTAGAATTTGGATTCCTAGAACATAGCTTGCTTCTCCCAAATCTTTTATTTGGAATTGCTCAGCTAGCCATTTCTTTACGTTAGATAATATTTTTATATCATTCTCAATGAGTAAAATATCATCTACATAAAGAACTAAGAAGACCACCTTCTTATCTTTGATGTGTTTATACACATGATTCGTTAACATTTTATTCGAAGCCATACGTCTTGATAGTCTCATCAAACTTTAGGTTCCAAAACCTAGAGGCTTGCTTCAATCCTTATATGGATCTAAGTGATGTAAACCTTTTGCTCTTGGCCTTTTTGTGCAAAACCTTCTGGTTGCATCATATAAATGCTCCCTTCAAGATACCTATTCAGAAAATCTATCTTGACATCTATTTACCATATCTCATAATCTAAACTAGCAGATATGGTTAAAAGAATGCGTATAGACTTTAGCATGGCAACAGGAAAGAAAGTCTTTTCATAATCGACCCATTCCTTTGGGTATAGCCCTTTGCTACTAGTTGTGCCTTGAAAGTCTCTACTTTCCTATTGACCCCTATTTTGTTCTTGAATATCCATTTATATCAAATGGGCCTAACATCTTCAGGTGGATTTACAAGTTCTCAGATAGAATTGGAATATATGGATTCCATTTCTTAGTTCATTACCTCTTGCCATTTATCCTTGTTAGAATCATCCATTTCGTCCTTAAAGATTAATGGATCATCCTTGTTTATGTCCCATAATAGAACATGTGCCTTATGTTCATAAAGAATGGGTAGTCTTATAATCCTCCCACTACAACGAGCTACTAGAGTGTTTTGACTAGGATCAGCAGTCTCTTGATGGTTTCGTTCATCATATGGTGATTGACATGGTATGATCTGATTAGAATTCAATTCCTCTAGTACTATTGTACTACGAGGTTTGTAGTTTGTCATATAGTCATGTTCGAGAAAAGTTGCATTTATCAATACAAACACCTTTTTCTTACTAAGACTATAAAAGTAACCTCCCATTGTGCTGAGAGCATAGCAAATGAATATGCAAACTTTAAATATCGAGTCCAACTTCCCAGTCTTAGATTTTAGCACATATGCTGGACACCCCTATATACGAAAATGGCGTAAACATTGAAAATGTATATCGCGGTTTGAAATGCATATCCTCATAATATGAATGGTAGGGATGAGTATCTTAACATTGACCTAACCATATCCAATAGGGTTCTGTTTCTCCTTTCTGCAGCACCATTCAGTTGTGGTGTTCCAGGTGTTGTGAGTTGGGATTAAATACCATTCTCCAACAAATGATCATTGAACTTAAAATTAAAGTATTCACCTCCTCGATCCGATCAAAGTGTTTTTAGTGATTTTCCTAAATGCTTTTTAGCTTCTACTCACAATTCTTTAAACTTTCCAAAAGTTTCATATTTCCTTTGCATTAGGAATATGTATCTGTATCTTGAATAATCATCAATGAAGGTGACAAAATATTCATAACCTCCTCTTGTTTGCACATTTACAGGACCGTAGACATCGCTATGTACTAATTGAAGTGGTTCTTTGGGTCTTTGGCCCTTTGCAGAGAAATGTCTCTTAGTCATCTTTCCTTCTAGACAAGAATCACAAACTAGAAGAGTGCCAATAGTTAACTCTCTTAAAAGACCATCCCTTACTAACCCTGTTTATCCGATCAAGATTGATATGTCGTAACCTAAGATGCCAAAGATACGTATCATCACTTTGAGAAACTTTTTGTCGTTTGTTAGATTTATGATTTGTTACTTTAAATAATTCTGAATTATTTAATGATCATTCATATAGTTTAAAAAGATAGAGTTTATTAGTTTGTTTTGCATGACAAATATTGATACCGTTCTTAGAAATAACAATCTCATTATTAATAAAAGAAATATCAAAATCTTGTTCATGCAACATAGATAAAGAAATCAAATTTCTACAAAATCGAGGAATAAAATAAACATTATTTAAAACAAGATAATTATTGTTAAAAACTAATCGGACTGCTCCTGCTGCTTTGGTTGAAACAATCGCACCACTGCCAACTCTCATTGTCACTTCACCAATAGTAAGCTCCCTTGAAGAACTAAGTATCTGTAAAGAAGAACATTCATGATTAGTGGCTCTCAAATCTACTATCCACGATGACAAATCATCTTCCACTAAATAGACTTTTAAAACAAGTAAATCAAATTTACCTTTCTTTATCTACTTCAACTCGGAGAGATATTTGTTACAATTTCTCTTCTAGTGGCCATCAACTTCGTAGTGGAAACACTTTCCTTGGGTTCTTTTTTCTTGGAGTTATTGTTCTTCTTCTTCTCCTTGCCTTTAAGTGACTTCTTGGCTTGCGTTCCCTTCTTGTCCTTACCATTGGTGTTCCTCCTCTTATTGTTCTTAGCATAAGAGGAAAATTACTTTTGTTCAGCAACATTTGCTTCACCCTATTTTGACCTAGCCTTATTAAGGGTCTCAAAAGTCTGTAATTCATTCAACAACTGAGTCATGTTGTACTGCAACTTATTCAAAACATAGTTAGTAGTGAATGTAGCAAAAGCCAATGAGAGTGACTCAAGTATGATGCTTACTTAAGTGCGCTCATCGATGGTAGCCCCATGAATTTCCGCATCATGTATTGTGTTAATCATGTTCAAAACATGTTCTCTTACAGAAACTCCTTTCTTCATTTTGGCATTCATATAGGTTATAGTAGCCTTATGATGACTTTGGTTAGATTACAGCCTAAACAAGGTATGGAGAGAGTCCAATTTCTCATATGCAGTCTCCACATAATTAAAAAGTCAAAAACTTTTTACCCGCCGAAAATAAGTCAAACTAGTCCAAACCCCCAAAACTTGTAATACCAATTCATATCCCCAACAAATTAAATCTTTAAACTCCAAAATAAATGTTTTCCACTAAGAAACAACGTGAGAGTTAGTGATTCACATTGCCGACTTTGGTAAATGATGACTTTGATATTCGAGATCCGAAAAATGCGAGAGTTAGTGTTTTAGCACTCACTTCGCAAAGTAAAAAAAGAGAACATCATCGTTTTTCAGTTGTTATCTCGTTTTTCCTTCTCCATCTTTCGTTGATTTTGTTTAAGTCGATGCCATAGCCAAACATGCATTTTTTTCTTCTTCTTTTTACCCTACAAAAATCTTCACCTTGCCGACAAAGATCAATCCATTTGAAGGTCTATACATATTTTCGGACCAGTTGCCTAGATTTCTACTGTTTATAAGTAGTTGCGATCTTGTTCATCTATTTATAGCTTACTTCTCAGTCTCAGTTCACTGGTCAGAGGACCAATCCCTCTAGCTTCGATATGAGTTTGATATGCTTGCTTCATTTTTCTTTCATAAGCAATGTCGATCTTCTTTCTTCTTCTTCAATTTGTTTAGTTTTCTAAAATGGTTGCTTCAATTTTCTTCTAGTCAACCGCAACATTCTAGCTTCATCATTTGAATTTATCTCGGAAGAAAGTTCATGTTCATTTTAGTCTATTTAAAAATGGAATTGTTAAATTAAGAAAGTGAAGGTTACCTATGATTTGTATGACTTCTCAAGTTGTATTGCGATAAAATTTTTAATTTGTCAAATTTATAATTTTAGAAAATTTCTTATGGTAGTGATCAGCGATGGTGGCAGCTAAGGGATTAGTGGGGGTGATACTGAAGGAATTAAAATTTTGAATTAAAGTAACGAAGTGAGTTAAAACGATGAAAATAAAATCATGTGAAAAAAAGTAAGAGAAAATTTTTCATTTGGGAAAATTTTTTGAATACTAAATTCTTTTGTATGAAATTAAGGGATTTATTATAATTAAAATTTCAAATTATAATATTTATTATAGTAAAAAAGGTTTGTATATAATCATGTCAAAATTTGGATTTCATCTTAATTTCCCCTAAAATACACCAAACACATAATCTACTTTAACACTTATTTTTACTAAACATTCTTATATGGGTTGTTTAGTTATATGACTTTATGTGGAATGCTTTTTTAGAGGATAAACTCATTTTAATTTAAGATAGAGTTACACAATATTTTAAATAGGATTTCATATTAAGATAAATTATATTCTTAGTCTAAAATTATAGATTTTAGATTGAGATGAACTATGATTTCATTCTAGGATTTTAAGTTGAGATCATAATTCATCTTAATCCGAAATTGCATGTTCAAACCGTGATCTCAGTCCGTAATCAAGTAAATTTAGACTGAGATCAAGAAATTTTCAAAATCATAAATTTTACAGACAAAACAAATCAAATCGTAACTTTTTTTTATTTATTTATCAAATTTCATCAAAATCAAATCCTAACTTTAATTAGAAATTCACACCTTACGAATTTGATCTTCTCAAGAGCATTCTTCATTATGCATTGATAGTCGTGCTAGTTTGATGGCTACAATAAAGAGAAAGAAGAATTTAGTTGCAAAGAAGAAGAAAAGAAAAAAAAACGATGAAGAAGAAGAAAATAAAAGAGACATTAACATTGGTAAGATGAAGAAGACCTCGATTTTTGCTATTGGCTTGATGAAGAAGAAGATTGAGATTGTTAATGATGAAGAGGGAAGAAGAAGGAAGTCTGGTTCTCTAGTTCGTGGGTGAGAAGATAAAAGAAGAAAGAAGACTGTTGTTTTAAGATTTGATTTTAAGATTATTTTATTCTTTTCCAATATTATATATATTTTTATCTCTTTTTTCTTTTCTCTTGTAATTATGAATTTTGAGGTCATGTATTCAGAAAGACGAAAAGAGGTCTATCTAGCAAATCAATTATTGAAATAACGATGTACTACTTATGACTTGTAAACAATTTTTGAAGCACTTCCTAACGAATTCTAAACTAGCCCAAAGTGAATCTAAGTATGAACTGGCGCAAGACAATCCCACCGCACCGTGTCCAAAGTTTCTGAGTCGAGACTTTCAAAAAGCTTTTATTTGCAGAGTTGGAGGGAAGAGATTGATATAACGAGAGAGAGAGAGAGAGAGAGCATGAGGAATGGCGAACTTGTCGAGCCTCGTTCACGAGCTCCGCGAGCGCATTGCAGCTTCTTCATCTACTCCTCCTAGGCATGGAGGCGATGACGCTTTGGAGGCCAGATTCCGTGCCGTTCTCCCCAATCTCCTCCATGCCTATGTCGTTCCATCTCCGTCAGGTCTCTCTCTCTACTCCTCCGTTAATTTTCCGATGAAGGAGAGAGCAAAGTAGTTTGAAATTTCGTATCTTGCTTAATCTTTCAAAATGGCCGTTAATTTCTCATTTAATCATTTTTCTACGATTTTCCCTGGAGAATGTGAATCCGATTATCATCTCTTGCATCTTGTAGCGAACGAAAGAGAAGTCATTGCTGTGTTGAAGCTCATATCCCACACTGCAAGGAACTTTCCAGGGGTTTTCTACCATGGAAAGGCCAGTGCAATTCTGCCCGTAGTTGGTCGGATATTGCCTTTCTTTGCAGAGCCTGCTTTCCAGTGAGTAATGCAATACACTTTTCGGCGTCTCAAATTATAATTATTATCCGAATTGTATATGGCTAATCTTACTGGTTTCTTTTGGTCTTTAGATGAGGTTAATATCAGTTACCTTTTTTAATTCGATATTTTGTCCACCAAGCATGACCATTTTGTTCCTTGCAATATATAACTGGATATCTTAGTTGAACTCCTGTTGAAAAGCTATAGGGTGTGATCTATCCTTCCTGTATTAACCCTAGAAGCTAAATGTGAGTATAACAAACTACATTTTCATGCTATTTCTTTCCTTGGAATATAATGCTGCAAGATGCCATTTTCTCACAGAATTTTTGAAGACATTACTAGCGTTAAAGTGCTTATCACATAGATCACCAGCACTTGTAGTTAGATATGTATGAGTAAGAACAGAACATAAATTATCTTTCGATTCTTGTATGGCGTGCTATATTTCTATTTGACTAACCTTAGAAAGACAGACATTTTGGGTGGGATAGTGTTGTGGTGATGCCAAAGTTTCTTAAAGGATTTGGTGGTTATATGGCTATGTACCTTTTATTGTTCAACAATATCAACAAAGAGGAGATTGAGAGGATGGCATGCACAGCCATGAGTGTTGAAAATAATTTTAATTGGATATTTTCTTCTGCATGTTTCTTTATCTATGACAAGTAGGGTCATGTTTCATTTAATCTTCTCATGTTGGGTGAAGAATATTGTCTTTTGTTTCAGCGCGAGACATGGAGTAATTTTCGAAACTGTTGGATCCCTCTTATCCTTGCTTCGTACTGGCTCAAGAGATGCTTACCGTCAGTTTTTCATTGATGCCATGTTAATCCTTGAAGGTAAGCAAAAAGATCACCTGGAGAAATCCACGCCCCTACCCTAAATAGGACAACTAAATAAAGATAGAAATAACTAAATCATTTGCAAAAAAGGGACCTAGAAAAAAAAAGTTTAATGTCAATGTGATTTATAACATAATATCATTTGAAGATTCTAGAAATATCAAGCAAATTTTCGATCCATGCAGATCTTTTGTATGTGACATCTCTCTGCATTGGTGATTCAAGCATCAATGAATATACGCAAGTGACTTTGAGGTGTTTTTGTGACTCCTTTACCTGCTGTGTATTTGATGATCCTGCTCATCTTGCGGATCTCCTAGCAGATGGCAATGGTGTCTTGATTCAAGTTATGGGAAAGAAGAGGTGGCAACCACTTGCAACTTGGATCATCAAGCTTCTCAGCAAATGTGTAGCTGAAGGAACTCTTTATGTGGCAGGACTGATTCACATGTCAGATGTTTCGGCTGCATGTTCTTTCTTGTGCTATGGAGACTCTGATTTGCATATGGTGGGTATCAATTTTTGCAAACTAGCATTTTATAGAAGGACGACTTTGTTAATGCAATTTTTTTTTTTACCAATATCATTCCTGCAGTTACTCTGTTTATTGATAGGATACTTATATGAGTTCTTTCTAATTGTTAAAATTTTGTGGAAGGCCTGCTTTGACTTTGCACGTATCATTGGATCAGTAATAGATTATGATATCGTTCCTCATCAAAATTTAATCCATTCAATATCAACCATACTAAATGAAGACAAAGAAGGGCTTCCTATATTCAGGTATAAGCTCCAATGTTTAAAGCTTGTATTTTTCTTGTATATCCAGCTCTTTAGAATATGTTGTTGGAAGTCCTATCACCCCAGCTGATTTATTTTATTATTTAGAAGCTTCTGTGCGTTTGCTCTTTAGAGCATTGCGTGGAATGTACTTCAACCTTTTTCTTTTGTGCCTAATATCCTTCTATATTCAATAATGTTGGACATGCTTTGCAGAGACACAACTTATGATTCCTCTATTGGAGATTGTCTTGAGGCACTACACTCCCACTGCCCTGACGATATTGTCAAGCTAACAGCTGCAGATTTAGTCAGTGTTTTTGCTTGGTCAATGCAAAGAACTAAAAGCCAGAGGCTCAAGGTTATCTTTCATATTCAAATTGCGTTACCTTTTAGATGTCCATTTTATTCTGGATGCTGAAGATTTGAGTGACTGAATTATTGAAGGAATCCATTAGTAATCCCACATTCATCTGTGTATTTTATAGGTAGCATTATGCAATGCATACACACGGATTGCTAAAATTTGTCCTCTTCATGTATGGAAGCCTCAAACCCTCATTGATATGCTTGCTTTTCCAGAGCCTTGCTTTATGTTAATAGACTGCTTTGAAGAAGTTTTATCTATTCTTGATACTCATCATGTTGGAGGGTTTCTAACCAATAATGGTAGTTCATTAGCATCATTCAATAAAATGGGTGAAAATTTGAGGGTTGGAGAAAAGAGGCCTATTCATGATAGTGACTCTTTCAAGAACAAAAGGAAAAAGGTCAAAGAAGAAATTATGGGTTATGGTCCTAATCCTCCTGTGGAGTACAAGATTGCTCATACCGTTACTCGGGAAAGCAAGGAGGATTATTCTTATAATATGTATACGTCACTTGCTTTGTTTATGGAAGTTCTACAAGCTCCTCCCATCTCATCTGAAGCTCTAGGGCCAAATATTGTGTTAACATCTCTTAGCATGCTTTGCATTGCCTTCTGTAGACACCCAGAGATCAAGCTGTCTGTCAGCATCTTTCAGCACACGCTTTCATGGATCCCCTGGATATGTGAACAGGTAGCTTGGCATAAATTCCATACTTTTCATTGCTGTGCTCACTTTTTTTAGTTTATCGACTTGTATTTATATCTTGTAGGCAAAGCGTGGAAGGTCCATCCCACTTGATTTTGCAATATACCTTGAAGCAATTCACACCATATTTCTTTTGCAAAGTAAGCAATTAGACCAAGCTTTTCTTACATCTCTCAATTTCTGCTTTCTTTTTGTTTCTTTTAGTTTCAGCAAGGTGTACTTTCAGCTTTCTGAATACATTGAAGAAAGAGAGTATGAAAATAATCTCTTATTATAAAACCCGACTTTTTAGAGTATTCACGTTCTTTTCTCTATATAGGGAAAAGATAAGGGCACTACTAAATAGGAAACTATCTATTCCTAATTTCTAGGAGACAATTATTATATTTATAGTAAGTAATACAGCTAGCATATTTCCTAGAAAATAGGTAATATCTTATTCAAAGCATATTTCCTAGAAAATAAGTAATATCTTATTCAAATCTTCTAATCTTCATCACTCCCCCTCAAGCTAGCTTGAAGATATCCACCATTGCTAGCTTTTCAAATAAGCTATCAAATTGCTTCTTGTACAAGCCCTTTGTAAGTATATCAGCGACTTGGTTGGTAGTTGGTATAAATGGCGTTCAAATCAGTCCACGATCGAGCTTTCTTTAATAAAATGGTTATCCACTTCTGTATACTTGTTTATGTCATGAAGAATTGGATTATGGGCAATTGAAATTGTTGCCTTGTAAGTTCAGTATATCTTCATAGGTGAAGAATAAAAAATCTTCAAATCTTCTAATAGTCTTTTAATCCATATTGCTTTGCAAATCCCATGAGCAACTGATCTAAATTTAGGTTTTGCACTACTCTTTGCCATCATATTTTGCTTCTTGCTTCACCAAGTAACAAGTTTTCCTCAAAAAAAGTGTAATAGCCTGATGTGGACCTTTTGTCAATTACACTTCCAA
Organism: Coriaria nepalensis; assembly: GCA_027186245.1. Taxonomy (NCBI): domain Eukaryota; kingdom Viridiplantae; phylum Streptophyta; class Magnoliopsida; order Cucurbitales; family Coriariaceae; genus Coriaria; species Coriaria nepalensis. The sequence continues at coordinate 9,264,770 of CP114490.1, read as the reverse complement.
CCCAGTTTGCATCAGTGTAGGCTTCAACCTATTGGTGTTCACGTTTCTTAAACATCAAACCTTTTCCAAGAGTTCCTTCAAGTATCTAAATATTTTGTACACCACATCAAAGTGTTTCAGACCTAGTGAGTACATGAGTTGACTCACCATGCTTACTAAAAAAGCTATATCCGGGCGTGTATGGGACAAGTAAATCAATCTTCCAATAAGTCCTTGATGTTGCTCCTTTTTCACCACATCCTTAGTCTTAGAAGGCTGTAGTTTTAAGTTAGGTTCAATTGGTGTTTCAGCTGCATTGCCACCAAGCAAACCTATTTGACCAAGCAAGTCTAGTACATATTTGCGCTGATTTACAAATATGCATTCTTTAGATCTAGCGAACTCCATCCCGAGGAAGTACTTCAAAGCATCGAAGTTTCTGATCTCAAAATCATCAACAAGTTTATTCTTTAGTCCTTCCAATTGAGTTGTATAGTCTCTTGTCATAATTATATCATCCACATAAATAATCAAGATATCAATTTTTCCTTCTCCTAAATGTGTATAAAACATAGTATGATCAGCTTCACTTTGACAATAATCATGACCCTTAACAGCCTTCCCAAAACATTCAAACCACTATCTTGGAGATTGCTTAATTACATATAACGACTTATTTAACTGACAAACGATATTTTTACCCATCCTTTCTTTGAAACCAGGAGATAGGCTCGTAAAAACTTTCTCTTAAAAAATCCCCAGTTAGGAAGACATTTTTTACATCTCGCTGATGTAAAGACAAATTTAAATTCATAGCCAACGATAACAAAACTCAGATTGAATTTATTTTTTCCACTAGAGCAAATGTTTCCTGATAGTCAATTCTATAGACTTTGTGTAAAACCTTTTGCTACAAGCCTTGCTTTGTACCTTATGCAATAGCTTGTCTATAACAAGAATGGGGAAGTTGTTCGGTAGTGTTATACCTTATTCAAGGCCTAATAGTCGACGCAAAACCTCCAACTGCCATTCTTTTTCTTTACGAGTAAAACCAGACCAGAAAATGGATATGAAGGTAGCGATAAAGGCGGACATTTACTGGTGCAGTCTCGAGGTGAAGGACAATGGCATGATTGTGTTTTCGAGGTGGCAGTAACCCTCCAAGTGCCTCAAAGACTGTTGGAAATATGTTAAGAACCCCTTGAATCGAGATGGGGAAGTTTTTCCATTGTTTTCTATCTCTACTGAGATGCTGCCAAACTCCAACAACACTCCTTCTCCTTGTTGATTAAGTGCTTGGTGCATGGCCTTAAAAGAGACCAAGGATTTCATAAAGGGTCTCCTTGTAACATCACTTCTGAAAACTTTTAATAAATTGCTCTAGTAATTTTCAGATTACATACATAGGGTATTTATACACTAGAAACCCTAGACTAGTTATGGTAATATCTTAACAACTAATTTACAATCTCATATCTTTAGGAAAATATTCTAAGATATCTCTTCCTAATATTTCTCATAAGATTTCTCTAACCAAATCCTAACATTATCTTTTTTATTTCCAACACTCCCCCTCAAGCTGGTTCAAAGATATCTAGTAAACCCAGCTTGCATACCAACTTGTCGAAATGAATCTTTTGTAGTCCTTTAGTAAATATATCTGCAACTTATTGATCTGTAGGAATATACGGCATACACACTATGCCTTCTTCCAACTTCTCTTTAATGAAATGTCTATCAATCTCCACATGTTTAGTCCTATCATGTTGAACTGGATTATGAGCAATATTGATAGCTGCTTTATTGTCATAGTAGAGTGTCATAGGAGTAGTACTCGAGAACTTTAAATCTTCAAGCAGCCTTTTCAGCCATAGTATTTCACAAATCCCTTGAGTTACTGCCCTAAACTCGGCTTCTGCACTACTTCTAGCTACTACATTCTGTTTTTTACTTCTCCAAGTTACTAGATTTCCACCAACATAAGTACAATAGCCTAAGGTAAACCTTCTATCAGTTACACTACCTGCCCAGTCAGCATTTGTGAATGCTTCAATCCTGACATGTCTATGATTCTGAGATAGCAATCCTCTTCCTGGTTTTCCTTTTAGATACTTGAGTATTCTGTAAACAGCATCAAAGTGTTCTTTTCCAGGTGAGTGCATGAATTGGCTCACAACACTTACTGCAAACACTATATCTGGCCTAGTATGAGATAGGTAGATGAGTCTTCCCACTAGTGTTTGAAACTGTTCCCTATTCACCATCCTATCTGAATTTGCTGCCTCTAACTTCAAGTTTGCTTCCATAGGAGTTTCAACCGGTTTGCACCCAAGATAACCTGTTTTCTTAAGCAAGTCAAGTACATACTTCCTTTGAGAAACAAAAATTCCTTTCTTAGATCTCGCAAATTCCATTCCCAAAAAATACTTCACAGATCCAAGGTCTTTTATTTCAAATTCTATGGCCAGAAATTTCTTTAACATTTCTAGTTCATCTACATCACTTCCAGTTAGGATCATATCATCCACATAAACAATGAGAATGACAATCTTACCATCCCTAAAATGTTTAACAAATAACGTATGATCTGCTTGAGTTTGGTGATATCCACGACCCTTTAGAGACTTAGTTAGGCGATCGAACCATGCCCTAGGTGATTGCTTTAGGCTGTATAGTGACTTTCTTAACTTGCAAATCTTCCTTGTTCCATAATGTCCTTCAAAATCAGGTGGTAAATCCATAAACACTTCCTTTTCTAATTCCCCATTAAGGAATGCATTTTTCACATCTAGCTATTGTAAAGGCCATTTAAGATTAGCAGCAAGTGAAAGCAATACTCTAATAGAATTTACTTTAGCAACCGGGACAAATGTCTCTTGGTAATCTATTCCATAGGTTTGTGTGAAACCTTTAGCCAGAAGCCTTGCCCTGTATCTTTCAATCTTCCCTTCTGCATTGTACTTGATAGTAAACACCCATTTGCAGCCTACCGTTTTTCCTCCATTAGGTAAGCTTATAATCTCCCACGTGTCATTTTTTTCAAGTGCTCTCATCTCTTCTAATACAACCATTTTCCATTCTGGTTGACTCATTGCTTCCTGGATATCTTTTGGAATTGAAACACTGGATAGATTAGCAGTAAAGATTCTATAGCTAGGAGATAACCTATGATAGGAGACATATTTAGCAATAGGATGCATGGTACAAGTACGAATCTTTTTCCTAAGGGTAATAGGGATATCGAGATCAGAATTTGTAGAAACAACTTTAGCATGATGATTTGAAATACTTGAAACATTTGGAACTGTAATACCTGTTTCATTTACAAGATCATCATCCACATAGACATTTTGGTAGGTAGGAGGTTAAGGTTCTTTATTCTGAATCTGCTTCCTCCGAGAGTAAACTAGCAACTTAGGTTGCTGCACTGTTCGTAGTTTTTCTCCCCCTGACAAAAAGTCTATAACATTTGATACTATAGGAAAGGAAGGATCATATAGGTTACTAGATTGAGGGACATTTTAAGTAGGCATATCGAGAACTGGTAGAGGTAAAGAATTTGAAGTTTCCCAAAAATTATCTTCCATCCTAGAATTACTCTCCCCCTGAAGAGAATTTTCGGTAAAGTAAGGTGTGTCTTCAAAGAAAGTCACATCCATGCTCACAAAGAATTTTTTTAATGTAGGATGGTAACATTTATACCTTTTTGATTTGGAGAATAGCCTACAAAGACACACTTTTCAGCTCTAGGATCAAGTTTTGACCGATTGTGTTTGTGTATATGAACAAAAATTGTCCAGTAAAAAATTCTAGGAGATAAGGAGTTAAATATCCGAATATGAGGAAATGTTTCTAGTAGTTTGTTTATAGGAGTTTGATATTCCAGTACCTTAGTGGGAACTCTATTTACAAGATAAGTGGCTGTAAGGACTGCTTTCCCCATAGATACTTAGGGACCCCCATAGTAAACATGATTGATCTAGTAACTTGAAGTAGATGTCTATTTTTCCTTTCAGCTATCCTATTTTGTTGAGGGGTATCATAACATGTAGACTGATGAAGCATGTCTTTTTCTGTCAAGAACTCATTTGGGATTGAATTAAAGTATTTTTTGCCATTATCGGTTCTAAGAACTTGGATTTGTGTTTGGAACTGATTTTCAATCATATAATAGAATTCTTTGAATTTTTTAGCAGCTTCGGCTTTTTCTTTTAATAGAAATACCCAACATATCCTAGTATGGTCATCAATAGGAGATAAACCATATAATACCCGAAATAGTTGTTACTCTAGAGGGTCCCCAAATATCACTATGCATTAAATAAAATAGTCTAGAAGCTTGATAGGAATGAGATTTATAAGAAGCTCTCTGATGTTTTGATAATTGACATGGTTCACATTGAAGACGCATTGGATTAACATTATTGTCTTTAAAGAAAGATGGAAACAAATGCTTAAGGTAAGGAAAACTAAGATGACCTAACCTATAGTGCCATAACATTATTTTGTCTTTAACAGGAATAAAAATACTACTACTTGCAATTTGAGCTTGTCCACCCTTGGTAGTTGATTCATCAAAATAATAGTCCATCAACCATCCTAGCGCTGCCAATCATCTTCTTCGAATGATGATCCTGAAATTCACAGTAAGAATCATAGAATTTCACTAAACAATTAGAATCTTTGGTAAGTTTGTTAACTGATAAGAGATTACATGATAATTTAGGGACATGTAAGACAGATTTTAGAGTAAGATCATTTGAGATAGTGATTGAACCTTTTCATGCAATTGGAGATAAACTCTCATCTGCTATACGAATTTTTAGATTATCGGGACAAATAGTATATGAGATGAAAAAATGAGATGAATTGGTCATATGATCAGAAGCACCAAAATCAATGATCCATGGTTCTAGATTAGAAAAAACAGTTGAGGCTATGAGAAAACTACCTTTTTTTGCAAAAAAACCTGAAGCTGAACTAGAGGTAGGAATTTGACTAATTATTTTGTATATTTGATCAAGCTGTTCTTTACTAAGAGAAGGAGATGATGTCTCGGTTTCAATGGACACATGCATTCCATGACTGTTTTTATCTCCACTTCGGTTGCCCTTCTAATTCTGTGGCTTTCCAAGAATTTTCCAGCAGGTAGCCCTAGTATGTCTAGGCTTGTTACAGTAATCACACCACACCTTAACCTTCTCCTCAAACCTCAAATTTTGACCATAGGAGGAATTAGATCCTCTTGGTTTATAAGCCGCTGCTGCAGTTACCACTTCTTCTGTTGATACCGTGGTGTTAAGTGCAGAATTTTCAAGGATTTCCATAGAACCCTTCGTTCCCATCATCACAGTCTTATGATTCTCTTCCCTTCTAATTTCTGAAAAAACCTCCCTTGTAGAGGGCAGTGGTTCTTTTCGTAGAATTCGACCTCTTGCTTCATCTAGGTCAGGGTTGAGACCAGCCAAGAACTCAAACACCCTGTCTTTCTCTACTGTTTTCTTGAACTATGCAGCATCTACTTCACATGCCCAGTCAAGATCATAATAAAGATCTAGTTCTTGCCATAATCCTAACATCTTATTATAATAATTGGTGACAGTCATGTCTCCTTGTTTCATCTCTCGGATCTTGGTCTTAATCTCATATACCTGTGCTGAGTTTCTTAAGTCTGAGAAAGTAGAGGATACTGCATCCCAAACCTCCTTTGCAGTAAGGAGATACATGTAGTTTTGACCAATATCTTCAACCATCGAGTTCACAAGCCAAGAGATGATAGTATAGTTCTCTTCTTCCCAGGTAGAATAATTCGGATCTTTCATATTAGGTGCTGTTGTAGTTCCTGTTATATGCCCCATCTTTCCTTTTCCTCTAAGAAATAGTCTTACTGATTGAGACCATCTTAGGAAATTCTGTCCATGCTTGTCATTTGGATGGTGGATTTCTCATTGAGGCTTAGGGACGACGGCTTCCTCTCAATGATTGTTAAGGAATTGTCACCCATGTTGTTGTAAATTTGAAAAATACGTCTTCACGAGAGGTCTGTTTTCTGAGCAATAAATGAATGGAGGTCATCGGTTGATTAAGTCAATCGTTAATGACTTTAGAAGAACCAAGCTCTGATACCATGAAAACTTTTAATAAATTGCTTTAGTAATTTTCAGATTACATACATACGGTATTTATACACTAGAAACCCTAGACTAGTTATGGTAAGATCTTAACAACTAATTTACAATCTCATATCTTTAGGAAAATATTCTAAGATATCTCTTCCTAATATTTCTTCTAAGATTTCTCTAACCAAATCCTAACATTATCTTTTTTATTTCCAACAACTTCCTATCCTTTTTTACCTTGAATCGCATAGTGTGGGCCTTCCAATTAACATTCATACCCCCCAAAGATTCCAACCATTGCATTCCTAAAGTCACATTGGAGCTCCTCAATTCAAACGGTAGAAAATCGGCTATAATATCCATGTCTAAAAGGGAGTTGACCATTGCAAATTCCTTCCCCTTGCACCTTCAACCTTGTCCCTTCCTTTACTCCATAAGTAATAGTATTCACTCTTGGAATTTGTAAGCGATGCACTAATTCAGAGGAGATAAAATTATGGGTGGCCCCACAATCGATCAATACCAATACCTACTACTGTGTTATTTTACCCTTTATCTTCATTGTTCGCGATCTTGACAACCCGACGAAAGTGTTCAGCGAAACCTCCACTTAACCAAATTTCGCGTCGTCCGCATCTCCTCTCTTACAATTTTGGTTGCAGCTAATTCAACTTCCACTTCATCGCCTGAAGTTTCGTCATCCTCTAAGAGAAGATGGCCGAAGTGGTATTTTTTGTCACACCGATAGCACAACCCCTTTCCTCTCTTTTGTTGAATTCCCTTATCTATTAGCCTTTTAAAGGTTGAAGACGAAGTGATCTGTTTTCGGGGTTGGATCTGGCAGTATTGGTTGATGGGCTCATGTGGGTAGATGGTGTTATAGAAGTAGGCTACTTGGAAGGGAATTGGGCTACTGATGGTTTTGTAAATGGGTTTAAGTGGGAGGTTGGGTAATTTATTTTAACCCCATATTTATTTGCAGATCGATTCAATGATGGACGAGTGGGCCTTTTGAGGTTGTCTCTATCTTCAACCCTTTGGGCCAAGTCCATAATTTGGGATAAGCCCAAAGGCTTCATCATTGTCACTGTTTGCTCAAATATCTTCCTTTAGACCATTGACGAATGTACTTTCTGGCACCGCTTATGGTATCCCTGACAGAGGGGCGGCGAAAAGTTCAAAAGCTCGCTGGTAATCCTGGTCTGACGAGTCTTGCTTTAATGCCAAAAGCTGTTCACATAGCAACACTTCTTGTGTCAATCTAAATTGATCCAACAGCTTTGAACTCCAACCATCCATGGAGAGGAACTAATCATGTGGTTAGATGCACTAGAATCAATGATCTAAGGTGTAGAGGAAGTTAAATACCACGATAGAGCATGAAACTTAATACCTATCTAAACTAGAGAAACATTAGGAGTACCAAATGAGTAATTGGACTTTAGCAATTTTAGAAGATGATCCATCTGCTCTTTACTAAAGGGATTAGTCTCAACTCCATTTGCAGAGGGAAATACCTAGTTAGATCTCTCACTAGGTTTGCTGCCTTTCCAATTTGTTGGTTTCCCATGAATCTTCTAGCAGGTGTCTCGAGTAGGACAAGGTTTATTGCAGCAGTCACACTAAACTCATGATTTTTCTTCCGTCTTTTGCTGATTAGTGATGGCCTTACCAATATTTGCATCGGAGGCAACTAATGCAAAGTTCTCCATAGGGGCAGGAGCAACTTTTTTTCCAAAACATACATTCCTATGACTTTCCTTCCTTCTTACTTTGGAAAATACCTCGACGAATGGTGGAAGGGGTTGTCTGCCAATGATCCTCCCCCTAATTTCATCAAACCCAATGTTGGGTCCTGCAAGAAACTTGTAGATACGATTGGCCTCCATAGTCTTCTTGTTGTGGTTAAAGTCGTCTACTAATTTCCATTCATAGTTATTGAAAAGATCTAGGTCTTGCCACACTCGTTTTAGTGAATTGAAATACTTGGTGACACTGTCCTCCCCCTGTCGCATTTCACCACAAGTTTTAGAGTCAATTCAATAATTTGTGATTCAAAGTATGATTTAGTGATATTATTCTAGAGTTCCTTAGCCGTCGGATAGCACATATAGTTGGAGTTGATGTCTTCATCTAGTGAATTCACAATGTCCTCCCTTGGTGGTGCTCGCTTATCTCCCGTCAAGTATCAAATCTTTCCTCTCCCCCAAATATACATTCAGACATATTGCAACCAGTGCAAAAAATTATCACCGGTCAACCGGATGGTGGTGATCCGGACAGAATGTGAATTAAAGTTGGAGATTTTAGTTTCATTGGTTTTTGGCGGGATGCTAGCTAGGAGAGGACTCGGAAGTAATGTCAGACATGGTAGGTGGTAGGAAAGAAGAGTCAGTGATGGGAATCTTACTCTGATACCGTGGAGAAACAGAGTATGAAAATAACTATTTAGGGAAAATACAAGGGCACTACTAAATAGGAAACTATCTATTCCTAATTTCTAGGAGAAATATAGCTATCATATTTCCTAGAAAATAGGAAATATCTTAGTCCAATATTCTTATCTTCAACAATTATGTTCAATCTATACTAGGGACTACTAAGTATTAAAGTCTCAATTATTTCATGCTGTCCATATGTAGGAATGTTCAGTCAAGAAATGTTAAAACAATCTTACATGAATCATCAAGAAATGCTGAATAATCCACTCAGTTTCTTTGGGTAAGAGTCTTTAATTATTAAATGTATCTGGAATAACCGCACTTTTTATAGTACACTGTACTAGAATCTTGAGAGCAATATTTAGAAATTCATGGTTTAAGTCTTGTCATTCTTATCACATATTATCATCTACACTGCATGAAATATGTTTTTGATTTATTTTAATTCATTAGACTCTGATAGCTAATTTTCTGATTATGCTACTGTTTCTTTATATAACTCATGGCTAATATATATCCGTATTTAGGTCCACTTGTCTCGTTAAAAATTGAGGATGGTTATGATGAGCTTATATCAGAAATGCTCAAGCTTCCATGGACCCATTCGTTTATTGTCAGTGAACGTCTTAGTCCAGCGAAGCTAAAATGTTTGTCTGTTCAAGTTGCATCCGAGCTTTCTCCCATCTTAAAAATGGAAACTGATTTTGAAGTGTTGGATTTGGGTCTTAATGATGAAGCTGAAGAAGTTAGAGTCAAAGCTATAACATCTATGCCGGTGATTGTCTTGTGGTCAGGCTTCGGTGTACTACCACAATTATTCAGGAGGCTGGAGTAAGTCCGCTGTTGAAGTTTCTTGTATATGTGATACTCTGCTCCTTTTATACATTTTCTTGAATTTCTTACATTACACTCCATTCACGACTGGTATATTTGTGATAGAATTTTTTGTCAAGACATCTGATTAAATTGTATGAGGTTTCGATTCGAACAGTCATTGGTAAAAGATTTTTGGTAGCCTGTTTTAAAAAGTAAGCTTATTCTTTTGAAGACCATTTCCTTTTCAGAGTCTTACATCTAAAGGACAGTTAGTGTTAAAAACTTTGATTTATCATTCTACTATTAGTTTATATGTGTGTATATTATTAATCAGGATTCTATACAAGTTAACAGTACAAGTACTCATTACTTAGCTTTTCTTCGTTTACCTTACCCTCTCTCCACTATTGCAGGTTCTTGGAGCAAGAGAAGGATGAAAAGGTCCAAAAAGCTATTCCCTTTTCTCTTGGTTTATTGTCATGCCTTTATGGATCTTGCAAGGCTGTAGGTGATGAAAACAGAAGTTCATGCAAATTAGTTATCAATTACAGAGATAAGAAACCCAGAGGTACAGAAGATTGTTTACTGCAAGGGTTCTGGTGTTCAAAGTGTGACAGCAGTATTTTACAATGCCATGAGCTAAATTCAAATATCATATACCCACCTGAGAGTCACTGGGATGCAGTGAGTTTAGAATCTTTAGATCAAGATTATGTCCATCTAGTATCTATATTCTTCAAATTTCTGTTCCATGAATCATTAGAAGAGGTTCAAGTTGCTTGTGTCCAAAATATTCGCCGTATCCTTGATCATGGGACTACAAAGATTCTGCATAAAACACAAACTGACTGGTTCGAGTGTTTCAAGTTTCTTCTTCTAAACAGAAAGAAAGTTGTCAGAGAAGCTTTCTGCTCGCAGATTAGTTCCTTCTTTCAGGATCCTGTTTTGTGTTGTTTATTCCCAGATGAAGATATTTCAGCTAAAAAGGAGAAGTTCTTGAGCATCATTAGATATGCCTTGGAAGCTGCTGAAGATCTGCATATTCATGAGACACTTTTAGAATCCACAGCAGAAATTATGGTTGCAGTAGATATTCGCAGTCAACTTTTCTTATCTTCTCTTTTACTATTGGTTGACCAGCTTGATAATCCACATGTGACAGTGAGAATGAATGCATCAAGGTTAATCCACAAATCTTGTTATTTCCACAATAAAGGAAGATTTGATGTGATTCTTTCAAAATTTGTTCATATTCGAAATGAGTTATTTGACTATCTATCTGTGAGGCTCTCCAGCCATCCTAAATTGGTCAGAGAGTTTTCTGAAGCTATTCTTGGGGTTGAAGTTGAAGAACTTGTTAAGAAAATGATTCCTGTTGTTCTTCCAAAGCTTGTTGTGTCACAACAGAACAATGACCAATCAGTTGACACCTTATATGAGTTGGCCAAGTCTCTCAACACTGATATGGTTCCTCTAGTAGTTAATTGGCTGCCCAAAGTCCTTGCTTTTGTTCTCCATCGAGCAGATGGGAAAGATTTATACCCTGCATTGCAATTTTACCATGCACAGACAGGTTCTGACAAGCAAGAAATATTTGCAGCTGCATTACCTGCACTTTTAGATGAACTGGTATGCTTTGTTGATGGTACTGATCCAGATGAGATAAGTGAAAGGTATAATGCACTAATATTAAAACAAACTTAGTTTGTTTGCAAATTTAGTTTTTTAGTTTTGGTTTTAGTTAGTTTTGGAATTTGGTTTATTGGATTAATTTTTTTTTTGTTCTTTTATTTGATTTTTGATTTTTGGATTTTGATCTTTTACTTTTCTATCAAATTTTCATATCTGTTCTGAGGTTTAAGAAACCCTTGCCTTGGTTCTGCGTGCATGGTTTACATCTAGCTTACAATAGCTTTTTGGAGTCTTGTAAGTTTTCCCCAAATTATCTATATGATGAATCATAGGTAATGACTTTTTTTACAGTTATTTATAGTTGTAGTTTCCTTGACTTAGCATTCAGTTTATTTCCTTGTTTCTTTTTCTAGTTTTATTTATTTATTTATTTTCTAATTCTATTGTTTGTTTGTTTGTTGTTGTTGTTCTGTATTTGTCTATGCTGATTCACTTCAGCAATTGATCTGTGCTCACTGAGTTAAAAGTATTGTTTCTTGTCCTGCCTCTGTTTACAGGTTAGCCAAAGTACCTCAGATCATGGATGAAGTTGCTAGAGTTCTGACTGGTGGTGATGATATACCTGCATTTTTAAGAAATCATTTCGTTGGCCTCCTTAACAGTGTTGATAGAAAGATGCTCCACACAGAGGATGTTTTTTTGCAGAAAGAAGCTTTGAAACGCATTGAGATGCTGATTCAAATGATGGGGTCTCACCTCAGCACCTACGTGCCAAAACTTATGGTTCTTCTCATGCATGCCATAGATACAAAACCACTCCAAAATGATGGTCTGACTTTACTCCATTTTTTCATGAAGCAATTGGCAAAAGTATCCCCATCTAGCATTAAACACATAATTTCTCAAGTTTGTGCTGCTCTTATTCCTTTTCTGGAGAAAGATAAAGGAAACACATCTGTTCATTTGGATAAAGTGGTGAAAATTTTAGAGGAGCTAGTTTTAAACGACAAGGTTATTTTATCACAGCATATCTGTGAGTTCCCTCCGTTGCCCAGTATTGGTGCTCTGACAGAAGTGAACAAAGCTATAAAAGAAGCCCGTGGGTCAATGACTTTGAAGGATCAATTAAGAGATGTTGTTGATGGTTTGAACCATGAGAATTTGAATGTACGGTACATGGTTGCTTGTGAGTTGAGCAAGTTACTAAATATGAAAAAAGATGGAGTTACAGCTCTGATGAATGCTGAGGTTGATTCAGATATGGAGGTTTTGAGCTCATTAATCACATCCCTACTAAGAGGATGTGCAGAAGAATCAAGGACTGCAGTGGGACAGCGGCTGAAGTTGGTCTGTGCTGATTGTCTTGGAGCACTAGGTGCAGTCGACCCTGCCAAAGTGAAGAGCGTTTTGGCCCAACGCTTTAAAATTCAATGCTCTGACGATGACCTCATCTTTGAGTTGATTCACAAGCATTTGGCTAGGGCTTTCAGAGCTGCCCCCGACACCATTGTTCAAGATTCAGCTGCATTGGCTATACAGGAGCTACTAAAGATTGCAGGTTGTGAGGCATCACTGGACGAAAATGCGACTCCTTCAGTGTCACAAATACAGAAAGATAGAGAAACTCTAAAGTCTCACCTACCTAGGGCCATGAGTTCTCATGGAAGCAGTGAAATGAATCGGCGGGGACAGAGATTATGGGACCGCTTCTCTAATTATGTGAAAGAGATAATAGCCCCTTGTTTGACTTCTAGATTTCAACTTCCAAATGTGGCTGATTTTTCATCTGTCGGTCCAATTTATCGGCCATCTATGTCCTTTAGAAGATGGATATTCTTTTGGATAAAAAAACTAACTCTTCATGCTACTGGATCTCGTGCAAGTATATTTAATGCCTGTAGAGGTATAGTGCGTCATGATATGCAGACGGCTGTGTATCTGCTGCCGTATTTAGTCCTTAATGCTGTCTGCCATGGTACGGAAGAGGCACGGCATGGAATAACAGAAGAAATCCTATCTGTTCTGGATGCTGCAGTGTCAGAGGGTAGTGGGGTTGCAGTCCATGGAACCAGTGCAGGGCAGAGTGAAGTTTGCATACAAGCTGTGTTCACTCTTCTTGATAATCTTGGACAATGGGTGGATGATGTTGAGCAAGAACTAGCTCTTTCCCAGCCTTTTCAGTCGCTGGGCTCTAAGCATCAAGCATCTAGATCAAAGGAAAAGAGTCCAGATTCTGTAATGGATCAAGGCCGACTCCTTGTACAGTATCGATATGTTTCACAGCTTTTGACTGCTGTTCCAAAGGTGACCCTTGCTAAGGCCTCTTTGAGGTGTCAGGCATATGCAAGGTCTTTGATGTACTTTGAGTCATATGTACGGGAAAAATCAGGTTCTTTTAACCCTGCAGCTGAGAGGAGTGGCATCTTTGAGGATGAAGATGTCTCATTTCTCATGGAAATATACAGCTGTCTTGATGAGCCTGATGGTCTATCCGGCTTGGCATGTTTATGTAAATCCCTAAGGTTGCAAGATCAGATCTTGATAAACAAAAAAGCAGGCAACTGGGCAGAAGTATTAACTTCTTGTGAACAGGCTTTGCAGATGGAGCCAACTTCAGTTCAGAGGCACTCGGATGTTCTTAACTGTTTGCTTAACATGTGCCACCTACAAGCCATGGTCAGTCATGTGGATGGCTTGATATCTAGGATTCCACAATACAAGAAAACATGGTGCATGCAAGGTGTTCAGGCAGCCTGGAGGCTTGGGAGGTGGGACTTGATGGATGAGTACCTAAGTGGAGCTGATGAAGAAGGACTACTTTGTAGCAGCTCAGAGAGTAATGCTACATTTGACATGGACGTTGCAAAGATTCTCCAGGCGATGATGAAGAAGGATCGGTACTCAGTGACTGAGAAAATTGCACTCTCCAAGCAAGCTCTGATAGCTCCACTTGCTGCTGCTGGCATGGATTCCTACATGCGTGCTTATCCATTAGTTGTGAAACTTCACTTCCTACGAGAGCTTGAGGACTTCTATTCTCTTCTTGTTAACGACTCTTTCTTGGAGAAATCGTTTCATTTGGGTGATCAAGAATTTTCAAACGTGATTGAGAATTGGGAAAATCGGCTTAGATTTACACAACCCTCCCTTTGGGCGAGGGAGCCACTGTTGGCTTTCAGAAGGCTGGTTTTTAATGCAAGTTGTATTGGTGCTCAAGTTGGGAACTGCTGGCTTCAGTATGCAAAGCTCTGTCGCTTGGCTGGTCATTATGAAACGGCAAATCGGGCAATTTTGGAAGCCCAGGCTTCTGGTGCACCTAATGTTCGCATCGAAAAGGCAAAGCTTCTTTGGAGCACTAAGCGATTTGATGGTGCCATTGCGGAGCTCCAACAATCTCTTCTAAACATGTCTCTTGAAGTTGTAGGCTCTGCTGCAGTATCGTCTATAACAAGCCTTTCATTGGTTCCACTTAATATCCAACCGTTAATTTGTGATACTCAAGCAGCAAATCAGAATCGAGATGTTGCAAAGACCCTGCTCCTCTACTCGAGGTGGATACATTACACTGGACAGAAGCAAAAAGAAGATGTGATTAGTCTTTATTCAAGAGTGAGGGAGCTTCAACCCAAGTGGGAGAAAGGATACTTTTATATGGCTAAATATTGTGATGAATTGCTTGCTGACACCAGGAAACGCCAGGAAGATAATCCTGCTATTGTTGGCACATCTAATTTGAATGCGGAAAAGTGCTGGTGGCAATACTTGCCTGACGTACTCTTGTTCTATGCTAAGGGACTTCACAGGGGCCACAAGAATCTTTTTCAAGCATTACCAAGGTTATTAACGTTATGGTTTGATTTTGGTAGCTTCTACCAAAGAAGTGATTTATCTGTCAGAGATTTAAGGGATGTCCATGCAAAGGTAATTTTCATATTTAGAAGCTGAAATTAATTTCTGTAGTTATGTCCATGTTTTGGTCTTCCGTTTCCATCTTTATTTCTTATGACTATTTGTTTTTCAGGTAATGGGTATTATGCGAGGCTGTTTCAAGGATTTACCGATGTATCAGTGGTTAACTGTACTTCCTCAGTTAGTTTCTAGAATTTGCCACCAAGATCAATCAACGGTTAAATTGGTCAAATACATAATCACCTATGTTATTCGGCAGTACCCACAACAAGCCTTATGGATTATGGCAGCAGTTTCAAAATCCACCGTTCCCTCAAGGAGAGAGGCAGCTGCAGAGATAATACAAGCTGCGCGAAAAGGGTCCAACAGTGGTAACAGTTTGTTTGTTCAGTTTGCTAGCCTGATTGATCATTTAATAAAGTTGTGCTTCCATTCTGGTCAAACAAAAGCAAAGACTATTAATATCTCAACTGAATTTAGCGCATTGAAGAGGATGATGCCACTGGGAATTATTATGCCAATCCAACAATCCATGAGTGTTAGCTTACCCTCATATGATATGCATCTCCCTGATTCACTCTGCCATAGTGCCTTTTCTGCCACAGATCTTCCAACCATATCGGGGATAGCTGATGAGGCTGAGATTCTATCATCTCTTCAACGACCTAAGAAAGTATGTTCTTCCTTGAACGCATTTTCTATATATATATATATATATGTATATTTAAGTATTCTCTTGGTATGTTGCTTTTTGAGTTTAGTTCTTTTGTCGATTGTAGTTACTATAGAACAAAATATAGATGGATTTATGCGGTTTCTATAATAAAATTCAAATGCCTACTTAATAAAATTGGTATAAAATGCCTCAAGCTTATATTTAATCTGGCCATTGACAGAAAAGAGGAATTTAAGGCGCCAGCGATTGACTAAAAATACATCTATACCCTTAATTGATAAATAGACAAAATCGAGAAGTGATGACCCAAATTATCAGTGATATTCATCTCTGTAAATGAACTCAATGTGTGGCACTTTTGGAATAATAAGGCAGATGAAAATTTCAAATTTTGTTCTTTGGTAGGAATATATGGTTTATATAAGGTATATTGAGTGTAAATGTATCTTTTCCTATGCAAATAAAAGATGATCATCAGTTATTCTTTTCCTCTAATACAAGCCCTATGGATTTTGCAATTTCAGATTATTCTACTGGGCAGTGATGGCATTGAACGTCCATTCCTGTGCAAACCCAAGGATGACCTGCGGAAAGATGCCCGCATGATGGAGTTCACTGCAATGATAAATCATTTGCTATCCAAATACCCTGAAAGCCGTAAGAGGAAGCTTTACATCCGGACATTTTCAGTGATACCTTTGACAGAAGACTGTGGCATGGTAGAATGGGTTCCACACACTCGTGGTTTGCGTCATATTTTGCAAGATATATATATAACTTGTGGAAAGTTTGATAGACAGAGGACAAATCCTACAATTAAGAGGATTTATGATCAGTGCCAAGGAAAAGTTCCAGAAGATGAGATGTTGAAGTGCAAAATTCTCCCCATGTTTCCTCCAGTTTTCCACAAGTGGTTTTTAAACACATTTTCTGAACCAGCGGCCTGGTTTAGGGGCCGCATCGCATATGCACACACTACTGCAGTCTGGTCCATGGTTGGACATATTGTAGGGCTTGGCGACCGACATGGGGAGAATATTCTTTTTGATTCTACCACAGGTGACTGTGTTCACGTCGATTTCAGCTGTTTATTTGACAGAGGCTTGCTTTTGGAGAAGCCTGAACTTGTTCCTTTCAGGCTAACACAGGTAATAGAAGCTCAAAGATTCCTTAGTTTTAATCCTCTAATTTTCATCATTATTAAGAAAATTTAAGATTAGTATGTATATCATGGATAGTCATGAATTAATTGGAAAGGCTTATTTTTAATTTTCATGTTCATGTACTAGGTTGTTTGCCTCTTACAGCTATCTGTATTTTTTATGAATCAGACTTCAGAGTTTAGAGTGCATTTTTTATTCTTATTCACCATTTTTTTTAATCATTATAAACCTCCTTTCTATTAAAAGAAAAGAAAAGAAAAAAGATTGGTTTTTTTCTTTGGTTTCTTCATGGTCGTTGCCTTTTATCCAACAGAACATGATAGATGGTTTGGGCATCACTGGATATGAGGGCATTTTCTTGAGAGTTTGTGAGATTACTCTCTCGGTGCTGAGGACTCATAGGGAGACTTTGATGAGTGTGCTAGAAACTTTCATCCACGATCCTCTTGTGGAATGGACAAAGAATCACAAATCAAGTGTTGTAGAGGTTCAGAATCCACATGCCCAGGTTTGCTTCATTTCCATAATCTTTGGTCTTTTTTTTCAAGAACCTAGAAACTAGAGAAACTAGAATCTTCAGCCGAAAAGAACTGAATACTTTTGCTCCCAGCTTGATAACAAAGATTTTCAAATCCTGGTAGCCTTTTACATTGTTTACCTGTAGATTTGGGCAAGTTTCTTGAAACAAAGTGTCTAGCAAAGGAAAAACCAAGCTACTTCACATGCCATTGATATTCCTTCCACAAACTATATATTGCCTTTAAAATCATGCACTTTAGTACATTACAATCTCCTGGTAGGAAATAGCAAAGCTTAAAAAGATTTGAATAGAGTATATAGTAAAATTGGGGACACTGATAGTTAGGAAATTGTGGTGTTTTATATAGTGACTTAGGCTACATTTGGGTTTACTTATTTGAACAGCAATTTGGTGAAACAGCGCTTTGGTTAAACTTGAAAGTGGATACTGAAAAGTGAGATGAAAAGTAGAAAAAAAATTAAAAAATAGAATAAAAAAAAAAGCAATGTAGTTATAGTTTTCGAAATGGTGTTTTGAGGTCAAATTAGAAAAACCAAATTCAGCCGCAGAGGAGTAATAATTCAGTTGCATAAAACATTGGATTCAGACTTCAAATCCTCTCTATTTTTTTTTTCCAAATAAAAGGTCAGAGAACTGACATACCTTAATTATTGGTTATACTTTTGTTAAGAAAGGGGCAAAATTAATTATCATATTATAATAGTCGATGCATGTTATTTTTCAACTGTTCCAGCGAGCCATCAACAATATCAAGGCAAGGTTGCAAGGAATCGTTGTTGGTGTTGTAGCTGCGCCTTCTTTGCCTCTTGCTGTAGAAGGTCAGGTTCGTCGATTAATTGCTGAAGCAGTCTCGCACAAAAACCTTGGGAAGATGTACATATGGTGGATGCCTTGGTTTTAGAATATGCTTGGCCTGTAAATTGAATCCATGTCAGGTAAACATTTTCCCTTCCTATGTATAGTTCGAAAGGCAGCTGTTCATACTATAATTTTGTTCACACTCTCCTTGCACAATGGACCCCCCTCCAAAGAGGAAAGAGGGAGGTTGGGAGTGGGAACAGAGAAAGATAAAGAAAAGAGAAAAAGAAAAAAGAAGATTAAAGGAAAAGCTAAAATTAATTGTGATTTGCTAAAACTGATCTGTCTTCTTTGTATCAATCTTATCGCAAGAATATCCTAAAAAACAATTATTGGCAGATGTGGGAATGTGCATGCAGTTGGGATGATGTCTGATGTATTAGACTCGGTGACTCCCTTACAACGTTTTTTTGTTAGTTATTCTTGGAATATAGGAGTAATTTATATGGAGGTTGATAGGCATTTCATAAAGGAGAAACTTGATAGTTGGTTGATTTGCACGTTATATGTATCGACATAAGGACAATAGTAGATGTGTCAACAAAAGGGTTAGCTAGTCCATTTTCCAAAGATTAATTAGCAAGCTGGGATTGAAGAACATTTATTCTTCAGCTTGAGGGGGAGTGTTGGAATATAGGAGTAATTTATGTATGTTAGGAAAGATTATCTTTTCCCTTCTTCATAGGATTATGTTAGCAAGATTATAGGCATGTCTAACTGACTCCATAATCTAGGAATTCCTATATATTTCTTATTGATTACTCCTAGGTTTGTATCTAGCTTATATATTGATTAGTTCCTGTACAGAAATTAGATGAATAGAATATACCTTTTCCTCCATCGTTTGTGACAGTTATTATTATTTGATTTTTCTGTCTTTCACGGGGAACCTTCATAGAAAGAGAGGGAAAACCACGAAACACTTGGGGACTGGAGTATTACACTGACTAGTGCATGTCAATGGCTTCATTTGAAAATTAGTTACTCCATATCAGCTGTTATTTATTTCATTTCAACTTATAAAAATTATTTACTCCGGAAATTCTAGAATTTCATCGGTTGTAATTGATCTATGCTTTAAGCTGCATTACACTTCAGAAGGATAATTAACACCATCCAAGCTCCTTTAGAAAAATCGGTTTTGTTTTCCTGTGTGATTCCCCATCCACGGTGGATGATCCACCCACCCCCCTTGGTATTACTGTAAGTTTCTTACATTCTTCACATTTGAAAATTAGGAGATCAAGTTTGCCTCCTCCATTATACCTTGTACATTAGCTTAATGTATGATGGGCTTGTGGGTTATCCTCTTACTTGGCCAATGACACTTCATGACAGTGTCTAGGGTTTTGGCTTCTATTTCCAAAGGCGCTGTTGGCTGTGAACTATGTAGAAGGAAGCATCTATGCAAAGAATCCTCTTTTTATTTTTTTATTTTTTTTGTCCAGAGAATGTAAACACCATTGTATGAATATGCAATTCTGATACATCAATATGACATCTCAATGAATAGTTAACTAGTTTTTGAACCAATGCGATACACGGGAATAATTAAAAGAATTAAATAATTATTTATTTTCTTGCAAGAAAATTTTACATTTTTATTTATAATATACACAGACCAATTATTTGTATCAAGTGGCTTTTTTCACGATACTAGCTTTCTCTTCGGGAGTGGTCTTGACTATGTGGGTAAGACTTTTAGAAAGTTTTTCATGTCTAGAATTATTCTTAATTAGTTTTGCCAATTTCTATTAGTTAGATTCAACTAACTTATTTTATTCAAGATTAAATGCAACGAATTATTATTTATGATTGTTTTAAAAGAGTGAACAACATAAAACATAAGTAACTTAGTAATTATTAACAACTAAAACTAAATATATATTTAATTTTAATTAGTTTTTTGCCATTTTATTACGATCTAATGATCTAATCTTACCCTTTTAAGTGGATTGGAAAAAATTCCTTTTTCGTTGTGAGTAAAGAACCCCAATATTGAATATCAAGGTCTCACTTGTCCGTAGAGAACAGCAATAAACGTACAAGATAGCAAAATAACTTCTCATTTGCATCACATGCAACTTTTTTAATATGCCTTTAGAAGAACATAATTTTATGTGTTCGTAACTAATTATATTTTTTAGTCAAGCATAATCCTTTCGTGTGATATAATGACTACTTCAATTTATACCCTCTATGTGTCCATAGGATACAGTTGAAATATTATGATTATATGTATCTAATAGTTTTAATTAACATATGAACTCACATATTAAATCATTATTATCCTCTATGTGTCCATGATTAAGTAAATGATTAATATTAAATTCATTATAACGTTTTGGAATGTATCATATAAGACTTTCTTATATAACTTGCAAACTTAATATAATCAAAAAGATATTTTTATTTGTGTGGTCACATCAAGATACATTTATACACACACAAATATACATGTTACTACATGTTACCAATCATGAGAATACATGTTAATACATGTTACAAGCTTAATTTTTGATGTAATGAGAATCTATATATGAAACATTCATACACTCAGTGCAATTGTTGGCATACACTCATGCATGAAACATTTGTGCAGATTTATTCTCAACACCTGATCATGTAAAAATACATGTTAATACATCGAATGTGTCCTATATGTTATCATGCAATTGTCGGCATACTTAAATGAAATTCAAATATTGAGTTGTTCGATTAACTCTTAATCAAACAATTCATGTCTATGAATTATTTAGCTAAATTAGTATAACTATCAAATTAATTATCACATTAATATTTTAAGGTCGACTTTCTTAAGATTTAATAACTTTCAACTTAGACATAGCCTTAACACTTTGAAGTATGTTCGTAAAATTATTAATCTCTTAAATTTTGAACTCTTTCCAAGTAGAAAGATTAATTCATAATTTTTGAAACAACTTTCTCTCAAAATTAGAACTATTTCTAATTCAAGAGATGAAATATTATAAGAGTTTTTAATTTGAACAACTTTTCATCAAATTCTCATAATGCATTAATTTGGATCTAATTCCAATCATTTAAAGTATTTCAACAATCATAAATATTAGAACTTTACAACATTCTTTGTTAAAGTTAAAAACATTAAATGCCCATAAATTAGGCCCAGTCATTATTTAACTTAGAATTTAATATTATACAACTCTTATAACACAAGAATTTTATATCAGTCACATTTAATGCAATTAAACTTGAACTTTAAATTCCTAAAAAATTCCAGACGTTTTGGATTGCCGGAATTTGATGTCTCATTTAATGAAAAACCAATCAAGGCCCAAAATTAATATGCCAAATATAATGAGCCTGATTAAAGCCTATTATTTGAAAACAAAACCTACCCATTAAATTTTTGAGGAAATAGGACCCACTACCATAGAAGAGAAGATTCGGCTTTGCCTCAACACTACTTTCCACGAGCAGCAACGGCTACCACAAGCATATAGACTAGTGATGGTTCAAGCGGTGGCCGGCCATTGCCCATGGTGGCGGGGGTGGTGGGCCAAGTCACCCAATTGTACCAAATAGTGTCCTTTTCATTTATGGGTCCAAAAATTTGAGTTCTCATCTATGAGACACTTTTGCTTCAACTTTCTAATTTTTCAGCAAACATAAAAGCATTAAAAAAAATCGATAAACACAACCAAAAACATGAAAATCACATAGAGGCATTTCACATATTCAATCGGGAAATCCAACTTTCAACTATTGGCTCTGATACTACTATAAGTAGTCGACTCTTTGCCTACATGGAGTAGAAATCCACTTTCGAGAAGTGGGATCTGGATATCAGAACCGACGAAAAACCACCAAGATTTAAGGTTGAATGCAATGTGACTCTCACATCCGGATTCTCGTTTCATTTTGAATTTATAATCTTACAATTAACTTAGAAACCGAAGGGAAGAAGAATAAGGATACCTAGCCTAAACACTCCTCAAAGAACCAAACAGTTATTCACCCACTTCTTCCTTTGCCATCGCTAGCCACTTGTCGCCGCCGCCGCTACTCTCTTGCTGTCAGTTCCGAGTCGTCACCCAATCATTAACTATAATCCACATGATTGATAACTTTGTTTTGGCTCTAGGGATTCACTTAACTCTTAGGTGAAGTCTTTGAGAGGAAGTTAGAAAGGGAGAAAAAGATCAAAGAACATTTTGCTCACTTTTTCTCTTTCTTTCTTAGAGTGGGCGGCACAACACTAGAGGGAACCCAATGGATATGTGTCCCTTATATGTGGGACACACTCCCTTTTGGGCTTAGCCCATACTTTGCCTTTATGATCGATTAACACTTAATTAAGTTTGGGTTCCCAACAGTCTGTTTTAATTTTTGAATTTCGAGAATTAAAATAAACTTCGTAATTCCAAATTAACATTCAATTTTATTTGATAAAATACACACTTTAATTTGGCTTGGTTATGCCCATTAGTACATCAATGACCAACCAAACTTCCTTTTGACCTGAAAAAATTTCTTTGACCATAAATTCATTAAATCTTGATTTAACAAATTTATCTTGTCAACTTAATATTATTCTAATTAAGTTTTTAATGTCTAATTAAATCTAAATCAAACTTTAGATATGCTAATAGTGCGGATGTGACTTAGACTTAACAAATTAAATTAATTAATAATTTAACTCTTAAATCAAGTTCATAACTGAACAAGCCATAATTTCTCCAATTAAGATCCAATCAATCTTTATGTGTGTAATCAGATAGGTTCTATATTATACTAGTAGTTAGGCCCCACAACAACATGTGAGCTTTATCCATTCTATTGAATGGAACATTTGACTTTGAAAATACTTTCAAGTCAAATAGTTAATATAATTATCTTTTATAATTAAATTAACTTAAACCATCATACCCACATTAGCCTCTATCAAGACGTATGAGTCACTTGTGCAATGAGAAGTATAATAAATCTTAACAAGAACCATAAATGACTATTACCATATGAGATTGATCCTTTTATTTGCTCATGGTTTCAAAAAATCCTAAGGCATGTTTTAACTGTCAAATCCTATTAGATTTTGTATATAAATATCATAAACTTTTATGGAACTAGATAATGGATTTACAGAAAAACAATTGCATACCATATTACTTTACGCAACGATTTTCTTCATTGCATAAGTTATATGGTTCACAAAATTACATCCTCTAATATAGAGGCGATAGATACTATGTTATCATCATAAGTTGCACATACTCGAACGCATGCCTAATGGCTCTTCCTTTAGTGGCCTCGTGAGGCGATATAAAAGTATGATATTTTATATTTCAGTGTTGTGGTGATTTTAGTTGTGAGCATCATGAGTACCATAGTTAATGATGAAACTCGATAACATTTAATATAGTTACCAATGAGATTTGTCAAGTGATCATATTAAATGATTAAGTTTCTACTAACCACCTACATGTCTATTCTAGTATCTACCAATACTGATGAGTATGAGTACATTAATCTTCTTCTGAAGATGATAGCGCATATAAATAGCCTCTCTGGAATGTCATTATCATATTATGACATTCCTATGACTATGAAAAATTTGGATCTTAGATTTAAGCCAACTTGGATCTCACCAAACATTATCTCATCATGATTCCATGTGCATATTTAAGATCCGGGAATCTGTCAAGTATGCAAACATTTAAGGATGCATGCAATTAGCTATTTCCACCCTAATAACAGCATGACATATTATGATTATGTTCTAATTAAATATTGCTTATTCAATCATGTTGATTACTTATATAGTTAAAGATTGATTCTGTTAAGTATATGACCCGATCGGGTCATACTCAATTGGCTTGACAAATATGTTACTTTCAAGTTATAGCATTTTAATCCATTTTTTTACAAAAAATGAGCTCCGAATTGGGCATATTACATTCAAGTCAGAGCATTTTGATCCATTTTTTTATGAAAAATCATCTCCATATTTATTATTTCTTATGACACTATAGTGTTAAATTTTTCTAAAAATGAGAAATGAACATTTGGATTAAAAAGTATAATAAAATATTAATAGGGGAGAAAAGGTGAAATAATGATTCTTTTTAATGATGTGGCATGCTTGTTTGGAGGCCACATTAGTGCTGGTGTTTTGAATTTCATTCATAGGGACTAAAAAGTTTCATCTAAGCTACACATGGACTAAACAATTGGCCGAAAACTGCACATAGATGAATTTGTAAAGCATGAACTATATATGGACTAAAAAATAAATTAACCTTTATTAATTAGTAATCTATTTAATTACTATTTAATTTAATCATTAAAAAAAACCACATAATTAAGTATTCATGAAATTAGAATGATTGTGCATATAAATATTTATAAGAGAATTTTGGGAATCCATCACCTTCGTATTTGGAAATAGATCCTATGACTTATATACTTTATTGAATAATGAATATTTGCAAAGTAGTATGATATGAAAAAGGTTTATATAAATTCATTGTCTATGTTCATTAAAGATATAATGGTTCATATGATTTTTCTATTAAGGTTTAACAGTCAAACCATGCTCTAGGATGAGTTGGGATATTGACAAGATGAAATGATTGTTTATTGTAAATGTATTATAGTCACAAGAGGTTGTTTTGAAAGATTGTTACTTTTCATTTCCGAAGTAGTTTTGACGCTTTACGAGAAGCCACTCTTGACTTTGAGATTTAAATTACTAATCACACCGTGATTAAATTGACTATTTAATTTCAAATATGTTTTAATTTAAATGAATTTATTTATTAATTAAATAAAATCATAAAGTATTATGAAATTCTTATACCGGTATTATGTATAATTTAATCGGTCATATATATAAGATTCGATACTAGCTTAGTTTAAGATTCATCATAGAAAAGGGGAAAAAATGACTTTTTCCATTTTAATGGTAAAATAGTAATTTGACTTATAATTTGACTATAAGAGAAAAATAATAATTATTAATTTTTTAAATCTAATGTCATGCCGTTATATTAGCACAACTAAATGTGACATTAAAAATAATAAATTACAAATAAACTTTTATTTAATAATAAAATAGTCCAAAAAATTCGTATTTACAATTGGATATTAAAAGGTTAATGGGACGAATTGTAATTGTATTTTTATGGGTCAAATTAAACAAATGGTTGATTAATATCTATGGATTATGACCCATTATTATAGCTGATTATAGTAAATGGGTTTGACCCGTTGTTTCAATAATCAAGTTAA
This sequence comes from Coriaria nepalensis, assembly GCA_027186245.1. NCBI lineage: Eukaryota > Viridiplantae > Streptophyta > Magnoliopsida > Cucurbitales > Coriariaceae > Coriaria > Coriaria nepalensis. Next base: position 9,239,364 of record CP114490.1, on the reverse strand, counting down.
GGAAACCTAATGTGATAAGAAAACCCTAGACTTAATGGAGCAATATAAATAAACTACTAGGGTGGCTGAAAATCACATGCTCATCTTCTCCTCTTAGCAAAAATTAAGTGAGAAAAAAGAGAGCATTTTTTGCATCTTTTACTGAGCTTTTTAATGAATGAGTTGAATCTCAAGGCATAAGAAACTTTGTAGAAAAATAACAAGGAATTAAAATTAGAAAACGTTAGAACGGAAAAGAAAAAAAACAAGAAAAAATAAAGTTCATGTTATATCATAATGTTAGAATTATAATTTCAATATATTTTTTGTATTACATAATAAACAAATAAATATATATATTTACGTTTGGATAATTTTCAATATTTTACTCTTAAATTGTCCGCATAGCTAATCCCCAAATATAATAAAAATATATTATTGATATAGCTTTTTAGACATAATCTTAACTGCGAAATTAGTATTTACCGAATATTTACTATTTATATACGTCATCTATTTATCAATCTATCAATCTATCAATCGATCTAAACTTTCTCAAATATAAAATATTTTCTATAAACCATATAGGAAACAACTTGACAACTTCATTTCACGTCACAACTTACAAGTGTAATAAATCCACAACATTCCTCTGCGCTTGGCAACAACCTTAATTTAACTGTGTTTTGTCGTTCAAGCATCATCAAGATACCTTCGCCCATGCAAAAGTTCTTGACCCGAGAGCAAAAGTTGAACAAACGTGACGAATATTTGCAAAAAATAATAAAATAGTAAATGGCTTTGGATCCTCATTCTCATATGCACCTAAGTTTACTAGAATCCAGCTGGAAAGCCGCACACGTATAACAACTAATGGAGTAGGAGGATGAGTGACAGGTCTTCCCTTTCAGCTTCTTCCAATTAAGAGGCGAAATTTGCGTTATTGTTTCACCGTCTATGAACAAGATAAGCATATTTTATACGCATATTGTAATTACTTTTACTTAATTTAATCTTTGTTTGACTTCTAAGCTAGGAAGATAATATATATAGTGATAAATCATGTTTTTTATTTGGTAGGATCTTCTTGTCTTTTACATTAGAATAAGTGCATAACGTGGCTCTTGACACTTTATAATAATGCAATATTTGACTGAAATTTTTTCGGTCGGATCCATACAATTTCGGATGGAATTGGATTTGATGATCCGAGTTTTTCTTTTTTTTGTCTTTTCTTTTTTTCATGTATTTTTCTTTTTCCTTTTTTCATGTATTTTTCTTTTTTCTTCTTCCATGTATATTTACATTTTTATTTCATGTTGGATGTCATTTTTTATGTATATTTTGATATTATTAACAATATCATTAAGAATATTCATAATCCATAATTTATTTTCCATAATCCATATTGAAAAAAACATTCATAATTCATAATCCATAATCCATATCCAAAAAGACAATCCATGTTAAACATCCAAAAAAAAAAAGTGACAAAAACAAGACTAATCTTCTAAACATCCATGCTAAACATCATAATTGTTCGGTCCGACTGGTCCATTAATCTACTTTTTTTTTACTCTTCTGCAAAAAGAAAAAATAAATGAAAACTAATACTAAGAGTGAAAGATAATATTAATAAATTAAACGTATCATCATCTAATTCAAAGTCCTCTAAGGCATCCACCGCACTGGTTAATTTAAAAAATAAGCCCGAAATCCAATTCTGAACATAGATAAGCGTCTCAATTTTATCCGGAGTAAGCCTGCTACGAATGTCTGTGATCGTACGACCACATGTGCTGAATATAGACTCTAAAGCAACTGTAGATACCAGAATTGTAAGGACATCTCGGGCACTTCGAGCTAATGTGGGGTATTTGAATCCATTCATCTTCCACCACAGTAGGATATTGAAGCCATTAAAGTGTGTAGCTGGGGGATCAATACTTAAGTATTGCTCAATCTCTATAGGTGTTGAAGCCGTATTTCTATCCTTGAATAACTTTTGATAGAACGAGTTGATGTTAGGAACTGGTGATGATGATGGGTGTTGATGCGACCCAATAGACTCTAATTGTGATTATGTAGTAGGGTGATCGAAATTTGAAATTCTTCACTCAGTTGATTAGTCATCATATATCTCATCCATCAACATCCGTATATCAAAAATCATCGACTGACCATTTCCCTACAAGCTATTATCACCACAAACAATATCTATATTGGTTCGTTGCCTTCATGAGAGAGTACCTTCAAGAATTATTTTAAACCAGTAGGTCTCAAATTTGAGACGAAGATTTAGACATATACTTCTACTTGGTGGAACTCCACTTACCTTATGCTTTACAAGGCTACTCCCTATCGTACAATATTTTCTAGGCAAGTTTACTACATTTTTATAATAAAGTAGTTTTTAAATAACCTTAAATTATTTTTGTCATAACATCTATAATTCTTTATGTTGGTGTAGGATGCAAATTTATGATTTATCATTCACGACCTCTCCTGATGAGCATGATTGGGCGATGGTAAATAGTCATATAAACTTCTTACAAACTTTTATAACTACCACCAAAAAGTTATTTGCCACCAAAACTCCTATTGCCCAATTATTCTTCCAGTAGATTTCTTCATTCAAAACCCGATTAGACATGCAATAGGAGACCCTTATACGGAGACGTTAACAAATTATATGCGTGCTAAGGTGGGTAAATATTGGCTTGATCCAGATAGGTTGAACTTGTTTTCTTGTATTGGGTTGTTGCTAGATCCTCGCAACAAGATTGCATTGGTTATAAAAAGTTTATTTGAGGACAATAACATGTTGACATATGTTGGTACGATGATTGGTGATTCATGTACGTTGTTGCAGACTTTATACGATTTATATACAGCTGAGCAACGTTCTCAATAAAATGAATCATCATCACAAACACGACCATCAGAGTCTTCTTGGAATTCCAAACTCCCCCCCCCCCCCTCCCCTCTCCTCTCGTCCTTCTCAAAGGCATATTGATCCTTTTTTTTTATTTACTGATTGGGAATCCTGACGAGACGCCATAATATTCCGAGGTGGAACAATATTTGGATATTGATCCCACTGAGAAGGTCACCATTTTACCGAATACTAGCGCTAATTGCTAGAGATGCCCTAGCCATCCTTGTATCTACCATTGCATCAGAGTCAATATTTAGCATTAGTGGTCGTACGATCACTACTTTTCGCAACATACTTTTATTGTAGACGATAAATAAGCTTATTTGTGTCTAGAATTGACTCGTGGGCATATCATTCAGTTTAGCGAGTGTCGTTGAGGCCTTAAAAGACTATAAGGATGATGGTATATTTATTTACTATTTTACTTAACTATTTACTCATATATTGTTTCATTTATATCAATTTTTTTTTTCTTTTATTTTATTTATTTTTGCAAAAGCGTTGAGTGTGGATGATGAGGTTATATGATATTTATATCGCTATAATACTATTAGTTTTTGTAGATTATCAAATTATAAACTATCTTATTATGTTTGTATTTTAAATTATGATGTTGCTAAATGATGTTGTGAATTAGACTATATGTTTTATGAGTTTTGTAATGGTTTTTATGTTCTAAATGAATGTATTAAAATTTAACAGTAAATTAATTTTTTTTAAATGTTCTGCTGTTATTTTGCCTGTCATATTCTAGAGAGTTGGTCTTAGCTTGAATGATAGATTATGTAGAAGATTGTATTGGAATGTAATATCATTGACTTGAAAAAGAGAATAAAAAGGAGCAATATTTGTTAATGAGGTCTCATAATGGTAAGGTTAGTGGGAATGTGTTTGAGTAATGTTTCTTTGTTTTTGCCTTGTTATGGAATTGTAAGCTAGCTATTTTTGTGCTTGGACAAAACAAGATAAGAATATAAATAAAAAAATAAAGCAAGCAGGCGTACGGATAATAACCATATTCGCCTACCCTAGTGGTGGCGAATAACCTCCAGCTCCATGGCAGAGCAGAGTATGCAATAATCATTTAGCTAAAATATTAAGCGGACGGTTGCCCGTTCATGAAAACAATAAAATAATGGATAATGAATAGCAGATATCTATATCATCAATTACACAACCTTATAAAATATCATTACTTATTTTCATTTAATACTATTAAATGTCCAACTCGGTATAGAAGTATGTATATGATATCCTTATAAATAACATAAAATAAATAAATAACTAAATAGAGAAAGAACTTCAATCAAATAAACTTATTTAATAGTTAATTAAATAGTAGAGTTATCTTTTCATCGAGTACAGACATATCGAAACTAATAAACTCATTATTTTATATGTCAATATTTAAGTAGAGAACATCATAAATTTTTATAATTCTCACTTTTAATATGTCAATATTTATTTTGACTATGAAGATCACTGATATAACTATAATTAACTTTTTATTATATTAGAAAGTAGTAATATTAAAAATAATAAAATTATATGAAGAAATACAAAATTGAAATATAAAATTGAAATATGAAAAAGATACGAAATTAAAGTATATATGAGAAAGGTGGAAGCTAATACTAAGATGAGTAACGAGGGGTTACTTATTGATGATTTATTTTTTATTTTTTTACTAATAAAAAAATGTAAATAATAATTATTTTTTATTAATATAATTTTTTATGTATAATTATATATTTTATTTATTTATTTATATAAGATTATAATTTTATTAAATAAAAATTATGATAAAGTATAATGATTATATTAATTATTAAAATAAAAATTAAGATAAATATTCTCGTGATATAATTATGTATATAAGTTACAACTTGTATTACATATTTATAATGATATAGGCTAAGGAAAAGATACCGACCATATGACACGCGTCAATAATATATCCGAATAAAGTTGAAAGCTCTAGAAAATTCAGCAACCTGTCGCATTCTTTTTCATTATTATTATCTTATTATATTATTTTCTTCTTTCTCGTAATAAAAAAACAATTTTCTTGCTCTCCAAACACTAACTTTTGTTCACCAAATTGTCGTGCCTGTCGTATGGATTTCTCGTTTATAAAATCATTCAAATATCACGGTTCTTTCAAGAGATTGAGCAATATCTCTGAAGGAGAAGACGCCGCCGGTAATAGTACCGATCATCTCCCCATTCTCACAGATCACGAAGCTGAACAAGATCAACAGTACCACTCAATGAGAGCCGTTGATCAGTCTGACCAGCGTAAGGAGGTGATCGTCAACATCGATACTAAAGAATCTACCAACGGTTCACGAGTGATGGACCAGTCGACGAACAATGGCGGAAAGATTTGGCGGGAATCGAGTATCGAGTTCTGGAACGAAGGTGGGAAGTACAATGGGAATGGTAATGGTAATAGTAATAGTAGTAGTAACGGGAAAGTAGTAGTAGGTCGAGATAGTGAGGGTTTTGATTTTACGCAGCGCGGACAGAGCGCGGAGGATCCTCCTTCGAAGCTGATTGGTCAATTCTTGCATAAACAGAGAGCTTCTGGAGATTTCTCCTTGGACATGGATTTGGAGATGGACGAGCTTCGTCACGATAAGAATCTGGCTCCAGTTACAGAGTCTCCTATGGGTCGTAACTCTAAGGAGTTGAGAGTCTCCTTCCAATCCAACGCTGAAATTTCCAGCAACGAATCAGTAAGAAGGCGTTCCAGGGAGGCCCAACAGCAGCAGTCGCCGCTGCCACCGCCGCCAAATGATCGTCAGAATGATAGCGGTTCTGAGGTTTTGAGGTGCACATCGAATGAGTCGTTTCACAGGAAGTCTAGTTTACTGAGGGCAAAGACCAACAAATCTAGATTGATGGATCCACCCGAGGAGCCAGATCGGAGATCAGGGAGAATGCCAAAATCCGGTCATGTGAGATCTGGTTTTCAGGAGCCTGATCGGAGATCGGGTAGAGTGCCAAAATCGGGGCAACTGAGATCTGGTTTTGTAATGTCCAGGGTTTTAGACGATGAAGATGATGATCCTTTTTTGGATGAGGATTTACCGGATGAGTATAAAAGGGACAAACTTAGTGCTTTGACTCTGCTTGAATGGTTGAGTTTGGTTGTGATAATTGCTGCTTTGGTTTGCACGCTTTCTATTCCACTTTGGAGAAAAAAGAACCTATGGAAGCTTAAGTTATGGAAATGGGAGGTGATGATCTTGGTTTTGATATGTGGAAGATTGGTATCTGGTTGGGGGATTAGGGTGATAGTCTTTTTTATAGAGAGGAACTTTCTCCTGCGGAAAAGAGTTTTGTATTTTGTTTATGGGATTAAAAAGGCTGTTCAAAATTGTCTTTGGTTAGGGCTTGTTCTAATTGCCTGGCATTTGCTCTTTGATAAAAAGGTTGAGAGGGAAACCAAAAGCGATGTACTTAACACTGTCACTAAAATATTGATCTGTCTCTTAGTGGGCACTTTAGTGTGGTTGGTCAAGACTCTAATGGTTAAGGTTTTGGCTTCTTCTTTCCATGTGAGTACATATTTTGATCGGATTCAAGAATCTCTCTTCAATCAATATGTAATAGAAACGCTCTCAGGCCCACCTTTGATTGAAATTCAAAAAAATGAGGAGGATGAAAAGAGGCTTAGAGAGGAAATTCAGAAGTTACAAAATGCAGGGGTTAATATACCCCCAGATCTTAAGGTTTCTGCATCTTCTTCTCCTACAAGTGGAAAAGTTATAGGCAGTGGAAGGTTCCAGAAAAGTCCACGACTAAGTCACATTCTTTCTGCGTCAACTCCAAGGAAGGGAGAAGAAGGTATATCAATTGGGCACTTGCATAGGTTGAGCCCAAAGAACGTCTCTGCTTGGAATATGAAGAGACTAATTAACATTGTCCGATATGGGGCTCTCACCACATTGGATGAGCAGATACAAGGAGCTAGTCAAGAGGATGAGTCTGCTACTCAGATTAGAAGTGAATATCAAGCAAAGGCTGCCGCAAAGAAGATTTTTCTTAATGTGGCTAGAAATGGGTCAAGGTATGGTCTTCTGCTTGCATATTTTTCATTGTATTAGTTAATTAGGTCCAGTTTCTGTTATTGACTGCTAGAACTATTTATATGCTGGCTTGGTTTTTTTTTTTTTTTTTATAGAGCTTAATGTGGCGTAAGTTACTTAAGTTACTCGCAGAGTCAACTAGGTTACAGTTACAGAAACTGCACTTAATAGAAGGCAAGAACCTCACTTTCAGTAATATTTACTTAGCAAAACTAAAGGGAAAATCATATCTACTTTTATTTCAATTTGGCCAAAAAAAAAAGGTTAGTTTTTAACTATTCATCAATTTATTTTCTTTCCAATACATGTGCTGCCTTGATACATGATTGAGAAGGGAGAAAGGAGAATCAAAGAATATAGAATGATAGATAGGCTAATAAGAAATGCCCCCAAACCCAAGGTATTTGCAAGATACACAAGAAGTTGACAAATAAGCAGTGAGAAGGATTTTAGAACATAAGTAATCAATTTTTTTAGCAACATTTTTCTTGAATCTTTTTAATTTGGAGAAGGACATTGACATCTTGTATGTTAAGGGAATCCCTCTCTCCCCTCCCCTCTCCTCCCTCTTGATTAATTAATTAATTTTTATTTATTTATTTATATTTTATATTTTATATTTTTTATAGGTAAGATTATATTAGATGAACTGTTAATCACATTCATGCTGGTTTGTTGGTTCAGCAATGACATAGTCCTTGTAGTATGGTCATCTTGGCCTACATGGTTGTATTCCATTTTTATTTTCAGGTACATCTACATGGAGGACTTGATGCGCTTTTTGAATGAGGATGAGGCTTTGAAGACCATGAGTCTTTTTGAAGGAGCTTCCGAGAGCAAGAAGATATGCAAATCATCCTTGAAGAACTGGGTGGTAAGAATTGCGCATATGTGCTATGATTTCTAATGATTTTCCCTTTATTTTTTCTCTTATTATTGTCACACTCAAGCAAGTGGCTGAACTTTTTCTTAAAAGAAGCCCTTTGACAATAAATTGATATGTCCTGAATGAGGTATTTGTGATCACTTGTTTTCTTGCCCTTCCCGGGTTACCCTCTTCTCCAGAAAATAATTAAAATATATATCTGTACATATATATATATATATATAGCGTAACATTTAGCCTATCCTTGCTACTTTTATGCTTATTTACATGATAGTTTTTGCTGTATGGTTCTTTTGATAACCTTGTGGTATTGTGTGTCTTCTCTCCTTCCAATTAAACAAGTTCATACATAAATGTTAATGTCATTTTGCTCTACTTGGAGTTTCTTTTTGGTAATCTGATACCTGGGATTGTTTCAGGTCAATGCTTTTAGAGAGCGGAGAGCCCTTGCATTAACGCTAAATGATACAAAAACAGCTGTGAATAAACTTCATCGTATGGTGAACGCTCTAGTATGCATTGTGATATTGGTTATTTGGCTGCTAATACTAGGAATTGCCACCACAAAATTTCTCCTCTTGCTAAGCTCTCAACTTGTCCTTGCGGCATTTATATTCGGAAATACCTGCAAGACTGTATTCGAAGCAATCATCTTCTTATTTGTGATGCATCCATTTGACGTTGGTGATAGATGCGAGATTGATGGAGTTCAGGTAATTTTACTAAAGATTGTCATGTTTCAAACAAGTCCATATTTTCGGAAAATCTTTAGTCTGAGCTTATGTTCCTCAAATTTTCAGATGGTTGTGGAAGAAATGAGCATCTTGACAACTACTTTTCTAAGATATGACAACCAGAAGATAACTTTTCCAAACAGTGTCCTTGCAATGAAGGCTATCAATAACTACTATCGCAGTCCAGACATGGGTGATGCTGTTGAGTTTTGTGTCCATATTTCTACTCCAGCTGACAAAATAGCCATTATGCGGCAGAGAATAGTAAGGTATGTGTGGAAGAAGAAATTAATTTCTAGTAGGCAAAATCATTACAAGCTCTACTTTTGCTGATTTATTATTATCCGTATGCTGTTGCAGTTATATTGAGGACAGGAAAGAACACTGGTATCCTGCGCCGATGATTATATTGAAGGATGTCGAAGAATTCAATAGGATAAGAATAGCGGTATGGCTAACACATAGAATGAACCACCAAGACATGGGAGAGAGGTGGGTAAGGAGAAGTCACCTTGTTGAAGAGATGGTTAAGATCTTCAAGGAACTGGATATTCAGTATCGATTATTTCCGCTTGACATTAATGTCCGAACAATGCCTCTTGTGACCTCTACGAGGGTCCCGCCCACTATGAGTTGAGCGAAAAGGAAAGCAATGTAAGTTTCGTTAACTGAACAAATCTTTTCTGATATGCTCGTAGCGATTGATACTGCAAAAAGGCTTATTTACACTATACCAAGAACTGAAAAAGACCCCGTCAAGAATGATTTTTGTCTCGGTGGCGTGTATCTTTTCATTCTCCTGTACACGAACTTATGCCGCTTTTCCAGCAGTAGTTATTAGTTCCTACCAAGGCTTGTATACTTATTTTCTCTTCCGGAATGAAATAACAGCGTCTTCTCTCTTTTTCTCCTGGGTTTACTGCTTGCTTCTCTTCTCTTCCTATACCGCATTGGGTAATGTTAGGAGAATAAATTTGGATAAAATTTAAATTAAGTGTATGAATTTACAATTTTTTTATATGTTAACTTATTTATTAGGTGGTTGGTTTGAATAATTGTTAATTTATCTAATTTTATTTAAGTCTTGTTTATATTGGGTCTCTCCTACTATTTACCTATTTTATTCAACATATATTTGCATAATGTGACTTTCAAATTCTAGCGGACAGCTAAAGTTGAAGATGAACCATAGGACTACACATCAAATGATTAGATCATTTGTTGGTAGATTTTTGAAATGAAACTTAAAATACATATGGATATATATTTTTTAAAACGATATTCTCAATCTATTGGTATTACTTATGAGTTTGGATGAGAATGACTTAATTTGTAAGCAATTAAGTGAATGTTCAACATTTTATATTCAATTGTTCATCCCTTGTTTATCCTTGGTTGGAGCTAATTGGAATGATGTCAAAACATGAAACCTGACACATAAGATACAATGGTGATCAAAAGTCTAAAGACCACATGTAATATAGTAACTAGATAATTCTCATTAATAATCAGTATTAATTACCATTTAGAATTATCTATGTGTCACGTTCGGTATTCTAAGTTTTTACTAAGTACTCATATAATCATCATGATATTTTACTATAACTAATGATCATAAGATTAGCCACTTTAAATAATTTAGGTGATAAATTATCTGATTGTCTATGATCATAAATGTTCATTCTTAATAATTGAATTTAGTTATTTTCTCATTTAATAATGTATGCAATTTTTTTAAAATGGTCATAAGATTAGTCACTTTAAATAATTTAGGTGATGAATTATCTGATTGTCTACGATCATAAATGTTCATTCTTAATAATTGAATTTAGTTATTTTCTCATTTAATAATGTATGCAATTTTTTTTTTAAATTTGATTCGGTCTTTAATATATATTTTTATTTTAATTCTTTCCTTAAGTAAATGAACTAATCGCTCTATCAAAGATCAAAGGACAAAAAAAAAAAACAATTTTTTTTTTATTTTCCATTTATTTCATCATTTACATTTATTAAGTTTTTTCTTCTTAAAACATTTCTATCAATTATTTTCTTAAAAGTTTTGTAATTAATTATTTTCTTAAAATATATATATATAATTTGTTTTTTAAAATTTAATCTTCAATTAAATATATTTATTATTTCTCTACAAGAAATATCTTTAGTTTAATACTACCTATAAACCACAAACTAAAATATCTTTAAAAAAAACATAAAAAAGAATTTCAGTCGAATCAGACCCAACCTCTATCCGAAGATGGAGCAATCTGATTCGACCAAGTCGAGTGAGATCTGATATGTTGATTTAACCCTAAATCAATAATAATAATAATAATAATAATATCACTTTCTTGATGATATGATGATATGGTAATAATAGTAATAATAATAATTATTAATAATTAAAAATAAATAAATAATAATAATAAATAAAAATAATAAATTAATAAATAGATAAAAATAATAATAATAATAACAGATAAAAATATTACCAAGAGCAAAGAGGAAAGAGCTAAAAATGATTGGTTCCCCTGAGATTTTCAATCACTTTACGGTTCCACAACTATTTTTATAAGTTAAAATAAAATAAAAAATTTCACATTTTTGGTCAAAATTTATGAAGCTTTTCTGAGGTTGAACAACAGCGTGTCCATGGCGGATCCACCCATTCGAGTCCATGTAGCCCCTGAGCAGGGATGTCGAAAAAACAAAAAATAAAAATAAATTAAAGAATAAATATATAAAATGTAATTTGAACTTATAGAAATAATGTAATATAATTTAATGGCTTAAAATGTTTACTTAAAGTTCTTAAGCTGATTAGAGATCATAGGTTCAATCCCTATCTACTTTCTTTTTTTTTTCTTTTTTTTTTCTTAATTAAAGAAGAAAAAAATTTCAATTTTTTTTTTCATTTTTTCCTTATTTTTCTTTTTCTTCTTTTTTTCCAATAAGATTAATTTTTTTTAATCTTAATTTCTTCCCAAATTCATCCTTAAATAAATAAAAGCTAATATACTTCTACCATTTTTATTTGATTATGTTAATAAACCTATCATTATTTTATAATTTAATTGACTAAAATTTAATTTATAATATAATTTTTCTCAATTTATAAATATTATTTATATTTATTATCAGTTGAATTTCGATTAACCTTACTTTTGATCCTGATTTTGTTACTGTGCATATCACCTGCGAACTCTGGCTAATTTAAAGGAAATAAAAATAACAAAGAAAACAAAAAACTAGACCCATGCAGGCTGTGAGACTCTTCCGTTCTTCTATGCCTCTTCAAAGTTGAAAACTATGTTTCTCAACTTCAATTCCTTAGATGCATACATTTCCGACAAAATTATACAAATCCCAGATTCATTCTCTTCTAATAACTCTTTTGCTCTCTCTAAAATTTCTTATGCTTTGTTAAAATCACTTCACACTCTACATCTTTCAAGCAAAACACTACATACAACGATATCAGGATTACATAACATCTCCTTTACTATATTCACAAATTTTTCAAACTCCTTATTTCAGCTAAGTAGATCAATTAAACTGACAAAATGCTTAATCTTAAGTTTAACCCCATATTCTTCCTCCATATATACTATAGAATATTTTTCTAGCTTTTAGTACCAAACCTCCATGGATACAAGCAATAAAGCATCAAGAAATGTAAACTCCGGTGGCTTTAATCCCTATGTATAATTAGGATGAGTATGATGACGTTTTTATAATGAAGGATTAGTGGCATGGTGGAGACAAAGAAGAGAGAAGAAAAACAAAGAGAGAAATAACATGACTTTGTTTACGAAGCTGTTTTATTTTCCATAGGTTTTGTCAGATTACAAAAGCTATAAACGGAATAAAAAGCACACACTCACCACACCCTCCAAATGATCATATTGACAATGATGATGATGGGGTAAAATATTCTTACTTCTGTTGGCCAATATTAAATTATTCTTTACTCAGTGCTTGAAAAAACGTTAGATACAAATAGTAAGAAAGACTTGATAATACCCTGAAGAGTAAATAACTGTGATGAGGACATTCCGATGGCGTCATGATTACCAAACTAAGTCTTTATATACTACTTATTTTCGTTCAACAAGCACAACCACACCAACTCATAACAAAATGAATTTTGTTGCCCATTCATCATGGGATCCTTAGAGATGATCGAAGGAGATTGTCATGATGAAGAGCAAGAGATACATCTTCACCAATTACCTATCCTGAGCTGAACAAGCCAAGAACCTTTTTAACTCATCATAACTATCAGATCCACTTCTAGTTCTAGTTCCATTAACAAACGGAATGCTAATATTAATTCTCATGATCAATCTAACTGTGAGTTTAGACCTGATATTCAAGATTCATGGCTTCCTCTTACCGAATCGAGGAGGGGTAGTGCCTTTTCAGCTGCTTTGCTTTTGTAGTCTTCCGGCATTGGATTTCAAGCTCTTCTTCTGCGTCTTGCTTTCGCTGCTCTTGGCTGGTACTAACGACTTCTCTAATTCATTAATTAGCGTTCTGATCAATTAATTAATTAATGCATTCTTTTTCTTTTTTAATTATAAGATTTTTAGTTATTCCAAACTCCAATTTTTATTGAACTACTTACGCATAAATTTCTTGAGATTTAGTTATATTATAAGTTGGATCCTTTAAAATTTTAGGAATTATAAGTTAAATTTCTTCAAGTTTCCTTTAAATTACAAATAAATCCAACCGTCAAAAGTTAACACTAAATTTAGTAGTCAATTATTTTTTTGTGAAGGAAAAAACATTTATACCTCTTAATTTATATATTAAAGGAAATTAAAATTAAAAGTAGATCATTTGAAGTTTATTAATATTACAAGTAGATTATTCGAGATTTATTGATGCTATTAATAAATATTTTAAGATTTTAAGTATTATTAGTAAATACTTTGTATTTGCACTAATTTACAAGTAAGGTCCAATTATAGGTTAATTTCGGTTTGATGATTAACTATTTTTATTTATATGATTGATCTTAAAAGTATATCTAATATTATATATATGTATATATACTATGTATTTATTGTATGGAATAACTCTATATATATCTAAAAAAACTTATATATGTGTATATAATATAAATAAATTAATAAAAATTATTGAGATATTTTTATATGTATATGATAGATGATTATATGATATATCAAATTTCATTACAATTATAAATTTTACATTCATTCATTATATTATCTATCACTTAAGAGTGATATTTATAATTAAGATGAGATATGATGTGTTCGTAACTATATAATCATATGCATATTAGAATTTTCCTTAATATAAGACATATCTATATATAATATATATTATATATATATAAATATAAACTATTAAATATGCTTCTAAGATCCATCATCAACGGTCAAATATAATATTGACATACATTTAAATTTGTAAAATTAAAAATCTTAAGAGTTTTATTTATAATTTTATTTTCTTTTAATATATAAATTAGAGGAGATAAAAGTCTTTTTCATTCATAGAAAATCATATCTAAACGCGATGAATCTCGTTGGTTTCCCCCTCTGTATTGTGGTGGAAGAGTGACTTACGGGTCAATACGTATAATGTGAATCACTCTTTTCCTTTGAAATGCCTTTGCGCCTTTTTTCCTTTTTTTTTTTTTTTTTTTTTTTCTGCTAATTTAAAAATTTTTCATTTTTATAAATATAGTTTGAATATTAATTTTTTATTCACTTATGTATTATTTTAATTATATAAAATATCGTATTAATACGGGTGAAGAAGAATCTCAATTCACTTCAAATTTTCACTTTTATAAAATAAGTCCCACTCTAATTAAATATCTTGTCATTTCACCATACCATTTTCCAACAATCTCTCTGTTATGTTTTCTGATTTGGTAAATATTGAGCGTTCTATATCTTGTACACATATTGTGAAAAAGACCTAATTGAAAGTTTACTATGGACAGGGCATCTCGTAAGCCAATGCTTCAAGGCAGTGATAATATATTATCTAATAATTGCACTCTGTTTATCCTCCGTTGCAATCGGAAGATTTTGGGCTTATGGGACGAGGTGACTCGAGATTTATTTATACTAATATGACATGTGTGGCTATTCTTACTTTATAATACTTTGCAAATTGATCATGAAAGTTTTGTCCATTCCCTAACTAATGGTAGATACGAGAGGTTAATGGAGGGCTATTGAGTGCATTATCACACTTTCATAATGGCCATAACACTTCAAAATGGGTGATGGGTCTGATTTACCTACTAGTGATCATAAACAGCATATGTTCGTTCCAAATATATGCAATGCCGGTTTTGATAACCTAGAGTTGCGATACATAAGCGTGAAGAAGAAGCGTTGTCCTGGTTCGGTTCGGGTCGGTTTTTGTCTCTTCTTCGGAGGAGTAGCTTTCTTTGTAGTTGTTGCCTTCCCTTTTTTAGGCAGCTTCTCTGCTCTAATTGCAGGAATAACTTTGCCTCTTGCATATGTATATCCCTGTTTTATGTGAATATCTATCAAGAAACCAAGCCTTTCGAGCGCCATAAAGCGCCCTTAACTTGGTGCTTGGCTGTTTAGGGTTTCTTCTAATTAGAAAATAAGAAATGAATATTATATTTTCCGTGTTAATTATTTACGTACAGAGCATTATATATATATATATATATATATACAAAAGGTAAAAGATGGTAAATGCCCTTAACATTAGGCTATGTATTTTTGTTGATTTATGATTGATTAACGACTAGCCGTTGGTGATAGCAAACTTGTGGTTTCTATCGATGTCGTCTCCTTCTTAGGAGATTTTGTGTTTAATTGTTGATTTGGGGAATTCCTTTTTCATAGGCCCATCGAGATAAATGGGGAAGGAGCCACGTTGAGCTTGCTTTGAAAGAGGGTAAAGCGAGATGCGACGAGCAACTTAATGAGGATGTTGGTTTGGTGGTCTTTGTCGGATACAAAACGAACACGGAGAAATTTTTGAGTGACCTTTTCTCAGACGAAATGAAAATCAATCATGACATGCTTAGTACGTGCATGATTTACTTGATTTACGGTTATGTAAGTGGCACCAAGCTTGAAGCACCATAAGGTTGGTGGTGAAGGGGAATAAGCGCCCAATTCATGGAGAAGACTGTGAAGCCAAAGTATTTCAGCAGTAGAGTTTGCCATGGTGCGATATTCAGCTACCGTGCTTGAACGAGTGATGATTCGTTGTTTGCGAGATGACAAAGAGATGATGTTAGGACTAAGAAGTACGATATAGCCCACAATGGATCGACGATCATTGGAACAACTAGCCAGTCGACATCCGTAAATATATGTAGATCATAATCCGGGCTTGGTTTGATGAGGTGACCGAGGTGGGAGGTGCCATTGAGATAGCATATGATCCATTTGACGGCTGCCCAATGATTAACTGTGGGTTATTGCATGAATTGACAGACTTTATTTATTGCAAAAGAAAGATTAGGATGAGTTAATAAGATGTATTGTAAAGCACATATTGTACTTCTTGTTGGAAAATTAGCATTTCGAGATGATACGCTTATGCTCGATTTTGAGTGGGGTCCACTTTATGGAAACAAAAAGTCATAATTGATTCCGATTCTCTTCCGTGAGAGTTTCGAATTGGTATATGCTATAATCAAAATGATTAATGAGTGAATGAGAAATTAAATCTCAAAGTACAACCATTATAATGGTTTGAAGTAGAAACAATGAAGGAGAAAAATTGTCCACATTGGAAAGGAAAATAAGTGAGAGAGTGTTTATATAGAATTACATATTTATTAATGGACAATAAAATATAAGATAAAATTCTCTATCTTGCACGCATCTACAGAGGGATTGCAAATCCAACTTGGGCTTAGCTCGTGTGTGCCCGCACCTGGGCGCGCCAAATGTCGGCTCGAAAACGACCCGATTTGCTTAACTCACTTTTTGTTTTCTTCTCTTTTATTTTTTTCTTATACAAAAACGTACGAAGATAAAATGGTATAATTTAATTTTCGATTTCATCATATTTAAATATGTATTAAACTCAGATTAAATTCACATTAATCTCCTCTCCCCTCATGAGCCTATAAATTATCGTGATTCTTTCATTTGAAAACACACCAAGAAAAGGAAATCTCTCTTAGTTTTCCTTCCCCCTAGAATTCTAAGTTCCCTATGAGGAAGACTTTGGATCATTCTTGAGTTCGCCAGAATAGTATCGGCGGTGCCACCGCTGCTATTCATCTTTGTTATATCCTGTGAGATAGACGTCATTCCACTTTCGACACCCACATGAAAGGGCGAATATGTAATAAGAAAACTATTGCATTACAGGCCTCGGTTTAATTCTCAGTTTCTCAACATTTTATTTTTTGTTATTTTAGTACGTAACATGTTTATATAGACTGTTTTGAATTTTTGTTTTACATATTCTGATTCTAATTTTACTATTTATTGTTTACTGATTCTGGTTCTGTTTATTGATTCTATTCACTATATTATTGTTTACTATATTCGGTCTCTCTGTATATTGTTTACTATTTTCTGTTTACTATGTATATCTCCTACACTTCTATATAAGGTGGGATTGTCAAACGCATCTCTATCAAATATAGTGTATGAACATTAGACATAAGGCTAGAGATGGGTTTAGAATCCTACATATTAGTTTTATTTAATAGATTTGTTATATAATACTATTGAGAAAAGTAGAGGTTGGATTCCCCTCATGAGGCCTCAATGCCAAGGAAGTAGTGAAGAGAATACATGTTCTTGAGAGCAAAAATTTTTAGAAGTTGATGAATTATTTGATGAATAATCGAACTGGAGGACCCAATGATAATGATGTTGTCAACGTAGACAAGAACCATAACCTAAGAAGGACCTAAATTTAAGATAAAAAGAGAGGTGTCAGCTTTATAAGCAATGAGGCCAATATTTACCAAAGAGATGCTTAGTTTGTTGAACCAAGCACGAGAGGATTGTTTGAGTCCATAATGAGGATGTACAAAACCAGGAGATTGGATCATGTAAACTGACTCTTCAAGATCAACATAGAGAAATGCATTTTAAATATCAAGTTGGTGAATGGGTCATCCACGAGATATCGCGAGAGCGAGAATGAGACAAATTGATTGTGGTTTAATGACCAGAATAAAAGTCTCTTGATAATCGAAATTGTGTTGTTGGTGAATGAGTCGAGCTTTGTAGTGATCGATATAGCCATTTGGTTTTCTTTTGATTAGAAACATCCATCAATTACCTACAAGATTTCCCGTACGTGGAGGAGAGATGAGATCCCAAGTTATTGTTGGTTATGCAAGAAGGTTTATTATGACCATTCTTATGCAAGAAGGCTTGGTTTGAGTTAATGTTGTGGCAGTGAGGGCATGGCCATAGTCTATTGTGCCATCGTTTCTAATTTTGGTTATTATGCCTCACAAAGTCATAACAAGTTTTGGTTTTATGACATTGTCTTTTGCACCATTGGCACCTAGAGAGCCCTCTGCTATTGTTTTTTGTTGTAGCTTGGAGAATGAGAGCCACCATTGCCGCGTCTCTAAGGAGCCGTCGATGTAAGCCATTGTCCGAGTCTAACCGAAGTTGTTGCGCCATTAACCATGGTTGGATGGCTGGCCGGAAGATAAGGGTCTATGTCATTTGGAGGGAGTAGCGCGGCCACTACGATATGAATTTTTGGTTGCCGAATTTGTAGATGGGGTGGAGAGATCCAATGAGTTTTTGATTGACTAATGACTAGCTATTGGTGATAGCTGACTTATAGTTTCTATTGATGTCATTTCCTTAGGAGATTTGATGTTTAGTTGTTGATTTGGGGAATTTCATTCCATACTTCACAGCCTTTTGTTTTTTGTTGCAGCTACCAACATGGATTTTATGTGACAATGGCTTGAAAGCCAACTTTTTTCACCCTTCATGATGGACGATCATGAATTACAGATGTGATTTATTGTGTTGGAATTAAAAACATTTTTTTTTCAGTATTTGATCTTATAAAATTAACATGAGAATTACTGAATTAGTTCACAACATAAAGAAAATATTTAGATAATTTAACTATGTGATTGTCTATCGGAATTATCAAATATTTATTTTTGACAATCCTATGACAAAAAAAAATATATTTTTAAATTATAAGTAATTTGAGTCTCAATAAGTATGATTTCTATCATAATTTCTAAATTACATAATTTAAGATATTTAACTTTATTATAATATGTATTTATAAAATATATGATATTAATTTTAATAAAATTAATAAAGATGATAAATAATAACTAATCTTCATAATAATAAATAATAATAATAATTTATTTTTTTACTAATATTTATATAAAAAAATAGTATCACATAAAGATATTTGACTCGTCGGATCAAAACGTAATTGATTTAATGAGTATACACTTTCAAAAAATGTTCTAAAATAATTTGAATAAATTTAAAGATTTTGAGATTTAAAAACCATTAAAAGCAAAAAAGGTAAGTGAAGCCGAAAACAAGAAAAAGTGTACCCGAAAATAGATAAACTTCATTTTAGTACTTTCGATGATAGGGAAGAAGACATGGATTGCCTTAAAGATGTCTCAATTTTTTTTCTTTTAATAGTTTTTTTTTTCTCATAGCCAAATTTATGTCTAGCATCCATAAGAAAGAGATTAAATTAGTAATATCATCAATTTCATTATTTTCTTATTTAATAAAAAAAAAGGTTATTTATCAATTTAATAAATAGAAACTATTTATTTATTAAAATCACACATCTTTAAAGATCATTTTGCCAACCGCCCAAATCTAATTCCTTGGTCCCCGACTCTATAGCACAACCCCACATACTCTCATTACAAAAATGTCAACTCTTTCATTGATGCCTTATGTGTGGAAAAAAAAAAAAAAAAAAAAAAAGAGGAGAGAATAGTATATGGAAACTTGCATGGTAGTAAACGCAAAACTAATTAGGCTCCACAATCAATGCAATTTAAGAGAAATAAAAAATTATCAAACAAATGACTAGTCAAATCATATACGCACATATATACATATATATATAGATGTAGTTTAGACTTTTCACGTTAATTTGACCATATAATATCCCAATCCCAGCCGTCCATCGTCTACAACCCTCACTGATGCAAAGAACATACGGCAATCTGATTAGCCCCCCCCCCCCCCCCATAAGTGCGCCAGCTTCTGAAAAGATGTCGTGTTCGGTGGGATGGAAAAGAAGAAGAAAGATTGACAATATAATCATACGAAGAGGGGGAAAAAAAAAAAAAAAAACGACACATGGAAATACCGTGTGTCCCGTCAGAAATCACGGGCATTAGCACTAGGATTCAGCAATTGGTATGAACTGTGATTGCAATAGCTGCTCACCCTTTTACGCGGTTCTCCGAAAGTCTCTTCCAACTTCTAGTTCCAGCAATCACAACTGTCAGCATTCCCATGGGTCTTTAATTTTCTTCACAAGTGTACGTATATTATTTAACTATCAAGTCGATTAGTTCGGAAATACTTAAAAAGATTAGCTTACAGGTAATATTTAGCGTAGCTAACAAGAGATTCACAAAAGGTACCTGAACCTGGACCCACCACCGAATGCATGGGCCCACTCATAAACATTATAATAAGCACGCTCGAAAACCCAGCCGATACCTAAATTTCTTTTCTCACTTAACTTATTTCCTCATTGCGCCTTTTTTTATTTACTTGGCTCGTTACCTTTCGTTTCCTTTCCTTCCCTCGTCGAAACGCACTTTAAATATGCTCATAGGCTGTAGTCAGTAACCATCTCAAGCATATTTAAAGGCTAAACAGAGTTGCCCTCCTCTTATCTCTTGCTCTCTGAATAAGAATGGCGGTGAAATTAGCACTTCTTTTTGGTACGTTTATTTTGATCGGAATGAGTGCTTTGGCTGAGGACCCTTACAGATTCTTTGACTGGAATGTTACTTACGGTATCATAAGTCCGCTTGGTGTTCCTCAAGAGGTTTCTTTTATCTTCTTCTTCCATTCTCTTTACTGTTTTTATTTTGATTTTTGATTTTTGATTTTTGATTTTTTTTTGTATTAGATCCTCTTTGTTTATGTATACGTTTTATTGATGATGCAGGTAATTCTTATCAATGGGCAATTTCCAGGGCCTGATGTTTACTCTATGACAAATGACAATCTTATTATCAATGTACACAACAGCTTGCCGCAGCCGTTTCTCCTATCTTGGTCAGAAAATACTCTCTTTCTCTCAATGAATTAGCTTAATTTAGTATAAAGAGAATGTTAGCATTGCTTTGGTTGCCGATGGATTTTTGTCGAAAGGGAAAAGGATGGAATGGTTTTTTTTGATAGGGCAATCAAACAGTCGCCATGCATTTCGAAATTAGCATTGTTTTGCTTGCCTAGATTATTTTTATAGTTCGATCGGTGTCATCCATACTTTATTTAAATTTATGAGTATTATTCTTGCATTCTATCACAATCAATTTGCAAATGACGTGTGGTTTAAGAAATACCCATCACATCACATGCAGAAAAACTTTAACCTTGTCCTTAATATATATATATATATATATATATATATATTAAGGTAAACTAGCACTATAATTAGGGATAATTAAGCCTTTCAAATAACATTAAAAAAATAAATAAATATATATATATATATATAATAAAGTATTAAAAAAACAAATATAAAGCACTTCAAAATTTTAAAAAATTAGGATAAAAAATTAAATAATATTTAGCCTCTCAAATAATATAAAACTATAACTAGTATTTAGCTTCTCAAATAATATAAAATTATAATTAAGTTTCTAGAATTAAAAAAAAAACAAATACGAAACCCGCAAAATTTTTTTAAATTAGGGTAAAATATCTCTTTTGAAAATATTGATCATATTTTTATACGAAAAACTATGGACAAATATATATATATATATATATATATATATATATCTTAAAATTAAAAAAGAAGGCAAGATTTCTAGAACTAATGATCATAATAATTTTTTGGTCCTTGCATCAATCAATGATGCTAAGACAAGTCGGGCCCCTACAAAGAGAGATTTTCCATATTTTTCCACATTATAATGTAACTTCTTTACTTAAATTATATAGGAGTGGAATTCAACAAAGGAGAAATTCTTATCAAGATGGAGTATATGGAACAACATGCCCAATCCCTCCGGGCAAGAACTTCACATACACTCTACAAGTCAAAGACCAAATCGGAAGCTTCTTCTACTTCCCATCTCTCGCTTTCCACAAGGCTGCCGGTGGCTATGGAGCCATCCGAATCCTCAGTCGGCCCCGCATCCCTGTCCCTTTCCCTACACCGGATGGGGATTACTCTATCCTCATTGGGGATTGGTACAAATCTAACCACACCAAATTACACTCCATCTTAGATTCAGGTCATAAACTCCCTCTCCCGGATGGCATTTTAATCAACGGTCAAGGAGGCCTAAACACTCCATCTTTCACCGTTGAACCAGGAAAAACCTACCGGCTTAGATTATCAAATGTGGGCCTACAACATTCACTCAATTTTCGAATCCAAGCCCACAAAATGAAGCTTATTGAAGTAGAGGGAACTCATACTATGCAAACAACATATTCTTCACTAGACATCCACGTGGGTCAGTCCTATTCTGTTCTCATCACAGCCGATCAGCTGGCCGGCGATTATTATATAGCTGTGTCAACCCGATTCGCTACTAAACTGCTTCTAGCAAAATCCATTCTCCACTATAGTAATTCGGCTAGACCGGTAACCGGTCCAATTCCTAAGGGGCCAGTAACTGAAATTGATTGGTCTCTTAACCAAGCACGTTCGATCCGAACAAACCTTACAGCAAGTGGGCCAAGGCCTAATCCACAAGGGTCCTACCATTATGGACTTATAAACATTTCTAGGACTATCATATTAGAGAGCTCAGCTACTCAAGTGAATGGAAAGCAAAGATACGCAGTTAACAGTGTATCTTTTACACCAAGTAGTGATCATACGCCTCTTAAGCTTGCTGATTACTTCAAAATAGGAGGTGTTTTTAAAGTTGGGAGCATATTAGATCGTCCTCCTAAAGGGAGAAAGATGTATGTGGACACATCTGTGATGGGTGCTGATTTTAGAGCCTTTGTTGAGATTGTTTTCCAAAATCATGAGAACATTGTTCAGAGTTGGCATCTTGACGGGTATTCATTTTGGGTGGTCGGAATGGATGGTGGAGTGTGGACGCAGTCGAGCCGAAACCAGTACAATCTTAGAGATGCTGTTTCAAGATGTACCACACAGGTTAGTTAGTTTACTTTTTTTTTTCTTGTATAATTAGTAAATGAAAAAAAGATATTAAAATTGATTGCTTTTGACAGGTTTATCCAAAGTCGTGGACTGCAATTTATATAGCACTTGATAACGTTGGAATGTGGAATATGAGAAGTGAATTTTGGGCAAGGCAGTATTTGGGTCAACAATTTTATCTTCGAGTTTACTCACCTGTGGAGTCAATTAGGGATGAGTACCCAATTCCAAAAAATGCTCTTCTTTGTGGCAAGGCAGCTAGGAGAACAACAAGACCTCTATAAACTACAATTTCCGTCATGCACAAACTTTCAAGCTATTAATTAACCATTTATATATATTCTCTATATATTTTTAATAAATTGATGCAGTTTTTTGTTCCTTAAGAAAAAGCTTTTATGGTCCTTATGTATATCCCGATTAGTGTTTCAAAAACTTTTGTTTTCAGATTGTCAGAAACTCTTATAAAATGGATTAGTATTGATTATATTAACTGTTTTGTACTTTATAAAACCAATTGAATGATGTCAGGATCAATTTAATAAAGTTAGAAGATTGGAATTATTACTTTTCTCTCAACAAGATCGATCGCAAATTGTACGGAAGAAAATTGCATGAAATATTGACTCCAAATTTACCCTAAAGTTATTATTGGGTGCTTTTAGAGTATAAATGATTATATGGTATTAAAATGATTATATGGTATTAAAATGTTATATTTATTCCATAAGCACTCAAAATACCTCATTTACCCTAATAATATTACTTAGCAAGTGTGTGTGTTTTTTTTACATAATATAATTTTATTTAATAATTTATTATCAATATTTTTACACTTTTTAAAATAAAATCTCAATACAATAAACTTTTAATTTTCTCTCTCCCTAATCCTTCTTTTTTTATTTTTAATTTCTAATTATCTATACAAGAATAAACATGTTATATAAAGATAAATACTTTGATCCATTTGATTATGAATCAATGCTAACTTGCGAATTTTGTCTACTTGGTAAAATGATTATCTTTTTTTAGTGGACCTGGAGAAAAATCGACTAAGTTATTGGGACTCGTAATACTAATATATTTGGACCTATGTCAACTCCAGCCAAATGATGTTATATATACTTCGTTACCTTTCCAAATGATATCTCAAGATTTGGGTATATATTTTTTTATGAAATATAAATCTAAATCCTTTGATAAATTAAAAGAGTATAAGAATAAAAGTTGAGAAAGAACTAGGAAAAATTATTAGAATCCTACGATCAATCAAAGAGATGAATATTTAAACCACGAGTTTCTTGACTACCCAAGAATCTCTCAATGAGCTCCTCTTAGAATACCACAATTAAATGTCATTTCGGAAAGGATGAATCAAACTCTGTTGGATAGTGTCAAGTGGATGGTGACAAGCACTGAACTTTATGTGTCATTCTAGGGTTGTCCTAGAAAGTGCCACATATGTGTTGAATATGTTCAACACTAAGTCTGTTTTTGCAACTCTATATGAGATATGGAAAGGTAGAAAGGAGTCATTCAACCATATTTGAATATGGGGATATCATATTTCTGTTAAAAAGAAAGAAGCAGAGAAATTAGAGGCAAAATCATATGAATATTATTGTGTGTGATATACAAAAGAGACGTGAGGATTGTACTTTTATCATCCTATTGAGCTCAAAGGTTTGTAGCCAAGCATATTATCTGCTTGGAAAGGGAATTCCTTTTGCAAAGAAACAGTGGGAGTAAAGTACATTTTGAAGAAATTTAAGACTCATAGAATCATGATCAGATTCAAGATCGAGATTCAATAGTTTCTACATTTGAGGATGATCCTAAGAGTTATGATGAAGACATGCAAAACTCGGATTCCCGAGAAATGGCTTGAAGCAATGAAATATAAAATAGATTCCATATATACCAACCAAGTTTGGACCTTATAAGATGGGCCTTAAGAAAAGATAGGGACTGATGGGAAACTCGAGACCTATAAGCCGCAGTTGATAGTAAATGGCTATAGGAAAAGAGAATGGATTGATTATGAATAAACTCTCTCACCCGTAGCCATGACCAACTCCATTCAGATTTTTCTGGCCATTGCAATATACTATAATTATAAAATCTGGAAAATAGATGTGAAAACGACCTTCCTAAATAAAGATTTGGAAGAAGAGATGTATATGATACAACCTAAATGTTTAAAAAATAAGAAATGTGCAAAGAAGTTCTGCAAGCTGCATAGATTAATCTACGGATTGAAGCAAGCATATTAGAAAAGTACTTTTGGCATCTCATTAGATGAGATTTTTTATAGTAATAGTTAAAGTGTATATTCTAAATTCTAATAATATAAAACGTATCTCAATATTGAATAAATTAAGAGAAGAACAGTTTGATATGATTTAAACAAGTCTCAGAATTATCGATTAATTCATGCGAACGAAACAAGAATTTACAAAGTTGCTTTTATTGACATATTAGGTCTAATTGATTATGAATCAATAACAACTTGTGAACTTTTATTTAATAGGCATGATAATCATACTTTTTTTAATTAAAAGGAAGAATTAGATTCTGCCTTAATGGATATCTCCTAGAATGTCGAATGGAGGCATCATACCCTATTAGATTTAGTTTGATTAATCATATTAATCTTGCATAAAATATTCAAATGATAAGGCTAAGAATATTATTGCTATTTATGAAAATAGAATTCTCTCCAATTATTTTTTTACTTCATATGAGATATGGAATGACAGGAGAATATCATTGAACCATATTATGATATGAAGATATGATTTAAGGTAAAGTTTGAAATGTATTATTTTATGAGATACCCTAAAGGAATGTTAGGATATTGTTTCCATCATATTTTATAACAAAAGATATTTGTTATGTGAACCACTACCTTTTCATAGAGAGACTTACTTTGTGAAATAACTAGTGGGAGTATGATGGAACTTGAAAAAATTCAAGAATCACAAAATGATTACAAACCAATAATTATATACTTACTATAACGACATCTGAGATGCCCTCGAAAGGGTAAGTACGCAATGCTGACATGAATGGAAAAGGAATGGTTCGAATACCATCTACTAGGATCACCGAAAACATTGTTAAAATACTTTTACGAGAAGGTTTTATTGAAAACGTGAGGAAACACCGGGAAAGCAACAAAGATTTTTTGGTTTTAACCTTACGGCATAGAAGGAATAGGAAAGGACCATATAAAACTCTTTTAAATTTAAAACGGGTCAGTCGACCTGGTCTACGAATCTATTCTAACTATCAACGAATTCCTAGAATTTTAGGCGGGATAGGGATTGTAATTTTTTCTACTTCTCGAGGTATAATGACAGACCGAGAGGCTCGACTAAAAGGAATCGGCGGAGAAATTTTTTGTTATATATGGTAATCTTTATCATATTCAAATTATATACGGAACTTCCCCGTTTATAAAAATTATAAAAAAAAGAAAGGGTGCATTTAGAATATAACTTCTACTTCATTAGTTGATA
The DNA here is from genome assembly GCA_027186245.1 of Coriaria nepalensis. NCBI lineage: Eukaryota > Viridiplantae > Streptophyta > Magnoliopsida > Cucurbitales > Coriariaceae > Coriaria > Coriaria nepalensis. The sequence goes on along the minus strand of CP114490.1, from coordinate 9,212,872 downwards.
CTTCAAGGGGTTTCACTTGAAATTCAAATTGATTCTTGAAAGTTTAATTAATGAATAAATGGTATGTTACGAGTTCGTTTAAATAACGTTGATGTAATTATAGGTTATGTTTCAGGACGGATTCAACATAGGTTTATACGTATACTACCGTGGGATAGAGTAAAAATTGAAGTAAGTTGTTATGATTCAACCAGAAGGCATATAATTTATAGACTCCGAAACAAAGATTCGAATGATTAGGTACTTCATTTTTTCAATTTCAATATTCCTTTTTTTATAGGGATAGAATTCTAAATAAAAAATTTCAAGAAACTTATTTTCTTCCACTAACTAGATTCGGAATTAAGGTAAGGAATGAGAAATATGAAAATAAGAGCCACCGTTCGTAAAATTTGTGAAAAATGTCGACTAATCCGTAGGAGGAGACAAATTATAGTAATTTGTTCCAACCCGAGACATAAACAAAGACAAGGATAATCTTTCTAAAACAAAAAAAAAAGGAGCCCTAAAGAAAACCACGATAGATACATAAAAAATAAAATAAAGGATCTGTTTTGACATGAAATGGATATATCCATATATCTCTGACTTATATTTATGATATGATAAAATATGGCAAAACCCATACCAAAAATTGGTTCACGTAGGAATGGACGTATCGGTTCACGTAAGAGTACGCGTCGAATCCCAAAGGGAGTTATTCATGTTCAAGCAAGTTTCAACAATACAATTGTGACTGTTACAGATGTACGGGGTCGGGTAATTTCTTGGTCCTCCGCCGGTACTTGTGGATTCAAAGGTACAAGAAGAGGGACACCTTTTGCTGCTCAAACCGCAGCAGGAAATGCTATTCGGACAGTAGTGGATCAAGGTATGCAACGAGCAGAAGTCATGATAAAGGGCCTAGGTCTCGGACGAGATGCAACATTAAGAGCTATTTGTAGAAGCGGTATACTATTAAGTTTCATACGGGATGTAACCCCTATGCCACATAATGGCTGTAGGCCCCCTAAAAAACGACGTGTGTAAAAATAAACATTGAAGAAATTTCAAGAGAAATAAATAATTCAATGATTTGATCAAATAATATTACTATGGTTCGAGAGAAAATAAGAGTATCTACTCGGACACTCAAGTGGAAGTGTGTTGAATCAAGAGCAGATAGTAAGCGTCTTTATTATGGACGCTTTATTCTGTTTCCACTTATGAAAGGCCAAGCCGATACAATAGGCATTGCAACACGAAATGCACAATGTGGCGGAAAAATATGGGTACGTATATTTCCAGACAAACCTGTTACTGTAAGACCCACAGAAACCCGTATGGGTTCGGGGAAAGGATCTCCCGAATATTGGGTAGCTGTCATTAAACTTGGTCGAATACTTTATGAAATGGGTGGAGTAGCGGAAAATATAGCCAGAAGGGTTATTTCCATAGCGGCGTCAAAGATGCCTATACGAACCCAATTCATTATTTCGGGATAGGAATGTAGAACCAAAAGAAAGAGGTCTTTGGGATAAAAAAAATTGAATTTTTTTTTGTTTGATTTAGATAAACAATATTTCTTTTTTTTTACTTCGCCATTTGCATTGAAAGAACAGAAAAAAAATAAATATGATTCAACCTCAAAGCCATTTGAATGTAGCAGATAACAGTGGGGCCTGAGAATTAATGTGTATTCGAATCATAGGAGCTAGTAATCAACGATATGCTCATATTGGTGACGTTATTATTGCTGTAATCAAGGAAGCAATCCCAAATACACCTCTAGAAAGATTAGAAGTGATCAGAGCAATAATTGTACGTACTTGTAAAGAACTCAAACGTGAAAACGGTATGATAATACGATATGATGACAATGTTGCAGTTGTTATTGATCAAGAAGGCAATCCAAAAGGAAATAAAATTTTTGGTGCGATCGTCCGAGAATTGAGACAGTTAAATTTCACTAAAATAATTTCATTAGCACCAAAAGTATTATAAGACATGAGTAATCTTAATTATAAAAAAGACATGAGTTACCAACTATTGATCGATAGTTTAAAGTCAATGGGTAATAATTGCTCGAACTATGGTCTCCTATCGAACATTGAGCATTGAGATTTGGTCCATGAACTCCTATTTTTAGAAATAATCTCAAATTTCTCTATTTTTTTTAAGAACGAAACAAAAATTTAATATAAAGATAAAGTCATAATTTCAAATTTGATTATCAACGATTGAAAAAGTAATGAAAGAGAAAATTTTCAAACATATCAATTTTTTTCAAGCTTGCCAAAGAATGATGAAGCTTGCAAAGGGATGATAAAAGAGAAAAATGAATATAAAAAATAGATTTGAAGGGATGAAAATATAATATCTAAATAGAAGAATTGATTTTTTCCCCATTTTTAGCGTTTGGGGTTTGCTCAAAGTGTTAGATTTCCATGGCCCGTTTTGTGCATGGGAAGAAAGAAGAGGAATGAAGGAGATGAGAGTATTTCCATCCTTTCACATTTTGAATGGAGCAACGGTATTACAATAATTTCAGGTTTTATTAATTTTTGTAATTAAATATAAATTAAAAGCTAATTCTCTCCCTAAAAACGTTTTGTGGTTTCGAAAACTTCCCCTTAAAAGTTATTTACCCAACTTACAATTATACAATTTTAGAGAGAGAAATGCTCTGACCGTATCTCCTTTTAGAGGGAGAGGCAAGAGAGTGTGGGAAACAATATATCAATTACCTCTTTGGCTCTGCTACCACCGACTTCCACCACCACCATCGCCACCACCTTCCCCTCTTCTTCCACTCTGCAAGTTTTCTTACCTATCTCAGCTACAAGGAGTCTAGTAATCTACTAAATGGTCATCTAAGATCTCTATTGACGTCTGATTTTTAGTCAATGGGTAGTTCAGACGATGATGGTTCTGACCAGCAGAGCGAACGGTGTGGAAGCTACAGCTTGAGTGCGGATGTTAGTGAGTCTGAAAGTTGCAGTAGTTTCTCATGCCGGCGATTTGATGCCGAGGGAGCTTCCAGTTCGATAACGTCATCGCCTCGTACAATGGCCGTGAAATCATTCTTTCCGCCACCTGGAACGTTGTCGCCGGGAACTGGAGGTAAGAATGTTAAGATTTGGTACGAGAAGCCTGCCAAGCGAGAAGCCGATTTAACTGGTATTTAGTTTTTTTTTTCTTCTCTTTCCCTTTTGGCTTAAATTTAGGTATTTTTTCTGGTTTGTTTGGATTTCTTTCAGTTAGTTCAGTTCTTACGCTACTTTTCGGTTTACGTTTGTTCTGTATAGTTAAGTGAGAAAATTGCCGATTATTCTCCTCTCTAGTGTTCAATTTTTTATTTGTCACTGGTTACGTGGAGTATTAACGGTAGTGTCTATGAAATCTCTAGCAGCTTGTTCAGGAAAAAATTTAAGGACCCTACTCTCTTGTGTAGTACAGATCCCAGTCTATACCAGTCTGGGATCGGTCAACGTTGATAATCAATTTGAGCCTTCATATTGATCTTTTCAAATTTCTAATATTTTATAATACTATCGTGAAAGAGGTTGAGATGATGAAGGAGAGATTTGCTAAACTTCTACTTGGAGAAGACATGTCTGGAGGAGGTAAAGGAGTCTGCACTGCTCTTGCAATCTCAAATGCCATAACCAATCTCTCAGGTATTGAATCTCATTTTTTCTGTTTGACTTTTTTGCTTTGATATATGAGAATAATTTGTAATGCAACCGACTAAATAAATGTCTGAAATAGCAGCTACTGTGTTTGGCGAGCTATGGAGATTGGAGCCATTGGCACCACAAAAGAAAGCAATGTGGCGCAGAGAAATGGAATGGCTCCTATGCATTAGCGACTCCATTGTTGAGCTTGTACCATCCACTCAACAGTTCCCTGGTGGAGGCACTTATGAGGTGATGGTGCCTCGACCCCGTTCAGACTTGTATATGAACCTGCCAGCCCTGAAGAAGCTTGACACAATGCTGCTTAGTATGCTTGAGGGATTTTTTGATACAGAGTTTTGGTATGTGGATAGAGGAGTAGTTGTTGGGGAATTGAAAGATGGTGATGATTTCATGTCTGTTAAGAATAAGCCCTCAATTAGGCAGGAAGAGAAGTGGTGGCTACCTTGTCCCAAAGTTCCACCCAATGGGTTATCTGAAGATTCAAGGAAAAGGCTCCAGCAGTGTCAGGATTGTGCAAGTCAGATACTGAAAGCAGCCATGGCTATTAATAGTAATGTGCTTTCTGAGATGGAAATCCCCATTGCATACTTGGAAACATTGCCCCAGGTATGTTCTTATGTCCTCTGCACTTTGACTGAATAATTTGTATGTATAGCTTCTATGATTTCTTTTCATCTGTATTTGATGGCCACCTATTACTTTTCTTTTCTGCTTCTGATGCTAGTTGATACGATATTTTATATTGATGAACTGTAATGGCTGGTGTAGATGTATATCTGTTCTGGGTTACATCTGGGTATGATGACTTTTAAGACACCACATACATTTGAGCTAGTAATGTACAAGATAGAAAAATCTATTATAATTCTTTTGTGAGTCAATACTTAACAATGAGTTTATAATTGGCTTCCATAAGTTATTGATTAGGCAGTGAACTCCCAAAATCCCTGTGTATGCTCAAAGCTCATTTTTCCTATTAAAAATTGTTGAATGGAATACCTATTTTGCTTATTCCTGATGCAGAGTGGAAAAGCTTTGTTGGGAGACATCATTTACCGCTATATAACTGATGACCGGTTTTTGCCAGAATGTCTCATTGATTGCTTAGACATTTCATCAGAGCATCACACCCTTGACATAGCAAATCGGATTGAAGCATCTGTTCATATCTGGAAGCAGAAAGAGCATAAGAAACATAGTCATCATGTTAAGTCTAGACGCACGTCCTGGGGGGGTAAGGTCAAGGGTCTTGTTGCTGTCAATAGAAAAAATGACAGTCTAGCACAAAAAGCGGAAACCCTATTACAGAGCCTGAGATTGAGAGTTCCTGGACTGCCTCAAACTGCACTAGATATGTCCAAAATCCAAAATAATAAAGTAATTGCTTTCATCCCAATGTTGCTGATATCTATGATTTATCTGGTCTAGTAATCCTGTTAAAATAATTGTTATTAAAAAAACTTTAGTCTGACAAGATGCCATGCTTCCTTGCACAATCATCGTCTAACAACTTAATTACTCTCCCTTGCCTTACCCAATGTTTACAAATCTGTCCCAATTTTCGTTAGGTTTTTTCCCCCCCTAAATATATCCATATGTTCTGTTAATTATCCACCTTTGCCCGCCCTTATTCCTTTCCATTAGTTCTAGTCTTGTATTTTGTGCATTCATATTTGAAGTTTTAATAAAAGTTCTTAAAATTTTTGTTTTTGTAAAAGGTACCCCATATTTTCAATTTTTGTGATATTTGGCCTTTTAATTTTGTCAAAAGTTACATTCAATTTATGCCTTCATTCCTGGCTCCGCCTTTGTTGATCATTATTAGCGATGAGGAGGATTACATTGTAAAATCAACCTAATAGTAAACTGTTGCCAAGTATTAGTAACTCATTCACGTTTTTACAAACATGGAACATGATAAGATGTGTCTCTCCCTCAGTTACACTATTCAATGAGAAAGGTTCCTTATTTAGATCATAATAGCATACTCTATATTTAAGTTTGTATAATATTTCCTGCAGGATGTAGGTCAGTCAATTCTAGAGAGCTACTCAAGGGTGATGGAGAGCTTAGCATTTAACATCAGGGCCAGGATCGATGACATCCTATATGTAGATGATGCAACAAAGCGATGTGTTGAAGCTGATTCAATCTCACTTTTCAGCAGAGGAGGTTTGGGCTGTCTTCCGATCCCCAAGTCCATATCCCCGAGTCCATCTATACAGAACAGCCCTTATGGCTCCCCATTTGCAACTCCTACTTTCTGCTCCTCCACTCCTCTGAATTGTAGCCCAGGAAGAGTACCACCTGCCTCTGTGAAGTTGGAAAAGCAACTCCAAGCCGATTTCGATAAGGTTTGTTCATATGTTGGAAATCTAAGTTCTAGAAGAGTTTCTGGAATCGTTCAGGGGCGGGATTGAGTCCTAATTTTCATTTCATTCAAGTTGTCGATGCCGTCTATAAGGTAACAAGGTAAGGGGATGTAGTTTTTCCTTTCTTTTTTGGGTTGGGGAAGGGGGTGTAAATTATAAGCACTAGAGATTGAATTGTTTTGTATCAAATCAACGAAGAAAGGATAATTTCTTTACATTTTTAATGCGCTTTGAGATGTCTCTAAAGTTGATGAGATTAGCGGAGTTGTGTTGGAGGCTCTCTGAAAGTGAAATCAAGCAAGTAATTAGATGCGTTACTTGCTTTCCCTCCATAACTCAATTTCGAAAAATGTCAATGAATTATTTACTAGATTTCGTACGTCAGAAATTATTTACTATTGCCATTCTGGTCCATAGATTATAGACTCCAAAATTTCTTCAAACAACCATATTTCTATAGAGGACCCCTTGTTCTATATAGAGTACAGACTCCAAAATTTCTTCAAACACCTAAAGTGAAGTTATGCTCCTAAACAAGATGCAATGAGAGAAGACAAGTGTCATGTTACATAATTGATGTAAAAAGTCTAATGTTTGTTTGTTGCGAGTCTAATGAAAAAAGTCTAATGTCATAGATACGTTTAGGTTGTTGTCAAGTTTTCAGGTGTTAAATGTAAATGTTCTGAAAGTAATATGTATGTCAAGCGAAGCAGATTAAACTCAATGGGTAAATTATTTGCAGTCTTATTCATTATGGATATTAGCAATTAAATAAGATATTTGAAAATAATATTATATGTATTTATTAATTTATTATATATACAAAGTCTAATATTTTAAGTTATATACTTAAAACAGTGATATAATCACGCTAGATGATATTTGAATTGCTTAAGGCCTAAGATATAAACTGTTTGTAGTTATAAGATTATCAAGATTTAACATTAATAATTTAAAAATGATCTTACAATAGGATATCTTCTTAATCAGTAAGATGTTTGTTCTCATGACTTCCGATATTAACAAATTTTAGGATAATTATATATGTATTTAATAGAAATTAAATTATCCGGACGAGATAATCTTAATAAATCTCAATAATAACAAAATTAAATATTAATGAGATTTATCTTGTAATTATCATATTAATTTATGAGTAATCAAGTAACGAAAGTGGTAATTTAAATTTTTTATTAAATATAATCCAAATTATGGTTTAAACTCGGAAACACAAAACAACCAAGATCAAATCATACAATATATATATATATCGAATTTATACTTGTTGAAAGTACAAAAAAATTACAGAAAACTTAAAATGCAGAGATTCTGCTTTTGCGTGCAACTGTGAAAAGGCGTTTATTTCCATGACACTCCCATAAATTTGGGTAAGAAGGGCTTTAAAGCTTCCCCATTTTGGGCTATTATCTTAGAAGAAAGGGATTTGCTCAAAAAGCATCTAGTTGTAATGAGAAGGCCATTGATATTTAGATGGATAAAAGGATCCCAGCTAGGGATTACCGTCCTCTAATCGCAGACTATTTCTACAAAAGTGGCTGATCTAATTGAAACGAGATAAAGAGCCTATAGACCTTGCTTTTCCATATAAAGAACCGATGCATATACAGGCATGTGATGTCATTCATCTACAAGTATACATTTTTTTGAGCTGAGAAAACAGAAAACCATGTACGTAACTAAAATTTCTGCTCTAGTTACTAAGGATATTGAGAAGCGAAACTCTTGTCGTAATTAAACGCCTAAAAAGTCGTTCTAATTTCTGTTCTAGATCTTGACTACACGACTCTAGTTTCTCCAGCTGACCTGTGATATTCTCCATGTTCTCAAATTTTCCAGCTTGTAAAGCATCATCCACCTCAGCAAATTCATTATCTGCTTCAACCATCTCTTTGACCCCAACTTTTTTGCTTTGAATTAGCTTATGAACTTTAGCCCAACCACTACTCTTTGCCTTTCCCTTTTGGCCAGAAATAACACACAACAAATATTCAAACACATTAAGACTCACAAATTCCACCTCTCTCAAAATGCTAACCAATGCCACTACATCAAATTCTTTGCCTGACAAAGAAAACGAGCATTTACTACTTCTAATGCTTTTAATATTCACCAACGCCTTTTGGGTTGCTCTCTTCACAACTCTTCTAGAGGCTAAGTATTTATTGACCTCATTTGCTTGCCCAAAAAGTACTTCACCACCACTGCTAGCCCGTGATCTTCTCCTTGTGATTGATTGAAGTTCACGTACACATTCCTTTGTGTGAATTATGGAATCTTTAGCTGCGCTACAAGTATCCAAGATTCTAAGGGATCCGTCTAGACGCTCGTCTACCCATTTCTCTTGTCGCTCTTGGACAAAAGCTTTTTGAGTGCGAGGCAAGAGAAGCAAGTTGTTTACACATTCGTGTAAATCATGGAGGCCACTTAGCTTGTGGGTTATAGTGGATGGTGAAAGCTGGCTAGTAGAGTTATGATCAAAAGCTCTTATTCTGCACAAATGCTCTTCGCATTGTAAAATCAATGGATGTGGTCTAGAAGGCAAGCTGTTGGAACGAGCATGATTGTTTGCTTTAGGGTTTGTAGGAGAGGAAGCCATATTTTCTCTTTCTCCGTTCTAGATTGAGGACAGAAAAATTAAAGGTGCTTAAAATTTGAAGTTGAATGAACAATATTGACTTAGATGTACTTCTTTTATAGCATGGGGTGGTTGAAAGGGAGACATTTGGAATCTCATCTACTTACAAAAATTTAATTTCATAACGTGATCCAAATTTGGATCTAAACAGCATAAAAGTTTCCAGCTCAGAAACCTAATCTCATTGACTTCATGTTATTAAATGACATGGGGGCGTCTTTCCATTAATTAACTCCATTCATGCAGGTGGGTACATTATCATTTAGTAGAAAAATTTGAATAGTTTTAAGAGTGAACAGATCATACTGCCTTTAATTTACTAGATTTAATCCCCTTAATATTAAAAAAAAAAACTATTATACACTCCTTAAAATTTATACAAACTAAATAAATCTCTCTATGATATAACTTTCTCATTATTTTAATTATAAAATAATGATTTAACAGCATAAAATAGGCATATAATATGCGTATAATTATACTTTAATCATTAATTTTTTTATTTTAAAACTAATTATTAAACTTTTTCAAATATTTTATTTTTAACTTTTTATTGATCATTAATTAAATTAATGTTATATGACTGTTTATAATGTTTAATTTTTTTTTAATTTTTTTTTTCATATTTTAGAAATTAAAGTTCGTACAATAGTAATATAAAAAACTGAATATAAAGATGAAGGATCTGGTTCGGCTGGGTTTGCGTACGTATTAGAAGACAAGAAGGTTGAATGACACATGCACACGCGTGGATATTGATATGAGCAATCTCCTCGATGCTCATGCTGTCTCCCAACGAACAGAAACCAGCTCACTGCTCTTTTAGTTTGAAGGCACTGAATCAATCTGAATCGTTAGTTGTATATATTTTAAGAATTATACAATTTGCCATATGGTGAGCACGAGTGGCGTTGACCAAGTGGACCAATAACATTAAAAGCGACATCTCTTATCATGCATGATGATGTCTCCATCTAGGTTTTTTTTTTTTTTTTTGTCGTCGTCATAGGGCTTCTATTATTTCCCTTTTCCCTTTTTCATCGTTATTTATTATTTATTCCCAACTACTTAATGTGTTTTCTCACATAACTCAATCGTTTATATGTCCATACAAATTGAAGATACGATCCTACACGTATCGATCCGATTTGAATCATCGCACCGAAAATATGAATAGTATCTACACACAAAATTAAGAGTGTAGGGATAGAATTTTGTATCCTTGAACGTCTTTCTAAAAGTTTCACAATAATCAAGATTTGATGTGGTAATCAAGATTTGTTGAGTAGTGCTTGCTGATTTAAGACAAAACTCAAATTGAACTTTGCCCACAAGATATTGACGAACAAAAATACGAAGAACACTCACTTTTACAATGAAGTTTATGAGTTTTCTTGTGAAGGGAACATTTGCCTGGACTTAAGGATCCTCACAAAATGACTCAAAATGAAAACTTCATTACGATTTATGAAAAAAGAGATGCTTATGTAAAAAAGAGGGAGAGAGAAGAAGGAAACCACCCTAACTTCAACGAAAAATTTGAACTTAAAATGAAAATTTATATAAAAAGAAAAATATATAATTTGAATATACAATTATATTGTTTACATGTATAGTAGTCTCAAAATAGCCTCAACTACTTGTTGTCACAAGATTAAGAGTAGGAGTATCATCATGATAGAGAAAGAAATTCTAAAATTGCTACAATAGCACTCTTCATTCTCCATTCTCCATTAATATATGTTTATTTTGTTAGTCTATATATAATCCACGAGTAAAAGTGAGATTAAAAAATTTCTCAAATAAAATCCGGAAAGATTGATTATACATAAATATTCAACGAGATCAATTCATCGATAATAAAATCTACCCTTCAATTATAAAGGGGTCATATTTTAGCCATTTTTCCAATTGTAACTCTTAAACTATGATTATGAGATTAAATTATTGGCTAAAAAGAAGTTATTAAAATACAATATAAGAGAAACTTGAGTGGAACTATTCTTTTAACTACAAACAGGAGGATGAAGTACTTTAAATATAAAAGAGATTCAGACTTTTTATTAAGAAAATTTACTCGATTCATTTTAAGTCATTTTGTCGAGCATGTTGTATGTTTATTAAATACATACCACATCAAAGGCATTATTAGACAAATAAAATATTTGAAACATTGAAAATATAATATATCCTTAACTCTAACAGATAATAAGAGTTCACCCTAAAGAATAACTCCCCTTAATGTAAACTTAGCCAGCCATAATTATAATTAGCAAAACAAAAAATAAAAAATCAATTGACATTAATTAGACATTCAAATTCAAATTAAGATGAAGAAATCTGATCATCAAAATTATGTCTTAATAACCCAATCAACATCAACAAATGTGAATTTATGAAACCGATAACTAATGTCATAACAATTTGAAAAAAAAAATAGAAAAAAAAGAGTTTTAAATAGATCATGAAGAATTCAAAATCATAGTGGATTCTCACCGGAACAAAGTAATTTTCATCCAAAGTTGTGGGTTTCTCACAATCCAAGAGACTATCTCTACTCAGAACTGTCCAAATTGGCCGAAAATCATTATCTTTTTTCTTCTTCTTTGATTCTTTTTTATGTTCCCTAAATTGCCTCTTCTTTTTTTTTTTTCATTTCTCTCGTTCTTTCTCTCTATACAAAGCCTTCAATTTTCTTCACCACTTCTTATAAATCCTCTAAGGGCATGTTTCGTTCAATTATTTGGTGATAATTTAATGATTTTTCATTTCATTCCATTATTTAATTCAATGACCGATTAAGTAAGAATGAAAAAACCATTCCCACTGAAATGAAAAAACATTTCTTCATTTACACCAAAACAAATATTTTTAATGGGAATCATTCTAACAACTTATTTATATAAGGTATTTTATGTATTTTTAAAATTTTATTATGTCAATATAGTAATTTTCAAAACTTCTTACACCTTATAATATTATATATTTTATTCTCATTCTTTGTGCAACCAAACATATATAAAAAAAAAATTATCTTTCTCATTCTCATTTTCATACACATTCTCATTAGGTAATCAAACAAAATGTGCCCTAAGTTCTTTCTTTTTTATTATTTCAATTCTCAATGAAAATTACCAATCTATCTCTGCAAGTAAAACATGATATTAGTGGCAAACAAATTAAATTAATATTTAGGAACTGGAATAAAGTCCGCTTTATTTTTTAAATCTAAATAACAATTAATTGTAAGTCCTAATGTTGCATTTTTCATGTATTTAAGCATTTAAAATCAATAATATTACACATTAAACGTACTCCTCAACTAGCTTTCTGCTAGTTTTTACCATTCAAGCGAATTAAGCACATAACTACAGCTTAAAACAACTCCAAATGAACAGATAAGTATGAATGTAGCTATGATAGTCGAAATTGTATGTGTTCGCACAATCAACAAATAAACAATCATATCAAAATTAATCCAAGAAGAACACTCCCAACATTTTATGTGTGTGTGATAAGCCAATCCATCATACCTTTGAGCCCAACGCATACAATTTCGAGTAATCACTCAAGCAAAGCATCAACTCCATTTTTTCAAGGTATGTGTATTTTTTTTTAACTGGTTAGGAGATTACTCATGGAGAATAGAAACTAATCATCAAGCATCCGGAAAAGATCAATATATATGAATAGTAGCAATGCAAACATTGATCTCATGATAAACACACAACCATTGGGACTCGACCCTTCTTACCACTAAGATCAAGAGACCAATACAAAGGGTTATAATGGGGCTTGGGTAAGGCTAAATATATATATTCAAAAGACGTCCAAATATAAGTAAGGACAATAATTTTCACACCTTTAATCACATTTCATGCTCATTTTTCTTCTTTTTCTATTACAAATATATATATATCTACATATATATATATAGTTTTTATTCCTTCTAAACATCGTACCTTCTCTTTCTTTTATTTTTTTTCTTATGGCTTTTGCCACTTTTTTTATTTTTTATTTTTATAATTATAAATAATTCCCACCTAACAATTACTAATTATCATCCTCATTTATACTTAAAAGTAGAAGATAGGGTTATATCTATGAATGCAAGCTCATCTCCAATGTGGAGTGGGTAAAACAAATCTAGGTTATGATTTTTTCTTTGCTCAAATGTCTTCTAATGAAAAGCAAAAAAAAAAAAAAATGATAAGGTTAGCTTGAAAAGCTCTAACTTCATCTTAAGTTGACCTTTATCATCTCTTAAGTATAATCAATCAGTAATTCACAAACTATATAATGATATCCCAGTGGAAGTAACAATGTCAAACAAGGGCAATGTGAGCAAGCCACCAATCCCTCAATGTGATCTAAGATCATCTCCAACGAGTGGGCACCCTCTTGGTGATCTTTTCTCCCTGTTCGTTTTCAATAACAGTAACCTAATACTTCTTAGGACCTACTTGAGTAGGACTTACCCACTTGCTGCCCCTAATGGGATAGATGATACATGCATCAAGCAATTTTAAAACCTCATTTTTAACAACCTCTTTCATATTAGGATTCAGCCTTCTTTGAGATTCCTTTGTAATGAAAATATTGAGAAAATGTTTAGGTTTCCGCGAACAAAGGCTGCTTCTTGAGTATGAGAGATGTGGATGATGAATGTAAAGAATAAATCTGAATAAAAATCTTGTGAATAATTTAATGATTTGTGAAGTTAACCATGAGTTTCTAGTGATGCATAATGCGGGATAACGATGGCTACAAGCTTGGAAGCCTATTTGAAATTCAGTTCTCTTGCTGAATATTGAAATTCTTAGTCGCCCAATTTATTATAATGCTTGTGGCATGTGGGAGATATACAATTTCAGCAACACTTTATTATGAATTTCGCAAGAGTTTCAAATGGTGTTTAAAAGGATCAAATGGACCCCTACATTGGATATGTTTTTCTGTCATTTTAATTCTTTTCATTTCCTCTTCACCTAGGATGGTTTACTTTACACTATTCAATATTGTTTCTACTTTGCATTTTCACAGTGAGAAAACTTTGTAGATACATATTTTCTTTGATGTGCTAAGTTATCGTTTGTCAATGAAGTTTGAACTCCACACATACTAAGTATAAAAAAGATCTACTAGTGAATGACTTTTTTATTTTGTCTTGATAAGAAGTGAATACTAGGATTATTCCTTCTTCTGCCCAAACTTCCATTGTATCAGAATGTGCCCCTCTTGGTCTTTCCATAAACTATGACTATTGCTAATTATTTTAAAGAATCTCTCGATATTAGTGAGTTGTATGGTTAGTTCTTTTGATTAGATCTTATGCTTATATAATTCCTTAAATCGTATAAAATTGTTAGTTTCATGTATGTTTTGTACTCAAAATTGTTTTAGCTGATATTTTGTTTTTCTTAGAACAACTTCACTGGATTGAATTCATAGTGATTGCAAGTTGGGCTGACACCAACTTCTTTGAGTGACGTCTGATAACATCTTCTTGAGCTTTCTTGGTTTTCCTTTACAATTACCACTCCTCCCTCAGTGAGGAACTTCATTGCTAAGTGCTTGGTTAAAATGATAGCCCCTAGGGAGTTGATAGAGGGACGACCCAGAATGATATTATACCCTGATAGGAAGTTGACGATCATGAAGTTTACCATGACCGTAGACCTTCGGGATCCCTCGCCTAGAGTCATCGGTAAGGTTATCCTTCCCTCTTAATATAGAGACTTCCCTGAGAATCCCATCATCGGAGTATTAAAAGGCTTCAAGTTTGCATTATTGATGCCCATCTTTCTAAAAACTGATAAGGACAAAACATCCACCATACTACTCGAGTGACCAGAACTTAGTGTATTAAAGTGGTTGAGACATTTGTTGAGATAACAAGGGCGTCATTGTTAGTGTATACAACCCCCTCCTCATCTAAGTGATTGAGAGTGATGTCTACTAATGCCTTATTTTGAAGGATCGCTGAAACGAAGAACAGTTCAGCCTGTGTTAGGCTCTTCAACCATTTACTTCTCTGCCAACCCGACTCTCCCCCCTTAGGTCCTCCCATAATCACCTTAATCTTCCTTGCTACGTTCTAATGCCTGAGGTTATTTCCCTACCCTCTCTCCTATCATTCCATCTTCCTCCAATCTAGTTTCCCCTTCTTTCTCTATTTACATACTCCCCTAGACTTCCCTCTTGGATCAATCTTTCAATCTCCCTCTTCAGATGCAAGCAATCCTCTGTCTTATGGCAATGATAAGTGTGGTATCTATAATAAACCCTTGCATCTCACTAGGCCGGTGCACTTTTTAACGACTCCGGAGCTTTAAATAAGTTATTATTTCTAAAGCGGTTGTAGATCACGTCAATTCCTGCTACGAGAGGTGTAAAAGTGTCCCTGAAGAGGAGTGCCATTGTTTTCTTCTCTGAGATTTTTCTTTCGTCTTCCCTCCTTTTTCTATCCTCCCTCAATTCACCTTTTCCCCTCCTCTCTTTTCCTTAGTCCCCTTACTACTGTCCCCTCTTTCTCCCTAACTCCTTAACTGGGTTATAAGGATCTCGTCAGCTACTCCTATTCTCTTTGCCTCTAGTAAGGCTTCAACATATAAACCAAAACGCTTCTTTCCGAACAGGTTGATAAGCTTTTTTTTTTTGGCATGCCCCAAGAAAGCATGCAAAACCCCTTTTTCTCCAGATCGGTCTATCTTCTTCGAAGCTTGGTTGAACCATTCTACATGGTCTAAAACATTTCCTCTCGAGTTATGCCTTATAGTATAAAGACTCATGAAGGGAAGTCTTGTGTTAGTCGCTCCTCAGAAGTTTGACACAAATAACTTCTTCAGCTCATCGAATGTGTCAATAGAGCTTGACGCGAGGGAACTATACCAATCACTAGCAGAATCTGTCAGCATGATATAAAAACATTGGCACATCAGCTCATCCGACATGGCATTCATCCGCATGTAGATTTTGTACGAGTTGACGTGGTCCCGAAGATCCTTTATCCCATCGTACATTAGGGTTAAGAGCCCTAAACTTCTTTGGCAATTGCACATTTTGGACTCTCTCAGTAAACGAACTCTCTGGCTCGTCCATACACAATATGGTGCCTTTTACTACTGCCTCCAACTCTTTCATTCGCTTAGTTAGCTCTTAGATAACTTTTGTTTGTCCTGATGGCAGCTTAGTTCTTTTCATGGGGAGCCGCGTGTCCTTCAGTACCTCCGAGGGGTTCAGATTCCAAACAGTATTTATTGAATCTCCCAACTCTCCCAACGTCGCTACGGTCCTCAAACAGTACCCCGATGTTCTCCCATAAAGGGGCGCACACCCCTACTTCATGGTTTCTCTCTTCCCTCCAACCTTATTTCTACCCTTATTTTGGCGACTTTTGTTTTTATGGAACATTCCACCACTTAGACTCGCCGAACACATTATTATCATTATTATGTAATTTATGTCAGATAATTTTATTCAAATGAATAATTCCAAACAAATGTGATGCACTCTAAATCGATAACCAAGAAAGCACTGAACACGGATGTCATACTGCGGAGTTATGCAAAGGCAACCATCTTTCAACTTATTATATAATTAGATAAATTTTTAAAAAAAATTAAAAATTAAAAAAAACTTTTAGAAACTAGTTTATACTCCCAAGAAAACAAAAAACAAAAAGAGAGATATCTGGGTTGGATTTGGGGAAACAAAATGGAGATTAGAAATCCGATAAAAGTAAATAAAATGGATCAAATAGTAGAGAAACTATGGAGGAGGGGGAAAGATAAATATATGGAGATAAAATTAAAACATAAATTGACAGAAATGTATAAAGACGTTGTTTAGGAAGCTAATCCACTTCACTTCACTCTATAATAGTCCGAGTTAATGTGTTGCATAGTCGTTGAATTGAAAAATCTGCACCAACAAACAAATGAAAGATCAAGAGTAAGTGAGAAACGTCTAAAATAAGCACAAGAGCTAGTATTTGTGGAGAAATGAAAAAAATAATAATTAACCCGAGTTTTGTAAAGTTTGCTTACTTGTAAACGTTCATTCCATTCAAATGCATAAAAGAGACCCCCTTATCAACTGTATATATATCACCTCAGATTGCATACACTTGCAAAGTGAGAGGGATGAAGAGACGAGCAATCTAAACTAAATTTCTTACATTTCCAAAAGAACAAAAAATAAAAATAAAAACACAATAAAAAAAAATTGCTGATACATACAAAAGATTCATTCACATTACAGGGAGGTTTTCAGAAGAATATGTCGGTTTGCTTTGACTGAGCTTTAAGATCCTTCAATTTCTTCAATATGTTTGTGAAGTAATCCTGCAAATATTTCTCTAGGGAAACTATATCTTTCGCATCCACCCCAAGCTGACTATATGTTTCATTCATTGGAACAGAGAAAACAGTGTCGCTCGTAAGAACCTACGTATGTTACCATGTAAAAGGATGTTAGCTCACAATTGTTGCAGCAAGATGTTGTATATATAGACAAGACATGCAATGCTGAGAAACAATGCTAGCAAAACAAACCCTTATTGGCTAGAAACCATAAAGGAAAAAGCATAGAGGATTACCTCTGACAATGCTAATCTATCAGCAACATCATTAGTCCATTCAAAAAGCCGAGTCAGCTGGCGAGCGAGTCTCAATACAGAGACTGGGACTGTGGTGACATTTGCATCTTGCCCAGCAAGCCTCTCGCATAATGTTATCACCTGAAACCAAAATTCAAAAGGCTTTAGACTCTTATTGCCTCATTTAGGCAACAGTGATTAAAGCTCGCATAAGGGCAAGGTAATTCTACAGATTGAATCTTGCTCAATAAAAAGGAAAGGGATAATACAGACAAGTTTGAGGCCATAAGAAAAGAACTCTTTCTTCAGGCACTCACCACTTACATTTAAGTACAAAGAGCTGAATTACAAGCAAATGACAAAAGTAATAAAATGAGTGGGAACAATCTACTTTCACTTCCTTTCTATGCACCATGGGTAAAGGCTAAATAGGGTATACGAAGAAAATTTAATCTTAATAGTACAGGCCTTATGGTTTTTTATTTTCCGGGTGAATCGTCTGAGAAAGAGAAGATCAAAGGAAAAATAATCTTGATTACCTCTTGAGTCGTCCAAGCACGAGGGCCAGCAAATGTCAGAAGCTTTCCATTAATGTTTTCATTGCGTATAGCTATAAATGTCAACCGTGCTACATCCTATTATTAGTGAAGAAATAATTTGAGATACTGAAATACTATAAATGAATATAGAATGGGGCAGAAATCATGAATGAAGAAAGAATACACATGATTAACCTGTGTGTCCATGTAAGCTATTCGTGTAGGGGCATCTGTTCCCCATACAGATTTCTCTTCTAGTATAGGTACTGCATACTGCCCAATCAGTCCCTGCATGAAAACAGTTCCACTTGTTATGACCATAAATGAATATCAAAGCCCAGGACCAAAGATACATAAAAGCAGTTGACACTTTTCTGGTAACCATGTCCACCAGTAAGTCTATTTTAAGCAATATACCGATCCTGCTTCTAGATGTGTAGACTGGTTGGTGGTTCATATATACATTTTCAATCAAAGAACCCTTTTCAAGTTTTCATAACAAGCTCCGTCAAATAATATCCAGAATCTGTGGTGACCATTTTTCTTGACTTTTATGTTTTCAATTGTTTATTTAATACTTTGATGGAAAAGGGGGATTATAAGGGATCGTCACATCAACTAGAGGTCCTCTATAGTCTGTAGCATTGAAAAAACCACATAGCAAAAAGACAAAAATCTACTAGCAGGAAGCAGCGGCTGCATAATGGAAAAGATGATCACTACCTGCATGAAACCACATAACCGTATTACGACGTGAGTCAGACCCGACTCTTTAAGAAACTTCTCAGTGCAATATTTAATCTCCATAAGTGGAACTTCGGGATGCTTGTCACAGTTATGGATGGAATAGAAAACATACTTCTGGACTCCCATTGCTTTAGCACACTGTATCAGAGCAACTTTTCCTTCCCAATCTACCTAAACAAAAGACATGAATTAGACAAAAGGCCAAAGAATCCATTACAACACAACTTCTCCAGTAAATACTCTCTTATGTTTCTTCCTACATGTCCAAGCAGTTCAAATTTATTCTCTCTTTGAAAGCTGGTTTGATAAGAGGATTACCGTCTTGATAGGCTCCTCAGGCCGGCCTGTAGCACAATCGATAACCGTGTGAACACCGACCAGTGTTGCCGGTATAGTTTCTGGTTTACTCAGATCAGCCTGCCCAAAAAAAAAGTACAAAACTTCTAAATTTTCTAAACCTAATCAATCGACAGGAGTATAATCGAAAATTGACGCAGTATTCACACATTGACGACAGTAGCGCCCCAATCTCGAAGAAAATCAGCAGGAGCAGGACGAGGCCTAACAAGGCACCTGACATCGTAGCCTTCGTCCAAAGCTCGCCGGACCACCTGCCTACCTAGAGTGCCAGTCGCACCGACCACTAGTATGCTCGTTGCCCTAATCGGAGTTCCTGGCGCTAGATTTACAGCTCCTGCTGTCTGAGCCGTGCACTTTACCAGCGGTATCGTATATGACCTCCCTGCAATATAGCGATTTGTTTACAGGAGAACGAGGTAGAAGGAGAAGGAGTAGAAGAAGAAGCAGAGTAGTATGCTAACCGGAACAAGATGAACCAGACGGAGAGGTTGGTGAAGAATGCGAAGGAATGACAGCATCAGGTGCTATGGCGCGGCGGGAAGAGAGTGGTCTGTGGCGGTGGTGGTGGTGGGGGAATTTGCCAGGTGTCGCCAGCTGGGTGGGGAGTCTCAGAGCCATTTTTCTTTTCCTTTTTTTTTCCTAATTATTATTATTATTATTTTTTCTGAGTATGTCTGATACAGGGGAAGAAAGAGGAGGGAAGGGGACGAAGGAGAACCGGAGGAGGAATAACAGATGAGCATGGTGCCACGTCGTTCTCAGAAGTGGATTACGATCTATCTGACGTGGTCAAGTTAGACCTTCCGAGTTTCGAGCTGTGAGATTTTCTGGCTCCCTGGGTCTCTCTATGTGGATATTTTTTTTATTTTTCTCGGGTCAACGAATCGGTGGACTTGGTTTTCTCTTCTCCGGAAAGGAATTGAACCGAGCCCATGAAGAAAAAAAGGAAACTTCATTAGTTTGTTTTACGCATGACGAAAATTTAGAAGTATTGGGGCCAAAAATAGAATTAAGCACAAAATGGTGCAGTCTGACCAAGACTGTCAGAGTACCGTATTCCATGATTACAGAGTATTTTGGATCCCAACTCTGTGGGTGTGCTTTTTATTTTTTACATCTGAAAAAATAATTTTTATAATCATAAAAAAAATTTAGGAGACAGAAGAATCGATTTTTGAGATGCAAAATTACTTAGGAAAAACTTCAGGAAAAATCAAATTTTTAGATGCAAGCCTATTTAGTATATACAATATTGAGGTGGATTTCTATCCTATTAAAGAAATCCAAAATTATCATCGTAATTTAAAATTAGATGGATCTATAAAGATAAATTACTTTTTCCTTTCACTTATAATAAGTGTCCATGTGATTAATTGACCTTTCATATTTAAATAATGTTTCCTATAAAATTGAATTTTTACCTCTTTCTTTCTTATGTTTCCCCTTCCTCCAACTTCTTACTCCCTTGTTCTCTCTCGTTTAAAAAATTATGGTGAAGCTCCTATTTTCATGGCTATTCTCTGCTCAGGTATTTTTTCTAGCGCAATTCTGTCAAATTCCGTCGCTTCCACAACTTCTTCTCACCGCGTGCTATGTCTGAAAAAACTAGTAAGCCCTCATCCCCTTTCTCTCTTTTGTCCATATTGTTTTTGGCGCATCTTAGAAGTGTTCGTAAACGTCGTGATATTATATGAATTCTTACTTTTAATCCAAAAATGGTATGCTTGTTTAGATTCTAGGGTTTACTGCCCTTATGGCATCTCTTTGTCTTCCTAGATTAGGATTGTTGCTGATTCTAGGGTTTTCAATGTACTCGAGATGGCATCTCGTGATATATAGGAACATGATGTATATATGTAGACATGATGCATTCTTAGAAAATGAAAAATTGAATCTCATGATATTGATTAAGCATGTATGAAGCCTTGATGAGATCAAATAAATTAAAATCTCTTCTTGATAATATTAAACTTGTAAGCCATGTAAGAAATTCTTACATAGTGTCTTCCAATGCATTACAATTAAATCAATGTTAATTATTTATTTAATTAGCTATGGACACATCAAGGTTAATAGTTAGTTAATATGTGGGTTAAGTTTCCAATTAAATGCATAATACGCAAGTGATCGCAATATTCCAACTATATTTGGCTTTGGACACATGGGGAGTATAAGTTTGAGTAGTTGTTATGTCTCACGAACGCTTTGGGCTAAGCTTAACTAGCAATATATGATTGGCTACAGACACGAGGGACCATGTTCTTCTAAAGACAGAAGATGAGTTATATGAGATATAACTACAAAAGTTGTTTCGTTACCTTGCATGATTATTATGGTTGGCTACGGACACGTGAAACCATAATATTCATGTTGAAGTCCTCTACCTACTCAGGAAAAGAGTTTATCCCAATTCACATAAAAGGGTAAATGTGAATTGTAGAAAAATAGTGGGAGTTAAACTAGAATTAAAAAGTCTTTTAATTTTAGTAAAAGTCTATAATTTCGCAAAATACTTACATTGTGTGTTTGTTTATTTTTCTTTTTATGAAAATATTCGTCAATATCATGTTTAAAATGAATAAGTTAGTGGGGACTAATTTTAGGGATTTGTATAAGCAACTGAGAAAAGTTCTCAAATGAACACCTTACTCATATATTGGATATGGGAGTGGTGAAAGCTCCTTCTTGCGAACATACTAGTACCAAGAAGAGGAAATCTTGGACCAAGTGGTTGGAAGAAGATGACAAAGTGTATAACATTATGTTAGCATCTATGTCTAACGAGCTTTAAATCATATACAATGGAATTTATGTCGTGAATATCATGAAACACCTAAATGAGATTTTGGTGTAGTCATGTTTTTGGTGAGAGGTATGAGGCCTCAAAAGTATTAGTTCGTATGAGGATGGAAGAAAATACACCTGTTGAAGAACATGTATTGAAAATGATATGTACTTGGAGAGACTAGATTGTCTAGATTATGATGTGGATCCTAATTATATAATAGTATAATCATCTAATCACTCCTAGATTCTTACTCACCCTTTATCTTACAATATCACATGAATTAGATGGATACTTTTGTGCATAGTCTACTTGACTTGTTGAAGCAATTTGAAGTCCAAATAAAAGGGACTAAGGATGAAGCATAATATGCATGGAATGAGCTTTTTGAGTTTGAGAAACTTAATATGAGAAAAGGAGTAAGGATGGAAAGTGTTTCCATTGTGGCAATATTGGACATTAGAAGAGGAATTATGAAGTCTACTTAGCATTCCTTCCACTGAAACATATCGATTTTCAAGTATGTACATGATTCAAGATGATATCCTATCAAGTTTTATTTCTACTTGAGTATTAGATACCAGATATTGTTCTCACATTTATATTAATATGCACAACTTAAAAAGTAGAAGGGTCATGATCCCTTTGATCGGAATGATAAGATAACAAACCTAATGGCTTCCCCTATACGAAAAAGAGGATGAAGAAAGTCTCGATGAGGTTCCCTTTACATCAACATCTTAGAGACATGTCTTGATAAGGAAAGTTCTAGTTTATATGATATGTTTGAATTATTCTTTAGTGTTCAATTTCCTTTTTATCATTTTTAAAATTGTCATTTATATTTATTAGTTGTTTTACTCAATATATTTTGTACCGAAAAATATTAAAACTTTTTTAATTTTCTGTATCGCTTCAATTATTTTCTCATTTCTAAACTCTTACATAAATTATTATTTTATCTCTTACATTATTTACCTACATTTTTTTTAATTTTTTACGTCATTTATAAAATTTATTTAAATTAATTTCTTAAAAATATTTTTATATTTTTAACACATTCGCACTTTACCATATCAGTTAGCCTATCACATTAGAATTAGAATGACTGGCGATTCTCCCTTCGCAACCGGCCGCTGGCTGACACCGTAGAAATTGGTGTCATCAAGTCCAAATCACAAATTTTGAGAAAAAGAAAATGTTTTCCAGTATTCTAAACACGATCTCACCCTTTTTAACAATGTTAATATTTAATTTTTCAACCCCAGCTTCATTTTTCACGATTTCCTTTTCCTCTCTCCTCCATCAGAATCTTCGAGCCCTCTGCGCGAGATCTCCTTCCGCTTCATGCTTCATGCTTCATGCTTCATGCTTCATGCTTCATGCTTGCTTTCATTTTCATCTCCTTCATATCAAATCAAGGTCACTGAAATCTCCTTCATCGGAAGCTCACTTTCATCTCCTTCATCTGCTCCAAGCTTCGGGCTTCGCGACTTTCAAGTTTCAAGCTCACTTTCAACTCAAACTTCGAGCTGATGAGGTAACTTGTATATTCCCCAAATAATTCCTCAAATCTTTTCCAAGTGTACGCTTGCATGTGTCAATTGGTAATTGGCCCGCAGGCACATTTAATAAATATTAATTTTCAATAGATATTCTAAATTGAAAGCCTTATATTAAATGAAATATATCAAATAAGTTTCTTAATATTCACAATAAAAAAGATTGTTTCATATAAATAATATCATAATCGATCTACCTGAATAAGTTTAGGAGAGGGTTTATAGGGTCTGTAAACTTCCGGCTAAACGAGCGATTTCTGAAATGGTTAAAAGAAAGAGGTGAAGTGTGAGACCCTTAAAACATTTTGATTACAATACAATTCAGGGATTGGCGCGCGATTTAGGGGACTTCTTTGGCAAACATAGGATTAAGGAGAAGTGGTCTGAATCTGAATAATACAAAGCAGATTGCTGCAAATATGAGGAGATATCCTAAAGACATCATGCTTGAGTAGCTTCAAACGAGGGGCGCATGAGTCCCCTCCATGTCCCATCTAACTCGGGGATGGAGGCTGGTTTGACCGAAAATAAGCAACTCCCAGTATTAATGATTCGAGCAAGGCCAACTGCCATGATTAATTTATTAAAAGAGATAAGACTGACAAATCGGACAATTTCGAGTTCACAAAGGTCATCGAGATCAACTCAAATCATCCTAGCCGGCCCAAGCCAACCCGTGACCAGTGACCAGAGACCACCATAACGCTAGTAAGCAATATGCTTTGTTTATACAAAATATCAGCCTTTATCCTTGATTAACTGACTAATTGCAATATGTAACACAGTCTTGGAGTGAAACAATCATTTATTTTCCACAAGCTTTATTGATGAAACAGGATACAAGTGTACAGCAATACACTGGTAAAAAAAGAGTTCCTCTACATGAAAAGCTCTTATAATCACCGTGAACAAAACTAACAATAGAAGAAAGAAACAGAGAATCTCTCCTTGAAGAAGAAGAAGAGTAGTTTTACCTTATTACTAGGAAAGAAAGAAACCGGAGAAGAGTGTCAGGTGAAGAGTAAATGTGAAAAGCAAGCTCCAGCACACACCCTGCGAACCCATCTTCCGAGCATTGTTTCCGGAAACTGTTTTCCAGCAAAGAGAGTGAATCAGTTTATTTGGAAACTGTTGTTTACTTTCTTAAGCAAGCCATTTTATATATTTGAGATGAGGATTTTTTTGATAGACTTCGTGTACCGTAAACTGAATAATCACAAGCATATATAACAGATATGTGTTTTTTTTTATGAGTCGATGTATGATAAACACGGTCTATCCAAATATTTCTCGACAAAAATCTGTTAACTATCTCTAACTCAGATCAAGGAGATGCCATGTTTAATAGAGAGAGGAATCATTTTTTTTTACTCACTTTCAAATATATTTTTAGCTTTTCTCTATCTTACGTATCATTTTCTCATCAATCCATTAAAACTGCAAGTTTTGAATAGCTAGGAGCTGGACTCACCTGGACAAGTGGATAAAGTGGAAAGCTCAGTGAAGATGGTTTGATTAGAGTAACCAGCATAAGCACAGGTTGTAGTATTACAACCAGAAGTAGTTGTGTTGCTAAGATACAAACTGCTCGCAGCAGCACATTGCGTGGTAGGGCATGTTGTCCAGTTGGAAGCATTAGACGGTTTCACTTGCGACGGCTCACACTTTAGTCTGAAAAATCAGAGTAAGAATGTCACACAACTTCATAGCCTTCCAAGCTTCCATTATTTCTAAAATTCAGTTTAAACTCACAAACTGCAGAATATAGTCACAACTAGCTTGATCTTAAAATTAGACTATAGTATCTCAGGTTCCGATAAAATATCATAGTTTCATTGTTCAAAAACTTCATTTTCAGTTTGCAATTAAAAAACATATTAGGGTTAGACTCTTGTTTAGAACTCTAATCGGAATACGAAATGCTCAGTTCAAAAAAAAAAAAAAAAAAAAAATTACTTACGTCCAGTTGTTGGCAGCGTCACAAGTGCACTTCACACAGTTGTTGGCAGTGTATACATAACTGCCGTTACTCACTAGCAAAGGATAGTCTAATGAGTCTTGTCTTACTGCTGATGTGCAAACTGCAGTTTCATTTCAGAACATAATTTGTATTTTTAGTCACTACATCCTCAAATAACCACATTCACTTATTGAAGAAACAGAAAAAATAAATAATAATAATTAAAAAAAATGTCATGTTAAGTTTCAGAATTTGCGCAAATCTTAAAGATGCATTTCAGATCACATAAACTATGGGGAATATAGAATTTACTTCAAAGTTTTTCATTAATTAATTGGAAATTAATTTTTATAAAAGGAGTAATTCGTAGTTTTTAAAATTTATGAGGGGTAAATCCTTGTTTTCCTAAAGTTCATGGGCTACGAAAAGAAGAAATATCAAACCAATCGTAAAAGATATACAAGTGGATGCCAATGCATTTCTTTCATTCATTATCTCACTTCAGATTCTCTCTCCTCGACTCCCTCTCACATGTTCAGTTAACATTTCAAATCAAAGAAGCCACCAATAATATAATAATAAATAATCAAAACACCAGAAACGGTTCTTATTGATTCTGAGTTCTGACAGTAATTATTACTACACCAGAAAAAGCCTCAAAAATTGTGGGCTATTTGGTTTTAGCCATAAATTCAGCAAAAGTGGATCCACCTTCCTCAGTCGATACGATATACGCACAATTATGCACACGGAATTAATTAATAAATAAATTAATGAAAAAAAAGTAAAAAGAAGTTAACAAACACCTTTCAGAGGAACATCAAGCACTTGTTGAGCTTTAAGAGTACTATCACTGACGTTGCCATTAAGCTCCGCTAATATGCTCTCAGACACATTAAACTTGCTTGCAATCCCCGCCACGGTGCTGCCACCCGGCACTACATATCCATAATGGACGACTCTACTTCCCTCCACTTCGTCGCAGCTACAGGGAAGTGGGATCCACAGCGTCTTCCCAGCGGGGATCTGATCAGGATTAGGAATCCCATTAACGGCTGCGATCTCTTGGTACGAAACCAGTCTAGAGAAAATATCCACCGCAATGTGATCCAGATCGTCGCCTGTTTGGACCGTGTAGTTCGGGCGCCTGTAGGAGATTCCCTTGCCATTAGAGCAAAGGCAGGGGAAAGGGATTTTGATTGTCTGCGACGCGGTTAAATTGTTAGTGGGTAGGGTCGAGGGAGGGAAGCTGTTGGCTCCGAGGAGAGTGCGGAAGTTTTTTACTTGGAAGAGGGTTTGGATGGAGGAGAGGCTGGTCGTGTTTGGAAGCGTGTAGTCGATCAGGGCGTGACACGTTATGTTTGACGTGCATTTGAATCCTGGAGATGTTTGAGCCGTTGATGTGGCGGCTATGGTGAAGAGTATAAGTAGTGTGAGAGGAAGAAAACTAAAACCCATTGAGAGAAAACGGAAAAGGAAGGAACGGAGCAAGCAGAAATGGGAGAGAAGAGATATGAAAAGAGGCAAGGGCAAGGAGAAAGTGGGGAAGTATTCTGGATGAGTTGAGTTTGAAATTTAACGCACACGAAGTCTCGGTCTATGTTTTTTTTTTTTTTTTTCGTCGTTGACGGTAAGAGACATGAGACCTGCTCAAAGACGTCAGTCCTTGGAAATGTGTTCAATGTTTTGAATTTTCAAATATATATTTTTTTATTTGTATAATTACAGACGATGTGATTCTTCTAAGAAGAGAGTGTGATACTACTGACATACTGTGTTTTTTTTATTCAGGATGGATTCAATTAATAACTTTGATTGATACTGGACTATATGATTGTTTTTTTTTTTTTTTTTGTTAAATTAGTGGAAAACTAGATTCCATGAAATCGAGTGAAATATTATATTTAGGCGTAAAAACGATCGAGTTCTGAAATATTATATTCCAATTCTTAGAGAAGACCAAAAACTCAAAAAGTCAATAAAACAGTTGAAGAAGAAGAATAACTGTGATGTATATTGGACAAAGAGATTGGATTGTTATAAGATGGTGTTATTAAATTATATATTTCTAAATTTATATGATCCATTGCATATTAATTTAGAATATCTACTTACAAAATTAATTCATGGTGAAAGGATTATTTGATAACGGCATAGGACCCGCAAGATATGGATCAGGAGGATCAAGGCATTTTTGTTTTTTAAGAGTAAGAGGTAATAGTAAAAGGGCGAGTGAGCACAAAGAAAGAAAAGTAATATTTTTTATTTTTATTTTTAAGGTTCCAACTAGTTTTGATCAATAGGTTATTTGGAGGTTTATTAATGATTTAATTGAGCTAAAACTTAGTCGGCATATTAACGACATAGAAACTTACAATCTAAATGGTGGAGGTCGGTTTGGGGTTCTCTATCAGCAAAAATGTTAGTTATTATTAATCCGTCATTCTTGGTGAAATTTTTCCCATTTTTTTGTAGTAGTTATTTGCTTTCTAAGATTAATTAATCTTAAGTTGATATTATGTATTATTGTGATAGTGGAAATTTTGGATGTATTATAGTCCCGTAGTTTTTACTCCTCGTATTGAGAGGTTTTCCACGTTACAAATTTTTTATGTTATTGTGCTTGTAGTGTGATGATTATTTTCTCTATTTATTTGATTCCTATTAGGTTCACACAAGAATGGATAAATTATCTAGAGCGAAAAGGTGTTTTATCCCAACAAAGTGATACCATAACTAGGTTTGGTATTCTAATTATTTATGTATCTTGTGTTGGACAATGGAAACTAATACAAGTAAGATGGTTACTCTGAATGATTTAAATTACCAAGTTTAGAAAGCCAAAATGGAGGATCTTTTATATGTAAAGGATTATTATATGTTAGTATTTTTGATTGAAAAACCAAAAGATAAAACTGATGAAGGATTGACTTTATTTCACTATCATGTGTGTGGGTATATCTAGCAATGGGTAGATCATGATACTTTGAACCATGTCATTAGAGAAACACATGTATGTTCTTTGTGAAAAATCTTGAGAAATTATATGATAGAAAAAAATGAAAAGTATAAATTATATATGATAAAACAGATGATAATGTTAGTGGATCGTACTAGCAACTCACCTCTAACTATTTTCAAATGGATAAAAACTCTCAAGGTTTTATCTAACTTCCATCTCTACTCATGAAATCTTAGCTTGGAGAAAGGGAAATAATGATGTTTTCTTAGATAGTTTGAGATAAAATAATTTTCTCTCTCTTCCTCTCTCAATGTAGCCGCCCAAGTATGTTATGAACCTTTACGGCCTTTGTGTTCCCTTTTATAAGGGACATGCTCTTGGGCCAAGACCAAGTTGGGCCTCTAAGGTGCAATTTCCTCTTAACTTGTGTTCGGATTTCTAAAAATCCATTTTAACTTCTATTTTTTGAAAATTAAAATAAATTTTATTATTTCAAATTAATGTCCAATTTTATCTAGTAAAATATAAAATTTAATTTGGGTCTTTCAATATAGGCTTAGTATGACCTATTAATACTTTAATGATCAACCATATTTTCTTTTGACCCAAAAAATATTCTTTGACTTTAAATTCATTAAATTTCTATTTAATAAATTTATCTTGTCAACTTAATATTCTTCTAATTTATTATTTAATTTCAAATTAAATCTAAATCACACTTTCGGCATGTTAGTAGTGTGGGTCCGACTTGGACTTAACAAATTAAACTAATTAATGATTTTACTTATTAGATCAAGTTCACTATGAACAAGTCAAAATCTCTCTAATTTAGAATTCAACTGAGAAATCATTGTCTTTCATGTGTGTGACTGTATAAGTGTTGTAAATCGACGGTTCACAATCATGCAACGGAAGCGAACAATCGCTCCTAGTGTATAACAAAAATTTTCTAAAAATGTTTTTGCAATCCTTTATATACATATAAATTAATATACATCGATCGTCGAGACTCATACCACGATCTTCCAAGTCGATTCTCAATACAATAGGATGTGTGTGAGCATGTAGAGATGACAAAGTTTTCTTTTTATTTTTCTCTCAGAAAAATTTCTACCAAAAAAAAAACTTCTTAGAAAAAAAATCTTTAATTTAATTAGGATGAGATGTATTCATAGAACTCCATTATGAGTTTTGATTAATTTAAACTCTTTAAATTAATTGAATTAATAATTCAAAGATGATCATTAAATGATATATTTGATACGATTAAATCTTTTCAAATCCTATTTAAAATAAAGTTTTAATCTATTTAAAAATATATTTAATAAGATTAAATCTAATTTAAAATAAAATTATATCATATCAGCTTTTAATAATATGTTTGATTTAGTCAAACCTATTTAAATCTTATTTAAAATAGAATATCATCTATTTTTTATTTAAATTTTAAATTAGTTTCTTAAATTAATCTAAATTTGACTTTACTTAATTTTAACATTAAATTAATATCTCATATCAATTTAATATTTTACATAACATATTCAATTCAAAATCAAATATATTAATTCCGAATTTCACATTTAAATACATTTTTTAATTAATTAATTAACACTAAGTATCTCATAATTACGAATTTTCCCTAGAAAACTATTTTCTTGCAAATAAGTCATTTTCAACCTTTGTCATTCTTATCCTATACAGTGTTTTATAGAGGCGACCTAGGGATTATGGACCTATAATTTCAAGCTTCAATAAATTAGATTATTGATCAAACTCTTTAATATAATAAATCTAATTTATTAATCTAAATATTATTCCACTAAAAATATGGGATTGCACTCTTACAATTATAGAACATATTTATTGAGTAATATCTAGCAGTCCATTGATATAATAATTTCATGCATTCAATCCTCCAAAAATTAATTCATAATTAGAACTGGTCAAAATTACCATTTTATTCCTCTACTTATCTCTTTATCTTTAAGTATCATTAATTCACTAGTGAACGATCATTTTATATTTGATTATAAATTTGAGCTCAAAACCATTCAGTTTCAGAATTAACTTTTAAAGGAACTAATATACAATCTTATATGAAGAAAGTTTGGATTCCATATCTATAAATCATGTTCTCAGCCACTTATCGCAATGAATCTCCAAAACACAAGTCTTTAGCCTATCCAAACAAACCATGACAAGTAAATCAAAAAATCTAGTTGACATAAACAAGAGTTCATGACTACTCAAGATTATGATTGATCTGCATATGATCATCTATTGATATGAATTTAATTCCTTATGGTAAACAATATTTCAATAAAAAATTAATTTATATCGACTTCTATCCTATATAATCTAATTATATAAGGCATCTCCACTAAGATGTGATCCATATCTAGATCACATACATTCATAATGCTAGTGGAGCGTACTAGCAACCACTATATTAAAGATTTCATACTTTAATATGTTGCGGACAATTTAAGTCATTATCTATAATCTTAATCCTCTCGTAATAATACAAGATTATAGTCACATAAACGAATTCAGAATTTTTTGATATTTATTCGTAGTATTCGATAATAATACATTCATAACAGTTATATAGAAAAATGTCACTTTTATTAATTTCATTAAAACAATACTTATTATATGCTTTCAGAGCACCATGCCCAATAATAAGTTCTACATTACGTTGATATGTGGACCCCAAAACAACTTATAGGTTTTATCCATTCTAATAAATTGACCATTTGAACTTTAAAAATACTTTCGAGTCAAACAGTTAATATGATCATCCTCTATGACTAATTGGATCAAACCATCAGATTCACATTGGCCTCTATCAAGGTATGTAGGTCATCCATGTAATGAGAACTATGAGGAACCTCAACAAGAATAATAAATGACTTATCATACTAGATTAATTCTTCCATCTATTTATGGTTCCAGATAATCCTAGGGCATGGTTAACTATTAAAACGTAATAGCTTATTATTATGAATCATATGATCACTTATGCAACTAGATAATGGATTTATAGAAACTATTTTCATATCATACTACTTTGTGCAAAGATTTTCTTCATTACATAAAACATATCATTCTCGGAACCCTTTTCACATTATATAGAGGTGATAGATCTCATCTTATCACCCTACAAATTTTATGTATGAAAATAAATGCCTAATGGTTTATCCTTTAGTAACCATTGGCTAGGGTCACGTTGGATGATATCAAAGCATAATATCTCATATGTAAGTCCTCTGGTGATCTCAGGTCTGAGTATCACAAGTACCATAATCACGAGGCAAAACTCAATAATAATTAATATTATTACCAATAAGATTTTTCAAGTGATAATGTTCAGTGATTAAGTCTATACTAATAACTTACGTGCCTATCTCGGTATTCACCAATAGCAAGGATTATGAGAACATCACTCTTATATTGAAGATGCTAGCGCATGTAAACTAATCTATGAATTATCATTATTCAATTATGGCAATCTTATGATAATGAATAATTTGGATCTTAGACTTAAGGTAACTTAGATCACATCAAGCATGATCTTCATCATGATTTCAATTGCTATTTCCAACCTAATAATATCATGACTGATTATTATATGCTCTATTAAATGCTATGCATTCAATTATATTGATAATTCATTAATATAATTCGAGATTGATTGTCATAAGTATTTGACCCGAACTAGTCATACCCAGTTGACTTGACGGACATTATACTTTCAATCTCCCATTTACACTAAAACCAATCGCTTTTTTGAATCTTATTCACATCTTGTTAGGATGGCGATTCAAACTTCTGTTAGAGAAGTCCTTTACTGTGTGAATCCATTATGTTATTTATTGTTAATTCTCTTTTGTTCACTTCAAGTCTTCCGAAACTCTTTCGGAATAAGTGACAATGAGGTAACTGATGTTTGGATCACTAATAAGACCTTGGTTTTTTTTCTTTCTCTACATATCATTTATAATTATAGTATAATACTATGTAATTATGATACTTAAAAGCATTCACAAGTTCATTCATGAACCTTTTATGCAAAACACTTCTATTGCCTCGAAAAAAGTAATCATTCAATTTTTGTTAATTTGATTTATCAGTTGATGCTTGGTTTGGAACTATTCAAATAAACTAATTTAATCAATTAGCATAATATAGAACATGATGTGGCTACATTATCTATGATTGAAAATAAGTGTCTATAAAAACTAATTTTTCAATATAGAATCCCTATAGATTAAGAACATATCCTTATCAAGAACGATTTAATGTTCTTGACCGAATTTTAATGTTGTCAAATCAAATTTCTTAACTCAAGCTCATAACACTTAAAGCATTAGAACATCTAATTTCATACATAGAACACACGACGTGACATGGCATACTTTAAAGGGTAAGATTCCATGACATTCGTGATATTGTAATTTCTTAGAATCTTTCATACTGAACACTTTTAGTACTTTACTAATGTATGTTAATGGGTCAAGCAAAGCAATCATATTGAATCTATCACTGTATATCTCTTATAACTTAAGTCAAAAGGTGTTTTACCCAAATCCTTCATGGTGAAGTTTTTCGACAACCACATTTAGACGATTTGCAATATAACAACTTCATTCTAAATGAATAGTAATTTAGGCAATGAACATGGTGTTTCTCCCACTAACTAGGTATCCACTTTCATAAATAAAATGATTTAATTTATATAACAATTCGGATTTCCTTTTCTCAAATGCTTGCTTCAATCTTTAAATTAAGCTTCTAGCACAACTTCTTTGTGTCTTTTTTATATGAAAATTTTGGATTGTATCTCATACACCTTATATTCCTTATTCTATGCAAGGAAGTGAAGTTTTCATATCTAAATGCATTAAGTGTTAGTATATACTGAGGAAACAGAATTCCTTCCATTTAAAGGTTCCTCTTTAGTGAACTAAGATTCTTAATCTAATTTTAAATTTTGTGGTACCTTTAAAGTATTTCCTTACTCCCAAGTTCATTTAGAAAGTAACAATCTTCCTAAGAAAATAGTTTTTGGCTAAAGGCTCTTTTTAGCTTAATGGAAGTAGAGTTGATATATTTAAGTCTACTAGAGATACCCCACAAAATAACATCTATTCGATCTTTATTTCTAATTAATCTATATCATGCATTTAGCGAAAACCAATCAATTTCATATCTCATATGGTGGTATGATTATGTTCTTTCTATGTATATCTTATGTGCATCATTTAATGTAGTTTTAGAGAGAATCCTATTTACTAATTATGTAGAGATTTCTTTGACAAGGCCCTGTTTGAAAGACGCGTGTTCAATGTGTAAGTCATATCAAACAATTATCTGATATAGTTCGATCTCTTCATACTGAAGCATCATTCACACATGATGTTTTAGGACTTTATTGAATTATAATCTTATCCTCAATAAGATATATTTTACAAAACTTTGGTATTTATCTCCATAATCCCATCAAAGAATAATAATTTTATTTATTTGTTTTCCATCTAATTTCATTCCTTATTATTTTCTCATAAATTCAATTTTATATGTCTTCATAAGACTATATATCCGAAATTTTAGGGAACTGTGAACATGAACATAATGAAATGGAAAAACAGGTACTTCTTTGCATCTATTGTTCTCACTCCATATACATTATTGTGTATTAGATTTTACAAAAGATTAATTTCTCTTTAAAATAATTTAAAAGATACTTGATCATTTCATACCGAATTATCATTCATACATGATATTTTAAGATTTTATTGAATTAGAATCTTATCCTCAATAAGATATATTTTAAGAAATTTTCAATATTGATATTTATCTCCATAATCTTATCGAATCGTAATACTTTTGTTCATTTATTTTCCATCTTATTTCATTCATTATTCTTTTGAAGTTGGGCGATGAGCAATTGGGCATATGTCAAGTTACGGCCTCATAAATCAACACCTGTTGCTAGAAACTGTTATTCAAAATTAAGTAGAAGTTATTATGGTCCTTTTGAGGTTATAAAGAAAATAGGATCAGTTGCCTACAAGGTAAGGAAAGAATGAAGAAGTTTGAAAAGAAAAGAAAAGAAAGGAGAGAAGTCTGCATCAAGGTTTGCTCGAGTAACAAAAGGGCAAAAGAGAGATTAAGCAGAAGACTATTATTTATTGATATAATAAAAATTACAGTTTACAAAAAAATTTCCAAACTATCAAAAACAGTAAACTAATACGATCCCTACAGATTACCCCTACATATTATATATACTGTTATCCCTACTAATTACATTTTAACCAGTGTGTGTAATACTCATAAACAGTAACCAGATATAGCCTACAACTAGTTAATTACTACCACAAAAATTCGCCTCAACGAGAATGGTAATGAATTTCGTTTTGTTCATACTTATGCCTTAATTAAATGAAAGTCCTAAGTGTATCACGGCTAAAACCGAACGTCATCGAAGTCAGTTATAGCATTGATGATCTCCAAATTTCAGTCCCGTATTACGGTCCAATTGATTCTGCGTCCATGTAAGGCCACAAAAAGTAGCAACATTGGCTGGACATGACTTTCTGGATCGTAATATCGGCGGATTTCAATCAATTCTCATAAAATTGAAGTTTTCTTGTTTTATCTTCATCACAGGACCTAACCTATTCAAGACCCATACTACAACCTCCATTGAAACGTCAGGTGATCCCTTGATTGAAAATTCATAGACATTCCGGTTAATCTCAATCATGCTACAACCAGGGACTGTTTTTCTTATCCCTCTCTCTGCCATCACGCTTCTTACTCTTCTGACATCATTAAACCTACCCGCTTTAGCATATATATCACACAAGTTCAAATAAAACGCATGGTTCGTAGGCTCCAAATCGATCAAATATCCACACACTCTCTCTCCTAAATCTACATTACCGTGCATTTGACACCCTCCAAGCAATGAACCCCAAACAAACACATCTGGCTTCATAGGCATGCTTCTAATAACCTCTTCTGCCTCCGCTAAAAGACCCGCTCGAGCAAGTATATCTACCATGCAAGCATAGTGATGAACTTGTGGCTCAAGTGCATACAAATTTCTCATCATCTCAATAATAGATTGACCTTTTTTTACTAAACCAGAGTGGGCACATGCTGATAATAGTCCTACAAACGTCACTTGGTTGGGCTTGACCCCACTCGATTCCATCTCTTCGAAAAGACCCAAAGCCTCTTCACCAAGCCCATTAAGTGCAAAGACGGAAATCATTGCCGTCCAAGCCAATGTATCTTTCTCAGGCATTTCCTTGAACATCTTGTATGCTTGTCCTACATGTCCACATTTCCCATACATGTCGATTAGAGCCGTACCAATCACCATATCACACCCCAAGCCAGTTCTGGTCAAGTAGTCGTGGACCCATTTGCCATGATCAATGGCACCAAGATATGAACAAGCTGAAAGCACACTTGCAATAGTAATCTTATCAGGTCTTATAACCATCTCATCATTGCCATTTATCTGCATTTCATGGAAAATTTCCAAGGCCTCTTTTGGTCTTCCCCCTTGAGCAAACCCTGTGATTATTGAATTAAATGTAATGATATTCTTCTTCTCATCCATTCTTCTAAACAAACTCATTGCACCATCAAGATCACCATTCCTTAAAAACCCAACAATCAATGAATTCCAAGAAACAACATCTCTCTTACACATTTCATCGAACACCTTACGAGCACTAGTCAGAATTCCACATGCAGAGTAGAAAACAATAAAAGAATTCAGAACAAACATATCAATATAAAAACCAAGCTTCAAAACTTGTGCGTGAAGGCTTCGACCAGTGAAAATCTGAAGGCTCCTCGTGCATTCCTTTACAAGAAATGGAAATGTGAGGCGGTCAGGACAAATGCTATCAAAAATCATCTGCTTATACAAAACTAAGGAACTACCCAAATGACAATTGTTTTGGGATGCATATGCTCTTATCATGACGTTGTAAACATAAAGATTTGGTCTCGTTATGGCTCGAAAAACATTGCTGGCATGATGAAGAGAGCCCCAATCAGAGAGGGCGCAAAAGAAGAGAAGGCGAGTGATGAGGACGTTGTGTTCATATTGAGGAAGAATGGGAGATGTTAAGATCACGGTATGGATTTGTTTGAGCTCTTTCATGCTTTTGCATATATCGATTAAGCGCGAGAGTGTGTTTCTAAGAGCTAGTACTTTGAGTTCAAGCATAGTTTCCCAACAAAAAAGAAAATAAAATAAAAAAATATTAATAAATGTACTGAGAATTTGGGCGGAAGATTTTTACATGAAAGCAAAAAAAACTGGGTGGTTTGTTCAATTGTAACGGGCCAAATTTATTCTCTATTGCACTTAGGGTTGGCCCATTTTTCGGATACCGACAAAATCCCGATATGGACCGTGACTTGGATCGAGAATAATTTCAATTCTAATCTCAATCTCAATATCAAATAATATTAAATTAATATTTGATTATATAATAAATAACTAATTTATATTTAATATATTTTTTAATATTTTAAATTTATTTATTCCACAATCACCCGTTAAATTAATCTCATTGCTCCTGCATACTTTTTTAAAGTAAATTAAATGCATCAAAAATCATTTTTTCTCTCTTTTCTACCATTTAATTTTATTTTTTATTTTTTTATTCTTCATACAAAGTACATTCCTTTTTCTTCTTCACCCCTCTTCTTCTTCTTCATTATTCTTTTCAAATATTATATGAAAAAATATAATGATTAGGTATACCGATACCTGTTCCGAGATAATCAAGATTAGGACTGGGACTATCCTATCCCGATCTCCCACATCCAATCCGGATGGGAATTTTTGCACACCAAAGTTATAAATTTAAATATTTTGAAACTTGTCCCTTGAAGATTCAAGGATAGTTGAGATGATGGGTTTACAAAAAATCAAGAATGATAATGCCTTTTTTATTTTGCATATACAAATAATGTGAAGTGTATGTTAAGCGATTTATTTAGAGGCGTGACCATCCGAATAGCAAAAAAAAAAAATGTAAATAAAGTGTGTTGATTTAGTCATAGTATTGCTTTATCCATAAATTAAAATTTTTATTTGGTAGCAAATTTGATACTCATGCTTTCTAGCTGAAAATTTTTAATTAAGAAAAAAAACCTCACACTTAATACTTTAGACTTATCTTTTCATGATCCCTTTTAGTCCTAACTCTATTTTTATCTCTCTGCCTCTATTTACATTTTAGATCATAGGAAATTGATAATTTTTCACTTATTATTGATACAACTTGATACAAGTGAAAATTGATAGATACTTTTAATTTCTTTGGGTAGAATTCTTAATTTTCTTAATTAGGACAATGTTTTTCTTATATAATTGTTTCTTTAGCTATTGTTTGATGGAAAAAATACATTATACGGAATAAAGACATACACATTGGTTATGTTAGGAAACGTATCCGTGCAAATAACATAGTAAACATAGCGGAAGTAATATTTAAATTTTTATTCATATCATATCCTAGCATATATAGTTTTTAGTTAGATTGATCATACAACAATTAATCCACACGACTCGTTTCGCAATGTTGAGTTTTTATTTAAGATTTCAACACATAAGATATAAGTTCG
Source organism: Coriaria nepalensis (assembly GCA_027186245.1). Lineage (NCBI taxonomy): Eukaryota > Viridiplantae > Streptophyta > Magnoliopsida > Cucurbitales > Coriariaceae > Coriaria > Coriaria nepalensis. The sequence continues at coordinate 9,174,984 of CP114490.1, read as the reverse complement.
GGAAAGGGATAAGAGAAAGACTTTCTTTTCTCTCTTACTATTTCAGCCAATGAGTCTTTCTATTGAATTTAATTGATAATTCGGCCATCCTTTAGGTTTTCTTATAAAGGTTCATATCAATAATCAGACATAAAATGATTAATGGACCAGATTATTAATTGAATTTTTATAGGCCAAGTTAATAAAAGAATTGATTAAGTATCCATAGGTTATACCTAATATAGTGGCCGGCTATGCAAGGATGGGTTTTGACCTAGTTTTATCTTTTAAGAGTTTTAAGATAAAAGACAACTTAAGGTGATAATAGTTCTAAGGTAACTAGGAAACTTAATGTGATTAGGAAACTATAATCTAGTTGTGCCTATAAATATACCTCATGGCCTTGGACAAAATTATGTTCTTCCATAAGCCTCTTAGCCAAAAATCAAAGAAAGAAAAGAGAGTTTTTCCCTTCCTTTTTCCCGAGCTTATTATCTCATGAGTTGAGATATTAAGTAAAAACATAACCATGTGAAACGAATCGTGTGAATAACGATCAGGGGGCGAACACATGGGGTCTCCTAATCTTATTCAAGAAGTAAATCAAAAGAGGTATTCCCTTTCCCTAAACTTTGATTTAAGATTGATGAGATTTACTGTAATTTTTATAAAATAGATTATATGTGATATAATTATTGTACAATCAATTTGGATTGAAATTGTGCATGTTAGGATATGATCTGAATAAAATTTTGAAATTTCTTTCGCTGCATTTATTCTATTATATGTGTGCATCCGTTTCCTAACATATATAACCTATAATGAAGACTTAAAATGAAAAGTACACAAATTCACTGAAGGATCGAATGAAAAGACATTGAGCCGGTTGGAAATTATGTAGCATGATTTTTGAATGGTGTTAAGTTGTTGACGATGGATTGATGTCTTGTTGGATTTGTCTTTGTGTGTAATGGATGGGTTGTTATTGTGTTTGATGGATTAGTTGTGGTTGTGTGATTTTGCTCTTAGTAGATGGTGTTATTTATGGAGGAAATGAAACCTCTCTTGCTTTAAAAGCCAGAAAAAAATAGTTTCCAAGCAAGTTTATGAGTCATTTGAGGAAATTGGACTAAATCTATTGCTTGCTGAGAAAGGTGAAGAAGCTTCTAGAAAATCCCTCATTAAGTCTGAAATTTCTCTTTAAGTCCCTGAAGAATGTTTATCTTGGTTGAATGCCCTAAATAAGTCTTTCCCTTTATGGAGAGACCCTTTAAATTTATTGAAAACCCCTTTTGAATTGGTCAAAGTTCCCTCATACGTTATTGGAAAGTCCTTACAATATCAAAAAATGACTAAAAATATAGGGGAAATATGGCCGCACAGCAGTACGGCCACATAACTGATCGGCCGACCATAGCCAAGCAGTCCTTGGAGAGTCAGCCACCCCTTGGCCGACTGGTCATTGCTGGTTAGCAAGTGATCAACCAGTCCAAGAGGGGGATGCCAAAATTGAGGCATAATATGGCTTGTTTTGTCTCTTTTTTTTTTTTGTTGATTCAACTTATTTCTTTTAGGACAATTTACACATCGTTCAAAACAAGCAAAAATTATAATTTTGGCATCAATAAATGCCACCTTTTATGTCTTATTTAATAATCTTGATAATGAGCGGGATAGACAACACGGTGATATTTGAATTCTTGTAAAAATACGCCCCTTTAACCTTATTTTTGCTTTTAAATCATCTAATTCTCCTTTATCCAACTCTTCTATTCAGCCATTTATGTAGTCCTCCATCTGTCAGGCTAAATATTTTCACTCGATGGCTGCTATGGCTACCGTCGGATTGGGCCACCAGTTGCGACCAATCATAGAAGTTATTCAATTCTTGGTTCAACTAAGTTAGGCCAAAACGGGTTAAGTGCTAGCATCCAAGTGATTTGGTCATTGCCCTATGGTTTGGATATTTAGACGATTCTAAATGCTCCTCTATCAGCCAATGCCCTACTAATCGGCACCCATTCCAAATAGATTTTGACATAAATGGGTTTGATGTTACTGGACATCAGGTCTGATAATTTCTCGAAGGTTAATTTATCTAAACTCTCTGCTTCAACTATGACTTCACTCGATTTTATGCCTACGGACGATTGTGGCATTAGTAGTATTCTATGGACGGTTGCTTCATCTTTTATGTGTTAGTCTTTTCATGCTAGATTTACGAATTTACTTGACATTCCATTGGTAGGGTGACTGTATTACATTCCACCCATATTAGGATAGTCCTGATCAATATCTTGGCACCCAAAACTCGATGACGAAGGCTTTTCAAGATTCGACTAAATAAGCCTAGCCAAATTTTCTTTGTCTCCCTCTTTGTTTGAGGATTCAGCCTCCTTGAAAAGTTCTTCCATGACGCCAACATTAACATTTGCTTGGATCTCAGGCATAGGGGAAGACGATCGGTCGACTATCTTCTCGGCCTAATCAAGGGGATCAGTTTTTCCTTACTCGGCTTTCGGGATGGGCATGATATCAAGTGGATCTTCTAAACTAATATTTGGCATTTCTAATAGAGAGGTCGATCTGCTCTTGGACAGATTTGCCTTTCGATCAGCCTCATGGCATATTCCTTCCAAGCGGCTTACTTCCTTTTCTGCTCTCGATATTTATGAGTATGTTGGTTCCATTCGGAAACTTGGGGTTCCTACCAATCTAGCCATGGATGTGGACCTGATGTAAACATGATTGGAAATGGGAGCACAGGGGATGGCTAATTAAGCAGTCGATTCGGTGGATACATATTATTGTTTTCTTGATTGGCCATTCATATGTAATTTATTATATCATTCCAAATGTTAATCTTAGCTAACTTTGAATGGTCGGTAGGCAAGAGGTAGCGGCCTAACCTTTCTTTCCTTTTACTGGGTAAGGTCCTTAAATTAGCTATGGATGTATTGGCCGTAGTGGGAAAGAATTTCGAGTCCACAACCATAGTGGGTACTTCCCTAAGGCTTAAGATCTCTCTTTTGATCTGTTCTTATATAAGTTGACAAAAAATGGAATAATCATTCGTACGGTGGAGGAACATGTTATAGTACCTACAATACTTTTTGTCGGATACTTCTTCATTTGACGGTGGTTTATGGTACAACAAAAGTTTCAACTTCTTATCTTTCAACAATATGTCCGAAATTTCACTAGCCTTTGTTAGGTCAAATGAATAGAATTTATCATCCTCATGAGAGTACCTTTTAGCTAGCTCACACGTTATTGTCTTGCTCAAAGCTAGAAGAGTTAATGGTTTGTTACCGATTATTTTGACATCATCCAAGTCGTAGCTGGATTCCTAATAATAGGCTTAGCCTGACAGCACCTTTCTTAAGGTTTCCTCTTGCCACAACTCTTCGTACCTGGCCATTTTGGTAGAAATTTTGAAGAAATGTCGAAATTCCACTGCCTGAAACTTCTTTCTAAATTTAATATCTAAATCGTTAATGACTAATATGCTAAATTCTTGCTCGAGTAAAGCCACATGACAACAATTCCTAGCATGTGTAAATATTGCTTGAGTGTGTAAATATTGTTTTATGTCCTAGCATGTCCTTATAGAATTGGGTGCAGCCTGGTATACAAAGCCAAATTCTTCCCAGTTAAGGAAATGGGGAATAAATATCATGTCATTCACACTGCCCTTTCCATACTGAATGATGAAGCAGTCGATGCACTCTACGATCAACTAATTATGGTCATCTCTGAAAAGTAAGGTAGAATACAGGACTCGATATCCGTGAGAGAATGGTTCTCAATCGATCTCTTCGGAATAAGGTTTATGATACATCGACCGAGGTAGTAATTGAGTAGCTAGACTATATGCAACACTCACCTTATCAAAATATTTTTAAGAAAACATATATAGCTTGTAGGTGCATAGCTTAGTAACTAACTGTAAATCCTCTTAACATAAGTAACATAATAATTTGAACTTTTATACAATGCTGTAGTATAATTGGAATTTTGTATCTTAGGGAGTAAAAACTATAACAAAGTCTTACATAAATTTTTTTTAATAAAACATTGTTACACAAGTGTTTCGAAACACCTATATATATATATATATATATATTATTTATTTATTTAGTTGTTTATTTATTTAATAAAATTTTGTAAGACATATGAAGGACGTTGTATTTTATAAGCTCTTTGTCTTTTCACAGGTCATGTCCATATGTACATCCCATTAGGCAGATCCTCTTCATTTTCCAGACCCTGATACTAGAACTTTACCATTAAATTTTCCTACAACACAACGAAACTACTATGAGCTAGAAGCTTAGTAAGTATAGGGAGGAACTCACATGCATAGAACAAATAGTATTATTATCAATAAATGACGCAATGATTTATTCTAATGTAATCAACAAATAGTATTATTATGCAACTGGCATGCTCTTCTTATCTTTTCTTACTATATGCTTTTGCTTTGGATTTTGAGTATGTTGCCGCCGGTAATTAACTGGTATCTAATCAGTGGTCAGCTATAATCTTTTAAGTAATAATCGGAGGTCTGCTATGATGGATAAATGATTTGCTATGACCTTTAAAATACTAATATGGGGTTTGTTTGTGTTGTAGATCAGACTATACTTATAGAAAATTTTGAGAAAATGGTTAGGTTTGAGATTCTAATCCTTTTTCCTTTTCCCTTCTTCTTTTCCTCTCTTTTTTTTCTTTCTCTTTTCTCTCCCTCTCTTTTCTTTCTTTTTCTTTTTTCTTATCTCCCACTCCTTTCTTCTTCTCTCTCTCACATTTTCCTCCCTTCAAATTTTGATGAACTTCCTACAATGGACGATGCCTTATTTATAGTAATGGAAGGGTTTAATTCGTTGATACCTACAGGAACACTAATCAACATGCATGTTATCCTTAATGACATTTGTTGATGCACATTCATGCATTAAGATAGACTTAATATGTCTATTGACACTTAAGTAGCTTTGCACCTCCTTTTTTTTTATATTTCTATTAAATAAATTAAAGTCCTCATAAATTTTAAAAATTACTTAAAGGCCATTTTTCTATTTCTATTTAAAATTAGGGATAATTTTAAAATTGGCTAATAAACCCACTTTAAATCTCTTTTTTCAATTACTATGCATAGTTTAGAAATATTGGGGGTTTACATTCTCCTCTCATTATAAAAATTTTGACCTCAAAATTTTGTTGGGCTCAACATTTTCCAAATGCTTCTTGTAAATAGGCTTAGATCACCTTTAATTCCTATGCTTTATGCTAGAAGCAATATTCTTATGCTACCAGAATCTTTACTCATAACTTTCCAAATTTTCAAATTGAATATCCATACAATGTCTTACATTCCATGTCCCATATACATTATAATAATTCAAACTTTTATTTTAATACACATCTCGGTAGTTTAAAATAATTTTGCAGATTTTTCCTTCATTTCATCTTCCATTTCCTTCATTTCATCTTACGTCTTTCCCATGTAGCTGCATCCACCTTGACCTGGGGTATGACTTTATTTCTAAGTCTCTTTTCCTTGTGATCCAATATTTACACCAGTCTTTCTTCATATGTCAGATCTTCATGGAGTTAAACGTCAATTTCTAATAAGTGTGAGGGATTGGGTACATATTTCTTTAGCATAGACACGTGAAATACATTATGCACTGAGGACATTTTAAGTGCCATTTACGAGCATGTAGGCGACTTTGCCGATATGTTCAATTATTTCAAAGGTCCAATGTATCTTCGGCTTAGCTTCCCTTTCTTGGCAAACTGTAATTGATCTTTCATAGGCTCAACCTTTAAAAATACTATGTCTCTGACCTGAAACTCAAGGTGTTCATCTTTTATTTGAATAGCTTTTATGTCAATTAAGAGCTTCTTCAATTTATTTTCTTGACTGCGTTAGTAGAAGTTTCAATGAAGTTTGGAGTCATTAAGCTTCCTTATCCCATTTCAAATAGTTTCGTGGAAGATATTATTGTAGGAGAACTCTATTAATGGCATGTATCCAAGCTTCCTTAAAGTCTAAGACACATGCTCATAGCATATCTTACGACATCTGGATGGTAATTTCTGATTGACCATTCATTTGTAGGTGAAATGACATGCTAAATTTCATATATGTCCCCATTGTTCATTGTACACTTTTTCAAAAAAGTTGAGATAAATCTACTATCTTGATATGAAATTACTAACAATAGCATTCCATGTAGTCAAAAATTTTTCACTCACATAAAGCTATGCTAACTGCTCTAGGGAATATGTGCTTTGTAAGGATAAGAAATATGCCAATTTGGTTAATCTATTGACAATCACCCAATTGCATTATGTCCTTTGGTTATTTTAGGAAAATCTATGAGAAAATCTATAGTGATTTACTCTCATTTTCTCTCTGGGATCTCAATGGTATGTAACTCTCCAACTAGATGCTAGTGTTCAATCTTGATTCGCTAACATGTCAAACATTTCAACACAAATTGAGCAACGTATTTCTTCATTCCTTTCCGCCATAAGCACTCTCTCAAGTCTTTATACATCTTAGTTGCTTCCTGGTGTATGGAATACAGAGTTTTATATGCTTCCAAAAGAATTTGACGTCTTATTTTATCGTCATTTGGAATGCACAATCTCACTTTAAAATTAAGAATTCCATCCTCATAATTTTTAAAATTAGATTATTTACCCTTGTCCACTTGTTTTTTCCCACCATATAATTCTTGCACACCTTTTAATATTTTCACGTATAATTAGTGGAAGAGTCAAAGCCGACAATTGTCTTGTTACAAGCTCTATCTTTGCTTCACACATTTCCTTTTGTAGCTATGTTGGTAATGTGTATAGTGTCGTAAGGATAGTCGAAGGTTTTCGACTTAAAGCATCAACCACTTTATTTACTTTCTCGAATGATAATGAATTTCGCAATCATAATCCTTTACTAGTTCTAGCCACTGTCTTTGTCACATGTTCAATTCTTTCTGCATAAGAAAATACTTTAGGCTCTTATGGTCGGTGCATATTTCACACCGCACTCAATAAAGAGAGTGTGTCCAAACCTTTATAGCAAATACTACATCAGCGAATTCCAAGTCATGAGGTAAGTTCTTTTCATGATCTTTGAGGCAATAAGAAGTATAAGTGATTACTTTCCCATTTTGAATCAATACTGCTCCCAATCCTAACTTGGATGCATTACTATATATTATGAATCCATCTTCACCTTCTAGAATCATAAGGATAGGTGCAGTGGTTAGTTTTTCCTTCAACTCTTAGAAATTTTTCTCTTGAAAATCTTTTTACAAATCGTCTATAATATCCAGCTAGTCATAGAAAACATCACACTTTAGAAGAATTCTTTAGTCTAGGCCAATTAGTCACTCCTTTGATTTTTGATGGGTCTATAGAAATGTCATCCTTAGAAATTACATGTTCAAGGCAAGCAACTTGATCGAGCCAAAATTCACACTTCTTAAATTTGGCGTAAACCTTATAATTCTTTAAGGTTCACAAAATCACCTCTAGATGCTCTACATGCTCCTTCTTGGACTTTGAGTAAAAAAGAATGTCATATATAAAGACATAAAAAACATTGTCTAAATATTCTTTAAATAGTCGATTAATTAAATCGCTAAAAGCAGATGGAGTAATGGTCACACTGAACGGCACGACTAAAAATTTGTAGCGGTCATATCATGTTGAAAAAGCCATTTTTGAGACATCACTTTCTCAAATTTTTAGTCGATTGTACCTCGATCTTAGGTCAATCTTAAAAAAATTTGACATTCTTTGGAGTTGGTTGAATAAATCATCTATCATCGGTAGATGATATTTGTTATTTATGGTAACATTGTTGAGCTCTCTATAGTCAATGCACATTCTCATTGACCCATCATTCTTTTTCACAAATAGTACTAAAGCTCCTCAAGATGAGAAATTATGGGAAATATGTCCTTTGTCGAGTGAATCTTAAGCTCCATCAATTCAGGTAGCACCATGCATTATAGAGCTTTAGAAATTGGCACTATTTCTTTGCAGCTTTAGAAATTCTTATTGTCCGCACTCTCAGCCTCTTCTTATTATTCTATCATGGTTTAAAATTCTGTTGATTTTCACGACATCTTGGCCTCTTTTCTTTCTCCCGAATTGCTCGTGCTCAATGAATTCTCATTGTCTTATCAACTATCTTTGAGAAAGGTGCATTATCCAAATCTACTATTTCTAAGTCATTGTGAGTATCAGAATCAAGAACCTTCTTAAAATGTTTCACTTTCAATATTCGTACCTACTAAGTGTGGCACATATCTTGAAAATTCATTAAACTTTCGCATCAACTCCTCTATTGTCGTATCACTTCTTTGTAAGTTTGAGAATTCCCTCTCTTTTTCTTATACCAAGGCCATAGTTGCATACTTGTCTTTTAATAACCTTCGAAATTTCGGCCATTTCATTGCTTCACCATCATAAATACTTTTTCAATGTCTGGGACTTTCGCATTGTTAAAAAGTCTCTCCATGATTCCGACCCAATTTTCAAGCATCTTTAAATCATAGCCACCTAAGAACTTAGGTGGTTTAAATCTCATAAACCTTTTGGCTATTGAGTTTGAATTTTTTGTTTAAGGTGGGCGTGTTGGTTATTGTAGAAACAACTTCTTAGAGTCGTTGCTATTGTTGAAGAAAAATCTCTATCATCTTCTCTTGCCTTCGAGTTACCTCTCGTAACTCATTTAACTTTCATTGATTTGGGCCGTCAGTTGGATTAGCACAACGTCTACTAGAGGATATACTAGCAGTACGTCCTCTTATCATATTTCTACTTAAGCGAAGACTATTTTATTCGTTATATAAATATAAGGTATTAATTTTCTTAGTAATGAGACAAGTTTAACTAAAAAACATATCTCATATTCATTAATAAATATTTATAGTACAAAATTTGATCATCAGTTACACAAAACTAACTAGGCCAATTATGTGCATATCAAAATATTACAATAAAATTACTCTATTATTACGAGAGATTATAATCTATATTAATCGGACTCTACAAAAAAATATATCGTTTGAAGCTATTAGTTAGGGATCCTAATCCACTTTCATTTTTGCTTCTTCTTTTCCTTTTTTCCTCCCTTTATTTTTTATTTTTCTCTTCTCCCCTCTCTTTTCTTTCTTCTTCTTCTTCCTCTCTTTTTTCTTCTCTCCCTCTCCTTTTTCCTTCTCTCCCTCATGTTTTTCCCATTTTTAATTTTGATGAACTTCCTATAACGGCAAAAGCCTTATTTATAGTCAAGGGAATGGCTCCATTTGTTTGACACCTAAAATAAAACTATTCAACATGTATGTTCTCCTTAATGATATTTGTTAATGCACAATCATGCCTTAAGACACACATAAGGTGTCTATTGACACTTAAGATGGGTTTGCGCCATCTTTTATTTATTATTTTATATTCTTTTAATTAAACTAAAACTCTCATAAATCTTAAAAATAACATAATGACCTCCTTATATTTCTATTTTAAATTAGGCATAGTTTTCAAATTTGCTAATGAGGATACTTTAAATCTCTTTTTTATATTACTTGCATGGTTTAGAAATGTTGAGGATCTATACTATAAAAGTCCTATATAAAATTCTATAGCTATTATCGGTCTTCTATCGGCTGCACGTGAATGATTAGTCTTAGCAGCTAAGGGGACACGAAGGGTGGTTGCACTGGCACGTAATATGGAATATCTGTCTGCGGCTTGTTGACCCAAGGATGGATTACGGGTAGCATGCTAGAAACGGTCAACATTTTTCAATACATCATCCAACCATGAGACCAAAGCTTTAGATCTGGATTGCTTGCTGTTGTTGGGCCTCTGTCCTCCCTGACTGGTTGTCTAGGATGTGGTAGTGGCTAGATAGCCTGTTGCGACTGCCAAATGGCCTACTAGGATTGTCTAATGGCCATTGTTGGGTTAGCTGCATGTTGATGTAATGCTACCGGTGGATTGGTTGATAGATGATGTTATAAAGGTTAGCGTGGGGGATTCCGGTCCACTGCCCTCCATGGCGACCTTGAAGTTAGAGGATATTCTTACTCAAGTTTTCCGAACAATTGGCCAGACAGGCCGAATTCGCCACCGCTCGTTTGTCCGACTCATCTATACGTTCGAGAAGTCAGATTATTGAGACATTTGAATAATGACAATTTGGGTTGCCATAGATATCATAAGTAAGTGGAAAATTAGACAAACTGAGAGTGGAAGTGGTCTGGTCGGCTCCTTAGCCATCCTGATTGGCTGCTAAAAAAAAAAAAACTTAATGTCGAAACAAGAAATTCAAAATTTTTGAAAAAATAGTTTTTTTTTTCAAATTTTTTAATTTTTTAATTTTAATGAATGTTAAGATTTTTTTTTTTTTTAGTGGCAGTAGTAGTAAATGATGCGGATTGCGGTGGATGAAATAGTGAGTTAGACGGAAACAAAATTAATTAAAATTTATTATGGATAAGAATATTAAAATTAAAAAAAAAAAAGGTAAACAATTTATTAGTTTAAGTTATGGATTAAATTATATAAAATAATAAAAAATCATTTACCTAAATCCAAATGAAATGTTGGAAAGACTAGCCCATCAAATAAGGGCCCACTAAAAAGACAAACCCATTTTAGAAACACTGGCCCATTCTTTTCTTCTCCATCCTTGTATCTTCTCATTTTTCTAGATATCCTCTTGTTCTTTTCTCAAATCAATCATTCAAAGTCCCCCAACTTTCCTTCCAATTCCGGCACACGAAATCCGATTTCAGCTCCCCCATTCTAAATTCTCTCAGAATCGCTTTGAAAAAACACGCAGCTTGGTACTGGGTCGAGGTCCTTAGGCGGTCTCGACTACAAGTTATGGCATAATTTCTCTCGGTCTCCATACCAAACACTTTGTTCGTTCCAAATTTTAATGTTTGTTTCGGAATCGAAATTAGAGAAGTTGCGAGAAATATTTAGCGTCTTAGCAAAAATGGCAGGAAGAGAAGTCCGTGAATATACCAATCTCTCCGACCCTAAAGGTAATTGATTCGTAAAACCTGATGGTTTTTTTTTCCCTAATAATTTAAATACTAATGTGTAATTATGCAGATAAGAAGTGGGGGAAAGGGAAAGATAAGATTGATGATGAAGATATCACCTTCCAACGTATGGTCGCAAAGGTTAGCGCATTTTCACCCTCAACCCCTCTTCTCTTTCCGTCTATCCCTTGTATATATATATATATATATATATATACCTTATACCTTATGCCTTATACCTTATAACTTTATCCTCTTGGATTGATATTTGAATAGACCTTCACTGCCCACTAAGAAAGCGAACCTAAAAAGTTGTTTTACAAGTTCCAGTCCATGTCTGTGGTCCAGAATGTGGAGGACAGAACTAGTGTTTTTAACATTAAAATTGATTTTGACTTGGGCTTGTCATGAATTAGCTGTTACTTTGTTACTTCGCCATAGTAGTTAGTTCAGTTAGCCAGGAAGCTATAGGACATGTAGTTAGGAGGTCTGCATTGTAGCTGTTAAAGTAGGATATATAGATGCCGTTGCAAGAGGAGAATAAAAGCATGTAGAATTCAGAGTAAACTTTCCGTTTATATTTAAACCAAAATCAGGGGACTCTGTGGAGATGATTCTTTAAGCATGTTTTTATTGTCATTTTATCATGTTTTTATTGTCATTTTATGCTTTTTGCTATGCATTGTACTTACCCTTTGTCCAATTCTGCTGCTTCTTGGCCAATTCTTGTCTACCATCCATATAACACGAGTCTAAATAACCCTTCATATCCATGTGTTATGTTAATTCTTGACGGAAGTATTGATACAGACGGAAATTCATTGTCTATTTAGCACCAATATTGTAATATACTGAAACATCGAATCCTTTGTTCTTCAGTCTGTTGCAATGTTTCTAATTACCTTAGGAAGTGATATGACTAGCATGTGACTAGTCCTTCCTGTATATATAATTGGATAATTAAGATTACATCGGCTTATTTGCAATCAAGAACTAGACTATTGATCTGCGACAAAATTCCCTACTAAAACTACATCAGGCTGTTTCGTTCCTGACAAAAAAATTTTTGAACCCCACATCCTTTGGGATATTGTGGGTTCATTAGTGCAGTCTGAAATGGTAGTTAAGGTCTTAAATCCAGTTTGGCCCACAAAACACTAGTCAACTTCTGTCATTCATCCAAATGAAAATTTAGTTTTTCACAAAAGATCAAAATAAAGCTTTCAGTGTTTTGCTATCTTTCTTGTGTCAAGTTTTCTTATAACATGGCCCGGCAGGGATAATGGCTTCTCTTACCTGATGGGTTGATACAAGCAGATGCAAGAGGTTGCAGGAGAGCGTGGAGGCTACCTTCATGGCCGAGGCGGTATAACCCCTCTTTCTTTTTATCTTGTTCACATGCCTTTTAAAATACTTTTATTCTTCTTTTAAGTCACACTTTTAGCTTTTTAAAACTATGTTTTTAAGTTCCAATTTTGCAGCCTTGGATAGTGACGATCTACTCTATCTCAAGGAGCAGATGGAAGCCGAAGAGGATGCAGAGCGCCTCCTTAGACGGACCGAGAAACGATCGTTTGCTGCATTCAAGATATCCTTTTACAGCCATCTTTGCTATAAAAATTGATTGCATGGGAGTTGCATTAAGTTGTCTGGAGATGCACAAATATTTCACATGTGATAAATCTTGGTACAAAAGTAAGAAGCATACCTAAGACCAATTACCTTACTCCTCCCTCCATCCAAAAAAAAACTCATCTGATAGCATAATCAATAATAGTTTCCACCTTTTTAGTCGTACGTGGCATGTTTTTATTTGTTGGAGTAAGGTAGTTGGTTTTAAGTATGACATGTATAAGAATTTCTCGAGCAAGACTTTTGACCTGATTCCATATCTTATAAGAATTTCTCGAGTAAAAAGCTAACAATCACTTATCTTAGCTTTATTTGCTTATTCTTAGCTTTTATCTTTCTACTCAAGTATCTTTAGGAGAAGTAACAACTCCATGTTGAGGTGCATAGAATTAAACGTAAAGCAAACTAGTTTAGTTATATTAATCTTACACTCAATAGTTTAGTTATTGAAAAAAAAAAAAATTGTTTAGTTATAGTACTTTGGTTCCAAACTGTTAAAAGCAAACTAGTTTGTGTGGTTTTTTAACACGAGATTGTATAATCATCATATGTCTATCCTTTTGTTTGACATGTTACCTCTCTCCCTCTCTTCTCTCTATCCTTCCTTAACAAATGGACACAAAGCTGCAAGTTTGGCGGATTCTTCACCTGCATCAGTTCCCTTGCCATTACGAGTTGAGCCCAAGCCAAAGAGTGGAATCAGGTCTCTCTCTCTCTCTCACTCTAGACACATTAACTTTTAAAGCCAAAATAAATAAATGGTTTTGCAAGTAGGATCTCATTTCCTTGTTTTTCTTTCCACATGACGCAATTCTCTTTTTGTTGGAATGCAGACAGCAAGATCTACTGAAAAAGATGGTGGAAATTAAACCAAAAAGACCTAGAGTTTCAAGCTCTATTTCCAATACTCCTGTTTCGATAAAACCCAAGTTTGATGCTGACCATGAAAAGGTGAAAGAACTCCCTTTGACAGTACCAAACAAAACAGAATCCAACACTAAAGTGGAAAATCCTGTTACAAGATTGCTAGGTTTGGCATATGCAAGTTCTGATGATGAAGATTGAATGCCCCCTTTCTTTAGAAAGTAGTTTTTGTTTTTGTTTTTTGTATTTGTAACTTTAGATGATATCTTGGTCTGAAATTTGATTTCAATCTCAAATTTATTCGGGCTTGAAACTTTTGCAAGTGTTCCTTCAGCTGATAAGATAGGTAGGGAACCTAAGAACTACTGCCTTATTCGATCCTACTTGTTCATTGAAATGCACGATATTTCTTAATCAGATCAATTAAATTTCATTTGGCAGGCAAATGTTGAAAATCTGGTCAGTTATTCTTACTCTGGCATACCAGAATTGATTTGTGTGACGGAATTGTAATTCAACATTAGAATGGGCTTAAATCTTGTGCACTTATAGCACTGCCCTAAGCTTCCTAGTTGCTAGCTTGCTTTGAAATTCTTACAAGCTGTGTTGTAGCTTGGACTAAGAATCTTATAATCCCTTTGTGTATTCTATATATTAAACTTGTCTCAAGTATCAAAACTCAACTATTTTAATCAGTCCTATTATTTTGATCAGGAAAATGCTAACGTGGAATGTCCCGTCATCAATATCAATAAAATGTTTTGCTTTTTTTAGTTCTTTGTTATAATCAGAATGATAAAATATTTTAAAAATCGTATGTTGATGTGACATAACATGTTATATGGATATTTAATTTCAAAAAATGAAAAATATAAATTACTAATGCATAGAATATATGGAATCCACCAAATCTCATACTTGAGTTCCACCAAATTTCATAGGTTAATATATATAGAATCCATATAAGATGTTATGGCTTTTAATCATTTCTCGAAATCCAGGCCATTTATTATATTAAAATAAGTCGTAAGATCATCATCTACGATCGACCAGTTATTATAATTTTTTACTAAAAATCTATAACAGTCTGGCTCGCTAGATATTCTACTAGATCATAAACATGTTGTGTACTCTGAAGTTTTACAGTATTCTCTTTTGAAAGTATCTTAATTAAAATTTGTGAGGTGATAGGATCTTCGGTCTGACTATTTGAAGCTCATGTTAGTATTTTTCTTTCTCACTCAATTCACTTTTAATCTTATCTGGGTAAAATAACAATTTGTGGTTTTTCTATTTCCTTTTTTGGCAATTTTTTTCCAATTTTTGAAAAACATTCTTTTATATAAAAACTGACACAAAAACTAACACAAAAACAGCTACCAAGCAAAGTTATTCTCTTTCCAAAACCGATTTTCATATTTCAAAATATAAAAAAAAAATATTTTTTTAAAAATTACCAAGCATATCCTAAATCTCTTTATTTTCTTTTAACCTATATTTTTAGATTCATAGTTTAGACTATAAATAGAGACTTTGTTGAAAAATTTTATACATAGAATAAGAAATATCTATTTTCTCTTTTATCTTATAATAAAAATTAATTTATAATATATACATATTAACAATTATCCATTAGATATTAAGGAAATGAACCATCAATCCTAATTACGAAATTATTTAGTTTTTTTTTATAGAATTTGGTCTATTTATATTAATTTGACAATGGAGTTGTCCGTCCCAGTTTTCTCTCTTCAAATTGGCCATTAATGAATCAATTTGGCAAAAAAAAAAAATAATAATAATAATCAATTTAGCCTTTGTTTTGGACGAAGAAATGAGATGAACCTTTTGACTTCATTACATTTTCCTCTTTACTCGCTTCTTATTTTGTTATTTTATTATTTTGCGCTTTTTTGGGAATTATACTTGCTTCCTTACGAACACTGTCCAATCTTTCTTCACGCTGAAAAGTTACTCCGATCACCACCTCCCTTCCGAACACTCTCTAATCACACCTCCCCAGCATCAATTCCGTGCACACCCGCTCGCCCATCATGGCTCGGCGATCTCTTCCGATCCTGCGCCATCTTACCTCCCACCGCTCTAGTCCCAATCCCTTTGCTTTCAAACCCGAATCTAACACCCGACCCGTCACCTACATGCCTCGTCCTGGAGATGGAGCCCCACGCCCCGTGACTCTCCTTCCAGGCGACGGAATCGGACCTCTGGTCACCAACGCCGTCGAACAAGTGATGGAGGCGATGCACGCGCCGGTCTACTTTGAGCGATATGAGATCCATGGCGATATGAAACGCGTTCCAGAGGAGGCGATCGAGTCGATCAAGAAGAACAAGGTGTGCTTGAAAGGTGGATTGAGAACTCCGGTCGGTGGTGGTGTTAGTTCTCTGAGTTTGCAGCTGAGAAAGGAGCTTGACCTGTATGCTTCCCTCGTCAATTGCTTCAACTTGCCTGGATTGCCTACGCGCCATGAAAATGTGGACATCGTCGTAATTAGGGAGAACACTGAGGGCGAGTATTCTGGCCTCGAGCATGAGGTCGTTCCAGGCGTCGTAGAAAGCCTTAAGGTAATATGAACTGTTCTTTTCCTTCTCCATTCCTTGTAGCTGGATTATGATGAACGATTTATTATTTGTGGCCGATTATACACCTTAGAGAACGTCTGGAAATCTGTTTGAGTTCCTTTAAAATTGCCTCTGTGATTTGAGAGTACGTCTTTCATTGAAGAATTAAGAACTTTGTGGTCTACACTTGCTGGATAGTGAGGTTGATCCTGTCTTTAATGGTGTTCAACATTGCTAGTGAAGATGGATTCTAAGATGAATTTATTTATACGTATTTTTTCATCCGTCCTAGACTCCTACTAGGTCATAATGTTGGACAAAGGAGCATTATCAGAGTCTTTGATATATTTAGTTTTTTTATTTTTATTTTTCTCATATTTAATTTTAGATAGGGATCATTTTAATCAGAAGGACTATATTGGATGGTTGGAGAAAGCAAGTCCCTTAAATTTTGATGTCGAAAATATAAATGATAATAATACAAATGAATCAAGTATGAAATCAGGGATTTCAACACTCCACCTCAAGTTGGATCATATATGTTATCTATCTCCAACTTGCAAGTGAAATGCTTTGACAATCCTTTGGTGAAGATATCCATGACTTGATCTTTTGTAGGAACGTATGTCATGCAAATAACTTCAGTGTCAACTTTTTCTTTAATGAAATGTCTATCCACTTCTACGTGCTTGGTGCGATCATGTTGTACAGGATTGGGCGAGATATTGATTGCAGCCTTATTATCACAATAGAGTTTTATGGGACATTTCATTATAATGTGCAATTCTTCCAGAATCTTCAACCCTTATGGGCTAGGGAGGACGATGCGACAAAATTGGGGTTTTGAAAATTAGAGAGTTAATTTGATGAGATTATCAATCTGTTTATGACTGAGCAGTGATTGACTGCTTTCTCCTTCAACCCTTTTTGCATTTTGATCAGTAGTGTATGCTTGATACCCATGACTTTTCAGAGAATTCTTTGGATTCCACCCAGGTTGTTTTCCATAGAGATCCCAACATGTCTCCGTATGCCATGGTTTGTGGCAATGTTGACACCATGTTTTCTCTTTTAGCCCCTTTCTGATTGTTTTGGGCCGGTCCACCCCTAGCTGCCAAAGCTGAAGCATCAGATCTGATAGGCCCATTATTTGTGACCCATATGACCCGGATGACCTTGACCCTCTAGGACATTATCCTCCATTCATCACCTTGCATCTGGCTTATTCATTCCGCACCTCCGTGAATAAGGCTCCTATCGGCGGCAGTGGGTGACGTTCTAGAATTTGGCCATGAACCTCATCCAAGTCCCGATTGAGTCCAACAAGGAATTCAAATACCCTCTCGTTGTCCTGTCGCTTCATGAATCGCACCAAGTCCTACGTGCACTTCCATTCTTCATAGCTCAAATCAAGTTCTGGCCCGATGTATTTCGTCTCTGTATTGTATTCGATCACTCCCATTTCTCCCTGTCGAATCTGCCAGTCTCGTTTTGATCTCGAAAATCTGAGATGCATTCTCCACATCCGAGTAAGTCTCATGGAGGGCATCCCAGATTTCCTTCGCTGTTGGCAAGGAGAGAGGTTTTCTTGATCATTGGTTGCATCAAGTTGACTAGCCACGACATCACCTTTGAATTTTTCGATCGCCATCTTAGTAGAGATGGATCAATGTCTGCTGGTTTCTTCATGGCTCTAGTGAGGTAACCTAATTTATCCTTCCCATCAATAATGAGTTTGATTGATTGAGCCCTTTCCTGGTAGTGTGTCCCATTGAGCTTTTCTACCGTGAGATGGAATGATGAATTATCCATTCTGTTAGAACCCAGGTAGGTATACTTACTGATACACTGTCATTAGTGTCAAGAGGTGAAGGAGCTTTGCTCTTTTTCAGCAGTTTTTGCCATTGGCCGCCTAGGATGAGCGAGGTTCTGATAGCATGAAAACTTTGTAGATGGTAAACAAAATTATATTTCAATTGATTGATTTTTGGCAAGAGTGATACACCTACTTATATTATAGGAACAGAGAAATTACCTCCTAGGCATATGAGACAGATTCCTATAATCAATCAATCCCCTATTTAGCACTATAAATCTGGAAATATAAATGGTAATAATACAAATGTATAATCAATCCCCTATTTAGCACTATAAATCAAGCATGAAATCAGGGATTTCAATAAAAATTTAAATGTTAAATTATTCGTCATTTGATTGATTAAGAAACTACTCACATTTAACTTGTGTTATGATATACCCTAAATGTATGTATAATCAAGAAAGCAATAATTAATAGTGGAAGTCGCAAAGTACTATAAGTTCCATGTTTGCTCAAATGTTTGCTCAAATGTTTGCTTACTGTGTGTGTATTTGGCATTGTTGCATCCACAAATTATATTGTTATAAGCTATTACTAGTAGTTCTGACTATGGAAGTCTTTTTTAAGGTTAGAGGAGGAACATTGTACTAGATGTCTAGTTTTTTTGTGTTTTTCGATTTTATTGAATCTGTCATTTCTGAAATGTAATGTTAGTGGAACTATCAGTTTTCAGTACCAGGTACAATATAGATGATGAGTTAAGTCTTGTTGTGTTATCATCAAAGAATATGGCCTCTTGCAATTTTAAATACTGATATGTCAATTTTAGTGGCAAAATGGACTCCTGATGTTCTGTTCAGGTACATGAAAACTATCAGTTTTTCTCTTTAGTATGTATATGTTGTGCATACATGTGTCTGTGTTACAGTAAGTGTTATGCTCAATAATTGCTGTTACCAGGTCTTTATTTACTGGTATTTCCGTTTCTCATCGAGTGGTCTTCCTAGGTGATTACTAAGTTCTGCTCAGAAAGGATAGCAAAGTATGCCTTTGAGTATGCTTACCTAAACAACAGAAAGCAAGTAACAGCTGTGCACAAAGCCAACATTATGAAACTTGCAGATGGTTTATTTTTGGAGTCCTGCCGGGAAGTGGCGACAAAATATCCTGGTATCAAGTACAATGAGATAATCGTGGATAATTGTTGCATGCAACTTGTTTCAAAGCCTGAACAATTTGATGTCATGGTATGTAACATCCTTACCTTGTGATAACTTCAATCTAGACTTTATAGTTGATCGTTTTGCTTTTGTTATTTGTAATTATTGAATCCTATGACCCAGTAAATTTTATGGTGGCCCACTTCTTATATGAAATAGACATTATTTGGTGGCTTTCTAAAACTCCCCGCCCCTGCCCCCCTTTTTTTCCCTGCAAAGTGCTTTGTAGGACTCACTTTGATGGAAAAGGTTTAAGGTAACCAACGTTGAGTTTTACATAATATTTGCCTTAAACATGAGCCTAACAGGAGTTTAGTGAGTGAGTTAGTTAAGCTAGTAATACACTTGCCGTTTCTCAACTTTGTATTAAGTAGGTTTACACTTTCCAGGAAACAATATAATATAGAAGGAAAGAAGATCCTTGAATGAAAGTGTTTCTGTAATTTCACAGCTCTGCTCTTTTATGGGGTTCACGAAAGCCAAAAAACAGCTGCCCTAGCCTACCCGTATAGAAGCCATCTCAGAGGACTCTCTGTGTCTTATGGTGGGTGTGTCCACATGGCTTCATGTACTTGCTTGATCATAGGAAAAAAAAAATAGTTGACTTCACATAGCTTTTAGAAAAACTTGACTTATCCATAGAACCATAAAATTGCGATTTGTTCATGTTAGATCTTGCCTCATCATTTTTTATGAATTTCTTATTGGGTTAGATACTGAAATGGACATCCAAAATGATGAATTTTCTGTTCTGTAGGTGACTCCCAATCTTTATGGGAATCTAGTGGCAAACACAGCAGCTGGTATTGCTGGAGGCACTGGTGTTATGCCTGGAGGTATCTGCTTGATTTCTGATTATTGATATAGTCATTGTTTTATCAAATTTTCCCTAAATACTAACTTTATCCAAAATAAAGGGTCGAGAATTAGATCATGTCAAGTTATGAGAATTTGTGTTTCTTGATATGATCAACTCTTCTATAAATCAGGCAATGTGGGAGCGGATCATGCCATTTTCGAGCAAGGTGCTTCAGCAGGAAATGTGGGAAATGAGAAGCTAGTAGAACAAAAGAAGGCAAACCCTGTTGCATTACTCCTCTCATCAGCCATGATGCTTAGGCATCTTCAGTTTCCTTCATTTGCTGACAGACTAGAGACCGCTGTGAAACGAGTGATATATGAGGGCAGGTACCGGACAAAGGATCTTGGTGGGACCAGCAAGACCCAAGAAGTTGTTGATGCCGTCATTGCAAATTTGGACTGATTTCATGACAATTAATAGCTTCAGACCAAGTTTCAGGCTCTTCTCTTACATTGATCTGCATTGCCTTTTTTTTTTCCTTCCTTCCTTCCTTCTGTCACTGTTTATCATTTCTATGCTGTCCCGTTTCATGCTTATCAGGAAACATGATTTGATTATTTTTACCGGTAATGAGATAAGTCGGCCTTTTTAGTCGATGTTATAATAATAAATTGTCCGAGAGTATACGCGTACCTATAAATAGTTTTTTTTTTTTTGGTTAAATTATAATTTTGGTCTCTAAATTTTCATTGTTAATTTTATGTCTTTAAACAGTTTAGTTTTATTCTTAATATTATCAAAATATTTTATTTTAGTCATTTGAATCATTTTATAGATATAGAATTGAAGAATGACATATAAATCTATGAATACTAAAATTCTAAAATTAAAATATCTCACTCGTATTATTTAAACCATTGTATCATCTAAACGATGCTTAAATGCTTAAAGTTAATATTTTTTTGTATATTAATTCAAATTTTTAATTCAATTTTATATTTTGGTTAATTTACTTTTAGTTTCCGTATAATTTAAGTGAGATTTTTTGATCTTTTCCGAGAATCTATTAAGTTTTCCATATAAGTAATTTATTATTTTCAACATAATAAACTCATACAAGTTATAAGATTGATTTTAATAAGTATTTCACAGATCTTTGGCCATAACAAGAATAAACTACAATCATTAATAACTTTAAGCACCAAAAATAGGTACAAAGTATGTAGTTCAAAAATGAAGAAAAATAAAATTGTAAAATTACCACGTAGAAACGGAATTGATTGTAACTAGTTTTTATCATCTACATCTGGCATATGTACTTGGCAGTGGGGAACCGGCTGCATCATGATGTTCAAGCCTGCCGTGATCTCACCTAGAGTACCAGTGACAGTTGCAAAATTCGAACTCATTGCATGCATTTCCTTCTTAATGTCTTTCACATTACTCTTTAATTTCCCGATAGATGCATCTGGTTGACCAGCCTTTGCCTTTGTCTCCAAGGTATTTATTCCTCATTCTACCCTTTTCATCAATGGATGGGTGGATGTACCACATTCAACTGCTTCCCTATGAGGCCTCACTTTCCTTACCCATCCCACCTCTAATTCCTATGGCCAATAGGCTTTAGTGATGCCTCATCAATGCGATCAAATCTCCCTATTTAGATGGAATCCTTTTTCTATAAGGGCACCAAAATATGCTAAAAGGACCGAGATAAATTTACCATATGGGAGGGGTCCGGAATCCTTCGTTGTGACATCATACATGTGCACTATCATGAACCTCGGGAGATTGAAGGGTACATCCTCATGACATACCACATGATTTTAGCATCATCGCCCAAGACAATCGTGTAATTTGCTGAACGAAGAAGGACCAGGCTTGCAACCAAACAATGCTTTGACCACATTGTACCAAAAACAGCCTAGATGTCAAAGCATTTTTTGCACTTGTCATGGTAAGGTCGTCAAACACGAAGCGAAAACTCATCCGGGGTATGCTGGTTGAAACCATCACTGCCATCAGCTCGTAGGTGCCATAAGTTCCCAGGTCGATGTCTGTGATATTGAATCCGTGCCTCAAAATGTAAGAACTCATCTTATATTCCTCGTGCCTTCTCTTGACTTCAAGATTTGCATAGAAGTATTTCACGAACACTGGATAGACCTTACACTTGTGTTGGCATAACCAATCATAATTATTACGTTCAACAAGTTTTCCAATCACTAAACTCTCCCTCTCAAAGAATTGAAGGTCAACTAATTTCAATTCAACACATTACAGCTTCCATTACTGGTGAAATAGCGAAACTGATGAATCTTCTCCTCAAATAATTAAGCATCAAAATTTGCATCGTGGATGGACGTTGAAAGTATCGGCTAGGGATTCATGATGCATGTCTCGTTGCCTACTTGAACTCTTACCCCACTTGTCCACTACGTGTTTCCTTTTCATTGTTGCAAACAATCCTGCAGGACATTAAAAAAAAAAAACCATAAAGTACTTACTAAACCCAAATCATTATTCATTGGAAGCTACTGTCAAGCCATTATCTTGCATATTAGAATACAAAAGAAAATTCATCTAATCTTGTTATCAAGGGCACATATGCAATATGCCATATATATTATGACGAAGCAACCACATGCTATTTGAGTCTGAGTTGCATAAGGCTGTAGTTTGAAGTATAAAATTGTTTGGTAAGACGGAACATCATTTTCTACATGTATAAAAAACAGCAGTTCAAATTTATCAACCATTCTGTTAAGAAGAGCTTGATGAAGCTGTACCCTAGTCTTTCATATCAAAATCCACGTTGGCTCATATATATATATATTTATAGCCATAAATATATATGCGTATATGATTTTTTTTGTACACATATAGGCATATATATATCTATACAAGTCCCTTCTACTTCATGGTAAATGTGTTATTTTGACATCTAACATAATGGATATTTTAATGTCGGCTTTTTTTGTTTATGCATATACAATTATTTAAATTTTGATATATCTTTGGTTAATTCATCTTCATTTCAAGCGCTTATTGAAAGTCTATACATGTCAAATCAATCATATTTTCATCCGATGTGACAAATATTTTATGTAATATTATATTTATGCATATTTTAGCAAGTCATTATTTACTGTCATTAATGAAAGTAAATGACTATTTATCATGTTTATTAATATTTTTGGAATTAATATTTTTGGAATTAATATTATATGTTCTATATATGTATATCATGATAAAGTTTGGTATTTTGAGTTATGTATTTTAGAGACTATGATATAGATCATATTAGTATAGACTTGAGTCACTAAAGGCTTTTAAGATACAAACAGTTCGTTGTTATAGGATCTCGAGAATTGACATCAATTGATCCAGATAAAAAATCATGTAGTTTATCACCTAATTGTTAGGGCGGCTGATCTCACAGCCAGTAGTATTAGTAGAACACCATTATGATCACATGGGTGATTAGTAAAGACTAAGGGTATTGAACATGACACTTTGATAATTCTCAATGGTAATTAATACTAACTATCAATGAGAACTATCTAAAGATTATTTTACATGTGATCATTCGACCCGAGAAACCATGGTTTCCTTAAGTATTGGACTTCATACTTTGACCTTATTCCTATTAGCCCTAGCCATGGATGAATACGAGGTGAACCGTTTGGTATGAGTGGTTAAGAGAAAAACCATCTCTTATGTATTTATAATAAGGTCATATGGATCATATGTTTTATTGAATAAGGAATATTTTGGAAAGTCGCATGGTTTGAAAGGAGTTTTTGTAAATCTAGTATCGATGTTTAATAAAAGTATGATGGTCCATATGATTTATCTATTAGGGTTTAAATATGTCAAAAAGGAAACGTTGGGATACTACTTTTATCATCCCACTAAGCAAAAAGTGTTTATCGCTAAACATGTCATCTTCTTAGAGAAAGAATTCCTTTCTAAAAAGAATAGTGAGAGTAAAATTGAACTTGATGAAGTTTAAGATACACAACATGATATTCAGATCGATGATCTTGTTATCCCACTAGTTTCAGCTGAGGTACATCAAAAAGAGGATGCTGTGATACCTCAGAGTACACAAACGGTTTGTAGATCTAGTAGAGCATCTAATGGGCTAAAGTGTTACAAATTTCTAATAGAAAGTCTAAATAATAAGTATATCATAGAAGATAATCCTATGACTTATTCTGAGGCTATTAGTAGCTTGGATTCGGAGAGATGGCTAGATGCCATAAGATCCTAGGTGGATTCTATGTCTACAAACTAAGTATGGGACTTGGTGGATGTACCTAAAAGAATAGTTCTTATAGGACGCAAATGGGTTTTCAAGAAGAAAACTAAGACAAATGAAATGGTCGAAACCTATAAGAGCAGACTAGTTACAAAGGGTTATTGACAAAGAGAATGAATCAATTATGAAGAAACCTTCTCGCGCATTGCAATGGCTAAATTCATTCGAATATTGCTTGCCATCGTAGCATACCAGGATTATGAGATATGGTGAATTGACATGAAAATAGCCTTCTTAAATAGGTACCTCAAGAAGAATGTATATATGATACAACCTGTAATCTTCGCAGACAAGAAAAATACAAAGAAATTGTGTAAGCTGCAAAAGTCTATATATAGCCTTAAACAAGCATCTCAGAATTGGAACATTCATTTCGATGAAATGATTAAATCGTTTGACTTCATTAAGAATGAAGACGATTTCTATGTGTATAAGAAATTTAATGGGAGCTTTGTTGCTTTTATAATTCTATACGTGGATGACATACTACTCATTGGGACTAGTATTGGTATGTTCAAGTCTATTAAGTTATGGCTATCAAATAATTTCTCCATGAAAGATTTGGGTGAATCAACTTATATTATAGGAATAAAGATCTATATAGATAAATCTAGAAGGATGTTAGACTTGATCTAGTCGACATTTATAGACAAAGTGCTAAAGAGATTTAGCATGAAAGGTTTTAAGAGAGGACTCCTGCCAATGAGTCAATAAATCTACTTCTCCAAAAAATATGTCTCCCAAGATACATCACAAAGGGATGAGATGAGTGGAATCCCTTATGTCTCGACAATAAGATCCATCATGAATGATATTTATATACGATATCAGATATTGCTTATGTTCTAAGTGTTATGAGCAGGTGTTAAGGTAATCCGAGTCAAGATAAGTACTTGAGAAAGACTAAGGACATGTTCTTGGTTTATGAAGGATCTGGCTTTAAAATTGAGGGTTTCACAGATTTTGGTTTCCAATTAGATGTTGATGATAGTAAATCAATTTTAGGATTCGTCTTCACACTAAATGGTGGAATTATTAGTTAGAAGAGTTTTAAATAGGAAAAGATTGCGAATTCCAGTACTGAAGTTGAATACATTGCAGCTTTAGAAGCAACAAATAAAGCAGTTTGGATGAAAAAGTTCATAACTGAACTTGGTGTGGTTCCGAGCATTATTGATCTCCTAGTAGTATATTGCGATAACAACAGTGCAACAACGCATGCAAAGAAACCTAGGTCTAATTAGAAATCCAAACACGTGATGTTACATTATCACCTGATCTGATAAATAATTGGAAGAAGAGATGTCAACATAGAAAGGCTCGACACATATGACAATATATTAGATTCATTCACTAAGGCATTTTCCCAACATAAGTTCAATCGCCATTTTTATAAGATGGGAATTAGATTCAGAAATGATTTGCTTTAGTACAAGTGAGAGATTGAAAGCGTATGCGAGTCAAGTCAATCATATTTTTACCCAATGAGGCAAATACTTAATATGATCCTATTTTTATGCAGATATTAGCAAAACATTATTTATTGTCATTAATAAAAGTCAGTTACTGTTTATTATGTTTATTGATTTTGTTATAATCAATATTATACATTATATATATGCATATTATGATAAAGTCTAGTATCTTGAGTTATGCACTCTAGAAATCATGATAAAGATCATACTAGTAGAGACTCGAGTCGCTAAAAGCTCTTAAGATACACACGATTCATTATCATAGGATCTTGAGAATGGACATAGATTGATCCGATTAGACAATCATGTAGTTTATCACCTAATTGTTAGAGTGACCGATCTTACAACTAGTGGTGTTAGTTGAACACCATGATGATTACGTGAGCGCTTAGTAAAGACTAAGGGTGCTGAATGTGACACTTAGATAATATTTAATGGTAATTAATAATAACTGTTAATGAAAATTATCTAGTGACCATTTTACATGTGATCCTCCGACCTGAGACACCATATTTTTTTTCAGTACTAGACTTTATACATTGATATCATTCCTATTAGCCATAGCCATGGGTAAGCATGGGGTGAACCGTTTGGTATGAGTGGTCAAGAGAAAAATGATCGCTTATGTATTTATAATAAGGTCATATAGATCATATGTTTTATTGAATAAGGAATCTTTGGAAAGTAGCATGGTTTGAAAGAAGTTTTTGTAAATCTATTATTGATGTTTAATAAAAGTATGATGGTTTATATGATTTATCTATTAGGGTTTAATAGTTGGACTATGCTTTAGGATGAATCGGGATATTAGCGAGATGGAAGGATTGTTATTGTAAGTATACGATAGTCACAAATAGGTTCTTTCGAAAGATGATATTTCTCATCTCCCGAATAATTTTGACACTTTACTAGAAATCAATATTGACTAAGGTTTAACATTATTTAATCATAAGATGATTAAATTAACTATTTGATTTAAAATATCATTTTAAATTAAACGAATTTAATTTGGAATTCAATAAAATCATAAAAGGTGTTTATGAAATCCTTCCGCCGACGTGATATAGAAGCTAATCGGTCACACATATAAAATTCGAAGTAACATAGCTAAAGTTTTGTCGGAGAAAAATGAAAAATGGACTAAGACCATTTTAGAGGTAAAATGGTAATTTGACCTGTAGCTTGACTATAAGAATAAAATGATAATTATTAATTTAATAATTTAATATCGTACAGCTATGATAGCACACTTAAATATGACTTTAGATTAATTATAAATTAATAAGTTACATAGAAACGTTTATTCAATTGTAATAGGGTCCTAAATATTTGTAATTAATAATAAGACATTAAAATGTTAATGAGTCGGATTATTAATTGGATTTTCATTGGTAAAAATAAATTAAAGGATTGATTAGATAACCAATAGGTCATTGGCCATTGAATGAGCTTTAGCCTATCTTATTTTTGTGTTTTAAGGCAACTATGATTCCTAATAAGATTAGGAAAGTATGACTTAGTGTTTTCCTATAAGTACAAGGCATGTGGTGGCCGAAATCAAGAAAGTGCTCACACAAGCCTCTTGGTCAAAAACCAATGAGAAAAAGAGTCTTTTTCATTCCATTCCTTGAGCTTATTATCTCATAAGTTGATATTTTAAGTAAAAACTTAACCATACGAAACAAATCATGTAGTCGTCTCTCCATCTTATTCAAGAAGAGTTCTGTAAATGAAAATATATATTCCTTTTCCATAAATTTTGATTTAATATTGATGAAATTTACTATATTTTCTATAAAATAGATTATATATGATATAATTGTTGTATGATCGGTATAGATAGAAACTGTACATGTTAGAATATGATCCGAAAAAAAATTTAAATATTTCTTTGATTGCATTTTTTCTATTATATGCGTGCATCTATTTTATAATACTTATAGGTATATATGGGGGGAAAAAAAAATTAATGGATGAGTTGCTTTGGCTTGGAACAATTCCATGAGATGGATGGGAGCCTATTTCTTTCAAAAAGAAAAAGAAAAAAGAAAGTTAATGTAAAAAGGAAAAAAAAGAAAAAAAAGAAAAAAAAGAAGGTAAATGAAGTGTAATAAAATATGAAAGGACTTCAAAATTTCACCATGTTATGCTCGTGTTGATCTGCAAATTCTAAGAATGCGTGGTTAATGAGAAATGAATATTGTCAAATCGTTATTTTTCTATTAAAAAAAATAGTGTGAACATGACAAAAGTAAAAATATTTTAAAAAAGAGAAAAATTATAATAATTATGATAAAATAAAAAATAATAAAATAGTGTGAACAAATTTTATAGAAGTCTTAAAAGTTTTAATTCGTTCTTGTACATACTGATTACGCTTATCTGTATGGTAAATTCTTATTTTAAATATTTGGGGGATAAATTTTAGTTTTTCTAAAGTTATGAGAGATTAGTTATTTGTTTAATAATTTACACTGGAAAATCTAGGAGAGCCGAGCGGTCATCTCATTCATCAGCATTAATGAATCGTGTCCATTGCTCACTAACTGCTACAAAACAAAGGCTTTTAAAGTCACCTGGACCAGTTCTCTAACTCCATTCACACTGCTGGTTGATGATATTTACACGGAAAATAGCGCAAACACCATACTTCTCCCTCTTACGAAAATGACCTCCTTTCTGGGCTTTCTTCCTGCCATCTCCTTGCTCCAGGCAAGAATTATTATTATTATTTTAATTTCCTTCTTTATCTTTGTATACTTAATTCTTTTTATTCTTTGTTCGCCTGACTGTAATGCTCTATTTGGGTGAGGTTTAGAATACTGAATATCGTATTTAGTGAGATTAAAATGATTTTGTGGGTCTAAACGATTTTTTGGATTCTAAGTGGAAAAAAGTAAGTGCTCCCTAATGGACATAAATGAACTTTCAAGCTTAATGACTTATTGTAGTGATTCAAGCAAAGTATAATTTTTGTAGATCTAATTTGAAGTTTGACCTGGAAGTTGCAAATTCATACTTAGGTAGAAATTTTTTAGGAGTTTAACTGATAGATGCTCTCTTTCGAGTTCCATTAACTTGGGTGCTCTCTCCCTTGCTATATTTGGTGTAGGCGATCTTCTTTGCATCTTTGTTGATTGCTGTGGATTCGATTGTTCCCTTCCATCTGAAAGTCAGACTCGCGTAAGACCACTTTATTCATAAGTCAGCTTTGTTGAATGGTGCCCAATTCTTGTTCCTCTCACTACATTTATCTTCATGTCATTTTTTTGTTAGTTTTCTTGCTGTACTTGTCCATTGCATATTTTGATCCCCTGAGTTCTACTGGGTTAAGAGTTTTGAACGGAGTTTGGAGCAACATTATTTTTGTTGGATTGTGCGACTAATTTGCATTAGGATTAACGTTTTGAGACTGACTGGAAGATGAAACTG
Source organism: Coriaria nepalensis (assembly GCA_027186245.1). NCBI lineage: Eukaryota > Viridiplantae > Streptophyta > Magnoliopsida > Cucurbitales > Coriariaceae > Coriaria > Coriaria nepalensis. The sequence goes on along the minus strand of CP114490.1, from coordinate 9,145,777 downwards.
TCCTAAACTCGAGGTTTGATCATTGAACCAACTGAACCCACCCTCGCCTACGTTAAAAGTTCCAATTGGATGCTTATTATTATTTTTTTGTGTCACTGTGAAAATTAACTTAGAGCTTGGAATTAGTCAAGTTTCACTTCAAGAAGGTATAATAAGTGAAAATGTTTGTCAGAGAGGAGCATTTAAAAGGATACTGTGCGATGTATGATATATGTGGAGAGCGTAGTGATGGGAAAGTTCTAAACTGCCCATATGGTTCCCCGTCTGTGAAGGTATGCATATATATAATCTGCAGTTAGTGTAATGCACTTTAACAGGAGAGTTCTTATATTTTTCCATGTCCTTTCAAATATCTTGATGGGTGTATATTATTCATGTGCTTTGCAGCCTGATGAGTTGCTTTCTGCCAAAATCCAAAGCTTATGTCCAACGATAAGTGAAAATGTTTGTTGCACAGAGTATCAGTTTGACACATTACGGGCACAGGTTCAACAAGTAAGGCGTATCACCTGTATATGAATTTATCGGCTAATAGATAATTATCCTTCTAATGACTTTACCTGTCTAAGAAGCTAGCTTAAAAAATAGTTATTGTGGACTAATTCGAGGTGTGAAACAATATTTAATTCACTGCACTTGTTTTTCTCTGAGTGTAATAAAGTGCCTTGGAGAAAGTATAATCTATAATTGTAGTCTGAAAAAGTCTGTTGGGGAACTATGTAAGGTTTTAGTCGCAGATGATAGATAGGAGAGAAGAAAATCATCATATGGATCTGAATGGGTCATCAGTAAAGTGAGGGACTGTAGGCTAGCTGACAAATCAAGTTAAAAATAAGTTATGCCGATCTATTTGATGTGGTCTTCGAATTTGAGTTTCAGAATAAACTCTTGCTGTAGCCTTTAGGCCCTTCTAATATTATAATTATTATTATTCCTTTTTTTAAGATTTCATATGTTCTCAAATCTATGGCTATCAGAGGAGAGGGTTTTCATTTATTGCAGAATCACTAATAGGCCGGAGAATCTTTTGCTTTTGCTTAGCATTAAAGTTGTATTGAAGGTCAACAAACAGAGAAGGTCAAATTCTTAGCATGTGGGCCAGTAACTTTGTGAGTCATGATGATGCTGAAGAAGTAGATGTGGAAGTTCTTTGTGACCTTATGTCTTCTTTTCATTATATCAAAAAGTTAACAAACAATTTCTAGAGGCCAAGACAAATTGTCGTTGAAGTTCTTGGCTTGCATTTTATAATATGTGGAACTAGCTCCAAGAAACCGGACCCCTTTTCGATGAGTTTCAGGACTTAAAACAAAAAGTTATCCTACGGGCTTTGAGGAATGTTACTGAATTATGGTGAATCTAAGTTGCAAATGCTCTTGCTTGTGATTCTATCTCAGACACTCGGGACATGTTTGGTTCGATTCCTTAGTGCATTCCATTCCACTGTTTGGTTCAAATGAATGATTAAGTGGGAATGATTTTTGATTCCCACTAGAATGAAAATGAAAAAAATCATTCTTTCATTTCCACCTAAATAAGTGTCTTTGGCGGGAAACAAAGTAAGCATCCATTTACATGAGTTTTTTTAAAATTCTATTATGGTACTTGGGTAATTTTTAAAACTTTCTTCAAACGGACTCGAAAAAATCACCATTCTTATGCTCTCATTCCCTGTGTAACTAAACGGACACCAAGAAATCACCATTTCCATTCCCATTTTCATTCTCATTCTCATTCCCATTCATATTCCCACAAAGAAATCAAACCAAATGAGCCGTCACTTCTTTTCCTATGATTCTCTCTCGAGGCACACTAGGCTTAAACTTTTTGATGATAAAGTTGGTTTAGGGTACTTTAGATCTATGATGAAAAGATAACTGTTGTATCTGGAGGTTTTGGTTTTTGCCCCCTTCTTTGGTTATTATTGTCCTTCATCAATATATTTTAGTACTTTTATTTTAAAAAAAGGTGAATTGATTTTCTATTGCTGTAGAATCCTCGATGAAATTGCTTTACTGTGAACCTTCTATTTAACTAGTTGTGGAGTTTGTTATTGAGATTCCTTCGAGACAAATCTTGAGATCATCAATTCTAGTCTAACAACTATGGAAACAGATTCGTTGGTCTATGAATATGCCTAAAACTGCTGGTTGTTTGAATTTTCTTTTTGTCTTTTCATTCATGACCTGGTGTGGAAGTTACTGTGAGAAGGAATGGCTTCTCTCTCTCTATCTCATATCTTAATAAATAAATTATGGTATCTCACTAGGCTGTTTTGCACAAATAATTCCATTTTTATTTGATATAATTCTAATAAATTTGTACCATTGCAGGCTATACCACTTTTGGTGGGCTGTCCAGCATGCTTGAGGAACTTCCTGAATCTCTTTTGTGAGCTTTCCTGCTCTCCAAATCAGAGTCTATTTATCAATGTGACTTCTGTCTCTGAGGTCAGACTCACTGATTATTGTTCGCATCCCATATCTTATCATGTCTCTATTAGTACTTGTTTGTGATTTTTTCCCTTTAAATAATCATAAGAAGCATATGTTTTCCTCTTCAGGAATTGGATGCTAAAACCTTTTTCTTAAACAATTTCTTCCTTGTTGTCTGTTATTCACTGTTCTACAAGAAGAAAACTGTACATGTGAAACATATGCAAGAAAATATCTGATTATGCATTTTCTTTGCTAGGGAAACTACAACCTTGAGTAACTTTCTAGCTTGTTGTTCCTATTGGAACTTGTTAGCTTTATAGTATTTGTATTACTGTTCTTTGTGTCAATTACACTGAATTTTGAGTTTCATTAAAAGCAGTGTCTATGTTCCCAAGTTCATTTGGCTGTTGAGCATGTGAATTAGTTGCACAATGAGAAATGATCACAGATTGCTGATATTTTTAACATGATCTCACTTACCAGTTGATGTTAACCAGCTCAATTGACTATGGACTGAACTCTCTTGAATCTCACTCTCACTTTCATGTTTATTTATTTTAAACTGTTAATTTTTATCAGGTTGATGGCAATAAGACTGTTGATGGCATTGACTTTTTTGTAACCAATAGCTTTGGAGAAGGCTTGTACGACTCGTGCAAGGAAGTGAAGTTTGGGACTATGAATACCCGAGCCATTGATTTTGTTGGTGCTGGTGCTAAAAATTTTAACGGTATGCTTTCTCTGCACATACAATAGTTATCTTGGATTTATATGTGTAATTGAATCTGGTTTTGATCTTTTTGCGATCACTTTTCCATATATTTATATAAGTCTTACACTTCCAACTGGAGTTGAATAGGTGAGAATATTATTACTGGTGTAAGAACATGGAGCTTAAGAAACTGATTTCTATCAGGCCCGGGCATGGTCAAACCAGGGTGTCTCTCTGATGATAGTCATAGTCCCATGCGGAAACATAAGCTGTGGACTTATTATGAAGACTGATTGCTTTATGTGCCAGATTACCTATCTAGTGGGTGTTTGTATTGTAGAAGTTTTTATTGCAAAATTATGTCTTCCTATTTCTGCTAAATAGCATAATGTTTTTCAGGATTTATGGGTCTTATTATCAATTATTCTTTTACAGAATGGTTTGCATTTATTGGCCAGAAAGCACCACCTGGTTTTCCTGGATCACCTTATACGATTACTTTTAAGTCGAGTGTTCCTGAACCATCTCATATGGAGCTTATGAACGTCGCTACTTATTCATGTGGTGACACTTCACTTGGCTGCTCTTGTGGTGATTGCCCTCAATCTCCTGCGTGCTCTAGCTCTGAACCTCCTTCTCCACACAAAAAAGATTCCTGCATTATAAGAGTTGGATCTCTTAAGGTTGTCATTATACAGATTGATCACTTTCCTTTTATTGTTATTCTTCTGGTATTGATCTGTATCAATATCTCTTTGTTTGTGAGAACGGAAGATACTGATAGCAAAAATTGCTTAGTCATTCATATGTTAGAATAATTGTCTGAATTTCACCCCTCTAATACAATGATAGACTCAAAAGTGTTGCAATTTGATTCTTGTAGGCAAGATGCATTGACTTTTCGTTGGCAATCCTATATATTATTTTGGTATCTGCATTCTTTGGATGGGGTTTGTATCATCGGAAAAGAGAAACAAGGAGAGAGGTATCTTCTAGTGTGGAACCATTATTGAATGTTATAGATGATAGAAGAAACTGGAATAAGAACATTCCGGAAAAGGTAGGCCAGAAATCATTTTCTTCTATGTTAAATATAATGTGTCCTTTGTGATTAAGCATTAGGTCTAACTTGTTGGGTTTGACTCTAGTTATATTATGTTTAATTTTTTCATTTTCTCAACTTGCATTTTACTTCTTCCCCCAAATTTAATCCTTCTGTTGTTCTCTTGTTTTTCATGCTTTTATATTTACTAGTAAAGATAAGTTCTTTCCCCAACCTACTAGCCTTGCAATGTGACATTGTGAGTACTTATGGTTTTCTTGTGTTTATGTTGAGGCCATCCTTCTAAGTCTAAACTGTTATTTATGCTCAATCCAGTTGCCTTCTCTATGTAAGATTACTTTAACAGATATGGAAAAGTGTATTAATAATGTCCTATCCAATCAGTTTCTCTTTTAGATATTAGTCTCAAGTTGTTCTTTCGTTCTTTTTGTGTGCGTTTAAAAGTTCTTTCAACTTGTGAGATCCGCTTTTTACACATTCTCATGCTTTTTAGGCAAGTGGGATTGTTACTCCACCGACAAATGGAGCTGAACTTTATATTGTTCAAGGATATATGTCGAAATTTTACAGGTTAGAAAAATTTCAGTGCCCATAGAATACTAATTGTCATCAGTAATTTGATATTGTATTTCCAGGTGTTATGGAGCTTGGGTTGCTCGAAATCCTTTGCTTGTGCTGCTTTGCTCATTGTCGATAGTTGTCATTCTTTGTTTGGGCTTAATTCAATTCAAAGTGGAGACCCGACCAGATATGGTATGATATTCTCTAACTCACTTGATTTTTTGTTTGTGGAACTGATTTGCCTTCATGCTTTTATTGACAATAGTGTTGATTTTATAGCAATTCCGGGTTCTATCTTTGTAGAGATTACAGAATAATTATATTTTATTCACTTATGAAATATGTTACATGAATTTCTCTTATATCGAGAAGCTTTAGACAAACCTTGATCTCTATGACTAGTTTCATGGACAGATTGAACATCGAATAGACTGTCTACAGGAACACTTGCATGTCAGTGTAATCAGCCCAAAGAATCTGAAAAGTGGAATAAAACTCACTGATAGAAAGAGACTTCCCTGTGTGATTTGCTAGATCAAGTTCGAGTTGAAAATGCCAGGCTGTGTTGTTTTGATAAATATATATTTTTTTCAAGTAGTTCCACATTCCAGTCGCCGTTTGATAAGGGTGCAGATTTTAGATATTTTGAGATTCAACCGATCCAAGTATCCAAGACATAACCTGTGCATCTTTGATCTCCCATTTTGGCATATTTTTCATTCTTCTCTGTCAGGTATTGGAGCAGTTCTATCTGTATTCCCCCAAAGTTCCTTCCCTTTGACAAACAATTGAAATTGAAACTCCTAGGAAGTATAGTTCTTCCCATTAAACCGAACATGGAAAATTTCTGATTTCTCAGAAGACAATGATGCAGTCAAGATAGGTACAGAAAAGAACCGAGAAGAACTAGACAGCAAAAGAAGAAACCAAGACAAGAATTTGAGGCAACAAGAATCAAGACCGAGAAAAAAATCAAGGAAATCGTTAGAGGAACTAGGGCTCTGATACCATGTCAATTTCAGAATGTATTTCCTTGAATAACGAATGGAATACAAACCCTAAGGTCCTATATATATATACAGCTCCAATAGAGACATGTTAGGAGGTAAATTACGATACCAATTAGCCTAAAATCAGTCCCTGTAAATAAGGATTTCACTTATTCTAGTTGTACAGTTGGTAGACAGCATACTTTACAGCTATACCTACAACCTATATAAGGAAATACTAATTAATGCATGTCTATTTACATCTCTTAACTCTCTGGTATGATTAAAATTACTTCTTAGCAAAACATTTGACATTCATCCTAATCAGAACTTGACAATTTTCTCGAGTAGACTAAGCCTTTTATTTAATCAGATAAGATATTTAGGAGGTTTCTATTTTGTTACTAGGGTAAATTCAGCAGTAACTATTATGTGCCTTGCTTTCTGTCTGCATTCTCTTAGCATTCAAGTTAGGGGCATTTCGATATAGCCCTTTGGGTCATTCTAATGAACCCCAGTTCAGTATAGCCCTTTGGGTGCAAGATATATCTGACATAATCTAGTGTTTAGAGTTTGAAATTTTGATAAACGGTGGTTCTTCTCTTGTAAAATATTTTGGTTCCATGAGAATGAAGTATTACCTGTGTTTTGAAAAAAATAATATTGTAGCTGTGGGTTGGTCCCGGGAGTAGGGCAGCAGAAGAGAAGAAATTCTTTGACAACCACCTTGCACCCTTCTACAGAATTGAACAGGTATTGGATCGTCATTCTTAAATCTTTTTTTCCCTTCTTTTTAGTAAACGTGTTCCTGATATAACTGCTTTATGTTTTTCTATTAATGATGCAAAAGAAGGCTCTTTATGGTCATATTTAGAGACAATGTTCTTCAGTAGCTTTTGTCTTGGACTCTGAACTGTCAAGAAGCACCATGCTTGTACAATAAAAAGAAAGTTAGAATATTAGAAAACAGAAAAGTGAGTCAATTGGTAATAAGGTAGATTTTTCACCATAGAGTATAAGTTAACCCATAGTTCTATATAGTTGGCCATTTTCACTGCATCAAATATGAGATTACAGATCTGATTAGTGATTGGATTTAAATTCAGGGTCGAGAAGGTTAAGATATATAGAACATAATGTGGGATTAATATATATAAAATTTAAGTTTTAGAATGTTATTCATGGAAATTGTTCTACTCAAAATACTATACTCTCTGTAGTCATTTTCATAGATTTTTCCTCCCTTTTTCAAATCATTGTTTGGAAACAGCCTACTACAATTTCACAAGTAATGACATGCCCTGTGGTTTTTGCATATGCTTCAGCTCATAATAGCTACCAAGCCTGATCGAAACCATGGAAAGACACTGAGAATACTTACAGAAGATAATATCCAGTTACTCTTTGATATACAGGAGAAGGTAATAAGAATTTTTGGTGCTACTAATTGATCTATCTGTTTATTTTGTTATCTACCTCTCTTTAAGAGTTATTACCAAATACCTACTCAGTAAGTGCTGTCTCTCTTGCTCTCTTGTTTCAGATTGATGGGTTGTTTGCAAATTATTTTGGATCCTTGGTATCTCTAAGTGACATATGCTTAAAGCCTCTGGGTGAGGATTGTGCCAGTCAAAGTATTCTGCAGGTTGTCTTTTTCTTGCTGCGCTACTTGCAAATAGGAACTGTACTTAATAATTTCTATATGTTGTCTCAAAGAGTTGTTGAAATAGGGTTGGTTGCCTGGGGCTTTATGTTGGATGAAATTGTTTTTTTGTTTTCACCAATCGGATTTTAGAATTGGATGCATTTTAATAGTGTTTAAAATAATAATAATTATTTACTTTAGTATTGGATGCATTTTAATAGTGTTTAAAATAATAATAATTATTTACTTTCCAAACTTTGAGACATTCATTTACTTTTCCATGGTTTTTGTAGTATTTCAAAATGGATCCTGAAAATTTTGACATCTATGGAGGAGTCCAACATGTTGAGTACTGTATCCAGGTAAACCATCACAATTACCTCATTTAGATTAGTTAGTTGGTTCAGTGGTGTTTCATTGATATTAGTGTAGAGAATGGCAGAGGAAAGGGGCATCCTGGGGGGAACTTCCCCCCCTCCCCCAAAGCCAATCTCCTGCTTATACATAAATAGAATCAGGGCTGTCAATTTGGGTCCGTGGGTCATAAATGGGTCGTGTCAAGATATATGTATTGGGTTAAATAGGTCAACCCAAGCTGAACACCAGTTATTAGATGTCTCAGTTTTCTCCACCCCGAACACGACCTGTTTATTAAACAAGTGACACGACACGACCCGCGTAACCCATTTATGAAGTAAAAGTTTTTCGATTAACTCAACACGATTCCTATTACACTTTTTATATTAAATGGGTCCAAAAGACTCGTTTAAACTATGTCACAAAATTCAAATTTAATTATTGTTTTCTAAATTTTGTACCATTCTCTTAATAGGTATTATATTACAATAATCATATTGAACATTCAACATATTTTTTTACTGTTTTCGACAACAATAGGTTTATTTGACGTTGTTAATGCTTACATGGGTTTAGGGGTCATCCCAAACCAAATTCCAATATCTTTTCCCAAATGCATCGAATCGCTGATTTACCCATCTATTAATAATTGAAACTTGAGGGGGTCGTCAAATTGACCTTGCCATGATATTATATCTGGTTTTATGTTTGGAAAGTGTGAAAATTTTGTATACCTTCTATCTTATTTGTTTTGTAAAAAGAATATAGTTGAAATACTGCTGAAAAAAAAATTTGTTGCGTCATCTTTACAGGAAGAAAATGCTTGATATCGCCGATAATGAGAAAAATCAGTCAACGACCAATACGATTATTATTTTTACTTGTTTTGTAATTTATGCAGTATAAATTAAAAACATAAAAATTATGTATATATGTTAGTTATTATCCCTTTAAAAAGGGTGTTCTACTAGTGGGTGTAGAGGATCTACAACAAAAGAAATTGGAGTTCAATTTTCTTAATTAGTATAAATCTGCGTAGAGGTTGAAACGTAATTGCTTGGTTACCTAGGCCCGTCTTAATACTATTATTGTCACAACTGTTCATCATCATCATCATCTGAGCCCATTCCTGTTATTTTCGGGGTTAACTACACGGATATTAGTTCTCTAAGTTACGCTATCTTCCCACTTATTATCACTTAATCCAAGATTTAAGATGTCTTCTACCTCCTTCACTCAAGTTTTCAATCGTTTACCTCTCCATCTTCACTCTCCATTTACTTGCTAAATCTAAACTTTGTCGAATTGGAACCGTGTTTGGTCTCCTCTGCGCATGACCAAACTATGTTAGACCTCTTTCCCTAATCTTATTCTCTATAAGGCCTATACTTAGATAACTCTTAATCATTTCATTCATAATTCTATCCTTGTGTATTTTACCTCACATCCATCTTAACATCTGCATCTTTGCTACCGCCATCTTATGCATATGTTGTTCTGTAGTGGCCCAACACTCCGAGTCATAAAGCATAGTTGATTGAATGATCATCTTGTAACACTTTCCTTTTAATCTTGCAAGCATCTTTATATTGTATAAGACTCTTGATGTTATCCTCCATTTCATCAAACTTGCTTTAATCCTATGGTCTATATCTTCTCGAATGCCCATAGTCTTTTGGATAATAGATCCTGAATATCGAAAAACTTCACACTCTGGTACCTTCCAACCGTCAATCTCAATTGGGTTAACCCTTCTTTGAGATTCGGGACTAAAATTAGAAGGTAGATATTCTATTTTTGAGCGGCTAATTTTAAAACTCTTACTCTCTAGAGTCTCATGCCACCTATCTAATTTTTTATTTACGTCTTCTTTAGTTTCATCTATTAAGACGATATCATCAACAAACAATATACACTAGGATACCTTATCCTGAATATGTTTCGTTAGTTCATCCATAACTAAAAGCAAAGATGGATGGACTTAAAATCGATCCTTGATGAAGTCCTACTACAACAGTGAATTCACTAGACATCTCACCTACTAACCTGACACTCGTTACAACACCTTCATACATATCCTTAATGATCTCGATATAACATTGAAACACATTCTTACTTCAAAGTACCCACCAGATTAATTTCCTAGGCACTCTATCATAGGATTTCTCTAAGTCGAGTCTATGATAGAGTGCTTTTAAGGCTCTCTAAGTCGAGCCTATCATAGGTTACACAATTGTTGTATTTTTTATTTTTATTTTTGGTATATTGCAGACATATTAACTTTAGCTCACACATCCTTGTCCTCAGCATTTTGTCTCTGCAGATACATGTTTGAGTGCTTTTAAGGCTCCACTTGACCCAAGCACTGCCTTAGGGGGATTTTCTGGAAACAATTATTCAGAGGTAATATATGTGCCCCTATCTTTTTTATTTGACTGTGGCCTAATCATTGACATTTTTCCAATCTCAGGCTTCTGCATTTGTTATTACGTATCCAGTTAATAATGCAATTGATGGAGTAGGCACCGAGAATGGAAAAGCAATAGCATGGGAAAAAGCTTTTATCCAATTAGCAAAGGTATGAGCACTCTGTCCATTTTGTTGCATTGCTTTCTAGTGTTTGATACTCATGGGGTTCAAGACTTATACAAGATTTCGCTTTGTTTTGTTGCCACTTGTAGCCGTCACATTATTGCACCCGTTCATGGGTTAGCCTTAAGTATATGAAGTTAAAACAAATATTATAAAAATCCAGTTAACGGCGAAACTAGGGAGAATAAGCTTATATCAAGTATGAAGAGTTACATGGGGAGTTTAGAAGTGAAATGCTTTATAGTTTCTGCATCTATCTCTCCCTTATACCTCTCCCCTCTCCCTTTTTTTTTTCTTCCAACAGCATGATCTTTTTTTAAAGATCATTATAGGTTACCCTATTTCCACTTGTATGACTCAAACTGGAGACCTACTAGGTCGTAGGTGGGGGTGCTACCATCTCATTGTCAACAACTACATGATCCTTGACAATAGTATTATTTAGTCAAGTTTTTGGTTTCCTTCTAGAGGCTATAAATATATCTTAAATATTAAACTATCTATTGATGACAGGAGGAGCTGCTACCATTGGTGCAGTCGAGCAACCTTACCCTTTCTTTTTCATCTGAGAGCTCAATTGAGGAAGAGTTGAAAAGAGAAAGCACCGCCGATGTTATAACAATTGTTGTAAGTCTAAGGAGTATGAATATCTTTCCCCTAGACATTTGGTTGGTATGAATAATTTATTGAAAACTTTGATAATTTTCTATTATATTTTCATATTACAACCCTAGACTATTTATACATAGGAAACCCTAGATTAGTTATGGAAAATATTAACAATCTATTTACAATTCCATATTTTTAGGAAAATATCTTAAAGATTTTTTATAAAAGAATTTTCACAACATCTTTCCATATTTTCAACACTCCCCCTCAAGCAGTTTCAAATATGTCTAGTAAACCCAGCTTGCATACAAGCTTGTTGAATTGAATCTTTTGTAGTCCTTTGGTAAAGATATTTGCCACTTGTTGCTCTGTGGGAATGTAAGGCATACACACAATGCTTTCTTCTAACTTCTCTTTAATGAAATGTCTATCAATTTCCACATGCTTAGTCCAGTCATGTTGAACGAGATTATGAGCAATGTTGATAGCTGTTTTGTTGTCACAATAAAGGGTTATAGGAGTAGTACTCAAGATTTTTGGATCCTCAAGTAGTCTCTTTAACCATAAGAGTAAGTGCTCTCAATTCAGCTTCTGCACTACTTCTAGCTACTACATTCTGTTTTTTTACTTCACCAAGTCACCAAATTCCTGCCAACATTAGTACAATAGCTGGAAGTTGATCTTCTGTTAGTCAGACTTCCTGCCCAGTCAACATCTATAAATGCTTCAATTCTGATGTAATCGCGATTTTGAAATAGTAACCCTCTTCCCGATTTTCCTTTTAGGTACTTTGGAATTTTGTACACAGCATCAAAATGTTCCTCTCCTTGTGAGTGCATGAATTGGTTCACAACACTAACCACAAATGCTATATCTGGTCTAGTATGAGCTAGATATATGAGTCTTCCCACTAGTCTTTGAAATTGTTCTCTCTTTATTACCCTATTTGGATTGGCTATCTCCAACTTTAAATTTGCTTCCATAGGAGTTTTAGCCGGTTTGCACCCTAGGTACTTTGTTTCCTTAAGCAGATCAAGGACATACTTCCTTTGAGAAACTAAAATTCCCTTCTTAGATTTTGCAAATTCTATTCCCAAAAAATACTTCACAGATCCAAGATCTTTTATTTCAAATCACATGGCGAGAAATTTCTTCAATTTTTCTAGTTTATCCACATCACTTCCAGTTAAGATCATATCATCTACATACAGAATGAGAATAGCAATCTTACCATCCATAGAATGCTTAACAAACAACGTATGGGCTTTGCCATTGTCAGTATGCTTGAAGTATTCTTTGTCATTATCAGTTCTAAGAACTTGGATTCGTGTTTGGAACTGATTTTCAATCATATAATAGAACTCTTTGAATTTTTTTGCAGCATCGGCTTTTTCTTTTAGTAGAAACACCTAACATATTCTAGTATGGTCATCTAGTATTAGAAATAGTTGTTACTCTAGAAGGTCCCCAAATGTCACTGTCAATTAAGTAAAACGCTCTAGAAGCTTGATAAGAATGAGATTTATAGGAAACTCTATGATGCTTTGATAATTGACAAGGTTCACATTGAAGACACAATGAGTTAAAATTACTGTTTTTTAAGAAGGATGGACACAAATGCTTAAGATAAGAAAAACTAGGATGACCTAACCTATAGTGCCATCTCTAACAGGAATAGAAACACGAGTGTTGGCAGCTTGAGCTTGTCCACACTCAGTAGTCGAGTCATCAAAAATAATAGAGTCCATCAACTATTCTAGCACTGCCAATCATCCTCTTCGAATGTTGGTCTTGAACTTCACAATAAGAATCATAAAATTTCACTAGGCAATTAGAATCTTTGGTGAGTTTGCTAATCGATAAGAGATTACACGATAACTTAGGAACATGTAAGACATTTTAGGGTGAAATTCTTTAAAATAGCAACTAAACCTTTTTCTATAATTGGAGATAAACTCCCATTTGCTATATAAATTTTAAGATTACCAGGACAAGTAGTATATGAGGAGAAGACATAAGAGGAATGAGTCATGTGATCAGAAGCACCAAAATTAATGATCCATGGTTCTAGATTAGAACAAACAGTTGAAGCTATGAGAAAACTATCTTTTTGAGCAAGAAAACCTGAACTAGTAGGAATTTGGCTGATTATTTTGTATATTTGATCAAGTTTCTCTTTGCTAAGAGACGAAGAGGGTGTCTCTTTGCTAGTAGGAAACCCTAGATTAGTTATGGAAAATCTTAACAATCTATTTACAATTCTATATTTTTAGGAAAGTATCCTAAGATTTCTCCTAACATAATCTTAACAACATCTTTCCATATTTTCAACATTTATGTCATATGGTTTTGCACATAGCAACTAAAACAGTGATTCTCTGACCATATTGCAAAGCATTTTTATATACCCATGATTTTGCTCTAATTGCCTCTTATCTTGTGACGTTTTACTTTCATCAGGTAAGCTACCTTGTAATGTTTGCTTACATATCTCTCACTTTGGGAGATGCAACTCATTTCTCTTCTTTCTACATCTCATCCAAGGTATGCTTCTAAATCTATATGTACATAGCTAAGTATATTAATATACACTATACATATATAAATATTCACATATAAATATATATATACATTTGTAGATATGTATACTGCAAGAGGATCGATAGAGTGAAATCATGCACCATAGTTAGTATAAGAAACAACTAATATATGCTCAGTTGTTATTGCTACCTCAACCCCTATTCAGCGCACAAAGGATATACTATTTTATAACATTTGATTGATATATGAAACGCATGTTATAGTTCATCTTTAATAAATATGTCCATTCACATGTCCATCGACATGCACAGACATAATAAGAATGGATATCACATCTATATTGTTTGACTTTTGTTTAGATGTAACATATTTTTATTTTCTCAGTTATAATTCCATATTTATACATCATTAATGGTGTTTAGGTATTCCTTGGCCTATCTGGCGTTGTGCTTGTCATGCTCTCTGTTCTTGGATCTGTTGGATTTTTCAGTGCCGTTGGAGTAAAATCAACATTGATCATAATGGAAGTCATTCCCTTCCTGGTTTTGGCTGTAAGTTATACTCTAGGATGCAGTTAATGGTCTGTAATGTCTTGTAATTGAAGCTTCATGGTCTGGTATTTTGGCTCACGAGAAAACAGTTGTAGGGCTAGGTTAGTGGAATTTTGTTATTATAATTGATCCTAACATCATGTAGCTATGGCTACTTTTTGTCTCACCACTCAGAATAGGTTGGATATGGAAAATTGCCTTAGCCAACCTCATAGTCATTCCATAATACATGACTAATGAAGGAAATGTACACTAATTAAGTTACATAGATAAATCATAAGTATCTTAAACAACACCTTTATCATTCCTCTAGGTAGCTTCTCTTCTATGTTCAACATGGAATTATCTTCGCTACACTATAGCTGCACTCTCTAAAAGAATTATTATTATCCTACTGCACCTCTACAATTTTGACTTTCTGTAAACTGGGTAAATTCAACATCCCTTTTTGTTATTGGATTTTTTTTTTCTTCATTTTCTCTTCTTCAGATTTCCACCTTTTGTCATATATTTATATTTTAATTCTATTCATACTGCATATGCCCTTTTTTCTAAATCACCACTTCCATCTTTTCTTGCTCATGAAAGATGAGTTAGTCATATTATTGAGTCAGCAGCGTAAGCCTCTCCCCATGTCAGAAGTGATTGGTAAAGACGTAGTGTCTTTGGACTAGGGCAATTGTTGTTGTTGGGAGACTTGAAAAGTAAGTTTAATGGCATGCTTTTGTGATGTATTGTCATTCCCCCTCATTTTCCCTGGTTTATGTCGGTGCTATAACTCTTGGATTGTCAAGAACTATGTTTAATCTCATTATAATTCATTATGCCTTCTTATAGGCACTGACATTTGTGTAGTTCTGATGAATGTGCAATAGACTACATAACCTGGGACTCCTTCCTTGAAAAAAGTATTCACATGCATGTTCCTTAAGTGTGTGTTCTTCTGTTTATTTGTTTACTTTTTGGCTATTTCTTTCTCAACAAGGTATAAATGTCTTACCAGGTTGGAGTAGATAACATGTGTATATTGGTAAATGCTGTGAAACGACAACCACTAGAGTTAGCTTTAGAAGAACGGATAAGCAATGCACTGGTCGAAGTGGGTCCATCCATAACGCTAGCTAGTTTATCGGAGATTTTGGCATTTGCTGTGGGAAGTTTTGTTCCCATGCCAGCAT
Source organism: Coriaria nepalensis (assembly GCA_027186245.1). NCBI lineage: Eukaryota > Viridiplantae > Streptophyta > Magnoliopsida > Cucurbitales > Coriariaceae > Coriaria > Coriaria nepalensis. The sequence continues at coordinate 9,130,541 of CP114490.1, read as the reverse complement.
GCCGTGTCTTTTCCATGTTTGCTGGTTGGACGAAACTTTCCTGCACTCTCTGGATTTACACTCTCCCTTAAGATTATATCACTAACCATGTCTTTTCAATGTAGCTTTGGCTGTGCTGTTGGACTTCATTCTGCAAGTTACTGCATTTGTTGCTTTGATTGTTTTTGATTGTCGGAGAGCTGGGGATAACAGAGTTGATTGTTTTCCATGCATAAAAGTACCTCCATCTTTTGTGGAACCTAATCAAGGTAATTGTGTTACATTTCAAACATATATGGGTTGCTTACTTGTTTGTTATTGAGGAAAAATTGAGCTGTTTTACACTTTTAAAAGAAAGATTAAAATTGGATTAAATAAGAGACCTTAAGTCTCACGACATTAAGCTTGGAAAGACGGATAGGAAAAAAGTCCCACCTAATCACCCAAAAAAGTCCTAACTAATTTTAACTACACAAAGTCAGCCAAATATGTTGATCATGCACAACTTGGTAATCAACGAGTCAAAATTTGTTCTAGGAAGAGCTTAAGTAAGAATGTTTGCAACTGGGAAATTTGTAGGCGTATGGGTTATTTGAATTATTCCATCATCAATCTTTTCTTTAATGAATTGTTGGTCAATCTTCACATATCTGGTTCTATGTGATGCACTGGATTCTTAGCAATACTTACTGTTGCAAGGTTGTCACAACATTCTCATAGGTACTTAGTTTTGATTCTTAGTTCATCAAGCAATTGTTTAGCCACGTCCCTTCACAAACTCCACGGGCCATAGCCCTAAATTCAGCCTCAACACCGCTCCTTGCAACTATAGATTATTTCTTACTTCCTCATGTAACTAGGTTTCCCAAAACATAGGTACAATATCCTGAGGTAGATCTCCCATTTGAAATTGAGCTAGTCCAATCTGAATGAGAAAAAATCCAAGTATTTCTTATAATCCAATTCTTAAAGAACCAAGCTTTTTCTAGAGTCATTTTCAAATACCTGACAATTTTGTACATTGCATTGAGGTGTTCATCAATAGGATTATTCATAAATTGACTTATCATGCTGACTGGAAAACTAATATTTGGTCTTGTGTGAGAGTGAGGTATGAGTTTCCCCACAAGCCTTCGGTATCTTTCCTTGTCAACGGGCGAACCGTCTTTCGTCATACCTATTTTACATGTATGATGCATTGGAGCATCTGTCGGTTTGCATCCTAGCATTCAAGCTTCTTTTAGTAAGTCCAGTGTTTGCTTATGTTGAGAAACTGAATTCCTTCTCTTGTTCTAGTCACTTGCATCCCCAAGAAATATTTAAGAGTTCCTAGGTCTTGGATCTTAAAGTCCTTGGCAAGAGTGGTCTTCAAAATTGCATGTTAGAACAATATCATCCACATACACAATTAAGATAGCTATTTTACCTTCAAAAGAATGTTTTGTGAATAGAGTGAGGTCTGATTGCCCTTGTAAGTAACCATGTTTCTTGACAACATTGGTGAATCTGCCAAAATAGCCTTTTGGAAATTGTTTGAGACCGTTTAAAGACTTTCACAGCCTACAAACTCTTGTTCACATTACTTGAAGTATCAAGTCTCGGTGGGATATCCATGTAAACTTGTTCAAGATCACCATTGAGGAAGCATTTTATGTACATCTAACTGGTGACAAGGCCAATCCAAATTAAATTGACTCATAACATTAATCGAGAAACCAATGTGAAGACTTGTGTGAGATAAATTAGCTTTCCCACAAGATGTTGGTATGTTCCTTTTATCTACTAGTGCACTTCCTTCCTTTGCCCCAGTTTGATCATATGATCGATAGGTGTATCAATAGGCTTGCAACCAAGAATACCGAGCTCCTTTAGTAAGTTAAGAACATATTTCCCTTGTGAAACAATAGTACCCTTTTTTGATCTAGCCTTAGCAATGGGCAAGAACATGTGGTTCTGGCAAATATCGGGGTTTATAGAGTTTACCAAGCATGAGATTGACAAATTCTGACTATATTCTCTACTGTTTTGCTTGTCCTTTACATCATAGACTGTTTCTATATACAACAACTTCAGCCTAGACAGATTAGGAAATAAATTAGGCTCCTAATAAGCCTAAAATCAGTCCCTGTAAACCAGGGAATTACACCTATTCTAGCTGTACAGTAAGGGGACAGCTGTATGCCTGTTGTGTAAACAATTTGTATAAGGAAAATAGCTAATTAAATGCTAATTTCTTGACATCCCCCCTTAAATTGGTGCTGGTAAGGAGAGAAGCATCAATTTGCTAGTAAGAAATTGATGTCTAGCACGAGTCATTGGCTTAGTGAAGATATCTGCTATTTGAAGATCCGAGGAGATATGTGGAAGAGTGATCACTTGGCGATCATAAGCTTCGCGGATAGAGTGGCAATCCACTTCAATGTGCTTTGTCCGTTCATGAAACACCGGATTAGCAACAATTTGAATAACACTAGTATTGTCAGCATGAAGTGTAGTAGGCTGACGTTGAGAGAATCCAAGCTCAGAAAGGTGACCGCATAGCCACACAATTTCGGAGCAGGCAGTCGACATTGCGCGATATTCATCCTCGGTGGATGATTTCGATACACAATTTTGCTTCTTGCATTTCCAAGAAATCAGTGCATTGCCAAGATACATGCACCATCTTGTAGTAGACTTACGTGTGTCCGGACAGCTAGCCCAATCTGCATCACAATAAGGTCCAACTGAAGAGAGGAATCGACTAGAAAGAATAATCCCCTAGTGGGTGAACCAATGAGATATTGAATGATGCGATGTACAACAACAAGATGAAGATGGTGAGGGGATTGCATGAAAGTGCTGACCTTGTGGACAGCATATGAAATGTCAGGCCAAGTAATTGTTAAGTAGACAAGACTACCAACCAGTCGCCTATAGGTGGTATCATCGAGCCAAGGATCCCCTTCATCTTTACGGAGCTTAACATTCAATTCAATTAGGGTATCAACTAGAGTAGCATTTTGGAGGCCGGCCAATGTAATAAGATCTTGAATGTATTTTTGTTGAGTCAAAGATACTCAATGGGGATGAGAGTTGACTTCAAGGCCCAAAAAATAAGTTAAATGACCAAGATCCTTCATTTTAAAACAACTATGTAACATAGACTGAACTTCACCAATCAAGACACTGTCATTACCGGTAATGACAATGTCATCTACATAGACAAGAAGTATAACCATACCCGTTGGAGTCTGACGAAGAAAAATGGATGAATCATACTGACTTTGTGTAAACTGAGACTGAAGTATTGTGTTGCGGAACTTCTCAAACCATGCCCGTGGAGCTTGCTTCAGTCCATAGAGAGAACGCCTAAGTTTACATACATCGTCTGGAGAGGTCGTTGTCATACCCGATGGAAGGTTCATATAGACGTCTTCTTTAAGATCGCCATGCAAAAAAGCATTCTTTACATCCATTTGATGTAACAGCCAACTCTTGGAGGCAACAATGGCAAGGATTGTTCTAACTGTAATCATCTTTGCAACCGGAGCAAAAGTCTCATCATAGTCAAGCCCGAACTCTTGCTTCTTCCCAAGTGCTACTAATCGAGCTTTGTAGCGATCTAAAGAGCCATCAGATTTTATTTTAACAGAAAATACCCATTTGCTACACTTGAAAGCTGTGTATAGAATTCTGAGGTATCTAAAAATGTCTCCGGGAAAAGGATTGTATTTTAGGAAAAATCTAGATAAAGGTATAAAGATGTTCTCTAATGCAGACTTGGCAGGATCAGTAACTGACCGAAGGTCAACTTCTGGATATTGCACTTATATATGGGGAAATCTAGTCACTTGGAGAAGCAAGAAACAATCAGTTGTGGCTAGGAGTAGTATTGAAGCAGAATACAGGGCTCTAGCTCTAGGAGTATGTGAGGTAATATGGCTAAAGAGACTTCTTCATGAATTACAGATTTCTTTAGAAGAACCTATGAAGATGTTTTGTGACAACTTAGCAACCATAAGTATTGCAAAAAAACTTGTTTATCATGATAGAATGAAACATGTTGAAATAGATCAACATTTTATTTAAGAGAAAATAGAAGAAGGAATAATCTCCTTGCTGCATGTTCCAACAAATTCTCAGACTGCAGATATTCTCACTAAGGCTCTTCTAGGGATAAGTTTTGAAGATTTGAAATCCAAGCTAGGTATGATTGATATCTATCACCTAGCTTCAAGGGAGTGTAGAAATATTGTTATATATTTTTTTTTCCTTAGATATGTTTGATATGTTAGTTATTTGTTTTTCCTTCTTTATATTAGCTGTATTATTCTCTTCCTAGTTTTTAGGGATTTCCTAGTATCTACTTTTCTATATATATTTCCCTAGGGTTCTGCTATAACGATTCGAAGAAAATAAGTAAGAGGTATTCTTTACCTATTATTCTCTCTATAATTCTTCACTTTGTATTATTGAAAAAAAGGGGCAAGTATGCTTATAAAGTACACTTGGAAATGGGACAGGAGGGCAAAGATCCATCTGCTATGCAAACCTTATACTTTCCAGAACCAGGACTGTAAGTATTGAATAATGTTATATTTCAAATCATGTGGTCTGAAGTGCTGGAATCAATAATCCAAGTACCTGGTTTCTCAGTTTAGCACTTAGGGCATTTAAAAAATTACCTTTTTGTACCATGAACCAGTTCCTATGGTTGAAATAGAGGAGTTTGCTGCTTGAGATTGGCTAAAGAGTTTCTGATGAATCCCCATTTGTTCGTTGCTATAGATAGAAGTTTCAGGTACTGAGCTAGCTTCTCCTGTGATCATGTTCCGACGATTTTCACGCTCATGTGCTGGCTTTCTAGGTTTCTAGTCTGCTGGTTTCCTATGAGTTTTCTAGCAAGTATCTCGCGTATGACCTGATTTCTGGCAATGGTCACACCAGAGTCGACCTTTGGGAGCATGACTGTCATGATTTAACTTGTGGGGACTTTGAGCAACAAGAAATGATCCTTCTATTGAAGTGGGTTGATTTTGGCTACCCATTACATTTTTCCTACTTTCCTCACCTCGAACCTCGGAAAATACTTAACAGATACTTGGCCTGATCTAATACTAAGAACTCTCCCCCTTACTTAATCAAGGTCTTTATGAAGGCCTAATAGAAATTTGTAGATTTGTTCTTTCTCAACAATCTTCTTGTATTTTTCTGCATCCCTTGTAGTTTCCCATTCTGATGTCTCGAACATAACTAGTTGCTACTAGTGACTAGTTAGTATATTAAAATATTGTGTAACTGACTTCTCACCTTGTTGTAGATCATGAAGGATTCCCTTAATTTCAATTAGTTTTGAGGTATATCATTTATGTATATTTAGATATTCCTTATCTGCAAGTATGATTTCTCTCTTATAAAGTGTAATGTTAATGATGTGAATAATATTACGTATTCTCTAAAATTTACATATATAAAGCTTCTTTCTACTATACATATTTATTGATAGATAATCCTTGGCAAAATACAACTATAAATAGACTCCTAAACAAATAGTCTAAAAAATTCTTGAATGTTGAGTAAACTAGAACACTCTAAATCAAGGAAACCCTAGTAAATTTGAAAATTAAAGTTAATGCTATTTCACCCTGTGTTAATTATGAAGTGCAGTTTGGTTATTCTTTTGAAGGTAATCTGCATTCCTTCTCCATTTGTATTTAATAAGCTCTGATTAAAATGTTTTATCGAGTGTAGACCATAGAAGAGTTGGACTTCTTTCTCGATACATGAAGGTAAGAGGTTACCAAGTAATTATATTCTTGCTGATATTCCCCTATTAGGGAAAGATATCTTACCCATTCTTCTTAACCTATATGGATGTTTTATAATCATGTTTCAGGAGGTTCATGCACCTATTCTTGGAGTATGGGGAATTAAAATAGTCATTGTTGCTGTGTTTGTGGCTTTTACTCTAGCAAGCATTGTAAGATGTCCATAAAAACCTGACTTTAAAACATTCCAAAATCCATGTCTTATTCTTAGTATATGATCTTTATGTGTTGCTAAGCATATTTTATTATGTGAATAATTTTTCATTTATTTGATCCCCAAAGGCATTATGTACAAGAGTTGAGGTTGGCTTGGAGCAACAGATTGTTCTTCCTCGGGACTCTTACCTTCAGGTTTGGGTTCACTAACCCTTTTCTGGCATTTCAGTTCTTTCTCATTTCTGCATCTTATAATATTTTAAGTTGTTTTGTTTTAGGAGTATTTCGGTAATCTCGCAGACCATCTCCGAGTTGGACCACCTTTATACTTTGTTGTAAAGGATTACAACTATAGGTATCTGCCTATAATTTGTTTCCCTACCTCTATTTCCTCTTACATTGTTGTTGTCCAAGTTCTTTCTATCATCTAAATTTTGGGTCTTTTATATTATAGAAGACCATACGGCACATCACTAACAATAGTTTACCCAATGCAAATAGTTTACTCACGCCATCGAGTAGACTGCAAGATTGAGACTTCTAGTAAGACTTTGAAAGTGTTACTCAGATGTCGCATAAATTTGTCCCGACTAAAATGGATTCATTTCAAGAAATTGAGAAAGAATTTTCTATCAGATGTGGCACTAGTTTGGCTGCTGGAAATAATTTTCTAGAAAGAGTGGTCTATTAAATTATAGGTGTCCTGTAAAAATTGAGAAAGAATACCATAGAGAAAAGAAGCGCCCTCTTTATCAAAGCTTGTGGAAATTTCTAGGAGACAAGGACATACTCCTCTCTCCCTCCCTCGTGTTGCTTCACTTGTTAAACTTATAAAATTCTCATGTAATTTTGTAAGTACTTAAATCTGACCTCTGACGTATAATGCAGAACCTATTCTTGTTACATTTCTTACCAGTAATTTGATTTACCATTTCCTTTGGTTGATTGACTGAAGATTTTCAGTTAATTCAATCTATGTACTGGGTCTGATGCCAATGACTTTATCGTTCAGCTCAGAATCAAGACAAACAAACCAATTATGCTCCATTAGCCAGTGTGATTCAAACTCTTTGCTGAATGAGGTAAGAGAAGAGGTCAAGTACCTATACTTTGGAGATGTTCCTCCTGCTCTATCTTGTATTTAACAATGTTCTTTACATGTATATGATGTATTGAAATTTTTTTACAAACATTTATTGTCATAAAATTCAATATCGCACTTAATTTGATGTGGCAGAGATGCTTATAATAAGGACCTACATCTATTTGAAAGATCCGTAATAGTTGGTGCTTACTTATGTACACTTGTCATCCTCATTTATTGTTTGCTTGGTTAATATCTTTAACCAATCCATGAAGTGATAAAATCATAAGACTATTACTGTCAGGTTACCACTTGTCCCAAAAGCTCTAGTGTTTAGGAAAAGGCTTAGCGATGTATATAGAAATGTAACTACTCCCCCAAAGTTTAAGTTCATTTTTGAGTTTATAATTATAAATTCATATAAGGTACAAGGTTCTTATTGGCTTTGCACAAATTAACTGAATAAGCTCATTAAACTGCTTATAGATAGGTTTATACATAATACTGAGGAAATAATTAAAGGGAGCTAAATGTGAAGGTTTGAACCAATGTTCTCATGCTCTGATAACTTGTTATGTCTCTGATGACATGTTATGTCTCTAATAATTCTAAAACTGTAAGATGTTAGGAAAGAGGCATATATAAATTGACTAATCATTTGCATTATACCATATATACTGCTTCTTCACGGAAGTTATTAATGTTTGTCCAGATTTTAACATATCAGATTTATAGATAAGTGTCTCTGTATGAACGTGCATCACATTATCAAGTTGTGATAATTTTGTAAGTATTTGACACCAAAACTTGAGTGCAAAATTGATGCAGAACAAGGAGTTAGGATATTATATGGTTTATGACTATAAGAAACATGTTATATATGTATGTAGGGTTATTAGAGCATTACTGTTAAGAGTCTTAATGATAGATTATAAAGTTGGGCCAATTTTCTAATAGTTCGAACTTTTAGGATAATCGGTAACATAACATAGTATCAGAGCTGAGGTCTCCCTTCTTTGTTATTTCTGCATGGTAACTTAACATGGTTCAAATCACGGTTGCTCCCCTCTTTGTTATTTCTGCATATGATTTGCTTCTTGGGCTTGTTTGCCATCTGTTTATATGGGGCTTGCATATGAAGAGGAGCGTTAAGAGTCTCAAAATTTTTAGGATAGTCGGTAACTTAACAATTAGCATTTGGTTCTTTAAATGCTCCGGTTAGCTATAATTTTAGAGAGTCAAAATGGTCAAAAACATCCCACATCCGATTTGCTAAAGTGGCTCTACAAATTTGAAGAACCAGTGTAGCAAAAGCTATAAGTGTTTTATTCAAGATTTTCTCTCTTACTATATTTTATTACTCTTTTCTTAGCAACAAGTCCTTTTTAGTTTTCTATTTCCTGCTGTGAGACCTTTCTCCTTTCCTTCATTCTCTGTATGTTGAAGTTCCAGCTCCCATTCTCCATCTGCTCCATTTTCAACTACAATGCTTCAAAATTCATGTTTCTATTTGGCTAGTTATACAATCCTTTGTAGGTTGGGTTTCAATTTGGTGGCAATTTAGATTCCCAAACAGAATCGGCCCAAGAAACTCCTCGGAAAGCCCGATTCAGGTCGGCCAACTTACAAATCTCGGTGGGTCTAGGTAGTAGATGATTGAAGCGACGCAGCTCTCCGGCAAGTCTCTGAGGCTAGATTTTGCCGGCAGAGATTGAGACCCGTTCCCCTCTCTGATCAAAGCAGAGAAGGTAGAACCCATATTTTTGCCTCAGAAACAAAGGAATGAGGAAGAAGACTAGAAAGTTCGATTACAAAACCTGATCTCTTTTTTTGGGGGGCTTTTCTTGCTCTTTGGTCTCTGGTAAAGAAAATTTGGGCACAGGAGAAAGCATGCAGTATTTTTAAAAAATATTTTTTTTCCCTTGCCAGTGGTTTGTTTTTTTTCCTTTGAAGCATCAAAGATGATGTTGGCAAAGAAATATGTTGGAGCAAAGAAGAATGTTGGGAAAAAATTAATGAATCAGGTTGCTTTTCCCGATTATATAGAGGGACAAAGATGAGCGTTGGAAAGAATTGATAAAATGATGTTGGCAAAAAATTGATAGAATACAAAAATTTGACCGTTGGAGGTTAAATAAAAAAAATATAAAGAATGATCGAAAAATAATATTTAATGAATATGAAGAATAGAATAGAGAATTGTATGTAGACCTAAGCTAAATTTGGTTAGCTAAAATCTAAATATTATTATTATCATGATTATTATCATTATTATTATCATTATTATTATCATTATCATCATCTAGTTGCCTATATTATTTAATTTCTTTAATATTTTAGTTTCCTAGCTGCTAGATTTGTAATCTGCTGCTAAAACACAATTCACTGTCCCAAAATAATGCAAAAATCCTTTTGAATGACAAGCCAAACTGTTAGGGTTCAAGAAGTTGTTACCTGCCATCTTGTCTTTACATAATATCTAAGGGATATTTTCCCTTGTTTCCTTTTCGATTGGACTTCTTACATCAACCCTTTTTTGTAAACACCATGTGCATTTTTTCATACAAGAATAAGAGGGTGGCATATCTATCATATATTTCTTGGTGAAGAGCTTTTTCTGTATATGATGTCTAGTTACATCTGCACATATTTCTCCATTTTTGTTCAGATATCAAGAGCATCATTGACACCAGAATCAAGCTACATTTCCAAACCAGCTGCTTCGTGGCTCGATGACTTTCTTGTGTGGATGTCACCGGAGGCTTTTGGCTGCTGCAGGAAGTTTATAAATGGCTCTTATTGTCCTCCTGATGATCAGGTTGGTGTTTCTATTTTTTCATTTTTCTTTCACATTCTGGAAGGAATCTATTTTTGGGTCGATTGTGCTTAAATTTGCATGCGGTCTCTCTCTAATACAAAAAAAATAGTTGGCCGATAAAAAAATGAGAATCACTCAAAACACAATATATAGGCTTAAAACCATTATGAAAAAGAAAACTAACATGACCTAGAAATAACACATTTATAATTCCTTTTACCTATATATCTATATATATTATGTGTTTGTGAAAGAAATTATGTTTTATTTCTGAAACTTCCAAGGAGAATATCTAGAGTTAAATCTTTGACTGCTTGTCCACCCCCTGTGTTTTGATAAAGATTTTAAATAAAGAGTTTGATGATGGATAACCATCCAATCGACCTAATCTAAAGCATGGACTCATCTTATCTGGTGCAATTTGAATCAAGATTACCGCTCCATTGCATGAGATAATGGTGGAATCTGCCCTAATTGATAGTAGTGATCTCATCATCATTATCAGGATGTATTCTATATGTATCTTTAATTCTGCTCTCAACTTTGGATTCATCTTGTAGTATGAAACATTTGGTAATTGGGATCCTAGGGGGAGTCTTCGGGAAGTTGGACATCTCTTGTAGGGAACTGATATGGATATTTGTGGTTAAAATCATGTCAAATTTTAAATCTGGGGCAACAACTAAGCAGAAAAATAGTTTCCGTAGAGTATCATCACTTTCCTCTCTTTTTGGTGAAGTAGCATCATGTATGACAGTTTAGTATTTCTGTTCTTATATTCAGCCCATTCTTATAGGTTCACCTGATTTACTTTCATTACTGATTTATGATACTCCACAACTCACTGAAAGACTCTTTTTTCAGCCACCTTGCTGTTCGCCTGAGGAAGGTACTTGTGGCTTAGGTGGAGTTTGTGATGACTGCACAACGGTAATTGTCCTCTTATTCAAAGAATGAACTAACAATTAGTTTCCTATTACTTGAACTGTGGATACATTACAGTTCCTTATATTGTACGCCAATTACCAAACATTCAGATTGTCGAATGCAAAAATTTAAAATAAAAATAAAAAATAAAAAAAATAAAATTATATGATCAAGGACTGACTTTATATGTTATTTACAGTGCTTCCGCCACTCCGATTTGGTTAGCGATCGTCCATCTACACTGCAATTTCAAGAGAAGCTTCCATGGTTTCTCGATGCCCTGCCATCTGCTGATTGTGCAAAGGGTGGTCATGGGGCTTACACCAATAGTGTGGATCTGAATGGTCATAATTTCCTTTCTTTTTTATTCTCCAAGTTTTAACAAAGAACTTGTCATACACATTAAACTAAATATTTGATTTCACCTGTGTCTAGGTTATGAGAGTGGCATCATACGAGCATCTGAATTTCGTACCTATCACACCCCACTTAACAAACAAGTATGAAATGTATTTAATTACTCATGTGATTTTTTTTTTTACAATTCTGTTTGACAGAATGGTTTTGGGATCTATCATTTGTATGAAAGAACTCTCATCTATGCAGGGTGACTACGTTAACTCAATGAGAGCTGCACGGGAGTTCAGTTCAAGAATTTCGGATTCATTGAAGGTTGAACTTTTACATCCAATGTTTCCTTTTTGTATGTTGCGTCTCTTGCCTTTTCATATGGAGTTCTACATATCTCATGCTTGACATTTTGAGTTGCGATAAACCTAGTCACTTATAATTATTTTTCTACTCCTAACCTGTATGTTGCTTTATCCTAGATTTTATTTTGCGGTAACATTACTTCTATTATTTGAATCTATTAATATACTCAGGTATCTCTCTTGCAGATGAACATATTTCCGTACTCAGTGTTCTACATCTTTTTCGAGCAATATCTTGATATTTGGAAGGTTGCTTTGATGAATATTGCTATAGCACTCGGTCAGTGTTCGATAATATTTATTGAAGCTTAGATTATAATAAAAGCATGTTTGATTTGGTCTGCATATAAACCTGCATTTCTTCATCTAAATTTTCACCTTTTGCATTTTGCTTTTCGGGTGAAAAGAAGAGATTCAGTTGTATGTGTCATTTCAAGAGAGCTCGATTACTTTGTTACTCTTTTCTTATTTCTTTATTATTGATCTTGCACATTCTTACTCTATCTTACTATATAATACTTGGTCGAAGCTTTTCTGAAGTATAGTTTTGTTTTTGCTTATAAATTCTCAACCATTACTCTCTATCTTTTGAGGAATCTTCATGCATATACATCTTCTTTCTCTTTGATTTTCTTCTGTGTAAGCTTCTCTAAAGATTGCTCTGACAGTATTGCAGTTGCTATATTTTTCGTCTGTTTGGTTATCACATCAAGGTATGATTTCTTTCCTGCAATCTATTTACCGCCATAGGATTTAGGCGTTATATTTCATTTTTTTCGTGGTTTTGTGTATGCAGTGTATGGAGTTCGGCAATCATTTTACTAGTTCTGGCAATGATTATTATTGACCTTATGGTATCCCCCACTGAGAGTGCCTTTCGTTTTATTTTACTTTATATCCTTGTTCTAAGTTTATAATATGTATATATAAATATACTATGCACTGATTACCTCTCCTAAAATCAGTATTGTCACAATGTTTGCACTGTCTTTGTTCTATTCAGAATTGGTTGGTTTTATCTCGTAGGGTGTAATGGCGCTTCTGAATATTCAACTAAATGCCATCTCTGTTGTGAACCTCTTAATGTCAGTCGGGATTGCTGTTGAGTTCTGTGTTCATATAGTACACGCCTTCTTGGTGAGTATCAAATTTTCCCGATATTCTCTTCCGAATGTTAATTGAGATTTCTTCAATCTATGTTTGTAGAATATTGTAGAATATATTCAATCTACAAATCAATTTGTAGAATATGGTGCATGGATTGTGGATTCAGGAGCTTTAGACCACATGACTGGTGATAAAACTCTTTTTAGTAATTTTACCCCTTCTCATGAAAATCGAACTATTAGAATTGCAGATGGCTCATTCTCAAAGGTGGTTGGATTGGGATCCATCATAATATCAAAAGACCTTACTCTAAACTCGATCCTTTTAGTTCCAAATCTAGACTGCAACTTATTATCTATCAGTAAACTCACTAGAGATCATAATTGTGTTATTAAATTCCTTCCATACTCGTGTGAATTTAAGGACTTGGATTCGGGGAAGACGATTGACAATGCTAAGATGTACTCGAGGCTTTATCTACTTAAGGTTTCTGATCCTCAAGAGGTCAATTGCAAGTTAGATTGTTTAGTGTCTAACAGTTAGAATAGTCCTATTAGTCAATGTCTTAAAAACAGTCTAGTAATGTTATGGCACTACCGGTTAGGCCACCCAAATTTTATGTATCTCCATAAATTCTCTAATAAAAATCCATATGATTTTCAAGGTGAAATCTATCACCTCTCAAAACACACCCGAAATTCCTTCCCTAATCAAACCTACAAAAATCCCAACCTTTCTCCAGTGATGTATGGGAACCATCTAGAGTAAAAACCAACACAGGTGCCCGCTGGTTCATTACCCTAATAGATGATCACACAAGACTAACATATATGTTTTTCATTAAAGAAAAGTCAGATCTGGGCCAAATTTTCAGAAACTTCAACTCGATAGTTAAGACACAGTTTCAAGCAAAGATACAAGTTTTCAGGACAGATAATGCTAAAGAGTACTTTACTTCTCTTAGTACATATCTACTGGAACAAGGAATTGTCCACCAAAGCTCATGTGTGGATACACCCCAACAAAATGGGATTGCAAAAAGGAAAAATAGACATTTGTTAGATGTTGCACGATCACCCATGTTCTCATCCTATGTACCAAAGCATCATTGGGGTCATGTCATTCTTACCGTAGCCTATCTCATCAACAAAATGTCCTCTCGGGTCCTCCAATTTCATACTCAATGCCAAACCCTCCTAAAGTCCTATCCTCACACACACCTCATAACCTCTATCCCTCTCAAAGTTTTTGGTTGCTCTGCCTTTGTCCATGACCACAATCCGACTAGAAGCAAGCTTGATCTTGGAGAAAACAAATGCATTTTCTTGGGATACTCGTCCAATCAGAAAGGGTAGAAGTGCTACTCTCCTAGCACACAAAAATACTACAACTCCATGGACATCACATTTTTTGAACAACCTTTTTTATCGCAAAACTGATATGCGGGGGGAGAAACAGATTATACAAGAACATCAGCTTTGGGATATCCCAATCTTAGATCAAACTACCTCACCGAGTCCTCCTAATGACAGTTTCCAAACTACCTCATCAAGCCCTCCAAGTGACAATTTCCCTAACCTTCAGCCTACTTAAAAACCCTCCTCTAATTCTAGACACCATTCAATAGAACACTCATCTCATTACGTACTCTAGAAGGAAAATAAGTCAAGAGGAAATAGAACCCTTAGTACATCATGAGCAAATCCTTGAGTCAAACTTTAATTCAAGGCCAAATGAAGACATTCAAGGTAACACTAATTCTCATTTCTCTCCTACTGAGTTCGAAAATGATGATATTAATTGGCCTATTTCATTAAGGAAAGGTGTTAGATCCTATACAAAGCACTCTATATTCAATTTTGTATCCTATCAAGGGCTATCACCTAATTTCAGGGCATTGGTGTCTAACATTGATGGAATTCAGATTCCAAACATCATACAGGAAGCACTGACATCTCCCAAACGGAGAGCTGCTGTTTGTGACGAAATTCAGGCACTAAAAAGAAATAAAACATGGAAGGTTACTGAATTTCCATCAGGAAAGCATCCAATGGGTTGTAAGTGGCTATTCACTGTAAAGTACAGAGATCATGGGAATGTGGACAGATTCAAAGCTCGATTGGTTGCTAAAGGATTTACTCAGTCTTATGGAATTGATTATAAAGAAACGTTTGCTTGAGTAGCAAAATTCAACACTATCCGGGTCCTATTTTCGCTAGCTACAAATCTAGACTAGCCTCTTTATCAACTGGATGTCAAAAATGCCTTTCTAAATGGAGATTTAATGGAGGAAGTATATATGGACATTCCTCCTGGTTTTGAGAAATCAAAAGCAACCAACAGAGTATGCAAGCTAAAAAGGTCACTTTACGGACTCATACAATCACCAAGGGCTTGGTTTGACAGATTCACAAAGGTGGTAAAAAGATATGGATATACACAATGCCAATCAGATCAAACATTATTTGTCAAATTTTCTCTTACAGGAAAGGTTGCTATTCTAATTGTGTATGTTGATGATATTATTATCACCAGAGATTATGAGGAGGATCTGAACAACATTAAAGAATTCCTAGCTAAAGAATTTGAGATCAAAGACTTGGGAAATCTCAAATACTTCCTAGGAATGGAAATAGGTCGGTCTAAGAAGGGAATTTCAGTCTCTCAAAGAAAATATGTGTTGGACTTGCTGAAGGAAACATGAATGCTGGGATGTAAGCCAGTAGATACTCCAATGGATTCAACCATAAAACTGGACCTCAAAGAGGACAAAACACCGGTTGATAATAGCAGATACCAACAGTTGGTAGGGAAAATAATCTATTTATCCCACACTAGACCTAATATTGGTTTAGTAGTAAGTAAAGTGAGTCAATTTCTGAATGATCCAAAGGAAGAACATATGGAGGCCGTTTACAGAATCTTAAGGTACCTAAAGATGACACTTGGAAAGAGTTTATTCTTTGGATAAACAGCAAGCAGAGATATTGAAGTGTACAGTGATGCAGATTGGGCAGGATCGATCAAAGACCGAAGATCTACTTCAGGTTATTGCACCTATGTATGGAGGAACTTGGTTATATGGAGAAGTAAAAAACAATCTGTAGTTTCAAAAAGCAGTGCAGAGGCAGAATTTCGTGCTATGGCTCATGGAATATGTGAGGGAATGTGGTTATGAAGACTCTTAGAAGAATTAAAATTTTCAGTGGATGAACCAATGAAACTGTTCTGTGATAATGAATCTGCTATAAGTATTGCAAAGAATCCAGTACATAAAAAAGTAGATGAAGGAATAGTCAAGCTAATTTATACGCCTACGTGTCTTCAGATAGCTGATGTCCTAACTAAGGCCCTACCAAGAATCAAGTTTGAAGATTTAAAGTCCAAGCTTGGCTTGATTAATATCTATAACCAAGCTTGAGGGGGAGTGTAGAATATTGTAGAATATATTTAAGATTCTAGGGATTCTAATCGATTATGTTTAGGCTTTTTATGCAGTTAGACTAGGGTTTATCTTCTATATAAAGGAACCTAAGATGTAAATTTAAAGTATGAATAGAATTTCTTTTACCTCTAAAATTCTCAATGTTCATAATTGGATGTATGTTACAGTATGTTGATATTATGATAATATGCTATTTTTGCAGGTAAGTCAAGGTGAGAGGAACCAGAGAGCACAAGAGGCTTTGAGCACAATGGGAGCTTCTGTCTTCAGGTTGACTATTTATTTCCCGCTTTTATGTTGGCTTTCTGCAGTTTCTCGGAAAGTAGTAATATTTAAGTTGGCATTATATTACTAAAAATAGGTGTGGTATTACTTCCTTCCAGCTCCAACTTCTACTAATTAAGGATGAATATGATCCATATATGGGAAGATTTGAATATATTCATGCAGGGATAATTTCAGAACACGTACAGATACCGTATGAGAATAAAACCCAAAGCTGATTAGAACTATTGTTGGGCCAACCGTTATACAGGGAAACTCAACACCTTTACTGAAACCCACTTGCACTTCTTTCCCTTTTTCTTAAAAAAAGAATTATTATTATTATTATTATCTGGGAAAAAAATGAGGGGGGAGTATTGGGGAATAGTTTGTACAGTATTCGATAGCCTTTAAGATGACATTTATGTGTACCTTACCTTCTTAGTATCCAGTCTTGTAATTCTTGCATACTCATGGCAGTGGAATTACACTTACAAAGCTTGTTGGAGTAACTGTCCTTTTCTTCTCAAGATCAGAAATTTTTGTGGTCTGCAATCTCCTGCCTCATCTTTTTTCAATCGTTCCCAATGCAAGCTTTGAAATTTCGTTTAATTTAACTGATTGTTTTTCCCAATTTTTCAGGTTTATTACTTCCAAATGTACTTGGCATTGGTTCTTATTGGTTTCTTACATGGGCTTGTGTTTTTACCAGTGAGTTTTGAATTTCATCTTTTTCGATGGTTATTAATCTACCCATCTCATATCATACATCTTTTATGCATTTTTCTGTGATGTTTCTTTCACCATTCTTTAGTTGTAAGAACTCTGGCATCTTATACCTAGAGGTGATTGGTGAAGGCATTCAGTACCTTGGCATAACAGGTACTGCTTCTCCTGCGAGAGAGTTGGTGGGACCCATCATATGGAGCCCACAGCTTTCTCTCGTAAGGGATAAGTGTATCTGTTCCCATTGAATCTCTAAGTCTCCCCTAGAAAATAAATAGAAAAACTCTTGTATACCCTTGTATTTTCTTAACCTTCTCAACCCCTCTTAGGAGGAACCAAGCTTAAATATCTCTTTTCTTGAGCTTTGTTAATTTTTATGTGAACAGTCTATTATTTCCCGGCGTCTCCTTTTCCTTTTTTTTTCAAAAGAACTGGTCCTAGCTAAAGCCTAAAAACAGAGTAATGTCAGGAAAAAAAAATGATTTTCTTGCGCCTTTTAATCCCTTGTGGGGTTGCTTGTCATTTGCAGGTGGTCTTAAGTATGATTGGTCCACCCTCAAGAAATTTGGTTACTGCTGATAAGATAGAAGATGATGAGCCCCTGCTATCCTAAAACTAGCAAAATCGTTGTTACTATTGTCTACAATGAGGGGAACATATTTCAGTAGAAAGATCGAATTTGAAATGTTTTCTTGCTTGTTCTCTGTGATGGGGAAATATGTTTTATATGCATAGAGCTGATAATGTACTGTTGAAAAGTTGTAAGATGTAAAATCAAATGTATGTTGGAGAATAGAGGCAGGGGAAACATTGTACAGGCTTCTAAAATGAAATTATTGATTTGCATCAACTTGTTCGATGATGCTCGTTTTCCTGGCACAACTTGTGGGCAGATGCGGATCGCTCCTCCGATGCATTTCAGGCTGCGAATAGTATCGTTTTCTAAAATGCGTGACTCAAATGGTGAAATATTAATTAACAAAATTTGAAGTTGGTAGGTATGTATTGCAACCTGCTATCTTCAGTCCTAATAAATTTGAGCTTGTTTCAAAGTCAAATTAGGACTTTTTGTAACTGGGACACTGGGCCATTTCTCAATTAAAATATTCAGAGGGAACGAAAAAAGATGAGCTTTTCTTGTCTGGACTTCTGTAGGTGCCAGACTTGACTGCAACCCATTAAAAAGTTAAATTGTCTTAATCAATGCCAATCACATAGCATAATGTTAAACATACTTAGCTTTATTAGGGTGGATAGAATGATAATGGGATTGTATGATGTTTATGTAGTTTATATAATTTTGGCCTTTCATGTTTATCCGGCATCTTTGAACAAGTCACGTTGTCTAGGGGCAAATTGCGTTTAAAATCATGTATTCATTACAGTACAAGAAGCGTCTAAGAATATCCACATCCACCCTTTATATGAAATTCTTTAAATTTATCTTAACTTTAACTAGTATAGTACTTTTACGAATCACTTTATAAATAAATCTACATCTAATTCTCTATTCTACTATTTATATATTTATTTGGAGGAAATAAAAAAGTTAAAATGATATTGAAATAATAAAAAGTTATATATTTATTTGGAGGAAATAAAAAAGTTAAAATGATATTGAAATAATAAAAAGGAAAGAGAAATTACAAAAGATAAATTATTTGAGGATCTTCTGAAATTTATCGATATTATAAGTAGTTCATTTGACGTTTTAGGAATTATAAATGAATCTCGACCTCAAATTTTCTCTACATTACAAGTGATTCCCTTGATGTTTTAAAATTACAAGGGGATTCTCTCAGGTTTGTACTAAATTACAAGGTGAATTTTTAATAATCAATGTTAAATCTAATGCTCAACCAATTTTTATAATTTTATCGCAATACTGCATTAGTGATATTTTTTACGAGCTCTTTATAGCTATGTTTTAAAAAAACAAACAAACAAAATGCATGTATCAAATTATAATTACTTGAAACAAACTCACTTTATTTTTATTAATTTTTTATTCACATTATCCAAAAAATTTAAAGAACGATGATAATAAAAAAGTTAAACTAATTTTTCATATCTTTTAATGGAAATTATATCAAAAAATTTATAGAAAGTTTTTTAGCTGGTATTAATTTGGTGACTATTAGAAAAATAAGATTTAACATTGATCATTAACAATTAAACATGTAATTTATATTAAACATGTAATTTATAGCAAACTTGAGAGAATTCACTTGTAGTGTAAGTCAAATATGAGAGGATCCCTTTATAATTCTAAAATCTTACAGAATCTCCTTGTAATATAGAGAAAATTGAAGAGGATCCACTTATAATTTATTAAACATCAAGGGATTCAACTATAATATCAATAAATTTCAAAGGAACTATATAAACACCATGGCAAAAGAAAGACAACATGGCAGAAGAAAACAAGTCGAAAGTGGTAGTTGAATGGTTAAAACAAGAAAACAAGTTCAAAGTGGAACGGCTTACTTTTGGTTTCTCTCTCAAAAATCTTTGAAGAAAATGATAGTCTGTGATTGACTTAACAGCTGAAATAGATTTTAAAATTTTTAATCTGAATCATCCATAGACTATTAATCATAAAAATTTAGATTATGCTTTTATAGAAGATAAATATAGAAATATAAACAAGAGATAAGTTAATACTCTAGTCTCTTTTAAAAAGAGTATTTTAACAAATAGTCTAACTTAGAAAATTTTTGGAAACTAGCCTTTTTTGGAGGACTAAATACCCTTAAACTAAAAAAAACAAATATATATATTGAAACAACTTTATGGATTTTAATCCTGAAACTTTGACGCCGTAGATCGGAGGCCAAGCACTACACAAACTTGCATGGATTGGTCCAAATATTCAGTTTAGTCTAAACAAAAAATTCATTTCGGCCTAGATCTAATTGGTCCAATCTCTAATTTGTGCGATATAATTTTTTTTATCTTATGCGATCTAGTTTCGTAAAATTTAGGGTGTTAATTTTTGGATCTAGAGGTTTTATCCAATGTAGGGATTTTAACATGGAATCATAATGAATTTAATCTTCTTTAGTGATTTAATCTCCTCTTCAATGGAGAAATTATGAAAATGGACAGAAAAATTGAAAAAGATGGTTGAGGTTGAATCAGTAATTTTCACCAACCCAAGTTAAAAAGTTAAAGACTGGTTTGCAAAGCTTTCCAAAGTTGGACTAATTTTTTACAAAACTATTGCTTATAAGGCCATTTAACCTAATCACCCTACAAACAAGTAGCAAACTATTACAGAATAAGGGAATGTCTAAAGCAATTACCTGTTAACAAAGAAATACATAACTGATCAAAGCTTCCAAATCCTAGATTGTTGCCACTACTCTTATTCTCCTTCAAAGATAGAAGCCACCTACATCTTCGACCTCTAATCATGATTCAAACGTATAAATTTCGCACAAGCTTAATTTCTAACTAACAGCTTTCATCACATGAACTGTAAGTATCAAGTAGAAAGAGAAGGGATCTCTTCTCACTTAATCAAAGGGGTGGACAGTAGAAATAGGTTAAAACCTTAAGTTAATTTCATGCCCCTTAAGTGTTCTTATATAAGATTTCCTTCTAACTGTATTATAATTCCAATTTAACACAATTAACTACTAATTACTAAAAACTTTAGAGGAAAAATTGTAATATTTCTTATGGAATAAAATGAATGAGATACATAGGTATCTAACATGATAGAATCATGATCATAGGAGGAAAATATCCCATAAAGTTAGGGTGTGTGATTAGATTTGGTAAGTAATTTCCCAAATCCTATTACACAATATTAAAGAATATTTGGTAACTAATAACTCTAGAAATATTATTCTACACTCCCCGTCAGGTTAGGTTGTAAGTGTTGATCATACACATGTTGCTACTCAGCTCTTCAGAATTAGATCTTGGAAGGTCTTTTGTGAGAGTATTAGAAGTATCAACAATTTGAAGTCCTATTGAAGTATAAATTAGATGTTTAATCTTCCCATTGGTACAGTGACAATTTATCTCCACATGCTTTGTTTAATGATGGTGGACTTGATTCTTGGAAATACTTATGGCTACTTCATTATCACAATACATCTTCATGTTTTCCTTAGATGGAATTTGTAACTCCACCATTAGCCTTTTTATCTTCCTTAATAAAATCCACGATCCATAGCTCTAAACTCTTCCTATGAACTTCTTTGTAATATAACAAATTGTTTCTTGTTTCTCCAAGTAACTATTAGTTGCCCCACAAAGTGCAACACCCTAAAGATCTTCATTCTGTTACTGACTGGCTACTATAGTCTACATTAATGAAGATTTTGACATCCATTTTTATTCTCCTCTTGAAATATAAACCCTTGCTTGGTATTATATAGAGTTATCTTAGAATTCAATACACTATTTCTAAGTGTTTCTCGTGGATGACTCATAAATTGACTCACTACACTGACTAAGAATCTAATATCACGTCTTGTATGAGAGAGAAAAATTAGTTTTCTAACAAGATGTTAGTATCTCCCTTTATTTAGTGGAATACATCCTTCCTTTGTTCCCTATTTGATTGTGTGATCTATAGGTATATCGGCAGGCCTGAAACAAAGCATTCATCTCACCTTTAGTAAAGCAAGAATATATCCTTCTTTGATCTAACAGTTTCCATCCCATATAAGTATTTGAGATTTCCCAGATCTTTGAGTTCAAATTCTTTGGCAAGAGACTTTTTAAGTTTGCATAGTTCTTCCTCATGACCTCCCGTCAGAATGATAACATCTACATATATAATACTAATGTCCATAGAGAATTTTTAACAAATATTAATGATCAAATTGACATTTAGAGTATCCATACCTTCTAACAACTTTTGTAAATCTATAAAACCATGCTCGGAGATTGTTCAAAACTTTAAAATGATTTCTTGAGTTTGCAAACCTTATTAATATTTGACTATGTCTCAAAGCCTGAAAGAATTTCCCTATACACTTCCTCTTCCAAGTCATCGATTAGAAAATCATTTTTGATATCTAGTTGGTCGAGATCCTAATCTAGATTAACACCAATGATAACAACACCCAATATAAATATTTATTGGTAGTCAGTTCCATAAGATTAAGTATAAATTTTTGCTAGCAGCTGAGCCTTATGCTTGTCCACACTCTCATTTACTATGTACTTTACTGTGAATATCTATTTGCACCCAACTGGATTTTTTCCTTTGGGTATCTCTATGATTTCCCGAACTCCATTCTTTTCTAGAGCTTGAATTTCTTCTCCAACAACATCCTTCCATTTAAAGATTTTAAGAGCTTCCTAGATATTGTTTGGAATATGAATTTCTATAATGCTAGTAGTAGAGGTACGAAAATAGTTTGTATAATGCTAGTGATAGAATTTCTATAATAGTTTCCCATCATAAGATAAATACTATAGATCGAATGATTTGTACATATCGTACACCTTTCCTTTGGTCATTCGCAAATCAATATCAATATTTTATAACTCCTTATGGACAATATAAGAGTTACTTAGAGGGATTTCCATTGAGTTTGGATTCATGCAATATCATTATTTTACTCGAGATGTGTTATGTTCTTTATGTCCACTTGAGTCTGCTTCTTTTTCCTTGAATAACTAAGAAACTGACTGTTCTTGACAAACTGTGATGGAATAGGATGTGAAAGGGTACAAGAAGTTTCAATTATAGTATTTAAGGACTAAATAAATGGATAATGAGATATTTGGGATTTTGGAATAGGAATTTGAGACTTGAGTGTTTGTGGACTTCCTATTTCCCAAAACTGATATTTTTATTTTATATTCTCCCCTTGATTATTAAATTTGGGGTAATAAGGTTGATTTTTTAAAAAAACATTACATTCGTTAAGTTATATATATAATATTTTAGTGATTGAGGAGTAACATTTATAGCCTTTCCGATTTGGTAAATATCCAACAAATATGCACTTTATTGCTCGAGGATCAAGTTTGCTTTTATGTTGGCTATGAATGTAGACAAACAAAAAAAACTGAATACTTTTAGAGGAATGGTGGATAAGAGTTAAGCACCTAGTTAAGATTTGATGAGGATCTAACATGGTATTTGAAACTTGAGAACATAAGAAGGCCTTTAATTGATGAGATACGATGCATAATCATAACTTCTCTCCAAAAGTATTTTGGAACATTGGTGGAGAACATAATAGACTAAACAACTTCTAACATGTGTCTATTTTTCCTCTTAGCAATTTTATTTTATTGGAGGGTATTAATGTAAGTGCCTTGGTAAATAATTCTTCCTTCAAGAGAAAATTTTTCATAATGGATTTAAATATTTTCTATCATTATATATTTTTAACCCATGAATTTTTAAATGAAATTGGATTTGAATCATATTATTAAGATTATGGAGGATTTGACTTATTTCAGATCTGTCTTTCATTAGAAATATCCAAATAATTCTAGTTGGATCTATCTTTCATTAGAAATATTCAAGTAATTTAGTTAGATATGTCTTTCATTAGAAATATCCAAGTAATTCTAGTATATATGTTCATCCATAAAATAAAGAAACCATCTACAACCTATCGCGTTTTCTATTTTAGATGGCATCAAATTATCACTATAAGTAAAAAGAAAAAAGAAAAAAAAAATGATGAAAAGATTTGTATGATTGAAAAGGATAAGAACTTCAAACATATTTTAAAAATTGATAAACCTCACAGTTAAATCATTTAGAATCCTTGTTGAATAATGAAGTGAAAAGTTGTTTGAGATACAAGAAAGTTACCTATTCTATAGGGCCACAACATAATAACATTATTATTTTTATAACGAGTATTTTTAGTTGACAATATTTTTTACATTTTAGTTCTAATATAATTTTTATTTGCAATGATTGCAAAACAATTGTGTCCAAGGTAGAAAAACATTTTTATAAATCGAAATCATGTTTGGATCATCATCTTTAAGAACCCACAAAAATTGGTTCTTCAATTTCAATTTTCTTAACTATTTTTTTTTATTTGCACACAAATATTTAAAAAATAATCTGACCTAAAACATTTAATGCCAAACGAACGTGTCTCCCTAAGTGAAAATCAAGTTTCACATTTATAAATGAGAAAATATTTATGTTATTTTTTACAAAATGCCTTTTAAGGTTGTCTTGTAGGATAATTGCCATATTTGAGAATATAAAATCCTAAAAACTCCTCAACACTACCAATCATCTTCACTAAATCCAAATCCTAAAATTTACAATAGATAAGGAAAAATTTAGTAATGTTTGCTTCTTTTCATGTTTCATGAGTCAGTTTATTACAATCATGGAGGTTAGAGCTGAGTTGCCCAAATGTTCTAAGTAGTGTGTTTTTCTCTTCCAAGTCATAAAACACGAGATATCATCTTCGGAACACATTTTGGATCACAGTAAGAAATTCAAACAATTATGTTTTTAACAAAAATCTATAAAACATCACAAAAAACACATGAAAGTGATAAAGAAGCATTGATTGGATTCAACCAAAAATTTCAGCATGTAAGTAAGGCTTTAATACCATTGTAAATCGATGTTTCTTTGCTTATCCGTGGCGAAACATTTTTTTAAAAAAAATAACATATGAATATCCGACACATTCAAATACCTCAAGATCATAAGAAGCATGCTATGTTCATAACATCCCCGAATCCCAGTTCATTTTCATTTCTAAATTGAATTGAATCTAGAAACTAAAACTATGATTAAAGTGTAGAGAAGTTATAACAAGCTATCCAACTCCTCCAAGAACTAGATTAGTTTTCCACCTTTTTCCAAGCCTTGTAGCCGGCCACATAGCACTATTGTCGCCGCCACCTCATCGTTGCTTCCAAGTCGTCACCCCACCTCTGACTATATCCGCACAGTCAGTAACTCTCACTAGGATTCAAGATTTTTTCTCAACACTTGAGAGTGAAACTTGAAGATGAAGTAAAGAGAATGAAAGGATGATAAGAAAAATCTCACCCTTTTCTCTCTCCTATTGAATTGGGTGGCATAAGAGGGTTATTGGAATCCTACGGATGAGTGTCATTTATATATGAGACACACTCTCTTATGGGCTAAGCCTATACTTGACCTTTTTAAATCGCATTCAATTTCCTAGAAGTCGTTTTTAACTCCTATTTTACTTGAAATTAAAATAAACTTTATTATTTTAAATTAATGTCCAAATTTAGTTGGTAAAATACAAACTTTAAATTGGGATGCTAGGGCTCAGTTAGGTCCATTAAGACTTTAATAACTAACTAGACTTTTTTTTTACCTGAATAATATTCTTTGACTATAAGTTCATTAAATCTCCATTTGATAAATTAATTTTGTCCATTTAATATTTTCGTAATAAATTATTTAATTTCAAATTGAATATAAATCACACTTTGGTTATGCTAATATTGATGGTGTAACACTTAGAGTTAATATATTGAACTAATTAACAATTTACTTCTTTAAATTAACTTCATTAAAAATGAGTCAAAATTTATCCAATTTAGAATTCAACTGAGATCTAAATAACATTTATGTGTGCAGTTGGATAAATCCTATATCATCATTTATCCATTATAATGAATGGATCATTTGGATATTAAAAATACTTTCATCATTTATCCATTATAATGAATGGATCATTTGGATATTAAAAATACTTTCAAACTAAATAGTTAATATAATCTTCTATGATTAATTAATTAAAACTACTTAATCCACATTAACCTCTAGCAATGCGTGTGAGCCACCATTGTAATTAGAAGTATGAGAAACCTCAACAAGATTGATCCTTTCATCTATTTATGGTTATAGATAATCCTAGGGAATTGTTAACTGTTAAATCATAATAAATTATTCTTATGAATCATATGATCACTTATGCAACTAGATAATCAATTTATAGAAACACTTTTCATACCATACTACTTTACGCAAAGATTTTCTTCACTGGATAAAATATATTATTCATAGAACATTTTTCTCTTAATATGGAGGTGATGGATCTCATCTTATCACTCTACAGACTTCACATATAAAAACACATGTCCAATGGTTCATCATTTAGTAACCCTTGGTTAGAGTCACATTAAATGATATCATAACATGATATTCCTTATGCAAGTACTGTGGTGATGTTCGATCTGATCATTATAAGTACAATAGTCACCAAACAAAATTCTTTAACAGTTAATATATTACCATTGAGATTTTGTCAACTAATTACATTCAATGACTAAGTTTCTACTAATCACCTACATGTCTCTTCTAGTATTCTTCATTACCAATGATTATTAAAATATCACTCTTCTTCCTAAGATGATTTTGCTTGTAATAGTCTCTCTAAATTTTTATTATCACATCATAATAATCCTTCAACTATGAATAATTTGGATCTTAGACATAATCCAACTTGAATATCACCGAGCATGATCTTCATCATGATTCCAAGTGCATGTTTAAGACCCGAGAATCTATCAAGTATGCCACATAATTAATCATGCATGAAAATTGCTATTTCTAACCTATGCATTCAATTAGGTCGATAATTTATACAATTTAAGATTGATTCTCATAAGTATTTGATCTGATTAGGTCATATTTGATTGGCCTAACGAGCATTATATTTTAAAGTTGAATTAGAGTACTTCCAACATCTTAGGAATGGAAAGCTCGGCCATTTGGTAAGCCTCCCAAGTCAGCATTAATCTAAGAACCTCACGATTGAACTCCCTCAAATACTTATCATTAACTTAAGGCTTAATTGGTAAACCTACACTGCCTTGCCGAGTAAGATAGGTGGTAATCATTGTAGTCCACTTGTGAGAGTGTGTGAGCAAGGGAGGGGTCTCGCGCTCCAAGTTCTGGTTGGCAACCTGATGCAAAGGCATATAATCATTGTTACTGCTAGGGGAATCATCTTCATGATCAAAGACCACTTGTGAAGTTTTTGGGTGTACACTCCCATGCAGAGACATTTGATATAATTTCTCATTGAATTCCTTAAACTTCCTCTCCAGCTTAAAATCCTCTCATCCATCTTATGCATGAAGTCCCTAAAGGTCGGTCTTTTTCCACTCTGTGAAGGAGCCCCCTTCCCAACCCCCTCAACCTCTTCTTCATCCTCTATCTCACTCTTTTTAGACTCATCGTCCTTCTCAATCTCAACCTCTTCATCCTCTAAAACGTTTGTTTCCATGTTGTCTAACTCATTCATCACACCCATGACACTATCAATAACAAGATCTTTAACCTCATCCTCAAATGATACTTTGCTGGTTATGTAATGTTCAACTTTCTCTTAGCTTGAGAGAGGTAGGATTACGTGCACTTCAATATGCATAAAAAAGATATTAGATTGGTGTTTTCATTTAATTCATATAAGTATAGAGTAATGTTTTTTTTATCGCAATCAAACTCATCTTTGGATTATTTAGCATATTGACAACATCATCGAATTTTGACATTTTACTCCTTCCTTCAAACCCTTTTAATTTCTAACTGAGGATTTGAGGCCTACTTGTACCCTTCAAACGCTTCCCATGTACCTTTCTAAGTAGCAAAATTCTCTCAAAAGCCCATACTTATGTAGTAATATAAACACAACAGTAGCGTCAACAAATATCGAATCCAAAAATTATCAAGACTTGTCTAGATGAGAGTATTTATTACCTGAAGTGCACTCGGGAAACCGAACATAGAGTAAGTTTCCTTTTCTTTTCTTTATTTTTTAAATTTTTTTCTCTTTATTTTTTTCTTTCTCTTGGGCTTGTGCAACCTTCTCTTGAAAGTTATTCTTCATGATGTATAATATGGTTTTCTCGTATGCTACTTTACCCCAAGGATATATGTTGAATAACTATAAGTTCGATGCTAAAAGATAGATGCATTGGGTTAATGTTGGTCCTCTTCACAATGCCAAATAGGCTAGCCTCCAACAAGTACACCAAGGCCAGCTTCACCTAGTCTTCTTCCAACCAGCTCGCATCATATTCAGGATCTTCTTCATTTATCTTATGTCTCTTTCCAAGACTATTGAACTTCTTAGTAAGAGCTCGACATGAAATTCTAGTACTCCCATCAAAATGTTTGTCTAATAGTTCTATATACTCTTGATGTAATTCGGAATGGTTCGAAGGTCATACAATGTAGGCTTGTCACATAAGTGAACTCGCGCATGGAGAAACGGGTAGGAAGAACATTAATAAAGAATCACGCCTCATATTGCTTTTTGCATTTAATGAGACGAAGTATGGGAGTTGTAGCTAGCTAACTACAGAATTTCATGCCTATATCCACTTTTAACAGGTGACCAAAGCATGTCTTATTGAACACATCCAACTATCTACTATCCACGTTCATTCTTATATCAGCCAACACATCCTTTAGTGTTGACACAATGGTAATGCGACATTCAAGGTGATGCTTTAGTGGCACCCTCAATTGGAGTTTAGGTAGCTTCTATTTAAAACAAACATCAATGTTACTGCTGAACAATAAGTTACCATTTGATTACAAAATTTAATAGATGAACACATAAATTAGACCGGTGAATGAACTTCTACTGATTACTTATCGGTCAGAGTTATCTACTCGACTAGTTACTCTGTAAAGTCTTGACTGAGTAGGCCGATAAGGTATTTTGTAAGAACCCCTGACCAATAAAATTCGATAAAAAAGATTGACCAAATAAGACGACAAGGTATTATGCAAAAACTCATGATTGATGGAGTCAGATAAGGAAGATTTAACCGAACAGGATGACTATCTCTTTTATTTCTTTTACTGAACAACATATCGGTGCAACATAGTCCAGTTCAAGAACATAAATTTCTACTATAATGCTCAATGTCTAAAATTATGCAAAGAAATAGAAAAGGAAAAAACCCTAAATAACCTTAATTGTACCTTTCCTTCGCTTGAATAGATTGCCACACTTTCTTCATGGGTACTAAATTCTCCTTCATGCTCGTACATGTCTGCTCCATGATTTTCCAACCATTGCTCGACTTGCGCATCACTGTTCTCCATCTCGCCAAACATCTCAAGATTTTTGTGTTTCATTTTCAAAGTGGTGAGTGAGGATGATCGAAGTCTGAGTTGGAAAATGGTGATTAAAAATGATCTTGGTTTCAAAATGGTGGGTGAATCTTTGTTCAAAAAGAAAATTATGAATAAACATGATATCGATTGATCTTGAGGAAGACAATCAAAGAGTATGTGCTTCAGTTTGTTATAAAAAGCAATGGATATTCAAGGGGGTAAGAGGCAAACTTGACATTTTTTCCTTTTGTTTAAAATAGATGCTTAAAGGTATTTTATTCATTTTACATTTTGCATTTTTAATAGTAGAATGAACATAAAAAGCTTCATCAATTAACATAGAAATATTTGTATTTGAACATAAAAAATATTAGAAAATTCATAGAATACATAACCTTTCATAATTCTGTCCATTACAAAATAACCAAGCCAAAATATATGTCCATCAGAACAACCAACCTTCACAATACACAACCTTCACATCCAAATCAAATTAAGCAATCCATTCATCCATCAAAATACCCAAGCATCAGATACTTCACAGAAAAGTAAGCAAAAATAGTCATTTCAATCAAAGTCTTCCTCATCAAAGGTGGAGTCCAGGTTTAGATTTGGATAGTAACACGCTTCTCTAACGAGGTTCAAGGCATCCAACTCGGCTTTCAATGCTAAATTTTCCTTCAATAATGTCATATGATGTCCTTCCATTGAAGCCTGCTACTCTCTTTCCTTATCGAGCTCAAGTTTATAAATCAGTATGGCCTTCTGTCCTTGCCTTCGTCCATCGCTAATAGAATAAGTTCCTTATCCCTTTGATGATCTTAGAATTAATCCCAATGCCTTCTCATATGCCTCTTGCTTGGTGAGTAAATTTCCTTCTCCATCCTCTATGCTCATAAGCCTAATCATTCTTTCCTGCACAAATCTTATTCAACCACAGATAATAGCTCATCAAGAAGTCAATATCCAATACAAACATATAATTTTTCCATCATTTATATAGTACAAATCAGTAAAATCCTAAAATATATAGTACAAAATTGTAACTTCCATATACTTATGTAAAATTAAGTATCATTACAAACACCCAATCCATTCAATTTATGGACTATACAATTGAAAGAACCTATCTATATCTTTCAGGTTTCTAGACACATGAAACCATCTATATATTAAGGCTTCATTCTGTGTTGGTCCAGCTACCAATTGCTACAAAAATAAAAATATAAAACTAATAAACACATGAACAACCACTGTTTTATTATTAGATCCCAATTATTGATGTAATCTTCAATTTTGCTTGGTAAAAAATCATGTACTTGAAGCAAATTCAATGTTAGTCAAACTAAACAACCTAAACTTAGCAAATCAATGAACTGATAATGTCTCAACCCACGCACCAAACAAATTAATCAAATAGAAACAAACCAAATCAATAAACACAGATTTAAACATACAAAGATCCCAAAAAAAACCTAGAAAATTTCATCATTATACTAGTATTAGTTTTTGCTCACTATCACCCAATCTTTATATGAACAAGAGAAATTTACAATTAAAAATGAAGTGAAGAGACAACTGTACTTTTCAAATCTTTCATTACGGCTTGAGAAGAATTCAAAATTAGGGTTTTTTCGGCATATGAAATAAGGATGGACAAATTAGGGAAAAATTTAGAGGAATGAAGAGATTATGCTTAGCAATCAGAGAGAGGGATGAAGAAATTAGGGCGGAAGGGATGAAGAAGTAGGGCTAGAAATCAAATTTGGTGGTGAAGAGATAAGGGAAAATTGAAGGAAGATTGTAAAAACAGTGTTCTCTAAAAAGACAAGAGAAAAATAGAGTCCAATGCACAATTTAGACAAGTCAGATGCCACTGGACATCATGGCCCCACTAGTAGTAGCCATACATAAAAAAATATTTTCAATTGTCATTCTTTATTGAAAACTAACTCCAATAATCGTCACTTATACTTAATCTCCTTCATATGACTATCACGTGTAGTTAATTAAAATGGTGGGAACCCTTCTTATAAAACTTTATGCACATTTTTTGATGTCACACAAGTCTAGTGTGCCGAATAATCAATTTACGATGTTTATAAATAAATATGAAGTATGCAGCATCTGTGACACGCATAGAATTTCACTATTGATACATTTTTCTTATAGTGAAAGATCAAAGAGCTAGTTTTTTAGAATATGATGGGTTTTTTAGAATATGATGGGCGTGAAGTATTAAATGAAGAATAAAAAGAAGACTAAATAGAAAGAAGAGAGAGCAACTTTTTTTTATCAGAAATTATCCTAGATTAGATTCGAACTTTCAAGAATATAGAAGAAGTCAAAAGGAGATGCATAAAAACCTGGTTGAATCAAATTCGTGAAAACTTTAGCTAGGTGCATGATGCGTCAATTGAAATGAAAATTTCTCAGGAGAAAAAATCTGGGAAGTAAGAAGAAAATTGTTCCAAATATGGAGCTGACGAGAAAAGAGAGAGAAAGAATGTAAATAGTTTAATTACGATAAATGATGACCAATGAAAGATATGTGGAGGTAACGGAGGTGATGGGATGCTTAAAAAGATTTAGGTGTGCCACAC
Source organism: Coriaria nepalensis (assembly GCA_027186245.1). Lineage (NCBI taxonomy): Eukaryota > Viridiplantae > Streptophyta > Magnoliopsida > Cucurbitales > Coriariaceae > Coriaria > Coriaria nepalensis. Next base: position 9,098,833 of record CP114490.1, on the reverse strand, counting down.
CATTAAGGCAACCTTCATCCCAAAGCAACCACTATCTTAGGGGGGTCTAGTCACGTTCAGAGTCATACAACTTTCGTAAGGGCAGGTATAGGTTTAGGTGTCATGGGCTTCTCACAAGTTCAATCCACATGATAATGGGCTAACTGGTGTGTCAAGAAGTATTGCCCTCAACCTTAGTCGCTCCATGAACTTAATGCCAGGACCCCATAATATAAGGGTAGAGGAAGTATAGGGCCGAGCGGAGGGGGAGAGCCAGCATCATTTTACTGACCCAAGAATAGTGATGCGTCAAGGTGTGAGGCTGGACCTGAGTGAACCGAGCCGAGGTAATGAAGCGGAGGAAATGGTCGGTGGTCAATACAAGGATAAGGATAGACAATTATGTTTACATCATGGTGGCAGAGAAGGTACCACCATTGATAGAAAATCTCTGCCATGGAAAGTATCACCATTGGTAGCAAAGCATGTCCAAAGAACAATCAGTGTACCAACCACTGAGAGATTGACACATAAAAGTAATAGGGTTTGTCCACTCACAAAAAATGTATAAAAACCAATCTTACTTGGAGAGACATGTAATCCATTATAAATACTACAACTCTCTATTCCTTATAAAATTCCATTTTAATTTGATTGTTAGAGGTGGGTTGGCTGACAATAATGCAACTCCTTATTTTTTCTGTATGGAGCTCTTTAGGCAAACGAAAATCCATAACAAGTGGTATTCAACCTAGTACTTCAAACATCGCAATTCAAAAGGGAATTGTAAACTAATGATATACCTGAACAACATTTTGCCCAATCATTGACCCAAATTCTATCTAAAAGCTCTAACTTAGCCCATCAAAAACGGTTAGCTGGACATAAATTCGACCAACTCTTTGCCTTTTGCATTGCAGGCTGGCTAGGGGCATACTATTGGAGGGACTAAATCTCATACCGACAGGGAAATATCTAGTACTCAAGTATTTGGAAGTAAGTGCATGCATGGGTTCAAATTGTACTTTTAAGAGAAACTTCCATCTATATTTTCCCTATCTGCCTTTTGTTAAAGATAATGCTGTTTTGTTCCGGCAAAGAATGACATAGATATCTAATAAAGTACTTATAGTCTATTTAGAAAAAACTAAAAAGAAATAAACAGCAAAATGGGCAAAGTTTGCATCACTAATTATAGGTTCACTAATTTCACCCTCTTGATCCAACTTGTATTACCATAATAATTCGAAAATAATCTCCATATATATCATGTATATAGCTCAATCATGTCATGTATAGTCAAAGCGCTTATAATATAATACTAATAATATACGGTTTCATAATACAAATATCTCGTATACCATGTGCCATTCATCTAGAGATAGATACAACGGCTATAAGTAATATGGTGTCAGAAAAGTTAAATCTCTGAGTGTCATATATGACACAACAAAGCCACTGTTAGAACTAAAATACGTAAGTAATTGATAAGCCTGTCATTGGATTAAGATGGGCTGCTAGTGCCAATACTTGGATGAGAAGGCCAATGAAGTGAGAGTTTGATTGTATGGCTTTTAGATGATCTATAAATCTCTCTGCACTCTTGAAGATCAGCATCGCATGTCAAAAGAACCCATTCACGATCATCATCAACATACTTGATGTCAATCGCATTCACATCCTCTATATTGAACAATTTTGCAACCTCCACTTGCAAATCTCTAAAGCCCCAGCTGGGTTCCAAGTTGAACCTCACTTTTTCTTCACCAAAACTAGCTTTAACATTGAAAGCACCTCGGTCTGATGAGTTTAGGCCACTATCGCGTAAAAGAGGCAAAATTTCAAAATGCTCTCCGAAAGAAGCTGGAGGGTCTTCGGACACTAAACCATCGCCACCTCTAAAGGCAGTTAGATTGGCTGCCGCATAGTGGTTAGAGGTTTGACTACATGAAGAAGTAGGGGACTTGGCTGGGGCTCCATGGCTGAATAGCGCACTCTCAGCTTGAAGCTGGTTTAGTTGTGTTTGGTCGTGGTGGTGGAGGTCATGATTGAGAGTAGGAAAGTTGGTAGAAGAGCTCAATTGAGGGAAGCTTTTATAGAAGGAATCGATCTGAATAACTCCTTCAGCTCCTTGGACTGAGTCTATTACAAGTTGGAGTTTCCTTAAAGAGTGGCCTACTTTCTTTATCTTCCTAGATGGCCACCTAGTGATCCCATGTTGCCTGCATATTCTTTTCAGAGTAGTGGGACAAACTGCAAACACAAATCAAGTAATTAAGGTTTCAATCTCTTTGACGAAATGTCATAATATTTCATTCATAAAACCTCAGAATTTGAAGGATTATCAAACTCTCACAATTTAAAAGCATAGGCAGAAAAAGCTAGCGTCACCAAATCACCCTTACGTAGTAGTGAAGATCACAAGGTGCCTTTTTTATTTTTTAATTAGTAAATGAATATAGAGTTTTGCTTTATAAAAAGATCACAAGGTGAATTGTATCATATCAGGTTAATTGTATCATATCAATCATACTAATTTGTGATTATTCTAGCGAGTAAGTTAATCAAATCAAAATAGCTCCAATTTATACTATCAATTAAAACTAATTAGTAATTAGAAACGAACTATAAATAAAATGTGACCTTAAAGTTGTATTAACTAATTACTTAAAGACATACCTCCAATACTCTTAGCAGCATCTTTCAAACTACCGGCAAAGTATTGACGAAGAACTGGCAAGCTAATAGTCTTCTCGGCCTTGGTCCTTCTCTTCTCCCCGGCTTTCCTACCACCCAATGGCCCCTCATAAGAATATGAATCCCCCCCACCCTCACCACCTTCCTTATCAACTACTCCCAAGCTTTGTTGAAGTACTTGGCCGTTATAATCTTGATGAAATACCTCATGACCAGTACTTATCAATCCCCCATGAAAATTATTATCCCAATTGGTTGTCACCTTAAACTCCTCCCTTGGCTCTTCACTCTGATAATCCAACGGAACGGAAACCCCTTTACCTTTCATTTGTGCCTCCATCATACTAGCAACCCAAGAAGCTGATTCCTTTTCACAACACTCTACTTCTTCCTGGACTTCTTTGTGATCCATAGAAACATGCAAAATCCGACAATTTTGTTGTATTACAATAGACAAAGAGTTTAATATTTTCTTTCTCTCCTCACCATCAACACAATCCTTTGGCAAGAAAAGCTCCAACACGAAATCAACTGGCGCTCCAATACTACTGTAAGTACTCTTAAGAGGGATTGCAAGAGCAGCATGGAGACCAAACATTGTAGCATGGTGAGAGAGAGGGTACTCCGTCTTGTTAAAGACGGTTATGTCAACCGCAAGACATGGTTTGTTAGTTGTGTAGGACGTTCCAACAATTCCCTGGCCGTGGAAGAGGTGGTGGTCAGAGCATGCCTCATGAAATCCAACGGTTGTGGGGTCAGTGATAAGACAAGCAGAGTCGATGGTCGAAAGACAGTGAGTGTAGTTGCTGTAAGAATGCCGGCAGCCGGGTTTGCCTTGATGGGTACAAGGTGCCCATGTTAGGGCAAGAGGTAATCTATGTGTCTGACAGACTGATGTTAGAATGTCTACTATTTCGGCCAAGGCTGCTTGGTAGTACTCATCGTAGTCCTGAAATAGTTATAAATAAATTAGGATAATTAAGAATGGATTTAGTGATGATATTCACGAAAATTAATAATCATGTGTTAGAATTTTGGCACTAAAGAGGTTACAGAGAGTGCAAGTCGAAAATAATATTTATAATTATTATATCAAGAAAAACAAAATTGAATTCTAACTTGAAAATAATGAAAAACAAAAACTGGAAAAAAGCACTAAACCTAGAAAACTGGAATACATACTTTTGACCCTAATTTAAGATCTATTAAGTCTCACGGAAAGATGCTACTACTAAGCTACCATCCGATCATTGTATACTTGTGAGTTATGAATAATAAATATCCGGAATACTGCACTACGAACTCAAACTCACAATACGGCTTACAAGTTCCTTCAGGTGGTTATCATAACCATATTACCATTATTTATTTAGTTATCGTTACATTTTTGGAGAATGTAAATCTTACTTACCTTTACAACGGGAGGGATGAAGTTGTGAAAGCTTCTAAGATCAACAGCCTGCCAATAAATAGGCCACTGATATTAGGGAAGAATTCTACGAAATAGCAAAGGGTTAATAACGACCCTATGGACACTTGAATGGCCTTTTTATTATTTTCTCTTCAACATAAAAGAGGAAAAAAGATGGAGGGTGCATGCATATAGATGATACCTCTAATTAAGAAATAACCCCTTGACTAGATACTCTAAAAAGCAAAGATCTCAAAGGTAATGATTATCACTGTGAAGTCCCATAATTAATGCTAACAAATGGGTTTTAAAACTGTGATATTAAGATGTTAAATTGATTAAAAAGAAATAAATTAACTAAATAAACAGGGAAAACCAACTTAAGAATAGTAGAACTAGAAGAAGATCAAGAAGTAGGTTATCTGTGTATTATATTTACGTATATATATGTAAATACCTCAAGAGCTTGGCTGATATACTCAAGTTCAGGTCGAAAAGTGATCCTTTGAGAAGTCATCACAATCTCAACGACACCTAAACAAGTCCTCTCTTGATCATCACTTCGTTCAAAAACAGGAAGAGCAAGAGATCCTTTCACATCATACTCCTGAGCATAATCGACACGTGGATACTCATCTCTTTTGAAGTAACGAACATCTGGGGTCCACTCAGGCAACTTCCCCATAAATGCCCGACCAAGCATCAAACTGGCCTCATGATCATTGTCTTTATCAGCTATTTCACACTCATAATCACTTGAAACCCTTCTGAAATTTTCTAAACTCTTGCAATTAGGGTTGAAAGAATAGGGTTGATCTTGAGTTGTAAGAAATTGTCTACCTCCCTTCTTAATAGGAACCCACATCTGAATTAGAACTTCTCTATCTTTTGTGCACTCTTTTAAGTAACCAATTGCAAACATCACTCTCTCTTTAATCGACGAACTAGAAGATAGTATAAACGGTCCTGATCCAATGTGGTATGTTAAATTATCTGATCTGGGCCCCACTAGGATCTCTTGTACATTTTCGTCACGATGATGATCAGTAGGAGATAGGAAGTGATTAACGCTGGCATAATTAGGGTTATTGAATATTAGAGGACGAAGTGATGAAGAAGAAGTAGAAGCTGGAGGTGAGGGAAAGAAGTTGATTGATCCATTAATTGCCGCCGGAGTGGTGGTATTAGCAGCAGTTTCTAACCAACGCCCTTCAAAAAGAAGTTCATCCATAAAATCTAGCTCCATGGTGCTAGTAGTGGCTGATAAGTTTCCGTACGTGGAATTCGTTGTGTAGTATTCCATATTCCCGATTCTTTGTTTCTTCACCTTTCACCTACTATCGCATAAACAAAGAAAAAACAAATCCAAGATCAAGCCTCCTATATATATTGATATATATAGTGATACATATATGAACTGGTGTAAGCATGAATATAAAAATAGAAGGTCGAGGAGTGTGTTGAAAAGCATTTCTATATATTAATATAAATGAGTTTGTTTCGTTGAAACAATATTGACACGGTTTCATGATGAAGAAAAGAGAAAAATGTTATGGGAAGGGAGAGATCAAGTTCTAAAATATATTGAAAGAAATTAAGCATTTTTTTTTATTTTAATTTTTTTATTAACAGTATAGCTTATGATCTAACATCTAAAATAGATCACAAATTAACAAATCCTTTTAATTATATTTAGATCTCAAGACGGTACTGATAGATCGATCTCTATTGATCCTCAAAGAAATAAAACCATAATATATGAAGAAAAATATAGAGGGATGGAGTACCTAAAACAAAGCATGTCAACAAATTAGAAGAAAAAAATCATTTTCTGAAACTTTCATGAAAAAACTTGTGTATCTACATAAACCTATTAGAATGATCATCGAAAGTCGGAGAAAACCCAGAAAGATTCTAATGAGGGGTAGAGATCGATCCCCTAATTTACCTTGTCACTGACAAAGACATGTATGTGGATTAATTTGGCAAAGTGCTTTCTGATCTGATATTCTGAAGGAAAAGAAAGACAGATATTGTTCTTGGAGTAGGTTGTCCTGTGAGGCTGATTATTAGAATATTTGTGCGAGTAGATCATGAATCAACTATTTAAGGGCAAAAGAAGAATCTTTTGTTAATAGGTCCCACTCGAAGTAAACAAAACAACTTCTGGTTTTTAAAATAATTAAAAATTTTCTATTTAAAATATAAATTTCTCCTTACCCTTATAAAATATAAATATAAATATATATATATATACTGTGCAAAACCTTAACAAGAAGTTACTCCTTTCTGTGGTAACAATTATAGTCGTGGGATGAGCTAATATTTTACTTTCTTTCCCATTGGACCTAACTTCACAGTTTAAATGCTATTTATTTTAGGGATGAGTAATTGTCGGATCAAGCCGGATCCCATCGGATCCGAACCACATCTGACTGAATGCTCATTCGCTATGTTTTGTGAAATTATCTAACCGACTCGGATTAACAAGTCGGATGATCTGATTTTTTATTTCTCTTTTTATTCATTCATTCAAGTATATTTTCCCTTTGATTTTTCTTTTTCTATGTATATTTCCCTCTTTTTTCTTTTTTTTCTTTTTATTTCGTGTTATATGTCATTTTTCACTTTTTGTATACTTTTGTTTTTCAATACGAATTGAAATTGTTATTTTAATATTTCCAAAGTGATTTAATAATTAATAAATTTAACTTAATGTTGAAAAACATCCGTAATCAATATCATCAAGAACATTTATATCATGTAAAAAAAAAGGCACAAAACAAAGCAAGTACAATCTCCTAAACAAAAACATCCATAATCTATATCTTCAAGTCTATATATCAAGAACATCCATAATCCATATCCAAAAAGAACATTTATATCATGTAAAAAAAGTCGCAAAAACAAGACCAATCTTCTAAACAAAAACATCAATGCTAAACATCATAGTTGTATGACCGTCTCATCAATCTATTGTTTCCAATTTTTCTATAAAAAAATAAAAATAAAAAAATATGAAACTAATACTAAAGTTAAAGAAATATTAATTAAAATATTAACAAAATAAATGTATTATCATTTGACTAAAAGTCCTCTAAAGCATTCTTGTCTCTGACTAATTTGAAAGATAAGTCTGAGTCCTACTCTAAACACATATAAGTGCCTCAATGTTATCTAGAGTGAGCTTGATACGAGTATCGGTGATTGTACGGCAAACCTGTGCTAAATATAAACTCTTAAGCAACTATAAAATCTATAATTGTAAGGACAATTCAAGAAATTCGAGCTAATGTTGGGTATCTGAACTCAATCATCTTCCACCACTGTAAGATATTGAAGCCATTAAAGTGTATAGCTAAGGGATTAATATTTAAGTATTGGTCCATCTTTATAGGCCCTAGAGCCATTTCTGTCATTGGACAACTTCGACTAAAATAAGTTGATGCTAGGAACTAGTGACAGTGATGGGTGTCGATGTGGCTCAATAGACTCTGACTGTGATTGTGCATGATCATATTTTGAAATCTTTCTCTTAGTTTAATACTCATCATAGATCTCATCCATCAACATCCGTATATAATAAATCATTGACTGACCATTTCCCTCTGATCTACTGTCATCATAAACAATATCTATAATCGGACCTATAGTGTGCCACTTACTACTGAGGTCTAACAGCAACGCAACTCAAACTAGTAAGTTGACATTTCTTCGTTTTATCCAATACTTTTTTTAAATCTTATCTTGCATCATTTTTCCCAATGTATCCATAGGAATTCTCCCAATGAGTGAAGCATTTTTAACCGAATCCGAGATGAAGTACATGTACTAAGAGTAAAGGTCGGCAGTAGGATATTGAGTACATATCAACCACTTGCCAATTTTTTGCCTGAGGGATGTCCGAGAATGAGTGACCATCTCTCTGCATCCTGTGATAAGGAAAAGGAGATGTTATCTTCAATTTATCTTAATAAATGGATGGGTAAGAAAATTTAAAATGGAAACTATGTTACTTCAAATATGTTGGACGATGAGGAGTAACCTTCTCAAGCATTAAATATGTAAAATTCCACATATTGGGAGTATCCATTCACATCTTCTTGACATAAATAAGGTATTCTTTTTCATAACACATCTTGAAGGCCATCTCAGGGGATGGCGATGAAGAGATTTACTTTACAGCTGAAAGAATTTTTTCAATTGACTCGTGAGACGGTGTCAAACTATCTTTGACAAGGAGATTCAAGATGTGACAAGCGCACTTGCAATAAGACAAAATATTTCAATTAGTAACCATATCTGAAATGAAGTTACGAAGAAAAAATAGTTAAAATCATCGAAATATACCTTAAATGCATGTAATACCATTAAGTAGCAAATGTGAAGACAAAAGTGAGTTCTTCAAGCATTCAATGGATATGTTATTGGCCGAGGCATTTTCCACCGTCACACACCCAATACGAGTTATCCCCCACTCACAAATAACGTTAAATAATACATGCCTAATTGTCTCACGTTTGTGATTGTTAAAGACCTTGAAATTGATCACCTTCTTTTAAATGCACCAATTCGCGTCGATATAGTGGGTAGTGACACACATATAAGTCATATTCTGAATCGACGTCCATGTGTCGGTGGTGAAGGAGATTTGGCCATCAAACTCTTGGAAAGCCCCTTTTCGAATGTACTTTCTCTACTTTGAACTTCTTCATTATTTCATATGCAACCGTACAATGTGATGGCGCTGGGAGATTCGGGTCAACCACGTGAAACATATAGCGGAAGTCAGGGTAGTCAACTATGTGAAAAGGCTGCTCCATCGTAATCACCCACTATACAATAGCAGCTTTTAAGGCAATCAGATCGGCCCTAAAAAAGTTTTGAAACACGTAAGTTAATAAAATAAATAAATATTTAAATTCTAAATGAGTTCAAAACTTTCAAATCCACTTACTTGTGCGCAACCACCTTACTATTCCTCTCGACTTTCGGTTGTCTGGAGCACCTATTCTTTTTATTAGTAGGAGTAGGATGATTCAACATATTTAAGGTACCCATACTCTTGCTCCCCTTATACCAAAAAACATGTCCACAATGCTTGCAAGTGATGGTTTCATTCACAATGCGTTGACAAAGTGTTTCTAAGGTTTACTCCTTCTCGGCTTTTTGCTAGTAAGCATGCTACTCGACCTTATAGCAGCCGTGCTACTCGGCATTGTAGCCACTGTAGATGTTCTCCCTCTTTTTTTTCATCGTCGTGCAGGTGCCAATAGAAGGTGATTCTATAGTACCTATTGGACTTTGAATATCTACATCATCAAGAAGTAAGGGGTCACATAAGTTTGACGGCAAGTGAGTACTAGCATCGGCTGCATCACTTTTAACCGATTCAATCAGAAATGACCCAGATGGAAAATCTCTCATCGGTTGACAACAAAACATGATTCAAGTATTGCATTTTAATATGTTAGACACACTTGGTAGTTAACAGTTAAAATTTCACCTCCTTACTAAAGACTAAGGAAACCTTGCTTTCGAGTGTAGTGAAGCAAATTTTTCTTCGAGAGAAAAACCCATGTATCGAAGAACTAAGAAGCACCCATTATCAAAGAACTAAACCCTAAAAAAAACACACATAAACTGAAATGAATACCTAAAATGAGTGAAAAGAGGAGTTTACTTGAATTACCTATGCCTAGAGCTAGTTCCGATCAGTTGTAAGTTTTTTCGAGGATTTTTCTATGGTGTCTTCACCGTGAAGAGAGATGGCATGAAAGGAACTAAAGGAAGAAAAAGAAGAAATAAGAAAGGAGGGAATTGTAAGGGAAGAAATTAAAAATAAGAATGGAGGGAGATAATTTTTTTTCTTTAATGATTAAAATCAAATAGCGGTTAGATATCCAATTCGACTTGCATCCAACAATCTGATAAGTATTTGGTCCTACCGAATATGCTTTGTATTTTTTTCTTCCAACCGTATCCGACCGATTTTGATCGGATTGATCAGATCGGATGAAAACTATTTATCTCTAATTTATTTATTTTTGTTTTTATTTTTGCTAAAACCCCACGAAAACCTATTTAAAACTAACAAAAAACACTAAAACTTTGGAAAATCACTCATAATCATCAAAACATTACATAAATAATTATAAACTCAAAATGTGTATATATATTTTTATTTAAAAAATGATAATGTGGAATGTCAGCCACCCAACCACAGTAACAAAAATGAATATTTTTTTTATACATTATAATCATGTTTTCTTGGTTTATTTTCACCCCTCAAATTTAATGTTATATTTTAATAATTCTACTATCCTCCTATTTCATTCTTCTAAATCCTAGCCACCGACGTCGCCGCCCCTGCCACCAATCATTGCTGTCTTCAATGCTAATAGACATTTGCCATATCCATATCCAGATTCAAGAACTCTGAATTAGCATTTGGGTTCAAGATCAAAACCAGAGCGCCATACAAGTTTTAGAAACAAAGATAAATAAATTTTGTCATAACATCAATAAAATAGAGATCAAATCTAAGTGTACGGACCCTAAATCTCTCGGGGAAAAAATAATAATAATAATAATAGTTGCATGACACAGATTTACTCTTATGTAACCAAATATTTTTGTAAATTTGATTTCAGCTGATCAATGCTTTTTAATCGATAAAACCCTTTACGTTATATTGTGTTTGGACAGAGTTATAAACCACATACATTTGTTAATGGACAGTTGAGATTTCCTACAAAATCTCCGTATCTCAGTTGATCACATTTGAGAAAGGAAACAACATTAACCCTCAACCCTTATTTTGTTTATTCTTACTTTTGGTGTTTAAACTAGTATTATTATTATTATTATTATTATTATTATTATTATTATTATTATTATTATTATTATTATTATTATACCTAGAAATTTAAGTAAGATAAAAACTGTGTGTTTGAATCTGTGAACTATTCCTCCCATGAGATCAATCTAGTTTTAAGTTTTTTTTTTTTTTTTTTTTCCCTACTATTTTCTACAGAAGCCACCACTTGTACATGTACAGTTGTATTACTAAAGTTCACAGTGTTGCAAAAATCTTTACTAAACGCTAGCAATTATAACCTACTATATTTGCCTTATTTTATATTTGGTATGTCTAGATCATAATGCAACCTGTTGCTTTCTCTTTTAATGAATTAACTAATGGTTTCTTACCATTGACAAGCCAAAAAAAGCTTCTTTAATGAGACATCTTAATTAAATCATTTAATTGAAAACTGTTAACCCTAATTTACATGTTAAATATATGTTACTCGATTCTTTTAATAATTTGGACCCAAAATAAATCTGTTTTTTTTTTCCCTCCAATAATTGAGTATCATGGTAAATTATAACTAGTTAAATTATTATAATTAATTTTTACCCAAAAAAAGATAAACCTTCGTATAATTATTACTGGCCGAAAAATAATACTTATAATTATATCGAGGAATGTTATTTTTATCATTCACTAAATACAGTTTAATAGAGTAAGGAATATCATTCTCATCACGAAAAGAAATAGAATATGCAATTTGCATTTATGCTATCTGAAAATACCAATTTTTCTAATAATTTAAGATAATTGATACTCTTTGTATAAAAATTAGCATATGTAGTTTTTCTTAAGGATAAAAATTCCTTAATTTGCTTTTATCCTTTAAAAAATTTTAATAATAAAATGAGGTTCATTGATAATCATCTACTGAAGTTTTTTTTTCTTTTATTAATAACCAAAACGTGAGAGAAGACACTGATACAGCGTATTCTATGACCACCACTCAATGTAGGTAGAAAATGTCAAGATCTTTCGCCGTATGCATACATATATATATATATATATATATATATATATATATATATATATATTGTTGCCAATCCTTACGAGTCGACGTCGAGAAGTATTACTAGAACTCATGATCTGCTCGATTGTTAATGGTGCGACATATGTCACAAGCAGGCCCCCTCCGAGTATCATATAAGAAAAATTGCGGATGTAGAGTATAGGTTGAGCAGTGTACACTTGTAGTAAACAAGATACGTCTACATTATTTTTTATTTGATCTTTATTACTTCGAAGATAAGAAGTGTCTCTTCTCTTCGTGGTTTTGCACTACTTTAATTTTTTATATTTTTTTTTTTTTTTTTTAAGTTAGCTAGTACCCTTCTTCAAATAAAGAGAGATAGATTCCTTTGCTGTTTCCTATATATTTACGTATTAATTAATTCATTGAATGAAAGATTCTTAAAATCCTCTAAAATCTACTTTATCTAATATACATGATTAATTAATGACCAAGGGCAGCAGCTCCTTGTTTCTTTGTCCCCTCCTTTGAAGTTGGAGATTTAATTGTTTACTAGAGCTAGTTTTAAAACGTTGATTGAATGTGAGATTCATTAGACATCCTTAGGAACCGCTATTCATATCCTTAAATAATTTGCACAATATACGTTGTTACCCCAATACTTCTCAAGTTTACACTTCTACAAGAAACAGAGAGTAGGCAAAGTATGTTACATGTAGTATTGTTATGAGTAATTGGAAACAATACAATGAAAAGAGTATGAAGGAAATAATAATTTTGGAGAACGAATGATAATTCTTAATATTGTTTGTAATTATACATAACTTTATACGCGAAATTAGTGATATGTAGAGAATTAGGCTAAAATTTTGGTTGTCGTAGCTGAGTATGGAAATAGTTATTTTAATTGGTATGTAGATATTGATTGCTTGTTTTCTTTCTTGAAGGATTATGTGGATTGTGTAGTTAATCATGACTTTCATGATTTGGTGGAGGAAACATGTTCTCTAGACCTCCTCAAGATTACCGGAGAATGAACATGATTTTTTATATTTTTTATTGTTTTGGCAAAGAAAAAGATTTCATTTAAAAAAAATTAAAAATACAAGATTAGTAGAGAAATTACAAACCAAGGATAAACAAATCTAAAAGGGATGTAAAGTGTATCACCAATCCGTTAAAGACCACATATTTTGAATCTTAAAACATCAAGGACATAGCACCAATTGCTTTAACATTGGACAATTAACCCCGAAAATTCTACCTAACCTAAATACTTTATGAACAAAACTCATAACCACCAAAACAAATAGTTAAATTAATAACATACAAAAAAAACAAATTCAGCAATATTGCAAATACAGATACCATGAGTGCTTGATTCTTCTTCTCTATAACATTTTCACTATTAGATTGAATAAGGAACATACAAATGTTATTATTGAATATCTAAGCTTCAGTAAAAAATTGAAAAACTTTTCAAAAAGTAAAAAGAAACTCACAAAATCATAAGCAAGATAGCATAGGTCATTGTATGAAAAGAAGAAGAGGAGAGAAAATATGGGGAAGGAGCAACGTTAAGCTTGCTTCAAAGAGAATTGGCAGGCTTCATTCGCAAGTAAAATCCATTTAAATTTATTCATAGCTACTGACAAGAAAGCCTCTTTGTAATCGCTTCAGTCTTTTACCTATATTCCTTGGCCGTGGGCCGAGCCTTATATGTCTCAACTTATCAGTTCACCCCCAACCTTTCTCCTAAGGATCATATATGGAATCTATTTGTGATTTCAAAGTCTTAAGCCATTTCTCAAACCAAATTATTCATAGTCTTGGAAAAAGTCCTATGATAATCATCTATGACTAGACAATTAGTAAGATTTTCTATTAGAATTTTTGTATCGTACACTATGATTGGAGTTACACTAGATATTCCATTAGATTTATGAACATGCAAACTACTATAAGGAATCATAGTTCCCTCTTGAGGAGCGGCGTTTGAGGCATTATAATTATCAATTAAAATGTTATTTTGAGGTTTTTGAATTTTTTTTTTCAAGTTATCTTACGCCTAATTCTGTCTAAAAGAAATTATTTCGATAGAAGGAAGTGGTCCTAGCAACAAATTTTTTTTTTTTTCAAAGGTAATAGTAATATCTCAACATTTCCTTAGGACACCTAAAAAATAACACTAGAATTCTTCTCCAATTTTTATGAATCTTGCTTCTTTACATAAGCCCCCATATCTGAATATTGTTAAATGATGTTCTTTTTAGAATTTTTTAAATAAGAGATTAAGATTGTATCAGATTTTGAACACCATAATATAAAGATGAAAAGGTTTTGTGTACCTCTCAAATCCTCCTTAAACTATATATCAATGCTCACATGAATATGGAAGGCTAGGGATTCAACTTTATTCTCTGTCTTTATATGTCTGTCAACAGGACAAGCTATATTAGGGTTAGGATCAGAGATTGAAGTGAGAATTTAGCCTTATGTATTCATTATCCTTATTGTGTTGGTCGGTGAATCTTCCCCTATCCAAAATAGAATGCCATTTTCAAAATATCTCTGCCGGATATCTGATTCCACTAAATACATCAAGATCACAAACTAAGCCTTTTGAAGAACTTTTCTTCAAACCTCAAAATTTTGGTCCATTTCAAATTCAATAAATACACTAGAAAGAGAAAAGTGGTGAGAAAAGGGAAGAGTTATAACGAGCCCATTTTCTCCTCCAATGACCTTAATCGCCCATTACACCCTCACCAAAAACAAATGCTGCCATCACCACTTGTTATAGTTCTAAGCCATTACCTGGCCTCTACTAGTATACACACAAACAACAATTATAGACTAATTTCTAGTTTGAATATTAACTCATGAGATCAAACTTTAGAAGGGGAGGATTTTGGGACATAAACATAATCTCATTCTCGCTCTCTGCCTTTTGTAGCTGGCCATGAAGTGAAATGATGAGCCCTAGGCCTCTCATGTTCCTTTTATATGGAACATGATCCTTGGGCCCTAGGCTTAAGTTGGCCAATAAGGCTCGGTTCCTTTCAAACTAATGTCTGAGTTTCCCGGTTCGTTTAAATTTTTGATTTAAGAAAATTAAAACAAATAAATAATTCCAAATTAAATTTCAACTTTACCGAGTGAAGTCCATATTTCAATTTGACCATTTCCACATAGGCCCGATTATGCCCATTAATACTTTAATTACTAACCGAGCTTTCTCTTTGACTCGAAAAATATTATTTGACTATATGTTCGTTAAATCTCCAATTAATAAATTTATTTAGTCAACTTAATATTTTTCAAATTAATTATTTAATTTTAAATTAAATATAAATCACACTTCAAATAAGCTAGTAGTGTTGATGTGATCTAAACTTAACAAATTAAACTAATTAATTATTTAACTATTTAAATCAAGTTATCTAGGAACAAGTCAAATTTCCATAGTAAAATCTTAACCTAGATCTAGTCATTCTTAATGTGTGTGACTTAATAGGTTATATAGTATGACGGTTGGTGAGCTCCATAACTTGTGAGTTTTATCTATTCTAAATATTAGAATTACCCTAAAAATAACTTTTAAGTTAATTAGTAAATTAGATCATCTTCATAATCAAATAACTTAGACCACCAGACTCCCATTGGCCTCTAACAAGGCGTATGGGCCATCCACGTAATGAAAAATTCAAGGAACCTCATAAGAACCTATTGTGACCATTACCATACCAGACTAATCATTTCATATATGTCAGTCCCGATCAGTCTTAGGGCATAGTCTAACTGTTAAACTTTACTAGACAGATCAGATGAATCATGTGAGTTCTTATGCAACTTAAACAATGGATTTACATAAAACAGTTTTCATACCATACTACCTTGCACATGAATTTCTTTGTTGCATAAGGTATATTACATATACAACTATTCATCTAATATAGTGGTGATGGATCCTATCTTATCACCCTAAAAACTATTCGTACAAAAATACATGTCCAATGGTTCACCTTATTAGTAACACTTAGCCAAGATAAAGTTCAGTGATATCAAAACAAGATATCCTACATCTCAATGTTGAGGTGATCTCAGATCTTAGAATAAAAAATACAACAATCACTTGACAAGTCTCATTAATGGTCAATGTTATAACCCTTGAGACTTGTCCAGTCATCACATTCAATGGTTGTAGGTTCGGCTTTTTATCATCCCAATCGATTTTGGTATGCTTCTCATTTCAGCGACTACCATCATTGTCATCTCTTTCGGAGATGAACTCCTTGAGATAACCCCACTATATCAGAGCTTATATTTCACTCTTTTGGTGTTGCCAGTCTTCGATTCGATGACTCTGGTTTTTATGAAAATAATAGTAAAGTTTATATTTCGCCTTCCATGGTCTGCCTTCAGGGGTGTCAGGCTCCCCAGCTTCTAGTGGGAGATAGAATCCTTATGACTTCAGTCTCGGCTTCTCCTCCGGTCTTTCTTCTTAATCTCTTTCTTATAGTCGTCCTTCCTTTTTCTAATGCTCTCACTTAGGCCTGAATAGATCTAGGATTTATACACCCAATCGGCTAGCGCAATTCACCATCTCACGGAATGTCTTCGCTATGGTGGATTTTAAGAATTTTTTATTCAGTACTCCATTCATAAAGACATGGAGGACTCTAGGGTTGCTGGGATTTTTGTACTTTTGAGCTGCTTTGTTGAATCTTTCTATGAATTCAAAACGGTTTTCCCCATCTTCATGTCTAACCAAGCGTAAGCTCATTACTTGGAGACGCATGGTTGATGCTTTAGCAAAGTTAGCAAAAAAAAGATTGCTGAGATGAACAAAGGAGCCTACTGAGCTTAGGGTTAGCCCTCTAAACCATTCCCTCGTTGTTCCTTCTTAGGTAGTAAAGAATGCTCGACAAATTATACACTTCCTCATTTCTTGAATCTCCATTATGGTCTTATAGGACTCGATATGACCCCTCAGATCCCTAGTCCCATCATAGGTCTGAACTTTTGTGTTCTTGAATTTTTTTAGTATATCAGTCTCCATGATCTCCTTAGTAAAGGGGTTGCTCTTCTTCTTTTCCGACTATGAGAAAGTTGGCACCCCTTTATTTTTCATCGCTTTCCTCCCCACAAACGTTTTAGTCAAGTCGGGTAGGAGAATGCTTCTTCCATTCTTTGTTTGTTCTCCTCCTAAGAATGTCGTCATCCCATGATCATAGTTGGCCAAATAATCTAAAGCTCTAGATCCAAAAACCTGCTCATCTAATCAGCAATCCATTTGTCTAATCCGACCTTGTTCGGTTAACTAACCAGAAAATACAATCTCATTAAGGTCAGCTACTATCTGTTCGGGAGTAGGGTCTTGATGCATAGAGGCCAAGCCTTGAACAAGAAAGGCTTGCAGCTTTATAGAAAATGGATGAAGATCTAAGGAAAGAGAAATAGGTTCTCATGTCATTAAATCATGAGGAGTACGTTGGATAAGAAGATGATAGGCCAAGACTCTTAACTTTGTATCGAATCATGAGGTCTATTATAATTAAAGTTTTAAAATAGGATGTTTAGTATAACTATGAAAGTTTACGGTGCTAATTATAATTAGCTTAAAATTTGGAGGATTTATCCTAATTTTCTCTTTTGAAAAATTGAGGAAGTTAATGCAAATAAATGCTCTGTTTGATTAGCAGCACCAGTTTGAGATGCTTGCTAATAAAATCCCAAGAGTCCTGAAAACGATTTCATAAGTTGTTTTGTCTCTCTGTTGAAACCTAAATTGAGAAAGGAAGTTCATGTCTCTAAGCCAATAACCTTTGTTCATTACCTTTGTTGTTACCTACACCGCAAGCCCCTCCTAACACTACCTTGCCAGGCACTAAGAACTCTCTTCCACTACCTTGCCAGGCATTACCTTTGAGGTGATGCCTCGTCGAGAAAAAGCGTTCTGTTATAATTGCAATGAGAAGTTCTCCATGGGTCATCATTGTAAGGGTAAAATATTTATGTTGATTCTTTGTGATGAGGATGAGGATCATAGTGTTGAAGACTATGTTGATGATCAGGATAATTCTATATGTACAATTTAATTCAAGAGCGTTTGGCTAAATTCCTTCAATTACCAGTCACTGCTATTTCATTCTTTCAACTTCTTACTGGTAATGGGGAGAAGATGTTTTGTGAGTGATTTTGCTCTAATGTCCCAATTTAGTTAGATGGCCAACACGTTGAAATTGATCTCTATGTTCTACCCATGCAAAGAGCTGATACAATGTTAGGGTTTCAATGGTTATAACTGTTAGGAAGGATAGCAATGGATTATACTGGTTTGTACACACGGAGTTTCTTTGGCATGAGAAAACAATCATTTTTTTTGGAAGTTGCATGAGAAAACAATCATTTTTTTTGGAAGTTGCATGAGAAAACAATCATATTACAAGGAGAACCACTACTTAAATTAGAACATGTTCAAATGATCAATTAAGACAGCTCTCCAAAACAAACGAGATCTCTGGATGTTTCCAACTATCTTGCTTAACAGCTTCTGTGCAATAGGGTGTTTGATCATAAATTTTATCCTAATACTCAACCTGTGAACATATAACCTTATAGGTATTCCTATTTTCAGAAGTCTGAAATGGAAAATTTTGTTTGTGAAATGCCTGAATATGGTATAAGTAAGCATAGTCAAAGCCCTTTTTCTTCTCTTATTTTTCTTAATAAAAAAAAACAAAAAAGATACTTGGTGATTTTGTGTAGATTATAGAGTACCTAGGTCACATATTACATCTATTGCAGGAGTAGAACCAGATCCTAGTAAAATGCAAGCCATTCAAAGTGATCGTTGTAAGTGCGAAGGGAATGATTTGGAAAAGAGTTTCCTGATAAACCGTCATTAATGTCAACTTGTTAAATGATATGTAAATAATATGCCCATTTCAAATCACAAAGAAATTGATATGATTCTTAAAGTACTTAGATTCTTTCAGCCTAATTTTTAAAATTTTAAGATGAACTACTCTATTAAATTCTAAGATTGTAAGTCATAAGAACATTTTTATATCTAGTGAAAATAATGTCAACGCTTCTTCCTAAAATAAAAAATTTGAGTAAAAGTGTATAGTAATGCATTGACAAGTACGGAGTACGAACAAAAGAAATTTATTAATTATAGATTGGTTATGAGACAATTCACTGACACGATCCAAATCACGATTAAGGTTTGGCTTCCTACAATAAAGTGTAGCAATAGATTGCTTGACATCTTGTATTAAAACATAGTCAATCCTTTAAAATAGTTTGATGGGATTTGTCTGAAATCCACTTCACAAGATAAGGAAGGAGATAAGAATTTCTTTGGTAAAGCCTATCAAAGAGAAATTTCTAAACCATTCCAATAATATTATATCTTATTATTTTCAATGACATAGTATTTTTAAATTTTAATTTCAAATATAAAAATATCATTAATATTTAATTTAATACTAAATATTACTAAATAAGATTACGTATTTTAATACTAAATAAGTAAATGTAGGGTCTCAAATATTCCTTATTAAAAAAATAAATAATTTATTATAGGTCAGTTTCCTATACGTTTGCTATGATTGCGAGCTGGATACAAAAACAAGAATCAGAGTTATAGTCATACTAATTATTCTGTCTATATATATATATATATATATATATATTACATATGGTTGTTATGAATTAGGGCATAGTCTTTCATCTCATTATGTGGAATTAACAGTAAATTCCATGTAGTTTGAAAGAGATTTCGTACTAAATAATTGAAAACACTGTTTAATTTATCATTTTATTAAGAACATATGAGATCATATCTGAAGCTAATTCGTTCCCACTCTACGATCTCAATGAACAAATTGATGACTTGTTAAATGGCAGTTTATAGTTACTTTTCTGTCCTATAATTAAAGCCACGGTTGATGATAGAGGAGTTGTAGGCGGCAAATTGTGATTATAATACATATATAGGGACGATCGGTCATGGTTGATCAGGGGCGATCGTAAATCAATGATTATGGCCGATCATAATCGATCGGGGTTGATCAATCATGACCAATCCTAATTGATCATCATTAATCATGACGATCTATATATATATATATATGTATTAAGATCCTAAATAATAAAATAATTATATTGGTAGGAAAATTAATTCATATATATATATCAACTAGTTTGAGGGTGACGCGTCCACTTGTTTCTTCAAATATGATGAACCAATTGTTCATTTCTCAATGACAAAGGCATCTAGTCAGATACGATGAATCCTGCTAATCAAATGTCAAGTGGAGCCTTGTGTTTGTTGGGTTCTTTTTGTGTTTATAAATGGATTCCCTTTTTTGGCCACGAAAAAGAAAAAAAAAAAAAACTTACAAAGGCATTATATTCTTGCTTTCTACGCCACTTTGTTTTCTAATCAGCTTTTCTCTTGTTTGTCAATTTGTTCACTTGCGTTTGAATTGACGTCATGATTCATGAGCCGATAGCAAGGCATTACATCCTTAATGCAATTTTTTCAAAATTCATTGCAGTCAAATGTATCTACTATTTATGTCCGGTTTTCAAAAACTTACGTTTAATTAAAATTTAAAAAATATTTAGAAAACTTATCCAATGTCTAATTAACTATTTTTTTTATCTCAAAGGTAAAGATTTCATTCAATAAGAAAAAAAAGCAAGATTAGAAGAGAAATTACAAATTAAAAATATAAAAACAAATCAAAAAAGGACGAGGAATGTATATATCCATCCGTTAAGATCATATCTCTTGAATCTTGAGATTTATTAAAAACATGGTATCAAATATTTTAATATTAGAGAATAAATTCATTAAAAAAAAATTATATATATATATATATATATATATATATCCAAATACCATCCCTCTACGAATAAAACCCATAGACACCAAAACCAATACCTAAACTAATAATACACAAAGGAAAAATCGAGTAATATGCAAATAGAGATATAATAAGTGTTTTGTTCTTTTCTTCATAATATTATGAACTTTATTATTAGCATACTCAAAGTTTAGAGAGCAAAACCTCTTCACAAAGTAGACTAAATTAAATATGGAATATAACAAGACCATCATTGAAGATTTAAACTTTAGAAAAATCTGAAAAAAAAGTTTTCAAAAAGAAAAAGATGTTCATAAAGAGATGAGAAAAAATAGCCTACCTCCTTACTTAGAGTAAAACCTCTTAAGGAAGGACCCAAAATAAGTGATGGTAAAGTAAAAACCAAAAAGAGAGAAAAGAGGGAAAGAGGGAAAAAATAGGGTCTTCTTATAATGGATGAATTCATGATGTACTTTAAGTATAAAGATGTTATAGTGATTCAAATCACTCTTAACATCTTTTTAATTAAAGCTCTCTTCCACTTTTTAGTAATATTTTTGGATTCATTAAAATTTCAGTCTCCATAAACGCCACAAAATTGTGCAATATTTTTTTTTTTTTTTTATATTTTATTATTGAGCTAAAAACACTAAGCCATCAAGAGTTAAGCATGTCTAAATTAAGACAACAAAAATTTGTATAATCACCCAAAATCCACCATAACTTCTGCCTTACTAATATGGACTCAAAAGAATCGTAGTCTGACCCACTCGCCTGAACAAATTTACCATGTCAGCCTAAAAATAATTTCAATAATAAATTAAATCTAAACTCAACTTTTCATTTATCTTTGTAGCTTTTAACTTTTAGTATTTATATTTTTACCCCAAGTAAATATTTTCTTTCTTTCCATTTCCCCTAACCCACGGCCACTGTCTCATCCACCGCAACTGACATTCAGGCACCACCGTCACCACAGCCCCACCATCACAATCATTATAATCAAGGCTCTCTTTATATATTTTCTCCCATTTTAGCAATAATTTTTGATTCATTAAAATGTCGGTACCCATAAACCACACAAAATTGTGCAAAATATATATATTTTAGTATTTTATTGTTGAGCTAAAAACCCCAAGACACAAAACTTAAGCCTATCTAGTGTGAGACTACAAAAGCCTATGTAATCCCCCAAAATGACCATAACTTCTACCTTAGTAATATCAATCCAAAAGAACCGTAAAATCTAACCCAGTTACCTAATCTGCCTAAAAATATTAAATAATAAATTGAATCTAACTCAACTTTTTGTTTATCTTTATAGTCCTTAACTTTTACTATTTATATTTTTACCTGAAGTAAATATTTTCTTCCTTTTCATTTCCCCCAACTCCCGACCATTGTCTCATCCACTGCAACTGCCATTCATGCACTACCGTCACCTTTGCCCCACATCACCAATGCCGCTAGGACCCAATAATATTTTGTCTTATAATATCCAAAACATTATAATTTCTTGACTCTTTTCTAAATCTCGAGTACCAAGCAACTCCACCATCCTCATCGCCATTATCTTCCTTCCCTTTTCCTTTCGGAAATCTGAGAGAAGAAAAGAGAACGAAGAAACCATGATCAAATCTTTCTCCAACCCTTCCTCTTCCCATTCTCTCTATCTCCTCTACATCTCAACTCCAATGGATACTTGAGGAGGCAGCAACGGGTGACACAAGTAGTGCCGTCGTTGTAACACTTAGAAAAATTCTTGATGTGAAGTGGCACGATATTTGAAATATCTGGAGTTCCAACCTTGGTGTAACGCTTGTCCTACCGACTGCTTACCTTATCAAATACTTTGGAGAGAAATATGCAACGCTAGTAGAGGGTTGTTACCTTTCTTTATAAATTAACTTTATTTTCAAAAGCATTCACGCGGAAAAAGCATAATAATTTAAATATAACTGAAATCTTTATCATACGGTATTGCAGAAGTCTTTATCATAGAGAATTAATCCTAAAAACGTTTTAAAAAAACTTCATTTTTTTTCAAAATATATACATATATATAAGATTTTCTAAGAGCTTTAAATTTTTAAGTCCTTTCTCTTTCCACAGGTCGTATCCCATATGTACAATCCCACAATACTGATCTTCTTCATTTGCTCGATCCTTTGGGTTCTGCTTTACCTTTTGTAATTTCCTACAACACAGGGTAAACATCTGTGAGCTGGAAGCTTAGTAAGTACAAGGACCTACTCACATGCCCTAATCCTTTAATGACTACCTTAAATTAATATTTTTATGACTTATATCTAGCATGCACGATTCCCTACCTTTCTATATGCTTGGGCCCTAGGATACTGTCGCGACATGTCAACTGATATCTAGTTAGTGGTCCGCTTATAACTGTTGCAATGATCCGCTTATGACCTTTTATTTAACATTATTTGGGATCTTTTATGATCGATAAGCGACTCTTCTTTTAACCCGGCAGCACCTCACTTTAATGTTATACTTATGCATGCTCTTGCTCTTTACTTCATTTAGCATAACATTAACTCCTAGTATGAACATATCATTACACCCTCATGCAATACTATATTCATACTAGTCATAAATGTTATATCTAGCATGGTAGTAACATCATTTCATTTATACATAATGTGTTGTAATCATAATCCTAACATAAACATAACCTTAGCAAGATAAATATTTTATACAAGTCATCATGCTTAATAATTAATACTATCCTCAATTAATATAATAATTTTAAATAACCATAACAATAAACAAAAAACATCATATCCTTGTTGTTGCAATAAGGCTAGACAATTAATATCCTCAATTAATATTTAATATTTTAAATAACCATAACAATAAACAAATAACATCATATCCTTATGTTGCAATGAGGCTATACTTATAAATAATTAATATCTTAATTAATATAATTATTTTAAATAACCATAGTAACAAATAAATAACATCATATACATATATTGCAGTGAGGTTATACTTACAAATCTTACAGATAGTGGTTGACTTGTGGATCCTAATTTTCCCTTTTTTTTCTCTTTTCCTTCACGGTTTCTTTTCTCTCTTTTCTTATTTCCTCTCTCTTTCCTTTATTTTCTCCCTCACTCTCTCACATTTTCCTTTTGATTTGATGAACATCAACTTTGCCGAAGCCAAATTTATAGTAAAAGGAAATGTTTCATTTGTGGACACCTATAAGAACACTTATCAACATCTCTTTAATGACATGTCTACTACATATTTATGCATTAATGTGTCTTGACACTTAAGTGGCTTTGCGCCACACCACCTTTTCATTATTATTATTATTTATTAATTAAACTTAAACTCCTATTTAACTTTAAAATTATTAAAAGATCCTTAATTATTTCTACTATTAAAATTAAGTATAAGTGAGAATTAAAATTTATTAATGAGTCTACTTTAAATTTATTTTCTTATTACTATGCCTAGTTTAGAAATATTGATAGCTTACATTCTCTCCTCCTTATAAAAATTTGTCCTTGAAATTTAGAACAATTCCGCTGCGCACCTGTGTAATAAGAAAATGGATATGAGCATGAGAAAAGAGTAATAGTCTCCTCTATTTACAACTTAGTCAACTTCAATATTCATGTACAATTTGTGTTCGTCTAAACTCTAAAGTACACAAAATCATTTATAGATGCATACATGGTTAGGCAGATCTAAGAAACTATTTGGGAGATTTATAATTTCCTTGTGAGGATGAATGATTGATACAGCTTCTCTAGAAAAAAAATATTGGCAGACGCAAGAATGTAACATAATCAGCTAATTTGTGTTCGGTACTAGATCCATCAAACTATAATTCCTATATTGATCGTTCGATGTATAGTACCTCAAACACATCATTGCAATCATTTGGAAAAGGCTCAAAAGGGTGGCCAACTAAGAAATTGGCTAATGCTTGTGTTTTAATCAATTTATAAGGTATATATTGATGCCTTAACTCAGACAACACTAAGACCAATTTGCTTAAGAATCCTTCGAGAATTGGCCAAGATAGCAATTATTTGACGAGATCAGTTCGAGCTATCACCAAAACTTGAGTATTCATAATGTAATGTCTAAGTTTTGTAATGATGAAATATAAAATCAAACACAACTTTTCAATATAATTATATTGTACTCAAATAGGAGTCAGCACCTTATTACGTTAGTAAATAGCTTGCTCGTGCTTCACGTCATTCTCTTGAGTTAGGAGATAACTAATTGATTCAATGGCAGTTAAAAAATATAAGAACATTGGTCAGCCTCTCACGGCTGGGGCTATATATTATTTTATACCATCAAATGCTTATTGATGATTGGGTAGCTAGGTATACTCATCTTCCTACTTTAGCTTGAGTAGGGAACTAAACATTTCTATTTTCTAGGAAAGATTCAAAATAAATCTCTTCAAGAAGTTGATTTGGCTGATGAAATGCCGAAAGTTTCTTCTTATTTTAAGGTGGATGTGCTTCTATAATTGCTTTGGTCTTCTGTTTCTCAAACCTCTATGCCTCTTTAGTGGATTAGAAACTCGAGAAACTTTTTGGCCGAAATGCCAAATGCACATTTTAGTGGATTCATCTTCAAATTGTGAAGACACATTCGGTTCCAATGTCTTCTTCAGATTGGCAAAGTGATCAACGGCCTTAACTGACTTTTTCACCACGTTGTCAATATAATCTTCCATGATGGTGCCAATTAAATCATGGATGATAGCATTCATATGCTTTTGATAAGTCACCTTAACATTCTTCAATCCAAAGGGCATAACTGCCCATTTGAATACTAATGTTGCGTTGGGACATCAGAATGCGATTTTATGGACATCTTCTTTCACTATGAAGATTTAGTTGTATACAGAGTGTCTATCCATGAATGATAGGAGTCCATGCCTAAATGCTCTGTCGACTAGTAAATCGGTTACCAGTATAGGATACTCATCCTTTGGTGTTCCCAAATTAAAGTTTCGGAAGTCTATACATATCCTCAAGTCGTCATTATTTTTTACAATGGGTACGATGTTGGACATCCACTCAGAATACATTGAGGTTAGGATGAAGCCAGCTTTATGTATCCATTCCACTTTTTCACTTTCAAGGTTACCTCGGTAGACATTCGCCAAGGTAGCTGCTGGAAAGGTTTATATCTGGTCTAGATTGGTAATCGATGTTCAACCAACGACCAATTGAGTTCATGCATTTGATGGTAATCCTGAGCGAAATAATTAGAGTAAGCCGATAACAACTTTATCATTTCAGTTTGCATTTATGCATACATAACACTACTAATATAAACTGGCCGAGAATTTTTGGCTGATCTTAGATTCATTTCTTTTAATGGATCTTATACATTGGCTCTAAGATCATTTAACTTAGTTGGTGCGAAGTCTAATAATCCATAGTCATGCCTTTGTCCGACTATTTTATTTGGCCGTTGAGGTTTTTCTCTCTATGCCAAGCTAAATATATCTTCATGATGGCTGCCATATCAGCCGTCGGGTGTACCCATTAGTCGCAGCCTATCATGGGATCTCTTAGATTCTTGGTTCGGCTGAGTCTAACCAAAAAGGGAAGAGTGCTAGCTAACTCACTGTTGGTCGAATCATATGTTGAGATGATTCTAATTGCTTTGCCATTTTCCTTGACCACTGTGGTAGGGCCGATACTCTTGTCATAGAAAGTAGCTTCTATCAATGTGAAGTGGCTGTGAAGGGCCTTGCTTTGGCTTTGACAAATTATACCTTATCCCCATTTCGAAATAGCATAACTTAGTGTAATAAGGAAAACATGCAGGAATTGGAATGAATCCAATCTCTCCTGACAAGTTATTATAGGAAGTGGTCGTGTCAACTACGAAGAATGCAGTCATTGATGACTTTATTATGACTGTCATTTCCAATGGTAAGATGCTTTGTACCTTTGACATACCACTAGCCAAGTTGCTAATGGTTACTTCAATTAAGATTATGTCTTTGATTGACTTATCTAGGACTCACATCATAGAGGACGGCAAGATGTTGACCATTGCTCCATTATCGATCAAAGTTTAATTGACCGACACTCCTTCCAAGTAGACTTTGATGTAAAGAGGTTAGATGTGACAAGACATCTAGATGAACGACTTTTTGAAAATAACATTTTTAGAGCCATTTGCCTTTATTGCTACTTCGACCTAGCTGATAGTTACAGACGATCGTGGTAGAGTTGGAAACGCTATGACAGCTGCTTCGTCCTAACTCGTATCTTCTTCTTCTGGTGAGATTTACATATCTGCCTAGAAGTTTATCAGCAGAGTGATTGTATTATAATATTGCCTAATTAAGACGATGCCAACCAGTATTTTGCCCCTAAGAACTGACGTTTGATCCATGTCTTCTAGTATTGTACGAGACTTGGCACAAAAGGCCAAGCTGAGTCTCTGTCATCCTTTTCTTCATATAAGGAATCAACCTTGTCTAGAAGTGCCTGCAACACTTTTATAGTGAAGTTGACTTTAAGCTCTAGCATTGGAAAGGCCATTAGATCATATCTATCTTGTCAGCTAGATTAAGGGGATCAATTTATCTTCAGTTGGCACACCAGATGGGTGCACTCTTTGGCATGTCATCTGACTAGAATGGCATTACCTTTGAAGCCATCCAAGATGATATTCAGGGTCTCGAGTGAAGATGATGATTCACTTCTTGCCAAGTTACCATTTTGGCTATCCTCGATAGCTTGTTCCTTGCGAGCGGCATGTTTTAGCCGATGTTAGTGACATTTACGAGTATGTTGGTTCCCTTTTAGGAATTTCAAGTGTTCCAGCCCCTTTTTTATTACCTTGATCAACCTTAGGGGAACAATCATCCTCATCCTCTTCTGGATGGCTGAAGGATCCTTGACTGAAAGGTCGATCATTTTCCTGCTTGGCCGATCAGAATGATAATCATTCAGCTGATTAACTATGTCTTTACCTCCTCTATGAATTTGACCGTGAGTATTGGTCTGAGGCATATATCATTGGAAACTATAGCATAAGGGCGGCCGATCGGGTAGAGAATTCAGCTGATTATGGCTTGTTTTGATTTGGTGAGGCTCTTGGTCGGGAGCTGCCTTAGTGCTTCAGATGTTGACTCAAACGGGTTTTGAACAGACTATAGGTAGTCGAAGGCGATCAACCCATCCTGCCTTTCCATCAAGAAATGACCTCAGATCGATCAAGATAGCATTAGTCATAGCTAGGAAAGGATTGGAATTGACTCGCATAGTGGGTGGCTCTCTAATGTTCAAGATCCCTTTGTTGATCTTTTCTTGGATATGTGGTTGGAATACTAAATATCCATTCATGCGATGATAGTAAAATTTTGATATTTGCAATATACTTACCTCGTACCTCATCAACCGACGACATGTTGTGGTCATGTGGAATCTTTGATCTCTTGTTCTTCAATAAGATGTCAAAGATTTCACTTTCCTTGTTTAGGTTGAAGGAGTAGACTTTATTCTTCTTGTGAGGATACCTTTTGACCGTCTCACAGATTGTAGCCTTGTTGGGAGTCGGGAGCATGACTGGCTTGTAGTTGATTATTTTGGCAATGTCTTGGTCATAGATGGGTTTTTTGTAATAGGCCCAAGATAATGACCCTTACCTGAAGCCCTCTTCTTTGAGTAGCCTTTTGTATCTGGTTGCCTTCATGGACAACTCAAAAAAGTCTCAAAATTTCATTCTTTAAACTTCTTTAGGAGTTTAACGTCAAGACAGTTGATAGCCAACTTTACGAAATCATGTTCTGGTAGAGCTATATGGCATCGGTTTCTTATCTGCTTGAACCAGAATAGGAAAGTCTCAGCTGACTCGCCTGTTCGTTGGGACAAACAGAACAAGTTGGCTATAGTAACTTATGGCTGGCTGTAGTAAAATTGGATATAAAAGTGTTGCTCCATATCTTACCAAGTCCTTATTGAGTTAGGTGACAACCTAGATACCAAGCGAAAGCCAACCTAGTTAAGGAGTTGAGGAAACAGATGGATTTGTAGCCTATTGTTTCCATGGGCCTGCCTTATTGAATGGTAAAGCAGCCGATGTGCTCCACGTTTGACTGACCCTGGTTATCTCTGAAAAATAGGATAAATCTGGAATGCAATATCACCGAGGGAAAGGTTCCCGATCGATCTTCCCAGAGTACGGCTTGTGGTACATGGGCCAAGGTGGTTGCCAAATGGCAAGACCATATATATTATGTATAATGTTAGATAATTGGTCTCGGTCGACCATCGATTGTATGAGAATGGCCTATCTTGGCGATTGATGGACAGTCATAGTTGATAGAATTAGATGTCCATCCATGACTCGTTGGCCTTTGAGTTAATTATGGAATGCATACTGGCAATGGCAAGTTGGTTGTCGTGCCTTGGTCTATTAGTGGGCCAATGCAGCAGATGGTAGTTGGCTGCTCCTTTAATCTCTTTATTTGGTTTGAATGCTTGGGGTGGTCTATTGGCCGGTTGAGGCTAATTTTCAGCCTATTGAAGTAACTCGGCGGCCATTAATAGGTTGGTGGCTTGTGGCAGTAATTCAATTGGCAACCTATTAACTGTTGGCTAATTTTTGGCCGTACTACCATTATTCTTAATATAGTTGGGGCAGGTAGTATAATGTTGCTTTAAATAGAGGAATGCCTAAATATTTTACTAAGTCCTTTTAATTATAGATATTATCACATCCCAAATATTAGCGACTATAAAATAATAAATGATTTGATGAGACTGTGTTGAATTGCCGAGATAGAATTCTTGTTGAAAAATAAGAGCATATGAAGAGGATGGCTAACACTTTCACCTATGCTATTAGTCAAGCGGTTTTCTTTTGTGGGTTAACATCAAATCAATGGTGGTGATTCGGGCTACGTTTGTGAAAAATGTAATTTTATTATCAACAATGTGCGAATCAATGGTGGCGAGTCAGGGCTACGTCTGTGGCTACGTTTCTCTACTAATTCAAGAGACAGTAGATCCATCAAAGAATCCATGACGTAAAGCACTAAAACAAAGTTGAAGACCTTATCTGATCTTTGACAAAAAAAAACTATAAAATTTCTGAATAAATCACAAATGGTCAACTAACTTTAATCTCATTCACAAATTTCAGCTAACCAAAAAATCATCCAATTTTAGCTAACCCTAATGAACTGATAGAGAAAATATTAAAAGAAGAAGATGAACATGAGGTTATGAAAACAATATAAAATAAATAAAATAAAGGATAAATTAGTATAAAATTAATTGCAAAATATAATAAAATCAGAGAAATTCTTATGAAAATAGGTCCATATAACGAAATCATATCAAATAATTAAAAAATTTATTTCTCTATATCTAATAAATGTGTAGATTACCACCATTCCTAAATCAGATTCCTAAAGTTGAAATGGGCTTACTATAGGTTCAAAGCTACTTGTGAAAACCCACTTCAACTTATCTTAGTCTTAGAAATCGGTGGAGAAGCGTCTTATCCTGTTCCCTCTTCTCTCTATTCATAGTCTTAGAAATCGGTGGAGAAGCATCTTATCAGTTTCCCTCCTCTCTCAATTTACCGTCTTGTTTCATTCTTGTGTGCATCCCTCTCTGTTCTCCCATCTCCATGTTTAAATTTCGGACCAAATATATCCATTCTAGTTCCAGCTCTTAGCAGAATCGGGAAGGGTGGATTGTTATCATTAATTGAGATTAGGTAAGGACCCTAAGTCTCCTTTTCTTGTTAAGTTTTCCTACCGATTTGTTATGTGTCTTGGTTTAATGCTAAAAAGAGAGTAAGCAATTTGATTTAGAGGGTGAATCATGAATTGGGTCTCAGTTGATTGTGTTGAATGGAAGTGGGTTAACATTAGCTAATGAAGTGGAATGGAAATGTGTAGGTAAGCAATTGAAGACACTTTTTTTTAGACATTTATGCATAATTTTTGTCTTTATTATGAAAAGAAATCGAATAATTCGATCTCATGATGCTGGCAATTAATTTTGGAATTTTTTATAATGTGTAAATTATTTAGTTTGGGTTGTTAGTTGTATATATATATATATGATGATAATATATAGTTATCGATGGCCTATTTGTGGGACATTTCTGCTCTGGATTTTCCTTTATTGTGAGGGTTCCCCAGCCTTTCGCCTGCTTTCATTTGGCCAAGGAAAAAAAAAAATAGAAAACTAACATGGGATCAATAAATGTTATACAATCACAATATCAGTGAACTTATATTTCCTAAAGGGTTTTTGACCTAGTGTTGCATAAGATATATATGTATGGATTAAGTTTATTATGAAATAAGTAACCACAACGTATCTCACTTCAAACTGATGTAAGTATGGTGTAGTGTAATGAGTTAGTTCAACAAAAACTCATTCCATCCATGTAGTCATGAATCTCAGTCAAAAGACTTCGCAATACATATTGAATGGTGCATTCAAGTTTGCCAAAAAATAGAACCACCTTTCTGATTTGAACCAAAGTGTCAAGTTGCGCTCTTCTATTTGTGCTGTTAGAAACTTTTATTTTTCATATAGGCACTGATCAGATTCTGACTTTACAGGAGAGATGGTTCTTGAGAAGGACTCCTTAAAAGTAACTTTGAGTTGATTGTTAAATCTTAGACTCTCGGGGAATCGAAGAGTAATCTTTGGAAACTACAGGGATCCAGTGATACTACTATTTAACCTCATCGATGATAATTTGTTTTCAGTCAGCAACTTTGTGCACTAGCTCTCAAATTTTGTTGAAATCATCCAATTCCAGTCATGTGAGGGGCAGAAATGTAATTAGAGCGAGTAGTAATGGTAATTTACAGGGGGCTAAAAACAAGGAGGAAGAGGAAAAGGAAGAAGATTTTCGTGTGTTGGCTGCAGTTAGAAGTGCTTACAACGATGTTGTAATTGTAGACAGTCCCAAGTCCAGAATGCTGCTTCTTGACTCCACTCGTAATTTCCCAGATTTTTTCTCTTTCATTTCTACTACTACTACTAGCAGCTTTCTCACCCTTGTTTTCATACTGACACAGATAATGTTCACAGTATACTATACAAGGAGCAGAAATGGACAAGTTCTTATTGGGTATGTGATTTTGTTTTTCCTCTTGGAGCATACTTCTTTCTTTCTTTTTAATTTCTATCCTCTTTGTGAATTCCAACTTACATTCAATTTGTTTCCATAGTCTCTTAATGATAATTTATTCCTTTTGAATTCTCATATAACCGACTCTCCCAATATATATTTTTTTTCTTATGCAGGACGAGTTTGCTAGCTTACCGGCCATAGTTCCAAAGGGTCCTATTGCGATATTTGGCTTGGTAATTTTGATTTCCTAATGAAACACCATCTTGTTGATGTAAAAGATGTGTAAGTTCTGAACCAACTTCTATAAGTTGTTAATTTATTTTTCAGGGTGGTGGAACGATTGCTCATTTGATGCTTGATACGTGGCCCTCATTACAGCTTGAAGGTTGGGAGATAGATCAAATCGTAAGAAACATGTAAATGTGTCGAGTAATATCTTAAATATACAAAGATCATATGGCTCCTTTGACAACTTTTTCTTGTCATTTCTTTCGTGTGGACTAGGAAACTACACATTCTTGAACTTATCAACTAAGAACAAGGCAAAGTATGAAGTTACTAAGTTGGTATGGTTGGTCTACTGCGGGTGGAGCTAGAAAAAATTTTCAGGGGAGCGAAAATGTATTATACAAAATGAGGGCGGGGCAGAAATAGATAACCAACTATAGTTTAAAAAGTTTCTATTATTGGCAAAGATTAGTGCATCTCTGATTGTTGTTGTCATGCAATTGTCATGCATATTCTTTTCATCCTCTCAAGACTCTATTACTGAATGGTCATTTACCCTTCTAGTTGATTGATAAATCGAGAGACTACTTCGGCCTCTCTGATCTTGAGAAGCCTACTCAAACTGGTGGGAAACTCAATATCCACATTGGTGATGTTCTCAATCCATCCGTTAGAGTGCCTGGAGGGTATGCTGGTAATATCATCTTTTCTAGGATTTTATTACCATATTAGGCTTTTAGCTTTGTTGTTGGATGACTGCTTCGTCTGCATTTAGTTGGAATTTTATGATCTCTATTTTTGTGGCTTGCTTATGCCATATGTCAGGGATTATCGTGGATTTGTTTTCTAATGGACAAGTTTTACCACAATTGAAAGAGGTATGTTACCTTTCTCCCCTTTATGAGAATAGTGTGCCTTCTGATGAGTTAACTTCTTTACAGTAGTTTGCACCTTACTGCTTAAGTGAGTGCTTGTGAATCATATTATATAAAATGTCTTAGATGTTTCGCTACATTTTTTTAGAACAGAGTTGATGATGTATGCTAAACTCAAATTAGACTCCACGTATGGTGGTAAACCCAACAAAAGTAAGTTCACATGATCCACTAGGCCTTAGATATCCTGCATTCTAGGCACTAGAGAACTTAATTGTGATTAGTATGGTCTAGAAAAAGCATGGATTGCATTATCGCTCTTCCTCAAACTGTGTTTTCCTATGAAAGGTAGCAACATGGTTGGATTTGAGAGATAGGTTGATGCACAATGGTCGTATTATGGTTAATTGCGGTGGAATTGAGGATGCATCCAATGCCACAGATGGAAGTTCTCACCTTGATCCTTCACCATCAAACCACGTTTGGCTACATAATTCAACTATCAAGGCCTTATCCAAGGCATTTCCTGGACAAGTAAGCCATCGTCATCTCGATTATTAAATTTCCTAGATTATTTTGGTCTTTCTTGTTGTGTCTTAACTTTCTAAATTCTTGAAAACACGTCGCATTGATTTCAGTCTAATCTTCTACTAAGTTTTCTAACATGAGTCTTTTAACTGGGCTAAGTTTATCCCACCAAGAGAAAAATAGATAAATAAATTAAGAATGAAAGAACATGGGCTTCGATTTCCCATGTATACACAATGTTTGACTAGTCTGTATAGTCTAATTACTACGCACCTGTGCTTCACTCATCTAGAAGTTGTCTCAAGGATTAGATAATGAGTGAATTAAGATTAAATCTAGTAAATCTGTAGGTGAATATGCTTTAGTTATCAAATTGTTATACTACAAATTTTGGTGTGACAGTTAAACTGGAAGAGGATGCCAGAAAAGAATGGCGAAAATTATCTTGCACTGACTGGACCTTTGCCAGATTTGATCTCATGGTCTCGTGCAGTCCCTTGCCCTTTGAGTGAATCGGTGAAGCAATGGAGACGGTATGAACCAATTCCATGAATGGATAGTTTGCTCTAGCTTCCTCTCAAGTTAGCTCGGTAAACTTATCTGGGAGGTGTAACATGTATGTTCCATTGTATTCCTTTTTAAGCCATGTGAAATTTGTATATTTGTTTTCCAAGATAAACATGGTCAAAGGTTTTTCTTTTTCCCTTTTCTTTTCTTTTCTTTTCTTCTTTTCCTTCAAGGGAGGATAGAAAGAGCCAAACTCGCATAAACTGATTACAATCAAGAATTAATTCTTAAAACTACGTATTAACTACTTAGAACCCATCCCTTTCAGAGATTAACAACAATCTGTTAAGGAACTAACAGAACTAACAGCTTTTTCTACGTCGTCTTTTCACAATGGCTTTCTTTTCAAATGCTTGCTTATTCTCCCAAAACTAAGGCCACACGTGCTCCGCACACGTTTTTCATTAAATCTCATCCTACGACAGAGATTAGAACACACCAGCTAATCGTGGCCCTTCAACTAATGTTTCTAGAGGCGTAGACTATTGTTTTAAGTTTTCATCTTTTTTTTTTTTTCTAATTTAGTTACCTTTTTTAATTTATAAATTAAGACTACTTAAAATTAAAATTAAATTTAAAAATAGATGTAGTAAACAATAATAGATATTAAGTAAGATGACACAACATTTAGTGGATTTGAAATTAAACGAATAAGAAAATAATGAAAAAGAAAATCAAATTATAAAATTATAATTTAAGAAAAGATAATTTAAAAAGAAAATTATTAATAAAAGGATCGCTAAATATGAAATTCAATCAATTAATTAAAATTATTTTTCATTTTATTTCAAAAATAATAATCTTAAAATAATCACAAACTCGATTATTTCCATCTTTTCTTACTTATTCTGTAAGTAAAATAACTCTTTGCTAAATTTATTTCCAAAAAAAAATTTAGAATAAACTTTCTAAATTTAATTTAATATAAATAATCAATAAAGAAAGATATATTAAACAAAAAAAAAATCACATAAGCTCTATTTATTTATAATGAGTTATACTATATATATATAATCAAACTATATATATTAACTTCTTTTTAAATCTTTACCCCAAAACTCTTACAAAACATTAAATAAGTCCAAAATTAATAAATATGTGAGAAAATATAATATAAAATAATGTTAAACTAAATACTTATCAAATTCCCT
Source organism: Coriaria nepalensis (assembly GCA_027186245.1). Taxonomy (NCBI): domain Eukaryota; kingdom Viridiplantae; phylum Streptophyta; class Magnoliopsida; order Cucurbitales; family Coriariaceae; genus Coriaria; species Coriaria nepalensis. Next base: position 9,063,541 of record CP114490.1, on the reverse strand, counting down.
CGTACTTACCTTTTGATAGTCTTCAAACAAAACTAAAACAAAAAAATAACTTTCCAACAATGTATCAGAGGGACAAGAAAAGATTATAGCATGAAAATCGAACAAACAATAAAGTAGATCCATCATCTTTCAAGAGTTAATATATCTCTATAATAATCATACTGAAAATGTCAAAAATCACACTTTCCTTATTCAAGTTGAAAGAGTAGACTTTCTCCTTCTCATGAGGATACCTTTCGATCGTTTCATTACTTGTGGACTTGCTAGCAGCCAAGAGCGTGACTGGTTTGTCGCTCATTATTTCATCAACATCCAAGTCACAGCTAGCTTCTTGGTAATAAGCCCCAGTTGAGCCTTTTCCTAATGGCCTATTCTTTCAGCAACCTTTCGTATATGGCCGCCTTAATGGATAATTCGAAGAAGTATTGGAATTCCATCCCTTTAAACTTCTTTTCAAGTTCAATATCCATACCATTGACGGCCTAATTTGACAAACTTCTATTCTAGTATAGGCACATGGAACCAGTTCCTTAACTACTTGGATTGAGATAGAAAAGCCTCGATTGACTCACCTGTTCATTAGGATAATCGGGCAAGTCGACAATCGTGACTTTAAGTTGGTTGCAGTACAATTGGGTATGAAAGTGTTGCTCCATATCATGCCAAGTCCTTATTGAGTTAGGCGGAAGCTTAGTATACTAGGCGAAAGGCTGCCTTGCTTGGGCATTGGCAAACAATTGGATTTATAGCTTATTGTTTCCACCAGCCTCATCGCAATTAACGGTTATGGTTGATGTGCTCCATTGTTGACTGATCTGAGTCATCTCTAGAAAATAGGGTGGAATTTGAAACTTGGTACTCGTGAGGGAATGGTTTCCGATTAATCTTCTCGGGATATGATTTATGGTATATGGGCCAAGGCGGCTGTTGAATAGTGGGACTGTAGATATCATATATGATGTTATATAGTTGATCTCATATGACCCTCAGCTGCATGGGAATGACTTGGCTTTGCAGTTGAGGGGCATCCATAGGGGGGTAGAACATAACTTCCATTTGCGGCTTGCCGACCCTTGGAATAATTATGAGCAATATGCCAACAACGGGCCGTTGTTCGTCGTGCCTAAGCTTATCACCTCTACTAGATTTACCTCAGCTTCGTCAATGTCTTGCTCCTCAAATGGGCAGAACCAAAGGGACAAACCGTTTAACTTTGGCACATGTGGTGGAGGGTTTGGCTAGATAGACTAGAAGGTTCTGGTAGATCACCATCAACTCTGCATTTATAGATGTTATGGCTTCGCAATCGATAGGTAGACATTATCGTTCTAGGTCCCATCGGCATACCAATTTGTTGATAGAAAAAATCGACAAAGCACAGTGAATGAAAGTAATAATTTAAGAAATACCCGCTTCTAGCAAGTGTAGTCATTAGCCCATATATATTAGCATGTACTAGTCCACAACAACATGGTGGATCTCTCTCCAGTTCCACTAAATGGAGATTGATTATTTCAATTTAGACAAGATTTTCAAGTTGGCATTAATTTATAGTCGAATGGATCTCAACCATCCTTATGCAACTTACATATTCTCTTCTTATTGGTATGCAACTTGTTCGTTTGAATCGTATCAAAATTTCGTTTCTTAACATGTATATCATAAATGTAAGTTCTATCATTCAAGTCAAGACATATAAACCATTATTTAAAGAGCCATTCCCAAAAGATTATCCTTTTAAAGGAAATTTTAAACATATTGTCCTTGATTACGAAAGTGTAAATCCTCTTAAATATGTATGAATTTAGATATAATATTCAAATAATGGCAAGTGCATTGAAGCAGTCTTTTAGAAACGTGTCTAAACTACAATAATTATGATAAAACATGTCCCTACAATCAAGATTGCAACTCTTGTTTTGTTTTATCATTCATAAATTTACTTTATCCCTTTTTTAATTTCTTTTGCGTTTTAGTTTCTATATGATAGTTACATCTCAGAATCTAATACCGAAATAGAGAAATCATTAGAAAAGTGATCACCCTTAATAATTAACATAAGTGAAGTATCATCATACTTCTTCAAAAGAAACTCTAAGCCTAACAATTCTATTTTTTAATGTTTAATTTCACAAAAATAGAAACATTTTTCATCCTTACTTGTTTTTGACCTTTCTTCCATTGAAGAAATTTTCTTGCTTCTCAAACCTTGGCTTCCTCCGACCCTCATAAAGAGAACCCAATAATGCAAAATGGTATCTTTCTTTATTAAAAGAAGATTCGACCGATTGTAGCATTTGAACAATCCCATGAAGATAAGCTTTAACTTGTTCATGTGGAAGTTTGAAACAAAATGGTATGAATGAATGAGGAAGTGATTGAATAATTGTGTCACTACTTAGTTCGTATGTATATCATAAATGTAAGTTCTATCATTCAAGTTGAAGATATACAAATCATTATTTGAAGCGCCATTCCAAAAAGATTAACCTTTTAAAAGAAAATTTTAAACACGTTGTCCTTAGTTAAGAAAGTGTAAATTCTCTTACATATGCCTAAATTTAGATATATTATTCAAAATATTGAAGCAATCTTTTAGAAACATGTTTAAACAAAAAAAAAAAACAATGATAAAACCTTTCTTCTCAAAGCTTGGCTTCATCCTACCTTCATAAAGAGGACCTAATAATGCAGCATGGTCTCTTTCTATCTTAAAAGAAGATTCGACCATTTGTTGAATTTGAATAATCCCATGAAGATAAGCTTTAACTTGTTCGTGTAGAAATTTGAAACAAAAATGTGGTGCGAATGAATGAAGAAGTGATTGAATAAATGGGTCACTACTTAGTTCGTCTGGATATCATAAATGTAAGTTATATCATTCAAGTTCAAGACATGCAAACCATTATTTAAATAGCCATTCCCAAAATATTATCCTTAGACCGTAAATATGTATAATATTAAGCAATTATTCTAGGTCTACTATCTACTACACGTGAACGGTCAATCTTAGCGGCTCAGGGGCTGCTAAAGGTGGCTGCATAAGCACATAATATGGAATATCCATCCAGTAGTGGTCAAGAGTTCTCCATACATCGGCCAACCATGGGGCTGAAGCGATGGATCTGGATTGGCTATCACAACTAACCTCCATCCTCCATGATTGGTTTTCGAGGGGGCAACGATGGTTAGTTGGCCTGTTACTGTTGCATGTTAAGTAAATACTATAGGTGGATAAGCTGATGATTGATTCCCTATATTGGATGGGTGGCCAATATTATGAAGATTGACATGGGGGATTTCAACCTACTGGCACCCACTACGACCTTGATTCTCGAGCATATTCATGCTCAAGTTTTCCAAGCAATCAACTAAATAAGCCGAATTTTCTATTGCTCGTTCGTCCAACTTGCCCATTCATTCAAGAAGTCAGATGATTAGGGCATTGAAATAATGTCAGCTCAAACTGTCGTGATAGATAACACGAGTAGGGCAGATATTGAATGAACTAAGATTAGAATCGGCTACTTGGACATCCTGGTCAGGCGCTTGGTCTCGGTTGACGCTTTAACTACAAAGCTGGTGCATACATATTGGGAAACTTTACGATATGTCTCATTAAGCGTGGCATTTTACTAATGCTGATTTTCACGGTGCCGATTGATGGTTCAGAGAAGAGGCGGCCGACTGGGAGAGGAAAATCACGAGTCGTTCTAGTACCTAGAGCAACGTGTTGATATGTTGAAAGATGTGGAAGAGTGCTATTGTGCTTCTCATACTTCGAATGAATAAATCTAAATAAAACTTGTAAATGATGTAATTTAATTGACTCAAAAGCTATTAAATGACGTGAAAGACAAAAAAAATATGATAAATGACATAAAAGATAAAAAATAATAATTTAGATAAAAGTTCATAAACGATAAGGAATTTTCCTAATAATAAAGTGATCGAAGCGGGATAGAAAACTAAAAGGGTTTCACTTATTCTTCGATATAGAATCTACTAAGCAAAGAAAGTAATAAATATAAATAGTAGCTTCAAAAATGAAAAAATGGAATTGAACACCGAACAAACGTTCAAACACATCATATAAGCCAGAGCCTACGAAGTAAAATATAATGATTGCTAATATTAAGGAATTAAGTTAAATTGGACTTTTGCTTTGGTGAAAGTCATCTGAAATTCGTCAAAGTTCTCTACTATTTTTCTAGAATGCCTTTTATCCACTCAAAATATCATTTGATTTTATTGAAAAATCCCCCAAAATATTAAAAAATAATTGAAAAACAAGAGAAAATGTGGTTATATGGCCAGTCCGGTTGTGCGGCCACTTGACCGGTGAGCCAAGAGTGGCAGATTTATTCAAGGGGGAGGACGGGGTAGTTTTAGCTTATTTCGATTATTTTTTTTACTGATTTATTTAATTTCTTTCTTTTTAGGCTTTCTCTTTACTATAAGGCATGTGCTAAATTATAATTTTAGAATCATCAAATATGTAATGATATTGCTAATTTATCATTTTCTAATTAAAATTTTTTATTTCTTTAATAAAAAAATTTGAGAATCAAATTCTTATTTTAAAAAATAATCTCATATTAAATTTTTTTTGTAAACCAGCCATCTTCTTAAATGAAAATTTGTAATGATATCCCTCGTTAATTTTGGCTCTTAAACTCTTAAATGATTCATTTTCATTTTCAACATATTTGAAATGTTCAATTTGTCTTTTTACTGTTAAATTTATAAATACTCTAAAATTTAATAAAATACTAAAATTTAAAAATTGCATACTAATTACTCATCATCATTCATCAATCTCATTACTAAACTTAAAATATAATAATTTATTATTAACTCAATTTATAAATTTTATGTAATTTATTTTTCACTTTTTCGAGGCCAGAAAAAAAAAAAAAAAAGCTACGGCCCAAGATTTTAAATCAACTAAAGTATTGCGCCATATACATAAATAAATAAACTATTAAAATTGGGAATGAAAATAATAATTTAAGCTAAAAGCCCGGTCCACAACTACGTACCCCGAAGAAAAAAGCCCAACCCAAGTGAAGAAGCTCCTTCTTTGTTCCTCTTAATTTTTTTTCCTATCCATTTTTTTCTGCAACTCTGCGACGTGCTTTGAAGAAGGTCCCCTGAGCCAAATCTTCTCAAGGTTACCCTTTTTGTTTTTGGTATTTTTCTTGATTTTTTTTTTTTTTGGGGCAGTCTTTTTCTTGAAATTGAATATGCAAAACCGCTATTGTTATTTTCAATTTCATCCCTACTCAATCCATTCATGCATTTTATTGTAAAATAAAATGTTGTTTTGGCACTTGCATTTGGAAATAATCTACTTTTCTGTCTAATCCAATGCTAAAAGTTTTGTTCGGGATTATATTTGAGGAAGATTTAGACTATAACTCGCTTCTAAGATGGAATTTCTTAGGGAAACTCTTCTAAAAATGGAATTCAAGGCTGTCATTGATACTCACAATTAGTCTGCTGTAAAATCGTATAGAAAACCAAATATGGTAGAAACTTTTTAGTACAATAAGGGTTAATGGATAAGGCATGAAGGGTTTATTTTCATTAGGGGTTGCATGAATTGATCTTTAGGCTCTTTTATTTATTTATTTGTTTATTTTTATCTTTTCTGTATTCCAGTTTTCTGACTGTTGTGTCTTTTCTTTAATCAGAATCACTTTTTCTTGAGATGGTTGAACAAACTATAGAATCTAAATTTGGAGAATACGGGCAAGTTAATACCGGAAAGAATGTGTCTGTTCAAGATAAACAAGTCCAAGTTTCTGTGAAGAAGACAGTTCTAAAAGATGTTCAAGATGAAAATAAAGATAGAGAGTCAAGTAAGGATCCGATTAAAGTTTCGGGCAGCAAAAGACTCCTGCCCGAGTGCCCTATGACCTCCTCCCCTTCCCAGCAACAATCAGCCAATAGTAATATGACAAGTGGACCTCTTGTCTATGTTCGGAGAAAATCCGAAGCAGAGTTAGGCAAGACAAGTGCTTGTGATAGCTCAAGAGAAAAAGTTGGCCAAATTTTTGAAACAAGCCTTGAAAAATCTCAAGATAAGGAGCCAAAGAGTGCTTCTAGAAAGACTTCCATTTCTAATTCTCTTGGAAAATGCGGTGTCGATTTAGGTCCGGTTGAATCAAATTACCGCTCTGCCTCTTCTGATTTCCCGTCAGTTAGTAATGTTAATGGAATGAGAAGTCTGCAGTTGCAAGAGAGGTATTACCAATTGCAGATGCTATTGATGAAATTGGACCAATCAGATCATGAGGAGTATCTTCAGGGTATGACTTTTTTCGATCATTAAAAGTAGTCAACTGAAATGATTTATTTTTCGAGCTGGTTTAGTTGTGATTTAGCTGATTTAGATTTTCAATAATGTTACCTTTTATTTTATTTATTATTTTTTTTCCGGTGTTAGTTCTTCGATCTCTCTCCTCCGTTGAACTTAGCAGGCATGCAGTTGAATTGGAAAAGAGATCAATTTATCTCTCTCTGGAGGAAGGTATCATTAAAATCTAGCCATCTTTTCTTTCGTAAATTTTGTTTCTTATTTTGACTTCAAACTAATTTGGAAACATATAATGAAAATATTGGAACCTTGTGGACTTCCTTCACTGTTTTTGATGGATTCTTAGATATTTGATGTGGTAGTCTACTCTGGATCCTGTGAAATTTTTGTGATATGTGTATAACATCATCAGCTTTACTTAAAATTGGAAAGTTAAATAGAGTAAGATCTTGATGGTGGGGCTTAATCTTGAGCATTTTCATTTTGACTTTATCTTCTAAGGGACCCACTAGATGATTATTTTGTTAACTAGAAAGACTAGAACAATATTCACCTTTCATGCTGTTGAAATGTGTGTATGGCATGCTTATTATGATGATAATAGGTATTGGCATCAGCGCGGCTGCAAGATTGCTATTGATTTGTACATTACTGCCAAAAAATTTAATGTTTCCTTACCTACCGTTCATTCGCACTAAGTAGCTAGCTACACTTGTGTGCTTCCTATTTCGATGTATCAGCTTCTATAGGCTGATAATCCTTTTTAGAGCAGGGGCATTCCTGTGAGATATCTCCGAAAAGTTGCTCTCCTGAAATACCTTCAATTTGTCTTTCTTTCACTTGTTTTTCTGTTATTTCTTTTTTGTCAAATCAGCATTTAGGCTGACTAGGTATCATAGAAAACCTGGAATTTATGAATTATAGGGTTGGTCAAATTCCTCTTGGTTGGACTGGATGTGTCTTTAAGTTTCATAATGTTTTAGTGGCAACACGAATGGGCCTCAATTCACTATTTGTTAAAACTTTGCTTTAAATCTTTGCTGTTATTCTTCATGTAATTCTGGGAACTTAAAAAAGTTTGAAACAGTTGAGTGGATGCAAATACATATCAATGGCTCATCATTTCAATTGTCACAGAAAAGGAGATGATGCGGGTTGATTATCTGAAAATCTTGGGAAAAACACCCTAGAGAAGTAAAGGGAGGGCCCATATTGTCACATGAAGAACAATTTTTTGTTCTTTTTGTATAATGCAGGAGCTGAAGATTGCCAACTTGCTGCTTCGCTTTTTCATGGTCCTTGAGATGTCACCGTTTTGATGATGTCTAATCTTCATGTGATATGTATATTCTGCTTTCCGCTACATTGCTTTATATTGTAATTATTTTCTAGCTATTACCATAAATATGTAAAGAAGGAATGATTTTGGCCATGCATGTAATCTACTATTCTGGTTTTATGTACTTTCATTATTCAAGTAACTGTAGAGCTCAGTGTTACATTCATTCGAATTGAAAAAGGTTTTGAAAACGCAGAATTTGAAACTGAGTATTAAAAGTTGTGATTAGGCCTATAATGACATGCTTAAAATTTATTGATTATGTAAATTTTCGCTATGCAGCACATCACAACCTCCTCTAAAATGCCATGTGTAAAAATTTGCATCACTGCACCAAAATTACCTTTTCTATTCAATTATTCTGAACCAAATATCTCTCTTAAATCTTTCACCTAAGTTATTACCCCATTATTAATTTTTTATCCAGATTTATATACAAAAAACACACATAAAACCGGAATTAATTAGGAATTACAATTTAAACCTATTGACTTTTCATGTCCCCATTAATATTATTATTACATTAGAAGAAATAGAAAATATATAATAATAAAAACTTTTATTTAGAGGTGGCAAAATGAACTGAACTGGTATAGCTATGAAAGATATGGCTCATTCCACCAATGTGCCCGGCACAACTAAGGCTGCACAGGCACGACAAGGACCCTGTGCCGTGCAGTGCCGGCATGGCCCCACCGAATTCGGCTTATGCAAGGCACGAGCCAAAAAGACTAGCTGCAAGCCTAGGCCTGCGGCATGCCTGTCACTAGCTTACAAGGGCTGGCAGGCATGCGTGAGCTCATTCCAAACAAAGCCATCTTTCTTCAATAACTCCGTCAATGGACTGGTTATTGAAGCACAGCTTTGCGCAAACTTTTTGTTGTACCTCGTTAGTCCCAAGAAGCTCCTCAATCGCTTTTGTGACTTAGGAACTGGTCATGTGGAAATTGCAATCACCTTTGATGGATCTGGTGACACTCCCTCAATAAACACAATATGGCCCAAATATTCAATTCTGGAAGTTGCAAGCGTATACTTGGAACGTTTTGCTAATAGTGAATTTGCTTGGAGGCAATCAAGAACTTGTTGTAAGTGAGAAACATGTTCTTCTACTGATTTACTATAAACTAATATGTCATCAAAGAAAACAACAACAAATTTTTTGAGATAAGGTTGGAATACCTGGTTCATAGTTGCCTGAAATATTGAGGGTGCATTTGTTAAGTCAAATGGCATCACAAAAAATTTGTAATGACTTTCATCGCCCTGAAAGCTGTCTTGAAAGTGTCTTTTGGATGCATCCTTATTTGATGATAGCTAGCCCAGAAGTCTAGCTTAGAAAATAGAATTGCACCATATAGCTCATCAATTACCTCATCTACTGTTGGAATAAGGAATTTTTCTTTAATGGTGATGCAATTCAGCTCTCTGTAATCAATACAGAACCTCCACGTCCCATCTTTCTTTTTGACCAATAGGACCGGTGAAGAAAAGGGGCGCTATTGCTTGGTTTGATGACCCCATTATGCAACATGTACTTAAAAGTGTATGTTTGTCAAGTTAATCGGGTTAGACTCGATAAATATTTATATATATATTTTTAGTATATAATTTTATTTGTAAATATTAATGATATTATTATTTTTTATTTATTATTGATTTAATAATAATAAAGATATTCATTCATTTATCATGTTTATTAATTATATTAAAATTAATATTATATATTCATTTATTACATATCATGATAAAGTCTAAAATCTTAGGTTATGTGCTTGAGACCATGATACAAATTGAGACCAGTTGAGATGCAAATTTCTTAAAATTTAAGATACAAATTGTTCATAATCATAGGATTATTAAGAGGATATTGATTATTTAGATAGACTATCATATAGGTTATCTCCTAGCCAAGGGTGAAATGGGATAAATCATTGGATATAAAATATTGTACATGAAGGTTTTGAGTGATCAAGATGAAATCCATCCATCTTATATTAAAGGGAAATAAGTCTTATGAGTTGTATATTTTATTAAACAATGAAATTATTATAAGGTAGTATGGTATGAAAAGTGTTTCAGTAAATATATTGTTTGTGTTAATTAAAAATATAAAAGTTCATATGATTTGTTTATTAGAGTTTAATAGTTAAACCATGCCCTAATATAAATTGGGCTATTGGCTAAATGGAAGGATCGTTATTGTACAGTTATTAGTTATAATGGGTTTTTTTGGAAGATGTTTATTTCTTATCTCTCAGGTAGCTTTGACACTTTACTAGAAATCAATCATGACTTGGAAGTCTAAGTTAATTAATCATGAGATGATTGAATGAACAGTTTAGTTTAAAAGATATTTTAAAGCTAAACGAAACTAATTATGAATTACATGAAATTATAAAGTGTTATGAGATTCTCATACCAACGTGATGTAGAACCTAATTGGACTCACACATTAAAGTTCATATGTAACTCAGTTAATTTTTCTTCGAGGATAAAGAAAACAAACCGTTTTGATTTTAGGGGTAAAATTATAATTTGTCTTATGGTATGACTATAAGGGAAAAATGGTAAAATACTAATTTATTAAATCTAATATTGTGTAACTCTACTAGCAAAACTAAACATGATATTAATTTAACTAGAAATTAATAATTTATATAAGTACTATTTATTTAATTATAAAAGTATCCTCAAGGTCCGTAATTATCAATTAGACATAAAAGAGTTAATGAATTAATTTGTTATTTGAATTTTATAGGCTAAATTAATTAAAGTGTTGATTAAATTTAATATATGGGCTAAAGACCCATGACATGGCTAGCCATATAAATGAGTTTTAACCAATTGTTTCCTTAATCATATTAAGGAAACTCTTGACCAAGTTATTAGGTAATCAGGTCAAAATATTAAAATGATTTCATAAATACTTTTATGATTTTATTTAATTCCAATTTGAGACAATCTTTTAAATTAAATAGTTAACTTAATTATCTCATGATTAATTAATTTTTAAATCTCCAAGTCAAGGTTGATTTTTAGTAAAGTCTCAAAACTGTATGGAGATGAGAAGTATCATCTTTCGTAAGAACATGTTGTAAGTATCATATACTTACAATAACAATTATTACATCTCGCTAGTATCCCGATTCGTCCTAAGACATAGTTTAACTGTTAAACTTTAAATGTCAAATCACGTTGACCATTATATCTTTAATGTTGACAATTGATTTACAAAAACTCTTTTTAAACCATAATATTTTGCTAAAATTCATTGTTTAATAAAGTATATAATCCATATGACTTTATTCCAAGTACAGAAATAACGGATTCCCTCTTGACCACTCATAATCCTTCTCGCACAACACTTCATATCAAATGGTTCATCTTGTGTTCACCTTCACTAGAGCTAATTGGAATTATGCCCAAGTATGAAGTCTGGTACTCAAGGAAACAATGGTGTCTCAAGTTTGAGGATCACACATAAAATAGTTATTAGATAATTCAAATTAATAATTAATATTTATTACCATTGAAAATTATTTAAGAGTTACGTTCAGTACTCTTAGTCTCCGTTAAACGTCGATGCGATCATCATGATGTTCCACTAACACCACTGGTTGTAAGATCGGCTGCCCTAACAATTAAGTGATGAACTACATAATTGTCTATCCGGATCAATTGATATACATTCTAGAGATCATATAATATAGTGTGTAGTCGTATCAAAAGTAAAGATATTTTGAAAGAACGGTAAACTTCGGATATGATCATCTCTAACTTTTAGACTAATGTAAAAAATGAAGCAGGTTAAGCAATATAATGCAACGCCTTATGCATTAGTCTATAACTTATGCATATAACATATTGTGAATAAAAGTGAGAACAAGAAAGAAAATAGAGAGGATATATAAATTTCTATTTCTTGTCATGCGTATACAAAATCTTAACGAAGACTTTATTTATAGATCATTCATCATCATAAGTTATAAGAAAATTAAGAGACCAAATTAATACAAAATGGGGTTACAAGACAAGAGAATTAAACCGTATGTAGTTATAAGAATATAAATCGATGATATTCAATACAAAGGTTATGGACAAAGCACATACGAATATAATGCTCTCATTTTCGCTACATATTGATTTGGTTGACCAAATCTTCACAGTCAAACAACAGTCTTAATTTTTTGTTTATTATTTTTTTTTTTAGCTTCTGTCATTCTCTAAGCAGAACAAAAGAAGATAGCAAATTCTTATCGGAGTAAAACGTAGAAACAGAACTTTGAACATTAGCATCTGCTACGAAAGGACGTATTAACCTTAAGTAGTCAAATTATATCACGGAACGAAGCTCTCCAGTAAGCAGAGCAAATTTCCTATGCTGGGACAACACAGAAGCGACCTTGACTTCTTCTATTCTCGATGTTACCTCATGACCGTCATTCGATCCTGCATTCTGTGTATGTTGCTTATCATTAGCTGCACCAAATATTGCCTGCAGAATTTGTAGGGGATCACCATGGCTAATGATCAAGATCGCATATCTGCATGATGCAGAAATGTTAAGGCTCCTCTATTTGTGAAAAAACTTTACGAAGAATATACAGTTAATAGTTTGCCTAGAATATGTGAGGAAAAAAGGCCATGTTAGATTTATTAAGGTCCTTGTCTTTCAAAACAAGTTGTTTTGGAACTTTTAGAAACAAAAAGATGTAATATCACAGACCCTTGATATTCAGACTCTATACTTGCCACAGCTTTGGCTAGCCTAGAAGCAACGTCTTCAACACTTTCTCCACCTTCTGGCTGCATCAGTGGATCTTTCCCATCAATAGCCCAGATTTCTGCATACTGTTGGGGAAGCAAACCAGAAAATTAATATACACTTGCATTAAATGCTGGATACTAATAGGTGGGGTAAACTTCTAAGCATAGGCTTCTTTCTTTTCTTCCATTGTAAATGAAAGCAAACCAGAAAATTAATATACACTTGCATTTGTTTGTTCATGCTTGCCAGTGTCCTATTTGTTCTGTTTGGAGATAAGACTTATCTCTCCCTTCTTTGGTTTAATTTTTGTTCTCTCTCGCTAAACCGGTATGAGTCTATGACAAACCACTCTAGTCTTTTTGTCAAACAAATTATTAAGAAGTGCTGATGTGTTTCAGCACAGCTATCTGGAATATATACTCTAGGAGTGGTTAGAACTACTCACTATTAGAGTACCTTAACAAAAAGAAAAAGAAAAATATCAGCTCTACCCATTGTAAGACCAGAACTCAACATTCATCTTCCTAACGGAAAAAGCAAGGGGGGAGGGGGGGGACTCAATTAGTTGTCACTTACTTTGTCATGTGACTTGAGTTCAAATGAAGGACCAAAGTAGCGTTCCCTGAGATCTTCCATCAGCTTTAAAGAAGAATATAGTCAATGGGCAGAGCAAAGATAATGAGGGGGAAGAGAAAAGGTCAAGAAATCCACATATGTAGTGAGTGCTTACCTTGCATTGAGGACCTTCAAATGGAAGGTTCAATACAGATGCCACAACTTTAGCCGTATGAGTCGTTCTTGAAAATGGAGAATAGCAAATGCGAACGTTTTTTAGTGATATCTGATTTTCCCTCAGCTCCTTAACATCAACCAATACAGTCAAGCGAGTGAAATAAGTAAAATTGTCTATAGTACTCTAAAAAGCAGTAATCAATCTTGGTCTGTTATTACAGATCCTAGTTAAGCTCTTCGGAGCAAACTAATATGCTTTGAGCAAAACTTTTAGCAGTCCTAAAGGATTGATTCCACGTTATTTCTCTCTTGTAATTATTACTAGAGAATACTTGATGTATGCTCAAAAGAGTACCCATATGGGTACTTTAATCCCTATTTTATTTATTGATCATCCGGAATTTTGAACAAGATCATCATCTAAAAAACACTTTCCGTACCATATAAGCAGAAAATTTTCGGTACGACTATTACTCTGACAATAATAGGTTATCACATACCTTCATTTCTTCAGAATGATTTTTCTACTCACCTAAGTTTCAAAATGAAAATTTTCAGAGCAAGTGTAAAAGAAAATTAGAATGTTAAGAACAGACACCTTTTGGAAGAGTTCTCCAGCCAACTGTGCCTGCGTTATACCCTCAGGCGCCAATTGATATTCCGGGAGGGCCCCATTATCCTGTCCAAATGCTAGCAACAATTATTTAAAATTCAGTAGATTAATCTTTCAAGCATAAATATCGGATTTGAGAAAGATGTTAACTTGAACCCAGAATGTAATTAGGGTTAAGTGCGTTGGAAAATTGTTCATCCAAATTACTACCCTTTTCCTGGTAGGCGATAGAATACATTGCAACACCTAAATGAACTAAATTTATTTCATCTTTTCCGAGTAAAATATTCAAATACACCATTTCTCTAATTAAATTTTTTTTTTTCTTTTCCAAGTAAAAAAAAAAAATACCAGAGAGCGATTAAAAAGGGGACAAACCAGAGAGGAAACAATTACGCCTTCCTCATTTGGGATGCTCTTGCCATGCCTAAGAATCCAGTATCTATTGCGCAAGAAAGACGTCGTCCCCATTTCAGAAACTTACCTCTGCTCCTCAGTTCTATTCAAGTGGAGTGGGTCGAGAAGTATTACGACCACCTCAATCTTATTGAGATGTCAATTAATTAGGATACGTTGATCGTAGAGCATGAGAGGTGAGATTCTCAAATTTTATCAAGAGAATTAGAAAATACCCTTTCAGTTAGTGCGTTTTTAATAATACTTTATTTTGAAAATTTTAGTAAACTACTTCTTACATATAATTTATTTAATGAATTTAATAAGAGAGAAAAAACGCAAAAACTCATATTCACAATAACATAGATCTAACCCACGAAAGGTTAGAAAATATAGACATACGTATAATAGAGTAAATACAATAAAAGAAATATTTAAAATTTTATTCGGAGCTCATTTTAATAAGTATAATTATAATTTATATCGATTATATAATAATTATATTACATATAATTTATTTTATAAAAAATATAGTAAATCTTATTAATAATAAATTAAGATTTAAGAAAATGAATACATTTTTTCTTAATTACAAAACTCTTCTTATTAAAATGATGAGGTATTCACGTATTTTCCCTCTAACTTTTATTCACACGATTTGTTTTGTACAGTTAAGTTTCTACTTAATATATCAACATGTGTGATAATAAGTTCGAGAAAAATGAAGGAAAAAGATTATATTTTCTTTCTTTGATTTTTGGCCAAGAGACTTTTGTAAAGACTTGTTGATTTTAGCCACTATATGCCTTGAATTTATAAGCGAAGGCTAGGTCACACTTTTCTAATCTCATTAGGAATTCTCGTTGCAACCAGCCGTGATTACCAAATATGACAAAGAGGATTTAAAAAATCGTTATTCTAAATGGTAGCTTCGATTTAAAAGTATAGTTGATACAAGCAAAGGTTTTCATATAGAATTACACAAATAAATTATGTAAGTTGCAATAATCCATTTATGAATTGCAGTAAGCATCTTGAAATTAGGTTATATGTTTTGATGAAATGATCAAATCATTTGATTTCATAAAAAATAAAGATGATCCATGTATGCACACGAAGGTTAGTGGGAGTACAAAATGTTCATAAATTCCTTACCCATATGACATATTTACTCGTTAGAAAATAAAGTAGCTATGATACAATCTATTAAACTGTAATCATTGAAATACCCTTCCATAAAAGTTTGGGAAAATAATCTTTTGTAAACACCTATAGAGATAGACTAAAAAAAGTTGTTTGGCTTGACCTAATCAATATGCATAGGTAAAATTGCTAAAGATATTTATCATTAGGAATTTCATGAGATGACTTTTGTCAATGAGTCAAGGAATTTGTCTTTCTTAAGAGATGTCAATTAAGACATCAAAGGAGAGGTATAACATGAGTATAATACCTGATGGTTCGGCATTAGAATCTGTCACATATGTTATACTATGTATGCAACCATATATAGCCTATGCTCTAAAGTGTTATGAGTAAGTTCAAGGCAATCAGATTGATAAGCATTAAGATGTTGTTAAAAATATCCTTAATTAATTTAAAATGATTGAGAATATTTTCTTAGTCTTATGGAGTGTCCAGATTGAAAATTGAGATTTCACTGACTCTAATTTTCAATCGATTATCGATGATAGTAAATCAAATTTGTTTTGGTTTATTCGCCTATATTGGAGGAGCGGTAAAAGTAAAAAAGCTCTAAATCAGAAAATGACAGCAAAATCCTCTACCAAGGCTGAATATATTACAACATTGGAAAGAGTAAAGCGGTGTTTGGGATGAAAAGTTCATAATTGGACTTGATGTGGTTCCTATCATTATAATCTCATACAAGCAAGAGGAATCTACATCTCATCAAAGTCTAAACACACATTACTACATTCTTACTTAATCAGATAATGACTTGGGATCTGAATTTGAACATAATAAAAAGTTGATAGAAATAATAACATAGGTGATCTATTGACTAAAGAGCTTTTCCAACAAAATATATATTGTCATCATAACAATATGAGAATTAGATTATGAAATGATTGGCTTTAGTGCAAGCGAGAGATTAAAAGTGTATGCTCATTAAGCCAATCAAGTTAGACTCGATGGATATATTTTGTGAGATACAATCTTATTTGTAAATATTAATAATATTATTATTTATTTAATAAGAGTAAAGATAGTCTTATATTTATCATATTTATTAATTATGTTCGAATTAATATTATATGTTAATTTATTACATATCATGACAAAATCTAATATCTTAGGTTATGCTTTTGAGAACATGATAGAAATTATGGCAGTTGAGATGCAAGCAGCTTAAAGCTTAAGATACGAATTGTTCATAGTCATATTATTATCAAAATGGACATTGATAATCCAAATAGATATTACTAGAGCATCATGATAAGTATGTAGGTGGTTAGTAGAGACTAAGGGTACAGAACATGACACTTAGATAATTCTCAATGGTAATAATACTAACTATTGATGAGAGTTATCTTGTGACATGTGATTCTTAGACCTGAGATCACTAAGATGCAAGCAGCTTAAAGCTTAAGATACGAATTGTTCATAGTCATATTATTATCAAAAAGGACATTGATAATCCAAATAGATATTACTGGAGCATCATGATAAGTATGTAGATGGTTAGTAGAGACTAAGGGTACAGAACATGACACTTAGATAATTCTCAATGGTAATAATATTAACTATTGATAAGAGTTATCTTGTGACATGTGATTCTTAGACCTGAGATCACTATGATATTTTATGGGCTAGGTTTTATACTTTGACATCATTCCAATAAACCATAACCAAGGGTGAAACATTGGATATAAAATTTTGTACATGAAGGTTATGAGTGATTAAGATGGAATACATCCCTCTTGTATCAAGAGAAATAAGTCCTATGAGCTGTATATTTTATTGAACAATAAAATCTTTATAAGGTAGTATGATATTAAAAGAGTTTCAATAAATACATTGTCTATGTTCATTTAAAATATAATAATTCATATAATTTATCTATTATGGTTTAATAGTTAAACCATACCCTAGACATTGGCTAGATGGAAAGATTATTATTGTACAGTTGTTAGTCACAATAGGTTTTTTTGGAAGATGTTTACTTCTTATCTCTCAGGTAGCCTTGACACTTTGCTAGAAGTTAATCTTGACTTGAAGGTTTAAATTAATTAATCATTAGATAATTCAATTAATCGTTTAGTTTTAAAAATTATTTTAAAATTAAATGAATCTAATTATGAATTAGATAAAATTATAAATTATTATGAGATACTCCTACCGGCATGATGTAGAACTTAATCGGTCACATATATTAACGTTCAGAAATAGCTCATTTAAGTTTCCTACGAGGATAAGGAAAACAAATTATTTTGATTTTCAAAGTAAAATTGTAATTTGTCTTACAGTATGAGTATATGAGCTTGATGGTAAATTGTTAATTTACTAAATCTGATGTCGTGTAGCTCTGCTAACACAACTAAGAAGGATATTAATTTAATTAAAAATTATTAATTTGCATAAGAACTATTTATTTAATTATAAAATTGTTCTGAAAGTTTGTAATTAGCATTAAATGGTTAATGAGCTAAGTTGTTAATTATATTTTATAGGCTAAATTAATTAAAGTATTGATTAAATAATTTGGGATACAAGCCCAATGAATAGTCGGCCATAGGTGATGGGTAATGATCTATTATTCAATTAATTAGATTAAGAAAATTTTTGACTAAGTTCATAACTGACTAGGTTTAAGTTGATGGTTAATTTTTGGTAACCTCAAACCTATTAAAGCACTATATAAGTACTTTAAGAGGGCTTGCCGAAATATAGGGTTCTCTTATTGCCTTGGCCGAAATTCCTATAGTAAGAAAAGTGAGACTTTTCTATTTCCTTTTCACAAGTTTTTCAAATCATGTGATGAATCTTATAGTAGAAAATAAACCGAGCGAACTGAATTGTATGGATTATAATGTGAACACTAGGTAACTCATTATTCGCATTGAAATCAGCCATGATGAAGAAGTAAAAAGATTTGTTTGGTTATGTATTAAGATTAGTAAGTTTTATATATCTTAATCTTTTTAATTTCCTAGAACTTTTCTATGCATTCGGTTAAATATATATTTGATATATGTTTATATGATAGATTTTAGTGTATGTCTATGAGACTCTCAAGGATTACCCCGTTGCAAGAATCCTATCTCCCATCAGATAAAAAAGGTTTAATTCTTATTTTTTTTATTTATTAAAAAAAAGTACTTTTAGTTTTTATAAAAACACAAAAATTAAATTGATACTTATTAGAATAAATATATTTTATACTTATTTTGAGAATCTAGTTTGACCAAGTAAAATACTAAAATATAATTAACATAATTTAATAATTTTTATATTTTGACCTTTACTCTCTAAATTCTAGACCAAAAACATCTTGCACCATTTTTTTTTTCTTGCAACTTGATTGGGTTTTTTATTTTTATTTATTTATTTTCCTTACAAAATAAATGGTACCCAAAATTTGAACTTTCACTTCACTTAAATAAAAATAAAAATTAATAGTTTTTAATTATGTAGCATTTAGCTCTCACCAATTCATGCAATCTTGTTCACTTTAGAATTAATTTTTTTTATTCAATTTTCTTAGTGACCAAACTAATAATAAATAATGTTATATATTGTTGAGGGAATTTGAGGAGTGGGTTTCTTTTGGATTATAGTTTTACTATATAACTTAAGTTTGAAATTTGAGTAAACCAATCTCTTATCTAAATGAAAAATGTTAATGACTAAAATATTATATTCTTCCTTGTCCTCCTTTTCTCATTTTCTCTTCACATTTCTTCAAACCTGCAGCTCCTCTGCAGCGTCTAATTTCTCCAAACCTCTCTATCTCCTTTCTCTCGACGACAAAGAGATCTTGGTCTGGTGATCCCTCCTCCACGCTCCCTTTGTGATCGAAGTATGTTCTTAATGATAATTGTATCGAGATTCGATGGCGATCCCTCTATTATTGGAGTCTATTCCAATGGAAAAATATTGAGATTCGATAAATTTTAATCATTAAACTCCTTATTACTTGTAAGCATAATTCTTTCAAATAATTTTCCAACTTAAATATTATTAATGATAAATAAATTTAGCATTCAAGGAAACCGTAAGCATTCCGATACTCCATCTTCATGAAACTATGCAACTGTTCAGCCATGAAGTTTATATCATCGGCTAGTGGGTGGGAACTATCGCCGGCGATAAACCTACCGATTTCATTATTAACATGCACCAAACTATAACCAGCCACTACCTTTACCCCTCTATCTTTAGCCAACCTTCTCATCCTTGCAGCTTCGCATAACAATCCACTGGTAGCATACAAATTCGATGCAACCATGTACCCAGTCGAATTCAAAGGCTCTAATTCAAGAACACGAGCAATTGCTTCTTCCCCAAGTAATCTATTCCCATAGTTTTTACAAGAACTCAAGAATGCTCCCCAAGCACTTGCACCAACCTTTATTCCTTTAGGCATGTTCTCGATCAATTCCAATGCTTTGTCAACCTTCCCTGCTCGACCCAACATATCTACTATACATGAGTAATGTTTCAATGAAGGCTCAAGTCCATGTCCTAGAACCATGGATTCAAAAAAAGAAAGCCCTTCTTCAACAAACCCTCCATGGCTACAAGCCGATAATAATGAAAGGGCAGTTATGTCATTTGGGTTAACACCATTTTCCTTCATTTTTTCTACCAAAGCCAATGCTTCCTTTCCAAGGCCATTCATACCACATGCTGCTATCATGGCACTCCACGACACAACATTTTTCTCAGTAATTTGATCAAAGGCTTGTTTTGAGGATTCTATTTCACCGCACTTCGAGTACATGTTGATAATTGCAGTTCCAACTGCCACATCAGTAGCCAGACCAGTTTTAGTAGCAATACCATGTGCCCATTTTGACATCTTCAATTCAGAATGAACAGCACAAGCTTCAAGAAGATTGATAATGCTTACCTTATTGGGTTTCACTTCTTCCATGTTCATTAGCTTGAAGGCATTTATTGCTTTATTAGGCATTCCACAGTAAGTAAACCCTGAAATCATTGTGCTCCACGAAACCACATCCATTTTACTCATTCCATAAAAAAGGGGACAAGCAATTTTAATCAAATTGCACTTTGCATAAGCATCAATTAGAGAATTCACTACTATTTCATTTGATTCATATCCCTGCCTGATAACTACACAATGGACCGACTTGCAGTTTAGCCCATGCATAAGATCCTTACATGTTTGAAGAATATTCACCAGAGTCACTTCATCTTTCTCAATTCCTTCTTCTTTCTCCATTGAGTATAACAGATTGAGAGCTTTCAAATGATTTTTATTAAAAACATAGGCAGACAAGAGGGAATTCCACGAGACAATGTTCCTTTGAGGCATTTCCTTGAAAATGGTCAAAGCCAATTCAACATCCCTGCATTTCGAATACATATCGATCAAAGAGTTACCAACAAACAAATCACAGTCAAAGCCTCCTGTTATGACTAATCCATGAAAAAGTTTTCCCACAATCACTTCACCTAGAAAAGCACATGCTTTAAGAATAGTAACCAAAATTACTCCATCTGGTTTCATATCAAATCTGGATAACATATTTTTAAACATCTTTAAGCCAATTAGAGCTTCCTCACTTTGCACATAACCTCTAATCATAACACTCCAAGAGATGATATCTCTGTCAGACATTCCATCAAACAGCTTCCATGCATTACGCATATCCATGTCAATATAGAAATTCAGCATAGAGTTTTGTACTGAAGCAATAGATTCAAACCCACTTCTAATTATATAACCATGAAGTTCTAATCCTTCATGAAAAAGTTTAAGATCACGAAATGCTTGAATTATATGGACCAACGTGGAAATATTCGGCCGAAAACCAGAAAATCTCGCCTTATTAAACCACCAAAATCCTTCTAAAGAACCATGGCAAAGGCTTCCATATACAATTATATTCCAAGAAATGGAATCTTTATTTTCTAAGCAATTAAAAGCAATCTCTGAAGAATCCAAGTCATCCCATTTAATGTAAAAGTCTATATTGGAGTTAGCAATGGAAGTGAATGATTCAAATCCTTGCTTGATTAAGCATCCATGCATAGTTTTTCCCAGTTTAAAAGATATGTTTGAGCATGCCTTGAGAAGTAAAGGGAAAACTGAAGGATCTGTTAGATGTTGCTCAGCCTTTTGCATGTCCTGGTACTGGGAAATTACTTGTCTCCATTTTCCATTAGATGATGATTCTTTGATCCTTAAATTCCAATTAGGAAGCTTAGAACCAAACTGATTTACTGGAAAGCGCATAACCGAAACATATGCGAAATTCTCAAAAGTACGGAAAGCATGTCCACCAGTAAGATCTTAATATCTAGGCAACTATTGACTTGATTTCATCAGTAGCTGTGCAAGAATTTCGAAGGATTTTAGATAGAGAAACATAGAGAAGAGTGATTGGGGTATAACTTTAATTCCCTAAAGACCAATTTGGCAATTTCTTCGTAAACAGTTTGAATTGAGTAAACTCTCGGTCCAATACTTTTTCCAGTCAAGTTTCAGAATAGGGGGAGTAGGTTTTCCCATATGTCCCAAAAGCATTACATTGCTGATTGCTCCTCGTATAGCATGTCGCTCAACGTAGGACATTCTTGAGCTAATTAATGAACCAAGACTTTCCTTCTTTATTTTCTTTTTGCCTCTAAACTTCGTTCTTCTTACAATTTATCTGCAAAATTTTATACTTTTATGCTTCGTGTCCTAAATCTTCTCTTATTTTGGCTTCTCATTTGAATAAATTTCTTTAACCTGAAAGCACGCAAAACAATATAATTTCTAAAAATACTATTTATTCAATAATAATGATAAAAATATCCCAATAAACCTAATATATTGACAAATATTCAAAATAGATCACTAATTTCAATACGACACTTATCACCCACTTGGACCTAGAGCTCAAAACTAATGTCCCTTTTAAAATGCACATTAGAACACCAGGGTTCCTTTAACCCCACACGTGTCGCCCATAGAGAGAGAGAAAGGAAAGTATCATTTTTTTTCTCTTCAAAACTTGTTCCCTATCAAAATTGTTTTCTCATGAATCAAGGATCAAACAAGAAAAAATCTTTGAGTTATCATATGTGTGGAAGCCAATAGAGCCTGGGTGACGGCCTGAAACTGACGGTAGCAGCGTGTGGTGGTTACCTATGGCGGCAATGTCTCTTAGGTGGTTGACAACCTTGCTTAGAGAAGAGTAAAAAACTGTTCGGTTTTCAATAGAGAGTGGGCTTGTATATCACTTTTCTTCCTATCGCCTTCTTGATTTAATTTCTAATTATACTATAGATTAGAAATTGTTAACCGAAATTCTAGATGTGAAAACATTGCATACGTTCCGTGATCTTGAGGTAGTTGTATTGAATGGAGACCTCGAAGTCATGTTTCGAATATGACATTCCACTATGAATAAACGAAAACTCATCGACTTACACACTCTTGGGATTATTTACCAAATGACCTATAGTCCTAATTTGCTCTATAAAAGGGGTGTTAGAGGGGTTGGCCAAATTTGTACCATCTTCTTTGTTGAAGAGACAGAATTTCGTTAGAGAAAAAAAGAGTTTTCTCCTTCATTCTTTTTCTTGAGTTTTTTCGTTTGTGATTTGAACTTGCAAGTAGTAAAAAAATTAAGGGAACGGAGCTGTATAGATTATAGTTAAAGGTTTCATATTGTGAAAACTAGCCATTATCCTGTTAGAAAAGTTTGTAAAGATTTAGTTCTGTAACCCACTGTAAATATCTTTTACCCGATCTGTATATGTTTCTTGGGATTTTATTGAGCTTTTCGTTAATATATGATGTATTGTTATGACTTGATATTGGTTGTTATATAAGTAATATGGATTAGATTTGATAAAAATGTTAATTTCGCACTGTTCTTATTATTACTATAGACTAACAAGAATGATAAAAGAAAATCAATAAAGTTCATCATAGATCGAACCATATTTAATAGAATTTGATTTCTCCTTTCTAACATCTCATTCAACTGTGATGTTTTAGGAAGAGTTTAAGAAGACGTAATCCAATTCTCCTTTAAATATTTGAGAAACTTTTGACTTAAATATTCACTCCATTGATATAATCAAAGTATCTTAATACTTTTATGAAGCTATTTTGGACTTCATTTTTTCTATTCTTTAAATTTCTCAAATGATTCAGATTAATATTTTATATAAGATAAATATAGCCAAATCTAGAAAGATCATCACTGAATGTGATGAAGTACGAATATCTACCTCAGCCTACTATTGTCATTGGTCCGCATTCATCAGTATGGACAAGACCCAACAACTTAGTACGTACAAGACTTAACAACTCAATTGATCTTTCTCCAATTCCACTAAATGGAGATTTAATCATATTGTCTAATAAATAAGATTCAGAAATCGACACTGATTCTAAATCGAATAGATTCTAGATCGGCTAAATCTAAATATTCATCTTCATGCAATTTGTGAATTTTAGTTTCATGGGCATAACATCACTGATAATGTCATAGAAAACTTTGATTATAATCAAATTTTCTCTTGACCAATCCGATATTGAGCTACATAGTATTATTTAAATCTAATAAAATATGCACATTTTTATTTAAGGAATCACTTTCGTAAAATAATCAAATTTAAAAAATATTTAAAAATAAAAAAGGAAACAATTAGTTGATGAAAAAATAAATAAATATAAGTGGAATAATGAAATATTTTACAAATATAAAGGTGAAATAATGAAGTTTTTTTCAGAAAAGTTTTTTTTTAATGTTATAAAAGATAACATGAACTCGTTTCTAGAAAACAGTAAGATTAACAGGGTTGTGTGACATATTTGAAGAAATATAAAGACCTTTTGGTATGGAGTTGTGTGACATATTTGAAGAAATATTTATGGTACGGAGTTGTGTAACACATTTGAAGAAATATAAAGACCTTTTGGCACTCAACAAAATATAAACTTTTTTTTAGATTTCAAAATGCAGAGAATTTTTAGCCTCAAATGTCAAAATACAGGGCCCTTTAACTTTTAATAAGCATTATGATGCTAAAACTATGTAATAAGCATTATGTAACTTTATATAATACAGGGCCCTATATATAATAAGCATTATGTAACTTTAAGACGTGCATTTCAAGCCAAAACTATGATGCTAAACATTTGCTGAAAAGAATTTTCAAAAATTGTTCTAATTAATCTGCATATAAGGCATGGTCAAACCTAGTTAATATTCAAACAAGGAGCAAACAGTCTAAACACCATCTCCATTCATTTTCATATCCCGCTGACAATGCCAAAAAGAAGAAAAAAAAAATCACTAAATGACATCTTTACATCTGAACACTACCTGCTAAGAAGTGGTTTCCAATTATGCAAATAACATTCCTTTTTTTTTTTTTTATCCCTAATCCTTTTTCTTCTGAATTCAGATTCATGATACATTAATCTGTACAACAAAGAACCTACTGTTTTACAATACAATCAAGGGTGTGGTCGCAATTTGCGCCTTCTCAAAAAAGGCCATCTCCTAGTCCAAAAAACCAGGAGCAACTCTTTTAACACACCATTCTATTGGTTAACTTAATTAATCAATAAGGAAGAAAAAAAAAACTCATTTATTCTTAAAGCTGCAATGCTAGATCAGGCTGTCCTGAATCGACCCGACTAGAAGAAGTAGGAGATCCTGGAGACTGAAATCTTACATTAAGATCCGGCGGAACTGATTCTGGTTGCTGTTGTGGTATTATTACTGCTCCATCTGCTTTTGGCTGGGCTGGCAATCCTCGCCAAGATGGCCGTGAATTGATTGGCCCCACCAACGCATCATTATTCCCCAAGCTTGGTAATGAGTTCTCCACATTTATTGTACTTGGCTTTTCGGTGGTGTCTTCTGAATGCAAGTTAGTGTTAGTCCTTGATAACGGGTCGGGAATCTGAATTTGATGGGCTGAAAAGTTAAGCCCTACAGGCCTTGATGACCGGACTAGTTTTCCCATGTGAGCAGGAAGGCTGAATCCATTCATGCCAGGGTGAATCACAGGGCTCTGATTAATCTGAAAAGAAGGCCTTCGTCTAATTGCATTGCTGCTTTCCAGTATACTGAATCCAGAAGGTGGGTCCATGGCTTCTGCTTTTTCTGGGCAAGAAATAAAAGGGGGCGAAGAAGAGCAGGTGGCAGATTCTGGTCGAATATTTTTGCTTACATGACCAGCCACATGCTTCTTTGATGGAATATTCTCTTTAGCATTTACAGGTAATTTCTCATCTGCCTTCATTTGTTCAGGAGCAGTAGATTTTGTAGTAGAAGATGTATTTTGTGGCGTAAGAAATGGGTCCAATGGTGAAACTTGACTGGGTTTAGATGATATAGGCAGTGGAGGCCTTTGAGGTGTAATGTCGTTTTCTCCTATCCATCCAGGGCCAAATATAAGATCAGAAGGCAAAGATCTTTCTATCCTCTTAGAAGCGATTTTCCAAGCCACAGGTCCTAGATTTGCTGCAAACCGAGCGAGGCTCCGTGCATAACCATGCTCTGAGTGAAGGCCTACCTGATATGAATATAGGAAAAGGGACAGTTAATAAAGGCTTTCTCGTTCACAGCCAAATACTTGTACATGGTAATAGAGGGATAGGAGAAAACATTTAGTACATGGTATTGTCGTTTTCTCTTACTATGTGTTGTTTTGGATTAGAAATTGCATTTCTGCTCCCATAAATTCTATTAAACAAAAACATATAGTAACTGCCTGAAAAAACAACAAACTTTTGTTTTCACACTTCGGTATTCAAAAAGTCATCTATATAGTAGAAAATATATATCACCTTTTGTAATGAAGCAGCCTATAATTCTGTTTTAGTTATGTTTTGATGCTCAAAATGATATTTTTAAAGTCCAAGATGGTGGTAATTATTAATCCTTCTTTCTCATTAATGACAAGATCAAGATATTGTGACATTGTAATTGACAAAAACTTCTGAGCATTCAATTGTAATTTACCCTAAAGAATGTCAATCAGAGTGTCTGGTCCTCTGAATATTTACTTTGCTATTTTTCTGAGGAAACTATTGTCCCAGGATGAGAGAGCCAGGAAGAGAGAGATAGGAAATTTTAAATCACAAAACCATCATTAACTTATATAAGGTGGATTTTTTTGTTGTCAGGGAAAAGCATTTTATTATTAAATCAATAGAAACCAGCCAAAGACGTACAGGCATTAGCAGCTTCCTCTCTCCATCAAATGTATTCAACACAGACGGCTCTCTTCCCCCAATTGATGAGCGGAATTGCTTGTATGTATCCCGCCTCTTCTCATCAAGTACAATTTGTTTTTTCCAAAGCTTCATCAAATTACCTTTATACCCTGAACCTGTAAGAAAACAATGCTCAAACCTCCAATGAATCAGGACATGTGTAATAAAAGGACATCTAAGGTAAACACCATACCTGTGTGTTCCTCACCCCTGTCCAATTTATTTTCAGCCAGCCAACTCATATAAACACCGTTATTGCGAGTACTGGGTAATCTTCCAGATGAATCATGCAAACCAGACTTTTCTGAATTCTGAGCTCTTCTCAGCTCATAACCAGACCAGTTGGTTTTTTCTAGTCCAGTAGTAGCAAGGGTGGCACTTGAGGATAGCTCTGGAACATTAAGTTCCAATGGAGGTCTGTCCAACGGTTTTTTGAGATTCTTAGTTGGTGGTCTCCCTCTTCTGACTACTTTAGGTTCTGTTTCATTGTCATCACTGTCTTGTCTCAAATTCTCGAAGTTCTTTTTTGCCAGCTCTTGTATGGAACGGGCCTAGCAAGCAAAACCTTTCAATGTCATAAGCATTGGAGAATGGAGAATGATGGAAAAAATGTCAAAATAGGAGAAAAGAGTTAACCATACCTGTCTAAAGTATATTGTATCAGGAGAATTATAATGCATTGCATTTGAACAGATTAGGAAGACATCTTTCTGCAAGACGATAGAACCAATATTCAGTTTCATCAATCATAAACTCAGTCCTATCGCATTAGAGAAAGGCTTGAATTTAACCATTATAACCAATAGATTACAGCTTCATGGATAAATCATCAAGGACATACTGATGCAATTAACAGAGATGGAAGTAAAATTCTATGTTGGACATGAATCTACATACCTAACCCATCTAAATAAAAATGTACATAGATACCTCTCAACTATATAACATAGAACTTTCAGAAGGAAGAGTACTATATAAAAATAACTACAACATTGTACAGAAATAAATCAGTTATTGGGTACTTGAGCCAAATTTATAATGTCTGGACAGTGAAGTACGTCAGATTTCCTTCCTGTATGATACAACATAGCCATAGCAGAAAATGCAACATCTATTAGAAATATGAGTGCAAATTATACTACATCACAGATAGAGGACATATTTTCTCAATATCTTGTGCCAACCTCACACCCCATTTAAAGAAGGAAGAGACAGGGGCGTTTGCTGCATATGAAAAATCTAATCCTAAAAATAAATAAATAAAGTTTAAACTACCTCCGTTCAAACTAAGCGCAAACAAAAAAGAGGAATCAACTTGAACTGAAAAGCAATAAACTAAGCCATATGAGCGGAAACTAACCTCAAACTGTTCCAAATTGACATATGCTTCACCCAAAAGCTTCTTCTTCACAGTCCCAAAATCCATTGGGTGGTCTATAATTTCAAAGTAGTCAGGAAGCTGCATACATAATAAGCACATATAAAATCTACATCTTAAAAATGTCATCTTAATATTCCAAATTAAATTTAAAAAAAAAAAGGAAAAAGAAGAAGAAAAGCTCCTATAAAATGTCATAAAAATGCATGCGTACTAACCTCTTGCGGGTCCACTGGCTCAGAAAACACACCATAAGTGTCCTTCCTGGACAATTCAATCAAAACAAAAAAGCACTTAACAAACTCAAAATATAAAAGCATAGTAAACTAACCATAGAAGAAACTGGAGCAGCTTAAAATCAAAGATGTACTTTTGAAGCCTATCAAGGATAAACAGTAAGAGCTTTTTATCTGGTAAAGGAGTTGAGGGTCCCAAATCGAACTGTGCACTCCCATCTATTCATTGTACATAAACATTAAAAATAAAATAAAACAGCATATTTAAAAATAAGAAAAGTTGCCAGAACAAATTGTGAGCATTTTAGGGAGTGTGATTTCTTTTTAACAAACCTCGAATAGCGTTGGTTCGGGAAATAGACTTTTCACCCTGCTAGAATAAGAAACAAACCTCAGTTATATGAAGCTAACACTGAACACATATTTTTCTTTCCATTGTGGGTCAGCAAAACATGAGCAAAGTGGCTGTGAAAAAAGCAGAGTAGCTGGCATTCTCAGAGTGCCAAAAAGGGAAAAGACAGTTACACAAACTGTGAAAAGGAAAAAAATTAATAAAAAGAAAAGACAAATTATAACTTTTTTATAATATATATCAGATATATGACGGTCAAATCATTATCTCAGGGGAGAAAAATAAATACAGATTTAAATGCTTACAAACCAAAGGATCCTCCTTGCAGTCCAATTTTTGGTATATAAATAATTATTTTTTACGAGAGAATTTTGATAAATAAATAAAAATTATTTACTCAGAAAAAAATCAATACAAGAATTTCCAGAGCAAGACCAAGTCAACCCCATTAAAAATACAAGAGATTCTAGACAACCCCCGTTAAAAAAAAAAAAAAAAACGTAGTTTAAAAGGTGCGAAATTCAATGAATTATTCAAAAATATATGTCAACGTATTTTCCCTACAAAAACTGGTGCTTTCAACCCGCGAAAAAATCACAATCTCCATAGACCATAGAATTGAATAAAAAACCTGAGCTTTTCTGTCGAAGCCCTAAATCAATTTTGCATTACCTTTTCAGATCCGATCGAATCCACCTTTCGTCTCTTGTTGTTAGAAACAGCGTCGTCATCATGCGCATTCGAATCGGAGTCGTAGGAATTTAACGATGCGGAATTCAAGGACGATTTCTGATTAGGCAATTTAAGGACGAGCTTGAGTTTCTTCTCCTTTCGCTTTCCGGACGATTCGTCGTCGTCTTCTTCTTCTTCTTCTAGGTCGTCGAGACCCTTTTCGGACGAAAGTGAGTCGGGATTAGGGTTCCGGCGAGTAGATCGACGGATGGAAGTTGAAGTGCGGTGATTAGGGTTTGAATGAGGGGCAGAATTGTTTAAACGCTTTTGATTTTTTTGTTGTTGAAGAAGAAGCTGTTGCTGTTGTTCTTGTTGCTCTCTAATTGTACGTTTTTGGAGATCTAAAAGAGAAGGCCTTCCTTTCTTCTTCTTCTTCTCCACTACCTTACCCATTTGTGCCCCCTCCCCTCTCTCTCTCTCTCCTCTGCGCCCCTTTCCCTCTCTCTCTAGAAAAACTAACAAACAGGGTGCTATTTTTTTTATTATCAAATTTAGCAATTTTTTTGTTTATCAGAATATATCTAATTTTGTTTATTTTTATTTCAATTTTGCTGGTTTATGACTTTTAGGCATGCTTTGCACGTGATCTTTGCGACGGAGGACGAATAAGAGTCTTACACGTGCTGGACAGATTGCCAAACTAGCAAAATCGTACTCAACAAAGTTGTTCGGAAACGGTCAGTGTCTTTTTAGTAGGTTTGGTTATGTTTTTCTAAAACTGTCTTGAATTTTAAATAATGAAAACAGGTTTTGGAGAGTGATAAGTTTGTTTGGTTGGTGTTTTTATCAATTTTTTTATTTAAAAATTATAAAATAATTATAAAATAATAAAACTAGAAATGTTGTAATAATAATAATAAGAAAAGTAAATCTCCTGATTTTCATTTTTCTTTTAAGTTGTCTAATTTTATCTTAAATTAAAGTTGTAAAACTGGATAATTTAGAATTGGATTTCCTGATTGCAAATATAATTGTGTTTTTCTCTTTTCAATTTATCACTTTACTCCGAGTATACCTCTTCTAATCTTGTATAGAATAATATTAAAACAGAGAGCGAGTCAGGTCAAGCTCCTCTTCTATTTAACTAGAAAGAACAAATTAAATTTCTAGCAAGTTATAATAAATATTCAAATTGCCTATCAAAATGTGTGACTAACCTATTAAATTGTCATTGCTGCCCCAACAAGTGTTCAACTTGCATCAGAACTACATCACACAACACCTTATCTTCATATTTACTAATCCGAAATGAAACTCATACTTACTTTTCTATCTTCACCTCGCTATTATCATTCAACTATTGCAATTTGTATGGCCGTGGATGCTTGAACATTGGAAGATCCAATTTTTCCACTAAGGTGGTGTTAACAATATTAGTACAACTCTCACTATCAATAATCACACTACACACATTGCTCTGAACATGACACCCAGTACGAAAGATGTTTTCTCGTTGCACCGAGTCGTCTTCTTTTGCTTGCACATTTAGAACTCTTCATGCCACCAACAATTTTCCTTGTACATCAAACTCCTCATTTTCCACATCCTCTAATGATGACATAGATTCATTTTCATCTTTATCATCAGTCTCAATCTCACCATTCTCGCGCAACATCATAACTCTTTTGTTCGAACATTGGCTTGCTATATTACCCCTACCCTGGCATTTAAAACACTTAATATCATGATTTCAACTAGTGGAAGAATCTACTTTACCTTAGTTCTCATAGTTGGTCATCTCTGGTTTTTGTTCACTCTTAGGTCTTGTTGTAGCTAACTTCTCCTCCTTTTTTGCATAGCTTGGCTTCCAAGGAGAAGAACTCGAACCAAGGGTTGTACGTGTACCACCCCTCCTCTTGATTTGCTGTTCAACTTTGATGGTCATGTGCATCATATCTTCCAACTCTATATAATGTTGCATCTCTACCTTATTATGAATTTCTCAGTTCAATCCATGCAAAAATCTAGCCATAGTGGCTTCTCGGTCTTCTTCTATACTTGTCCTTATCATAACAACCTTCATCTCCTTAAAATAATCTTCAACACTCCGATTCCCTTAAGTGAGACCTTGCAGCTTTTGATACAAATCTCGATAATAATGGCTCGGCACAAACTGTCTCCTCATCACAGTTTTCAAATCCGCCCATGTCTCAATGAGACGTTCTCTATTTCTCCTAATATTTGTCGTTAATTGATCCCACCAAACAATAACATAATCAGTGAATTCAACAATAGTAAGCCTCGCCTTTTTAGTCTCTAAATAGTGATGATAATCAAACACCAACTCCATCTTCTTTTCCCACTCAAGATAAGCTTCAAGATAAGTTTTCCTTTGGAAAAAAAGAATCTTCATCTTAATGCTACCCATATTATTGTCTTCCCGATTCCTAGCTTCTATAAACTGCTCATATCTCCTAGGACGTCCCATTGAATTTCGATCATCTTCCTCTTCAAATCCAACCCCATTATATTTCTCACCTTCATCCTTCACTTTCCTAAGTTGAACTTTTTCCCTCCTATGTGCATTAGAAGCCGCTTGTCGTTGTTCCCTATATGCATTATCCATTTGATCCAACCGTTCGTGTACATACTCCAACTCCCTTCGCATCATATGCCTCATCTCTCCCACTATAGCCTCAGTAAACAATGTCGGATCAGCCACTCCGACATCTCCTTCACGACGTTGTGAGACATTTTTTTTCTCCTGCAAAATAAGGTTATGAAAAAATAATAATAATGCAAGGACCTTACCACAATCCCTCATGTGTTTCACTCAAAGAATGATTCACTCAATTTCACTTGTATTTCACTCAATATTCAGTTTTTACCCTATAATATTCTCACACTCTCTTGCCTTTTTCTACTCGTAAAATCCTCTTTCAATCCTCCTCAGAACTGAACAAACAATTACCAAATCTTAGCAACAATCCACCAAGAACACGAATAGAAGAACTTAAACTGAAATTTTTGTTTTTGTTTTTAGATGATAACTACTCTAATAAGAACAAACGAAATTGGGGATGGAAAATTCTGAAGAAAAAAAAAAGATAGACACAAACTTGAGACTAGAACCAAATAACAAATGATACGAACCACACCTAAAGATGACAAATCCATGATTCAAGAATCCAAGATTGTTCTACTCAGATTCGAATGGGATGTAGAAGACGCCACAATTCGGGTTGGAATAACATATTGATAAGTCGAGATGAACGCCACGGATAAATTTCATAAGTTCGAAAAGTTCTAGAAGAACTATAGAGAATTTTCTCTCAAATGTTTTATAACTGATCTGCCTTTACAAAAAAAATCAGCCTTTTTTATATAGAGGAAGTTCTAGCATAGAAAACACAGCCTAAGTAATGTGGGATTCTTAGAAAACTAAATAGACAACTAAATAAAAACCAATAAGACTAAATAGATAATTAAATAGAGCATAATGATCCCAATCTAATCAAAACAACCCAAAAACCAAAAAAATAATATATCCCCACATGATTTAGAGATATTAAACTCAAATAAATACTTAAAAAGTAGCTAGAAGGCTTTATCTATCATTTGGGCTTATTCTAATGATGTTCCCTCAAATCAACCTGAAACTCTTCAATAAACTCATTTCTTCATTATGGGCTTCTCCAAAGCTTGAACTATTGAATACCATCTTTGAGAATCACATTCACCACTTTCAATAGGCCTCCATGAATGGGCGTGAGCCGATGCTACTTGAATTAGCTCATTAAGTGCTTCTTTGAATTTCTTCCCACGAGCCCTTATAACTGGACCAACAGAAACTTGAATTGGGTCTGAATATGCATCAATCCATGTACCAAACTTATCCTCATCAGAATGGCTAGAGAGAGTTTGACATAATGAGATAGTTCTAGGAGAAGAAGACCATCCTTTTCAAGGATGAGCATGGCTTCTTTATAGAAGTCAAGATGCTCCTTTGGTTCATGGATACCAACCCAGCGTTTTTTTCTATTATCAGGAGGATCAAATGGAGGCTTCTTAGGGGAGGAACATCCTCGATGGTAGACTTCTTTTTTTTGCAAGAACATACTTCATCACACATATTGGAATCTGTGTCTTAGATGAAGTGTCCTCTAATCTTGTCTGTAGAGATATGAGAACCATCCGAACAGAAGGAGTGTATAGGGATTTCATTTTCAAAGGTTATAGGGGTAACCAACATAGAGTGGAAAATAGGAGGAGCGGTGCTTCGCTCTGCATCTGGACGGTGGAAGACAGTTTTGACTAATCCATCAAGGAGCTTAGTGAACTCGACTTCTTGATTTGGACTAGAGCGGTGTACTGAAAAAGATTTTCATAATTAGGGACACCCTCAAGAGGCATAAGCTTTGTCAACTGCTCGCGGGCCAATTAGCGAGGGATCTAGAAAATAGTAAGAACTACATCTTCTCTTTCTACTGTGATTAGCAGTGTATCAACAGACGTCCTTGGGAGAGGGAGGTCAATAGCGTGGTCTTGCAATCGATAGGCTAGCTGGTGGTGGGTGAAGCATGGCCATATAGGAGGTATTGACCATAGAAATTCCCGCAATCCGGACATGTATCTTTAGAAAATTGGCCAAATTGGGACCTGGCAAAGAGATGTTGAATTTGGGGTAGACAGTAAGGCACACACTTCTTATGTGGAGAGTAGTTATGGAGGTGTTGATAACACTTGGTCATACTTAGTAAGTATTAAGGGAGTTCATTGATAACACTTGGTCATACTTAATATAAAGGGAGTTCAGGAGAGCACGACTTACCGTCGTTGGAAGGCCTTTTCGTCCCTGAAGCGTGAGGACTATTATGACAACTCCTAGATGGAGATGAAAATACCCTTAAGAAATCTATTGCTGGATCGTAGTAGGATCAAGGGCGAGGTCAATGTGCGAAAGATAAACACTCGCATTTGACAAACTCCAAATTACAAGTTACGTCTACTACGCATTTGACATCTGTATGTTATTTTATTACTCTAATTCGAGTATATCTAAAAATTAAATTTTAAAAAAAATTAAATTTATTTAATTATTATTTTTAGATAATAAATAAGCACACTCCAAACTACAAGTCATGTCTACTGCGCTTTTGGCATTTGTATTTTCTTCTTGGTCCCTATCGTTTAAACTTAAAAGCGTCCTAGCTTATGATAGATACTCTGATCTTAAGTAGCCATGTGCATAGCGGCGTTTCTATGGCAAGCTCACCCACTTTACCCTTTCTTGCTCTTGCTCAACAGGGATGAATATCACAATCGGTGAGTCCAAATTCTTACTTTTCTTTTTCCTTTTTGATTCCGTTAGCTTATTTTCACGTGAGGGTTTTGTGGGTTCGTATTCCCTTTTTTTTTTTTTTTTTTTAATATGTATATAAATACATTTCAGGCCAACACATCCACTGTATTGGTGGGAAGATGGTGAAATTTTGGGAGGAAAAGATGAGTTGGCGGGTGGGACGTGGTTGGCTTGTGGTAGAGATGGCAAAGTAGCTTTTCTCACTAATGTTAGAGAACTTCACAACCTTCCTGACTCTAAGAGCAGAGGAGACCTTCCTGTTCGGTTCTTAAAGGTGATTTTTTTATTTTAATCAACCAATTAGAAGATCCATTTGTTAAATTTAGCATGGTTTGCTTGAAATAAGATTTGAAATCATGAGATTTGATTGAGCTCCATTCCTTGAACAACTCTTTGTGAGGTGTGGAGATAAATCAATTCAGAAATCCCACCGATTATAAGTAAAATGGAGCTAAGAGTGAATTTTGTGGTCGTAGTTTTGTTAGAACTTATAATATATGGATTCCGAGAGTAAAGATATTAACTCGACATGAATTGAATTCCTTATTTTATAGGTTTGCAAACCTCTTAAGGGTTGTGTGATTTTGAGCAATGGGGACTAGCTTGATGTAATCTTGAAATTGTCTCACATTTGCAAGTTTCTGATGCTTTTTGGTTCTAGCTATAATCCGCATCTTATGATTTCTCTTCTTCAACTATGTGCTTTACATATTGAGATTTCAATTAAGAATCTACACATCAATGTATTTGGGACTGCGAGAAAATAATTCATTCAATTTGTACCGACTTATGTTATGTTGGTGTTCATGAATTTTTTTTTTTTTCTTCTTTTTCCCTTCTTCATTAGTACTTCACAAATAAAGTATTTCTAATGAGCTGCAAGCATTTCGACCAAAAAAGAAAAAGAGCTTTAAGCATAGGTGCTTTGTTCAGACAAAGGATACAAATAAAATGACTATTAAGATGAATTCACCGTTTCTTTATTGCAAGTCATCTATATAGTTGGTACATCTATTTGGCTTTTCCTTTGACATTTCAGATTTACAAGTAACCTTAGTGATTGTTCTAGGTTGTTTCTTTATTGCAAGTCATCTATATAGTTGGTACATCTATTTGGCTTTTCCTTTGACATTTCAGATTTACAAGTAACCTTAGTGATTGTTCTAGGTTACCAAATATATTTTTTCAATGTGATAATCCTTTCCTCATGTATATCCTTTGTCCCCTATGGATTGCTTTTTCCTACTTGCAGAGCAAGAAGAGCCCCCAAGACTTTGCTAATGAAGTTATAAAGGAAGCAGATCACTATAATGGTTTTAACTTGATATTAACTGATATTTGCTCCAAAACTCTGGTTTATGTAACCAATAGGCCAGAAGAAGAAAACAATTTTGTCACTGTGGTTTCACCTGGGCTTCATGTGCTAACAAATGCAAGGCTAGATTCACCTTGGCCTAAGGTAAGAAGAGTTAATGATTCATGATATCCCACTTTGTTTCACAAAGAAATTCATTTTCTTTTCTGTGAGCACAATTTGGCTTCTTCTTTTGCCCAGTAAGAAAGAGAAGTACTTAAGAGTAAACTTTTACCCATCCCTCCTCCCTACATGGCTTCTCATCTTTGGTCTTATTAGAGCATGTAACAACATAATCTATGATTATATTAGAATTCTCTATCTTTTAGTTATGAGCTGGTTCATCCTTTTGTTGTCTTGAGTTCTGAAACATCTATAAGCTCCTGTTGTTTTTTCTGAGTTCTTTTTCCATATTTTCTCTTCCTTTTTGGTTTCCTTAGGCAGAAAGATTACATAATAATTTCAAAGAGTTACTGAGTGAATATGGTGATCAAGGTGAGCTTCCTGTGAAAGAAATGATTGAAAAACTAATGACAAACACAGTTAAAGATGATGAAAGCATACTGCCCGGTGTTTATCCTCCAGAGTGGGAGTATCACCTAAGTTCTATATTCGTCAATGCAGACACTCCATTGGTAAATTCCTTTTACTTATCTATTTTATATTTATTTTTATTTCTAGTTGGTTGAAAACTAAAACTTGTAATGTTCCAAATGCATAGGGACGTTATGGCACAAGAAGTATGTCCGCCTTATCTGTGAAATCAAATGGGGAAGCAAGTTTCTTTGAGAGACATATTGAGAATGAAAAGTGGGAAGAACAGACGGTGACTTTTGCAATAGAGAACAAGAAATAAAGGGTACGCAAAAAGATATAGTCTTGTGATCTTTTATGTTTTACTTTGTGGCTTGTAGAAAGATAATTGCTTCTTCACCCTTTTAAGAATAGCCCATGTAGAAGAAATAAACATTTCAGTGCTAGTGATCTTTGTTGATAAGCCTTCAAAAAATGGTATTAAGCAGTGGGGAAAGAGGAGGGACGATGAGCCTGTAATTGAGCTTGAATTCTAGCAGAATTTCTAAAAGCTTCAGCTAATTTCGGTTTTCGTTTTTGCTTTGGTGGAAGAGTACGTTTCACAAGTCTGCTCTGCGAAGTCACTTCTTCAATATTGTTAAGAAATTCTGGAGAAACTTCACCACTCTTCTATGAAAGAGAATCTACCTTAAGATGCTTCTTGGCAGGACCAATGTCATCCAGAGTAACTCCAAACTGATCATTATGAATATTTGCATATTCCTGGCAGGACCAACAATGTAGCTCTTGAGTTGGAAAAAGAAAGAAAGGGTTAAAGGGTCAGGCAGGCCATTGACAAATTGGCGACTAGGTCATGAAGAAAATGGAGAAATCAGGCCCATGTGTTGAAACAGAAACATCTGAAGGAGAATTCTCTTTGGCCTCTGTGATTGTATAGCAATGCATTAAGTGATTAAGTGACCAAGTTTAAGACATTGGAGCTAAGCATGGTCAATGGGTGGGTCGGTTCGGATCCGGACATATCTGAAATTTTCAGATCTATTCGGATCTACCCGAAAGTAATCGGATTTGTTTGGTTCTAACTGGGAACTGACAAATCTATTTTTTAGCTCAAGTTTGGCCCAAAAAAACAAAAAAAAATCTTTGCTGAAGGATTAGAAGTACAGATTCACAGAGGTAAAAATCCAATCGCTACTACAAATCTGGGAATCTCGCCTAAACTCCATTAAGCAAGAAGGTATCATGAGACACGGTTGCATAACTACATTGATAGAAAACCCTTGATAAAGTGGACAGAATACTCTTATCGAGCTAAGTAAACTCACCCATGGCAGAAACATTGGAACTACGTGCCTCCTTAAAATCAATGAATTTTGGGGGTTTTGAGATGAGTTGAAGGGCTAGAGCCAGGGATTGGTAGGCGGCTTTGGAGAGGACGTGGGTGGCTTTTGAGAGAGATGGTGATAGTGTGGAGGAGAAGGGAGGGAAGAGAGAGAGAGTGCCCTAATCCACCATGGCAGGGGAGAGAGAGAGAGCCTAGATCCGCCAAGGCTAGGGAGAGAGAACAAGAGAGCCTAGATCTGCCATGGCAGGGGAGATAGAGAGATAGATAGCCCATATCCAAACCCAGATGCGAATCATGGTTCTCGAAGCCGAGATCCTCCATGGTAGGGGAGAGAGAGAGCCAAATCCGCCATGGCAAGAGGAGAGATATTGAGAAAGAGAGAGAGAGCATAGATCGCCATGGCAGGGGGGAGGGAGATAGAGAGCCCAGATCCGCCACGGCAGTGGAGAGGGGGGAGAGGGAAGGGGGGAGGGGGAGAGGGGTGAGAGAAAGATCGTGAGAAGTTAAGTGTCTGCAGGCAACAATTTTGCAAACCGATTTTTGTGTTTCAAAAATGAAACACAATTTTTTTCCCGTCTTCAGATTTTGTGTCAGAAAATTTTGATTTTTGCCTCTGGTGATAAATACAAAATCCAAAAATTATTTTTAGTTGTTTTGCATTTCACATCTGTACGATTTCACAGTTTAGGCTACTTATATTATAGTAATTCTCACATTTTCCCTTTATGCTCATTCATTGATGAATATATGAATTTTATATATTTTGATAATACAATTTGATAATTTGTGATGTTCTTGGTATTGGATTGTAAATTTTGATGATACGGTTTGATAATTTGTGATGTTCTTGGTTATTTGGTTTTAAAATTTAATGATACAATTTAATAATTTTATTTGAATTGTTTTTTATTTCTTACACTAGTATTGATTGTTGGGATATCCTTGCCATATCGGTATCTATTGTTTAGAATTAAATTTTAGCACAAATGCTCGTACGATTATCGACTTTCGTAGCAACCTGAAGCCATCTACAATTGAGGTGCTTGTATGTGTGCAAAGTTGGATTGCAGGTTTATCATTCACTTTAGCTAGTCTATAGATGCATTAGAAAATTGTATTGACAATATCATTTTGTTTGAATCATTACTTACTTCATAAGCTAGCAATTATGATACTCGACGAGTCGAAGGTCCCATCGACCGATCGAGTAAATTAGAAGTTATGATATTCAACGGGTTGAAAACCCTATTAGCCTGTCGAGTAAATAAAAAGTTATGATACTCAACGAATTGATGGGGTGGGTCGATAAGACTTTCAACTCGTTGAGTAAACTAAACTCGTCGAGTTCATAATTTTTAGTTTACTCGACAGGTCGATGGAGCTTTTGACTCATAGAGTAACTAACATATGATATTAATATTAATTATTTTTACGATTAAATGTCGATATTGATATTTGAAGTGGATGCTTTAGAAGATTTCAAAAAAGAAGATATATATTTTTTTATATTGTCATATATTTTTTCATTCATATTTATTTGTCGATGTTAGTTACATATTTCATTATAAGTCAATTATATATACAACTATTTATGTAATGGTTTTGAAATCATTTTGTCTGTAGGGGAATAGATGTGATTTCTTCCTATGGCAT
The DNA here is from genome assembly GCA_027186245.1 of Coriaria nepalensis. NCBI lineage: Eukaryota > Viridiplantae > Streptophyta > Magnoliopsida > Cucurbitales > Coriariaceae > Coriaria > Coriaria nepalensis. Next base: position 9,024,040 of record CP114490.1, on the reverse strand, counting down.
GATGGTCCTGATTCGACAATATTCAATAATCTTATCGAGACTAAGAAAGCCAATCGTGTTATCATCGCATGTAAGGATAGTCAAATAGGAAGTTTAACGTCTATAGTTCAATACTTCAAAGTTGGACTCATTCCGTCATGGGTTGTAATTAGCATGTTTGTATTTCACAAATCATTATAAGCCCTATAAGTGCTTTATCAATAAAGTATTTTGTCAACAACTACTATTATCAAAATGCGATAGTTCGAAGAACTTTAATTGAAGAAAAATCTCATTTCCAAAATACACCATTTCATTAACTAATAAAATAAAACTGAAATTCATGTATACAGACAAAAGCAAATGTGGTTTGAAAATCAATTTTCAGCCAAAGTAAGGTAAATGAGATTTTGTATTTAAAATTCAATTAATTCTCCCGGACATTGATTTTTGTAATCATTACGAAAATCATTCTTTGAAATGCAAAATCTTAAAATTGTTGCCGATCACAATTAAGTTTGGGTTCGTGTTTTTCATTTTTTAATATTAAGTTCAAATATATCCAAATTCGATTTGGATGACTATTCATATTTTTATTAGATGGGATCTGATCCAAAATATTCGAATCTGATTGGATATTTTAGATCCAGTTTCGTTTGCACATGCTCAATTAGAGAAATTATAGAGGAGAATTTTCATAATCAATAGGAAGCCAAAAGCCCGATTCTTCTTGCTCAATCAATTGCCAAAAGCCCTCAATTGATTCTTTTACAACATCAAGTTCAACTAGGACTAGAGAAGTCAAAATGAGTTGTCCGGCCTAAGCCGAGCTTTTTATTATTCAGGGCTGCCCTAGCCCATTTGTTAAATATATGTCCAGGCCGGGCTTGAGAAGCTCATTGAGTTTATTCTGAGACAGGTTGAGCTTATGGGGACGGGCTCAAAACGAGTGGGGCCTATGTGTCATTGTCATCTAGAATGAAGTGAAAGGACCTTTTGAGTATTCGCAAATGGAGACCGAACGACAATTGGAAAAAGTTGGAAACAGAGGCTATGGTTGCATGGGTAAGCTCGGGGTTGACTTTTTGATCTCTAGATTTTATATTATTAGTTTTTGTTGAAAATACCTCATTACTATTTATATTTATTAATACTAATTATAGATGTAGGTTATATTTTTAAACAGTATAGGTGGTTGTTAACTCCACCCATTTGTCTAAAGTTTATGTAAATTTGGTCTCCATATCATTTTCCATATAAATAATATGGTCTACTTCTCTTGTTGCCACAAATTTCTACATGATAACAACAAAACAAGATGTAACACTATAAGTATTTTATGTTATTTATATAAAAAAATTCACATAAGCGATAAAATATAACTTACATATAAAGTATGTTGAGAATATATTTTATGTTTAAAAAAAAGTTTTGAAAATCTTATATTAAAATAAATTCCTTTCTCAGTGAAAGGATCCACCACCACTAATATATATTAATATTGAATATACTTACAAAACCAAATAAAAGATAATATTAGGATGACAGTTGATGTATCTCCATCGAACTATCAAGTTAATATAATTTCAAGCAGGGAACTTTTTGGGCAAAATGAATAGAGTAAAAGGTGACAATGAATAGAGTAGAAGTTCTCTCTTTCTGGTGGGTGAATATTCCCTTTTATACTTTTGAACACAAAACTCTAATGCGCTCAAATATGGATTAAGCTTGTGATGACCTATTCCTTCGTCATGCAGGACCCACTAACTTTCTTGAAGGCTGCATCACGTCGTGCTCATCCCAATAAGCCGCCATCCTCATCCTCGGTATTGGTCTTCTTTGTCAGGTTAGCCTTATCCGCAAGAGTCATAGGTGGACGGTTAGCCTCCTCCCTCTTAAGATCGCGTCCCTGACGTATTTATACATTTGTCGGGCTTCATCAACCGAGGTTACTGATTGGTCAATAAAAATATATTTCAATGCTATTTTTTTTTTCATTTTTCCTGCTAAGACATCATCTTATTACCACTTTTTACTTTTTGTGGAAATCGTTGATAATACATATTATATAAGTGTGGATTATTTTAAGATTAATACAGAAAACCTCTTCCTTGGATACGGAGAAAATAATGCAAACATTTCGCTTGCCGAGTTTCCAACTCGCATACGGAAGGAGCGAAGCAATGTGTTAATAATTCGTGATGAAATGCAATTATTTTCTTATTCAATCGAGCTTTTATTTAACTATTTTGTTATAGTTTCAGATTACAAGATGTTTGGTATAGGGTTTCAAATAGGAATCTAAGTATGGAAAAATAATGGTACTTGAATTAGGTCTCCATCTTAAAAACAAAACTCATAACAAACTATCATTCTCACTCCATAAGAAGGTTAAAATATCTTTTATGTGTGGAACAATCACATTCTATAAGATGATGGTAGGGGTGGACAGCAACTTTTTTGTCCCTATAAGAATCTAGATTATGAATCTAGTTTCGAAACTAATTTCAAGTACTGAAATCGATTCTGATAATGTAGATCAAAATCAGAACCAATTTTAAAACAAATTCTAATTTCAAAACCCGATCAAGACTTCAATTTTTTATTATTCTTTTCTTCCTCTTCTTATTCTTTTCCTCCAAAAAAACAAAATTGAAGACCAAGTACCAGTAACAATCAAGAATTTTGGTTGGAAAAGTTGAATTCTCGAAATAATCTAACCAATTTTAACATATAGGACAAATGTAAATCTTTAACGATTAGAAAAGTTGAATTTTCGAAACCTGAAGTTCTATTAAATGTTAAAGCAAATTAAGCTTTAAGAATATTAAATCTTAACGGTTGGAGTGGTAATTTTCTATGTCACGAAGTAAATGAAAGTTGGTGTGCCCAAACCCTGTGGTATGAATTTTGATCATGTGTCCTCTCTTCATGAAACCATTAGTTAGATAATTCATTTGGAATTGATAACAATTATATACATATATTTGAACTCAAAATTTAGTTATTGACCCAAACAAAAACAAAAATCTAGTTCAAATTAACAATTATAAGTTATGCTTATAAATATATAATTAGAGGTAGCTCCTGATTAATGGATCCTAAATTAAATTAAAATTTATAATTATTTTAATATAAAAAATAATAATTACATATATAATAAATTATATAAAAATAGGCCAATTAATAATTTTATCTTATTTTTAATTCTTTTCAAAATTCCAAAATAAGATAATAACTTTTTTAACTTTTCAAATTTCAACATAGTATATATATATATATATATATATATATATATAATAATTATTTGGCTCCACACATTTGTGAGGCCCTAGAGTGGTCTTTCCTATTTATATAGCAGAGTCGATTATATATATAACTACAATCAATTATTTTGAATATCAATTTTATTAATATACATTAATATAAATAGATGTAAATACTTATCCCCTCAAAATAATATTTTTTTTTACCATTTTTTTTAATGAATGTATTTACCGTTTATTCATTAAAAAAATAAAATTACCGTTTAAGCTTTTTTTTTTTTCTTCTTTCTTCTTTCTTCCTTCTTCTTTCTTTTTTCTTCTTTCTTTTTTCTTCTTTCTCTACGGCAGACACACATTCTTCTTTCTTCTTTCTCGGACGGCAGACGTAAATCTAAACTTGCATTCGCTATTAAAATTGCTTGAAACACAACAATTGAAACTTACTCATTTGCTTGAAACTTGAATCCTAATGGCATTTGTTTTGTTGCTCCGATATATGTATCAAGTTGTAATTTTTTTATAATATTTTTTAAAAGATGATATCGGTGCAATAAAAATTGGACCGATAAAAATTGGACCGATATAAGCATGTTGGTCTAATTTTTATTGCACCGACGTCAACATGTCAGTGTAATGAAAATTAGATCGATATCGCTTTTTTTTTTTTTTTTTCAAATATTGATCTCAAAAATTTGTTTATTTCTTTAACTCTAAATATTAGACTTCAAACCCTAAGAGTTGAACTTTTTCATCATTAGATCTAAAAGTTGAACATTTCTATCATATCCTTATGTTCTAACATTCGACTTAGAACCATAAATGTTAAATGTTTAATCATTTAACCTAAAGGTGGAACCCTTCTACTATAATATAATGTTTAAATTTTAGATTTAAAACCATAAAGGTTGGCATTTTCATCATTCAACCTAAAGGTTTAACCTTTTTATCATGACCTACTGTTTAAACATTAGACTTATAACCCTAAAAGTTGAACTTTTCATCATTCAACCTAAAGGTCGAACCTTTCTCTCATGACCTAATGTTTTACCATTAGACTTCGAACCCCTAAAGGTGGAAGTTTTCGTCATTTGACCTAAAAGTCGAACATTTCTATCATGACCTAATGTTTAAACATTAGACTTCGAACCCTAAAGGTTGAACCTTCTATCATGACCTAATGTCTAAACATTAAACTTTGAATCCTAAAAGTTGAACCTTTCATCATTCGACCTAAAGGTCAAACCTTTTTATCATGGCCTAATATTTAAACATTAGACTTTGAACCCTAAATATTGAACCTTTCTATCATGACCTTATATTTAAACATTAGATTTTGAATCCTAAAAGTCGAACCTTTCATCATTCAACTTAAAGGTGGAACCTTTCATCATTTGACCTAAATGTCGAACCTTTCGATCATGATCTAATGTTTAAACATTAGACTTCGAACCTTAAAAGTTGATCATTGAATCATTTAACTTAAAGGTTGAACTTTTCTATCATTACGTAATGTTAAACATTAGACTTCAAACCCTAAGGGTTGAACCTTTCATTATTTGACCTAAAGATCAAAGGTCCCTATCATAACCTAATGATTAAACATTATATTTAGAACCATAAAGGTTTCATCTTTCATCATTGGACCTAAAAGTTGAACATTTACATCATATCATAATATTTTAACGTTAGACTTAGAACCATAAAAGTTAAATGTTTCATCATTCTATCTAAAGTTGAACCGTTCGATTATAAATGGTAGGAAATATAAAATTACTGACATGTGAGATGTCAGTCCAAGATGCATATACTGACAGGTAAGATGTCGGTTTGAGACTTAGACCGGCATGTGAGATGTCGGTTTGAGACTTAGACCGGCATGTGAGATGTCGGTCTATGCATCTCAGACCGATATCTCACATGTAACTCTAAGTTACTCTACAGGTCGAAAGTCTTGACCTATGAAGGGTCCTTCTGTAAGCCCCCAGAAATTTTGACACGTAGTTGGTAGGAAAATAAATCTTAGATAAGTAATTATGAAATTTATGTTGTCATTAAATATTAAACTTCAATGTGAAGGCAGACATATATTACGTATAGTGAAAACTCAAAGAAATTGAATTAAGAATATGAAAGTAAAATGTAGATATATATACATATTAACAGGGGTACACTTATGCCTGCAAATAAGAAAAAATATCACAAAGGATTATATATATATATATATATATATATATATATACACATATTAACAGGGGTACACTTATGCATGCAAATAAGAAAAAATATCACAAAGGATTATACCTACATTTGATAACCTCTTACTTGGTAGATACCTTTCTAGCTTAAGATAAACATCCGGCCAAATAGGAGTGCCATGTTCTGAAGCTAAGAAAAACTTATATTATGTTAATAACCATTTTGAATCCGGTCAAAGGTATTTGCATAGATACTCTGTGCTCACAACAAACATAGAAAAAAAAATGATCCCTCTCTTCCAATCTCTATTCCCAAGCCGGAAGAAGTCAATTACAATGCTAGATCATAATCAAGCGTGATAAGAAATTAAGAACTATGTAAGTATCTGACCTATACCTTTCTGTATTATGAATATGGCGCATATAAAGACTCTATGTAGGATTTATCAGAACACGAAACTAAGAACCATAACATCTAGGCTAAGTATAACAAGTCGAGGTTGTTGGGTTTAGGTCGTAGTCTAAGGAAACAAAACAAAGTAGAACCCCAAACTAAAATGATTCATTGAAATAAAACTTGGAAAAAGAAACATGAAAACAGAGACATGTAGGTTTTCGTAAGAATATGCGTCTGGCCATAGGAAGGGTCATAACAAACTTTGAAACGTTATAGAAAAACATAAAAGATCGTATCCTTAGAATAGATATAAAATTGGAAAGAAAAATTTTATGATCTTTGAACGATGTGACATGAAGTTTCGGAACAAAAGATGAAGGGGTCGATGGGGACCACGCTTTCAAAATGTGGAGGGGTCGACGACTTCAAAATGTGAAGGGGTCGATGTCTTCAAAACGTGAAAGGTCGACGGGGTCGACGCCTTCAATATGTGAAGGTCGACGGGGTCGACACCTTTAATACGTGAAGGGTCGATGCGGTCGACCCCCTCAATACGTGAATATCATAATATAGTAATAGTCCAAACAACACAGGTTATTACAGTTGGTATCAGAGCCAAGTTCTGCAACCCCACCTCGCGTCATTGCGCCACTATGTAAGTAAGTATGTTTTTTTTTTCATGTTCATGCACTGACTCGAGTTAGTTATAGAAAGATAGGAAGGTGGTAATAGGGATCCCCCACCTGTTGACATTCACATAGATCGACAATACCCATACTTCGAGAGCGTATGACTGGCCTATATCGTAGCATCATTTAAGGCTGTAAGGCCCCCTCTGTATCACGACATGAGGGGTAGTGAAAGACTAAAGCATTAAGTATTTAAACTGAAAGCCATCTTTATAGGGTCAAGATATAATGAAGAAATGTGGACACCGTTAGCCATACGACAAATGTATGGTGAGGCAATGGATTAGTAGGAGGAGTTACAGCGTGACCATGGCATTACCCATAGGAAGACTTTGCACCGAAATTAAGTGCAATTTCTTAGAGCCAATGGGACTGGACTTCGACAAGGATCTGGAAGAAGACCCATAGGAAGATCATGAAGAAGATCCGAAGGAAGATCCTGAATTAAACCCGAAGGAAGCCTCAGAAGAGGATTCCCGGTAGGATTGCAATGAAGATTAGCGAATATAACCTATGGACTTGCATGACTAGGCTGCGATGTGGATAACTTAGGGTTAGAAACTGTTGACTGGCATGATTTTGATATGATGTTTTGCATCGTATAGTATGAACCCTTGCTTTTGTGTGTGAAAATGCTATGGCATGAACTGATAAGTATGTATATATACGTATATAAGTATACTAACCTATGAAATGAGCCTATTATTCTCTTACAAACTATAGGGTTGTAAACTATAAGACGACTAGAGCTGATTAGAACTATAGGATTATGGAGACTTAGTCTAACCCGAGTTCAGAAGAACAAAATAGAGAAGTGGAATTAGTAGCATTAATGACTAATCTCCAACAACATCTGGAAGCACAAGATGTAGTAATTCAAAACTTACAAAGTCAGATGGCACAATAACGCCCCTATGAAGGAGGCAGTATGGTAAGATGGCAGGAGCTAAAGGTAATACAGGAGGGTATACTACCTCGAGTACAGGCTCGTGGTAATCAGGTGATACAAGAAATCAGACAAGAGCCACTCTACGAGTGGTTTCGCCATATGAAACCCTCAAAGTATGAGGGTTCAACGGATCCACTAGTGGTAGAAGAGTGGTTGTACTCCATGCATATGATTTTGAATTTCATCGACCTGATAGAGATAAAAAAGGTCAAGTGTGGGAGACCGTTAAGATGAGACACGATACGGTAGAGATGATGTGGGAAGACTTCATCGCGGAATTCAATAAGAAGTATTATAATATGGATGCAATGGTAGCTCAACAGAAGGAGTTCATCAATCTCAAACAATGGAATATGTCAGTGATGGAGGCAGTTCAAAAGTTTGATCAACTAGCCTAACTATGTCGATTCTTAGTGCCCACAGAAAAAGAGTGGGTTAGAAGAATTATGGAGATTTTTCGTCCAAAATTAGTAGTGATAATCCCTCAACTACTATAATTGAATGTGTCGGAAGAGCCCTTCAGGTAGAGTATCGTGTGGCTTGGGCTAAGGAGGAGCGAAACAAGTTTTTTGAGGCATGGAAGAAATCAAAGAGACAGTTCAGACTGGGGAATGATAATTTCCATAAGGGGCATGGATCTCAACTCTAACAAGCATGTAATCAAGCCAAAAATGTATACAAACAATAAGAGGAAAGGAAGTTTTGGCAATCAACAACAGCAGCGAGGGAGAGTAAACAATGCTGGTAGGAGTGTTTTCCCGAACTATCCAAAATGTGGGAGGAAACACTTAGGGGAATGTAGATAGGGCTCAAGTATCTACTATAACTGTGGAAAGGAAGGGCACTGTGCTCAGGATTACTACAGCCGAGCCACTGAGGATAAAATTCCCAACCCACCAAAGGCTCAAGGGCCTCGACTCAATGTGATGAAACCCTGAATCGAAGGCCTTACCATTAACCATGATAGATTGGAAGCACCGGAGATGAATGCCCAGATCTACACATTCTTCAAGACTGATGCGAAGGCATGAACCTTGGGCATGGTGACAGGTCAGTCAGCTTACTGTTGCCAACTTGGATGCTTATGTGGTTTTTGATTCAGATGCCACTCATTCCTTTGCATTATTTACTTTTGCTAGTTGACATAATAGAGATAAGAATAAATTGGGACAAACCTTTAAGACCACCCTCCCGCCGGGAGAATTCCTACTATCTAGCTATTGGTTTCGTGCAGTACCGGTGCTTATTTTTAGGAAAGAACTGTACGTCGATCTGATCATCTTTGATATATGAAACTACGATGTTATCGTAGGAATGAATATCATGGGGAAATATAATGCCTCTATCGGATGTAGGGATCAAAAAGTCATGTTTAACTTAGACGACAAAGCATGATTTGAGTATGAAGGAGACCCTATAAGGCTACCTAAGAATATGATCTCAGCACTGCGGACGAAGAGATTGCTAGACAGTGGTTATGTTGGTTATCTAGCCAGTGTTGAGGACCACATGATAGGAATAAAGATTAGTCCAAAAGAGGTACCGATGGTAAGGGACTTTGTAGAAGTGTTCCTCACAGAATTACCAAGTCTGCCACCAAATCAAGTGATCGCCTTTAAAATTGAACTAGTGTCGGAGACAACGCCTATATCTATGACACCATATCGAATGACACCAGCAGAACTGATGGAGTTACAAACTCAGCTCCAAGAGTTATTGATGAAAGGATTCATATGACCTAGTCTCTCCCCTTAGGGAGCACCAATCTTATTTGTGAAGAAGAAGGATGGAACAATGAGGCTATGTATCGACTAGTAGGAGCTTAATAAAGTGACGTTGAAGAACAAATATCCCCTACCAAGGATTGATGATTTGTTCGATCAACTAAAAGGGGCAATGACCTTCTCCAAGATTGATTTGCGATCGGGATATCACCATGTAAGAGTTAAGAAAGAAGACGTCCCGAAAACGGCTTTTAGAAATCGATATGGGCATCATGAGTTCCTAGTAATGTCGTTTGGGTTGACCAATACCCTTGCAGAATTTATGGATTTGATGAATCGAGTGTTCCAGAACTTCCTTGATAAATCTATAATAATATTTATCCATGTTATACTCATATATTCCAAATCCAAAGACGAGCATGGACATCATCTAGAAACTGTGCTGTAGATACTGAAAGAGCAGCAACTCGACGCGAAGTTTTCAAAATGCGAGTTTTGGCTGGACGAAGTGAAATTCCTCGGGCATATAGTGTTTAGGGGAGGAATATCAATGGACCCTGCAAAGATTGAAGCCATAATGAGATGGCAAATTCCACCACGGTTGTGGAAATTCTAAGTTTTCTGGGATTTACTACAAAAGATTCGTAGAAAGATTTTCTAGTCTCGCTGCAGCACTCATGGTCTTACTAAGAAACAAAGGAAGTATAAGTGGACAGGAAACTGTGAATAGAGCTTTCAAGAAATAAAGAGTAGGTTGACAAGTGCGCCTATTCTCATCATACCTACCAAGGAAGGAGAATTTACGATATACATCAACACATCGAAGATTGGCCTGGAGGCAGTGCAGATGCAAGATCAAAAAGTAGTGGCCTACGGATCGAGACAATTGAAGAATCACGAGAGGAACTACCCGACTCATGATTTGGAATTAGCAGCGGTTGTGTTTACCTTGAAAATATAATGATATTACCTTTATGGGGCCCGCTATAAGATATTTAAAGATCATAAGAGTCTCAAGTATATCTTTACCTAGAAGGAATTCAATATGAGATAAAGGAGATGACTGGAATTGATAAAGGATTATGACTACGAGATTCTTTATCACTCTAGAAAGGCCAACAAAGTGGATGATGCATTAAGTCAGAACATTCGAGAAACATTAACAGCAATAAATACCTCGCCCCAACAACTACAAAACAAAGTCCATAGGTTAAGCTAAGAGATAATTACTAAGGAAATGTCTGCATCAACCTTATGATCAACGATTCTCAAGTAGCTGACCCAAGCTTATGGAGAATTAAAGAAGTAAAAGAAGGGAAAATCAAGAGTTTAGCCTCTCTTCTGATGGGATCCTTACCCACAAAGGAAGAATGTGCATTCCGAATGACAATAAAGTAAGATGTCAAATTCTTTTCGAAGCACATATGACCCAATACTCGATACATCCAGGAGCAACTAAGATGTATGAGGATTTGAAAGAGCACTTCTAGTGGACAAGAATGAAGAGGGACATCACTAAATTTGTAGAAAAGTACCTGACTTGTCAGCAAGTTAAGGCCGAACATCAACGTCTAGTAGGAAAGTTGTAGATAATTGAGATTCCAAAATGGAAATGGAAGCAAATCACGATGGATTTCGTTATAGGGCTCCCTAAGACAAATTAGGGATACGATGCAATCTAGGTAATTATCGACAAACTGACCAAATCGATGCACTTTTTACCAATACGAAGCACACATTCACTAGAGCAATTGAATGAGCTGTATGTGAATAAGATTGTTCGATTACATGAAGTGCCTCTATCGATAATTTTCGACCATGATGGCAAGTTTACTTCCGCCTTTTGGAAAGGTGTGCAAATGAGGACCCAAATTAAGTTTAGCACGACGTTCCACCCCCAAATAGATGGTCAGTCAAAGAGGACTATCCAGACTTTGGAAAATATGCATCGGGCATGTGTCTTAGATTTCAAAGGAGCTTGGAATAAGTATCTACCTTTAATAGAGTTCTCCTATAATAACAGCTTCCAAGCATCAATTGAAATGGCACCGTACGAAGCTTTATATAAGAGGAAGTATAGATCTTCAGTCCACTGGTATGAGATAGGAGAAGGAAGGGTAATGAACTCTAACTTCATGGAAACTACCACTAAAGCAGTCAAGAAGATAAAACAAAGAATGAAAATTGCTCTTAGCTGATAGAAGAACTATACAGATAAAAGGTGGAGACCTTTGGAGTTCCAACTCAGAGACTTTGTGTTCCTAAAAGTTTCCTCTACAAAAGGCCTAATGTGTTATTGAAAGAAGGGAAAATTGAGCCTACGATATATAGGGCCATTCAAAATATTGGAACGTGTTGGCAAAGTTGCTTACAAGCTTGTCTCGCCAGAGATGTCTTCAGTACACGATGTGTTCCATATCTCTACGCTAAGGAAATACATATCTGACCTCTCCCACATATTAGAATATGAACCGGTCTGGGTCCAACATATGAACCGATGCAAATCCTCGACCACAAGGAGAAAATATTTAGGAATAAGATGATACCTTAGTTAAGGTGCTATGGCGAAGCTAGAAAATGGAAGAGGCTACATGGGAAAGAGAGGATGAGATGAAGGAGAAGTACCCAAAATTATTTCAAGTTCCAAGTACTTAGAGGGTAGTTATAGAATACGTATGAGTTTTAATGTGCAAATGACCACGCTCATAGTCTGAAATATAATTGACAAGGTTTCATGAGTTCTTTTGATTATGCCATGGATATGACACATGAAATGTGTGAATTGTTGTTTTCACTGCTATTAAGTGCAATTTAGAAAAAAAAGAAAAGAAAAAAGAGAAGTTCGGTAGGAGTAAGATAAGAAATGGGTCAGGCTCTTAACTTAAACCTCAAGTTCTACTTGATCGAACATGTAGTAGACAATTAAATGTCTTACTAAAAGTTCACTAGTCGAATGTTAGCACATCCCTATAGATCAAGAACCAAAAAAATAAATGGTTGGTGATATCTAAAACTGGTCGAAGCTACACTCGACGGTGGTAAAGGTACCAGTCCTAGAGTTGAAGTACTCGACAGTGGTAACATGTATAACCTAATTCTTGGAGCAATAGCTTGGAAACGGGATGATATGTAAAAGCATGACAATAAATGAGCATGATATGATAGCGATTAACCCTAGACATGACGATAATGAAGGTATCATGTAAGAAGTCCCGAAGTAGAAATATTTGATGGTGGTAACATGTGTAACCTGAGTTCCTGAAGATGTAATCTAGGAGCATGGAAATAAGGTTCCTTGTTATACAAGGAAAAGGTCAGAAGGGATGTTCCGACATAAGATATGACTAATAAGACTATGAGGGAGATTACAAGTGATCTCAAACCACTTAAGAAGTATCTAGATTAAGCATTAACATTAATAAATTTCGAGGACAAAATTTTTATACGAAGTGGAGAATGTAAGCTCCGAGAAATTCCGACACGTAGTTAGTAGGAAAATAAATCTTAGATAAGTAATTATGAAATTTATGTTGTCATTAAATATTAAACTTCAATGTGAAGGAAAACATATATTACATAAATATGCATATTAACAAGGGTACACGTATGCCTGCAAATAAGAAAAAATATCAAACAAGGATTAGACCTGCATTTAATAACCTCTTACCTGGCTGAGACCCTTCTAGCTTAAGATAAACATCTGGCCAAATAAGAGTGTCACGTTTTAAAGCTAAGAAAAACTTATATCATGTTAATAACCATTTTGAATCTAGTCAAAGGTATTCACATAAACACTCTGCGCCCACAACAAACACAGAAAAAAATGCCCCCTCTCTTCCAGTCTCTGTTCCTAAGCCGGAAGAAGTCGATTACGAAGCTAGATCATAATGAAGTGTGATATGCAATTAAGAACTAAGTAAGTATATGACCTCTACCTTTCTATATTCTGAATACAACGCATATTATGCCACTATGTAGGATTAATCATAATATGAAACTAATAACTAGAAAATTCAAGTTAAGTATAACTAGTCGAGGTTGCTGGGTTTAGGTCGCAATCTAAGCAGGAAACGAAACAAAACAGAATCCCAAACTGAAATGAATCATTGGAACCAAGCCTGGAAAAAGAAATGCAAAAACAGACACTTGTAGGCTCTCGTAAGAATATGCGTTTGGCCATAGGAAGGATCATAACAAACTTTGAAACGTTACAAAAGAACATAAGAGATCGTATCCTTAGAATAAATATAAAATTGGAAAGGAAATTTTATGATCTTAGAACAATGAAGCATGAAGTTTCGGAACAAAAGGTGAAGGGATCGATGGGGGCGACACCTTTAAAATGTGAAGGGGTCGACGAGGTCAACACCTTCAAAATGTGAAGGGATGGACGAGGTCGATGCTTTCAAAATGTGAAAGGTCTATGGGGTCGACGCATTCAAAACGTGAAAGGTTGATGGATTCAACATCATTAATACGTGAAGGGTTGATGGAGTCGACACTTTCAATATGTGAAGGATTGATGGGGTCGACCCTTTAGTTTGTAAGAAAAGTCCATAGGGTCGACGTCTTCAGCATGCAAAAAGTTTAACATACTCGACTGGTTTACGTGTCTATAGGACAGTCAACTTCTGCTACAGTAAAAACTTAAAAAAATGAAATGAATTTTGAAGGAGCAAGCCTATAAACCTTGTTAGAATATAGGAAAATTTTGAACACAATCAATACAAGTTTACGATTAAAGAAATATGAAAGTATATAATTTCTAGTAATATGCTTATTTAGTTGTTAGAATAAGGCTAGAAACATTAACTTAGATCTAAAATACAGGAAAATACAGAGCCATATTGTATGTCTGGAGTTTATTTTTTGGGCATGAAATTAGCTTCCCAGAAAGGTTTGCGCATAATACGATTTCGTAAAGTTGGTTACGACCAGTTACATCCTTTTTATACATGATGATAGGAGTAAAATTCAATGCCTCTCTTACGACAGATTGAACAAAATTAACACCATAAACTCTCCCATTTGGTTCAACTCCTGCATTAAAAATTATTCAGAATAAAGATGCATAGTTTCCATAGAATTATAATATGAGCAAATTATTTTTTGATCCTTTCAAAGTTATTGATATTATAAGTGAATCGTTCTAATAATTATAAGTAAATTTTTTTAATTTATTATAAATTATGTATGAATTCTTTAAAATATGTTCTTAAGTAAATCTTTTAAGATTTTAATATTATAAATAAATTCTCTTATATTATCTTAAATTATAAATAGACCCTCTAAATTTATAATAAATTACAAGTTTAATATAATAATTTACAATCAAAATATTAAGTGAATAAACTATATCTAGACATCACTATCATGCCTTTTAGCTTGTGGTAATTGGTTAACAATTAGATTTCATATAAATCATTAATAATTAGATTAACCGTGTAATTTAGGGTAAATTTGAGATAATTTATTTATAATTTATGATAAATATAAAATAATTTATTTATAAATTTAAAACTTAAAAAAATGTGTAATTTAAGATAAATTTGAAAGAATTTATTTATAATTTTTGAAATTTAAAAAAATTTAGTTATAATATTAATAAATCTAAAAATTTGACCTTATAATATTTAGTTTAAAAGCAATGTATACTTACCTGCATTCTTAAGTATCTCAATGAGATTTATTTTACTTTTCAGCTCAAGAGCTGTTATAAAATATTTGTAAGGGTTGAGATCAGAGCACGTGCCAAATGTTATCCATTGATACCACCAATAGTTATATGCGTCAGCACCGCTGTCATCACTACGACGATGTAGTATTGGCCATTTCTCTTCCAAAGTTTCGATAAGATCAGATATCTATCAAATTATAGATATTAAGATCATCCTAACAAAGGCTATACATCTTTTCCTGGGAAACTATTATTAATTACGTAGTACTTAATATATATATATATATATATATATATGGTCAAGGGTGCTGTTACCTCATCAATCTTGAATGGACTGCCGTAACAAAAGAGTAGTTCTTTGCCATTTTTGTTAGCAGTATGAAGTCCATGAATGACGAAATCAGCGTAAACACGATCCGAAACATGATCCGAAACACGATCCGGAGTTTTATTACAACAAGCAACTTGTTCAGTGTTATAATATGATCCCGGCCACTACATCATATATAATAAAAATGACAGATATTCATTTATAATAATAAGAAGAAGAAATTAACTCATAATGTAAAACATATTATACCATTTGACGGAAATAGAAGAAACGAACTTTCTTTTCCAGTTTACCAAAGGGATAGAGGTTACTAAAAAGACAAAGACAGTAATCACATTGTAGTACTAGAAAGAGGATGAGAATGGAAAGGAAAGGCTTCATTAATTATAATTTAATTAATTTTTCTAATTTTTGAAATATGAAGCGTTAATGTGAACTTGCAGTCTAATAACATTTATAGACATGTAGTAGCCTACCACTTGATCACAGCATTAGATTAGCACCATAATCATTTTAGATGCCAATCAACTCTGTGTATCTGTATCAATGCTCAAATGACATTCGTCATGAAATGAAGATGACTCTGTAACACACACCTCTTTTACAATATGAAACGACCAAAAGATATCATTACGACCTCTTTATGTTCACAACTTCTGCTATTTTATTTTTATTTTTATAATTTATATATTTTTATTAATAATTTTTGTGGGGTGTAAAATATCTTTTAAATTTACCCAAAAATTATTATTTGAATAATTTTTTAATTAAACGTGTGATTTGATTAAGTATATATAGTTGAGTTAGTTTATTTCTACCTTAATTATCTTAGGATCATATTTGGTTTCTTAGAAAAGGTTGTATTAGTATGGATAAATAATGACGAATGAGAATTTTAAGCAATCAATTAGAATGAGAGTATTTTTATTCTATCATTTAGTAGTATCAGAAAATGACCTATTTAATTGAAGTGAGTTTTCATTATAGTTACTTAATTAATTGAAGAAGGAAATCACATGCTTCGAAATTTAGTGGCCGACCATAGGGTGAGATTTGACCAAAATTTGACTTTTAATTAATTCTCAATTAATTGATAGAGTCCAATCGATTAAATTATTAAATTAATCAATTTAAATTCTTATAATAAATTATTAGTTTCTAATTAAGACACACTTAGTTGAGTTAACAGTGCTACAAGAATTTAGAGTTAATGAATTAATTATTTTACCTCATATTATACTCAATAATCATTATTCATAAAATTGTTCTTCTTTTTCCTCTAATTATGAAAATACCATAGAGCTACCTTTAGTCTCTGTCTGTGACCGGTTAGGCTCTATTTCTCGATAGCAAGATGGATTCATGACAATTCATGATTTTATCTAATTAATAAAAAATATGCTTAACTCTAAACTACCCTTTAAAGTAAACAATTATTTTAAGTATCTTGTAATTAATATAACAATTTTTTTCAAATAAGATTGACTTTTTAGTAAAGTGTCAATGTTATATATGAGATGATAAATGTACATTATCTTTCAAAACAACATGTATAGCTAATAGCGTGTTATTCAATTATTCCATCTGGTAAATATCCACATTCGTCCTAAGGTATGGTTTACAATTAAATCATATGAACAATATTTCTTTATGTAATGTTGATAATAACTTTATAGAAAACTCCATTTTTCCTATCATTCTATCTTGCAAGGATTTCTTCATTCCATCAACGAACATATTTTGTTATAGGATTTTCTCTCCTTTTATACTAAAGTAATGGATCTCATCTTCATCACTCACAACTTTCATACTTAACATTATATATCCAACGGTTTATTCTTCTATGATTCTTTGATAGGATGTTTAGAATATATAGTATAATTACCATTGAGGTTATTAAATAGCTATGTTCAGTGAATTTAATCTCTTACTAAACACATATTTATTTATCGTGATCTTCTCTAATATCAATGGTCATGAGGTTACCCCTCTTGACTATGAAAAAGATAACACATGTGATAGTCTAAAAAAATTATCAATGTCCTATCTCAATAATTCTATGACTATAAACTATTCAAATATTTAGATTTTAAGCATCATGAATCTCAACTAGCATATCTATTATAATTTAAGAGCATAACCTACAGTTTTAGGATTTATCATAATATGTATGTTAAGCACATGGATTATTATTTTCCAATATTATAATAAACATGATAAATAATAAAACTCTTATTAATGATAAATATGTTGAACATGTTAATTGTTCGCTTATATTTTATATAGAAAAGATTTTAATCACCTACATTGAACAACTTAAGAATCTTAGACTTATTATGGATTCTAAGTTGATTAATAACTTTGTATTGCAATCTTTTCTTCATTTATTCTTGCCGTTTATGCTCAACTTCCACATAAATAAAATTGAACTCAAGGTACATGATTTGCATAAGATGGTGCAGATGATTGAGAAATCCATAAAGAAGGATAAACCCCTGTTGCTTATGGAATATCCTTCCGAAAGGCGATACTCGGTTTTTTAGGACTGATTTTGATCAACTAATGATGTTAGTTTATATCAACTTTCAGAAAACGAGGACCGACATGCATGTCAATATTGTCCAACATATTTAGGTTACATTTAACTCAGCGGATCTCAGAACACAAAGTCAAGTTAGCTTAATGATTAATTATGATCGACTATCTCGACTATGATAGTCGTCAATTAATCAAAAATGATTTTGAGCGAAAAGTTACATGTCTAAGTCAACCTTGAAAAAATGAGGAGTGACGAATCGACATACTAGTCGATCGTGTCAACCACTAATTGACCATCATCTTATGATTATTATATTATTGTCCACCTCCAATTGTGGGATTGTGACCAAGAAAAATAAACACAAAAAGGCCTAGAAAGATCAATTCATAAACCCGAGAGCTAGAAACGATAGAAGCTATAAAATATATGAAAATATCTAAAAATATAATGAATCAACTCTAGTTATTTCGAGATCTAGAAATAGTTAAAAAAGAGAAGCTGGAAACGGGAAGGAACTAGTTATAGTTAAAATTAAAATAATAAAATAATAAAAAGAAAGAAAAAGGACATGAATAATCGACTTAGATTTTTCGATTACAAATGAGAAGATAATAGATTGATGTGAGAGCCCTTCAATCTTTTAATTAAGAGGCATTTTTTTCCCTCCTTTTTTCATTTTCTTAGTGGGATGAAAGGACAGATTAACATTAGGAAAGGGTCTAAATTGATAATTTCTCCGGTTTTTATTGTTTTCTTATTAAATAAAATATAAAAAAGCTATTTTGCCAAGTTTTTCAAATTTAGACTCTTATGAGTATTGATTAGAAGGCTAATTTACCAAGCGCCCCTTATTAAGTTTGTTAATTGTGTTCATTCTTACAGTTTGTCTTGAAAACTCATAAAATAAACCGAAATTCTCAGCACTTTCCTAGGCGGCCTTATGTTTAGAAGCTTAGTATATATTTAAAAATGTTGGATTCACATGGGATCGAAATTATCAGTTATTGAAATTTCCTTCAAAACAATGAGCACATTGCTCATTGATCGCTGTTGAGAAATTGATGACAACAAACACTCACTCTCATCAACGAGAATAAACCTATTTTTTAAAACAATAGGTTAGTACTTATCAAGTCAGGCTGCATCATTAATCACGTTTTGACCAATAATATGTCCAACAGCTTTTGGTTTTAGATGACATATATATTTGATAGGTTTGTTTGTGCAGTTTTAATTGACTTCTCATATACATGAGAAAGATTATGTCCGTTTGTAGAAATAAAGCTCTCTAATCTTGTTGATTTCTAGATAAGGAATAGGAGGAACTTTATACATACCCAACACTATGGGGATGAAGCAGAGTGAATCAATCTGAATAGCAACTTCATGAATGTTTTTATCCTGAAAGATTTCACAATACCTAAGAAGAGTGAGAGCTTTAGCTTACATATTAGTCATGAATTATCTCCAATAGATTAGGAAAGCTAGAACTAAATTTTCACAATGATCCCTAAGAATATTGTCACCACCGGAAATCCTCTGATTTCCTTTGCAAGCCCAAAACTATATTGACTTTAATCCTATTCAGAGAAGGAGAAAACCATAAAATCACTTAGAAGACAGAGAAGGAGAAAACCACAAAGTCACTTAGAAGACAGAGAAGTAGAGTAAGTTGAAATGTTAAGAATCGAAGAGGTAATTTTTCTTAAAAGGTAAAATCATAATCTAGAAAAGCCTTGAAATAACATCTCTGAACAAAAGTAATTTCATTCATAAAAAAACTAGGCAAACAATATCTTATCATCATATATTTTAGCACACCTAACTTTCCAAACAATCAAAAGAATAAGTAGTGGAATATTTTTAGATATAGGAGCTAGCAATCTTTAATTTTTAGGCTTGAAGAAAATCAAAGGAAATTAGTTTTAAAAAAAAAAAAAAAAAACCGAATGTTTTAAATTATTTTAAATTATGTTACTTCCCCACTGCCAAAGAGTATGAACAATTTGCAATCAAGAAACAAATAATGTTCATTTTCTTCATTCTTATGACATTTAACATAAGTAGAGAGACAAGAAGAACTCCATTTTTGTGAATGTGTTATCAAAGAGGTATAATGCCTCTTATAAGCAAGCTTCCATAGAAATATATAAATTTTTGTTGCGATATTTTTAGACCAAGAAGCTTTAAAATGAGCTCGAAGAGGACGCCTGTCCCTATCAATGTTCCATGCCAAAGCCATGGAGAAATTGTCCTCAGTACCTAGATTCCATTACGGGATATTCAATAATCAAAGATTTTAAGTTACATGATTTCTTGAATTTGTTGTGGAGAACAAAAAGAAATGAACAGTTTAATATCTCAATACCCATTAGACCGTAAATCTTTAACTTTTAAATTGTTAGCTAAATGATCCGTCTTTTAAAGGTCATTCCAAACATTAACTTCTTTTCCAGCACCAAGCTTTCATCTAGCATGTGCTTGAGCAACAGGTTTTGAAACAGATAATAATTTAAACATATTAGAACCTCTTAGATTGGTGATATGACCATTGATTAGCTTTTTAAACCTAACCTACAGGAAAGAAGACAAAATAGAAGAATGAGCTTTTAAATTCCACCAATACGCCAATAGAGACCAAGCTTGATTGATATCCTTGAACTGTCTTAATGTGAATCCCTCCTCCTTGAGGTAAACTAATTTTATCCCAATTCTACCAATGCAACTTATCAGTACTAGCTGAATTACCCTAATAGGAATTAGTTAAAATTTCTTAGTTTTTTTCAAGAATGCATTTAGTAGACGAAAAACAAGCTAAGATATACAAATGGATTCTTATTTTTAACAACATGCTTTTAGTCAAAACCTTTTTAATGTTGTCATCGAAAATATTTGCCTTCAATCTCTCATAATAGGGAGAGCTTTCTGCTAGAAATAAGTGGTATTATTACTTAACATTCTCCTTAAACTAGACACTTTGTTATGAACTGTGTAGCTACGTACTCTTATTTTTATTAATGATTTCTCTAGAAACACTCTCATAAATATGCAATAAATTCAAAAGTTTTGACAGAGAGATCTTGTAATCATTTGTGAAACTAAAAATATCATCCGCAAAAGCCAAATGAGAATACAGGACAACCTCTAGAAGTGCGAAAAGGTAAGATATCACTTGATTTTATTTTGAGTTTATGATACATACTCAAGGTTTCTACAGTAAAAATAAAGAGATAAGGTGAACGAGTTGTTATTTAAATGGAAATAAAATTATTAACAATGTCTTTGGCTGCTTTTAATACAACAAGAATCGTGATACATGATATTTTTATGGCCCTATTATAATCAAGGATCGAGAATAGTAGTTGTTTATCTTCAATTTACTACCATTGTTGTTCAAGCATTACTTAAACAAACGCATGTGGTCGGCAATATCTAAAATCATGATCTAGGTAATCTTATGTTTCAATCCTGTTATAAGCCTTCTAAATGCCTATAAAGTACAAATACTATTACCACATTACTACGTACACATGCTTCATGTACCAGGATCGTTGAAAATGAAGCCTTTTCTTTTTATTCTCATCGTCTTCCTAGTAATTCAATATGACACTTGTCTTTGTCTTTCTAGCAACCTTGATCTTGTCGGTAAACTAAAAGACAAAGTTACCTTCTTCTATTTCCGTCAAATGGTATGCTTTAGATTTAAGTTTTAATTACTCTCTCTATTTATTTATATTTTGGAAGTTTTTTTTTTTCTTTTAAAAAAGAAAACGTTAGTGAAATGACGATCATGAACTTAATGCTTTGTATATATTGTAGTGGCCTGCCTCATATTGCAACACAGGACATAGTATCTGTAAGAAAACTGAAGAGACACTTCATGCAGCTTTCGTCATTAAGGGACTTTACCCTGCTAAAAGAAATGGCAAGGAACTAACAGGCTGTGATGATAATCAAAACAAGATTGATGAGGTATATATATATATATATATATATATATATATATAGCCACCTTGACCATTGCTTAAATAGACCTTATGCTACATACATATATATATATATAATATATGTAATACTACGTACTCAGCTTCTTCAGTTCTTGATCTCCGTTACAATTTTTCGACAATTAATCTTGGAAAAAGCTTCAAGCATTATGATTTTATTATTATTATTATTCTTTTTATTAGAGAAGTATTTATATATATAGATCTTTATAATGCTAGGTATTTGATCTCATCGACAATTTGGAGGAGAAATGGCAGAGACTAGATTGTTGTTGCAATAATACCCCATACGATTATTGGAAGGATCAATGGACAAGACACGGCACATGTTCTCATCTTGACCCATACAAATATTTTGAAATGGCCTTTGAACTAAAAAGGAAAGTAAATCTCACTAAGATACTTAAAGTTTCAGGTATGTTTTTTTTTTTTTTTTGTTTCCTCCTTTCAGTGGAAAACTGTTTGTCTGAAAATGTTTAATGGTGTCCTAACCATTATTTTTTAGGGAAACTTATATAGTGGCAATTTTAGTGCTTATTCCTAATTGGGATAAAATTTTAATCCAGGAGTTATACCAAATCGAGGAATTTATAGTGTTCATGGGGTTCAATTGGTCATACGAAGAGCGTTGGGAGTAACTCCTATTGTCGAATACAACAAGGATGCATTCGGTCGTGAACAACTTTTCCAAATTACAGTATGTGCAAGACATTCTAGGAATCTTGTTCCATGCCCAGAGCACAAGCTCAAGCTAGATAATGTTTTGATGGATTTTCCTGCATTTTAAACATGTAATGTATGAATAAACTACTGTTTCTACTAGCCTCACCTTCGTAATTCAATAACTAAAAAAAAAAAATTTAAAAGTAGACTAAGATTTACATTAAAAGAAATTTAAAAAAAGTAGATTATTTCTTCTTAAAACTTTCAAAATCAGTTTAAACAGTTATCCAATATATTTCTAAAGGAATTTAGAATTTGTTCTCATATGCGGACCAATCGGATTACTGACATAGATAGATTTTTATTTTGAAAATTCATTGGGATAAGTAGCAGGAAATATGATTTACAGATATGGAATCTAAACTGTTTTCAAAAAAGATTGTATATTGATTTTCTTGAGGGTTAATTGTGGAACTGGATATTTTTTAGCTCAAATTTATAATTAAGTTATAAATTAATCATTCACTAGTGAATTAATGGTATTTAAGGATAAAGATATAATTAGAGGGGTAAAATCATAATTCGACCAGCTCTAATTATGAATCAATTATTAGAAGATTGAATTTTATGTAATGATAATATTAATGGATAATAAGATATTGCCTAGTAATTTATTTTTTATAATTGTAAGAGTATATTCTCATTTTTTAATTGAATAATATTGGGATTAATAAATATGATTTATTATATTAAAAAGTTTAATTAATAATCTAATTTATTGGACCTTAAAATTATAAATCTATGGTTCACAAGTTGTTTATATAAAATACTGTATATGATAAGAATGAACTTGGAAGATTATGGTGTGAGTTTTAACGGTCGACTAGCGTAGACAAATATATGATTTCTTCACCTAGTGGTTAGAAAGGATCGCTATGAGTTTCTTAGAAAAGTTTTGTTATATATTGGGATGAATAATTGCTTCCGCTACGAATTTTTAAACCTATTTTCCAACAATTGGTATTAGAGAATCTTTATACATATATACATTAATCGTTGTATGGGATTCTTACATTATCATATATATGAGATATGTATGTTGAATGGATATTTATATTTTTTGAATATATGATTAATATAATAGATTGTTAATGATATAGTGATTTTGGGTTATAAATTTCTTTAATTTTCTTTTTCAATATTTTGTGTAAGTCATTAAAGGGCATTTATTGTACAATATATTTTTTTTGTTGTAAAAATCTGCATGATAGGGAGGAAGAAGAACAAATATTGCCAAAGCCTTTTTAATGAGTTAAAGTACTTAGTAACCATGTCTTCTCCTTGTCTGGTCTCACTCAATTTCACAGTTGAATCTCTCTTTTCCAACATTATTCCTTTGCTCGGGGAAGTAAGACGAAGTAGAGAAAATGTGGTAACTGCAGTGGTGCTAGGCATAATAAGAAGACTTGTCGGAGCCCAACTTTAGTACAACAATCCACAATCCATCATGGAGGAGAAACTAGTAAGACTCACATGGAATTCGTTAATGGGTTATCTTGAAAAGATTTTTCATTGTTTGATTGTTGTTTGATTCCATTATTTATTCTCAGTTTTCACCATAATAAACTCCAGCCATTCGATTTGATATATGGAACATTGATTCTAACATTTCACCTCTTGTTGAATGCCATTTATTATTAAAATTCAAATGCATAAAAAATGATAGAGCTCATTTGAGTTAGCTCAAACTCCTATAAATGGAAGTAGAGACTTAGAGAAGAAGACATGGGAGAAGCTAGATCAACCTTTATTAATTCTCAAATTCGGTTAAATTAATTATTTATACGTCGTGGCTGATGAATTTACAGTTATACATTTAACAAATTTCTTACCACCATATAACATCTTCTTGATAACTACCTTAGCCATCATCTACTAGCGAAGTTTCAGTTACTTCTCCTGGCTATCTCCAGGTAGTCCATTATGGTGGGCCTCTTGACTAACTAATTGAATAGTCCCTCCATTATATGGTCTTCTTGTATGGCCTTGTACTCAAACTCACATTCTCTCCCCCTTTTTGACCCGCCTTTTCTTTTCTTTTTTGGGGTCAGTTTCTTATCGTTTTAGCTTCCATCAAAATGCATTCAAAGCAAGACAATACTCCTAAGGACGACAATGGGTTTGGGACAAAAAAAAAAAAAAAAAAAAGTGCAACAACTATATCACATATTGTCTTTGAAATCAAATAGCAATCGTGAATCTAATTTCGATAAGACCAATCCTTCAAAAAGAGCGGTGAAACCCTACAGGGATGAGACAAAAACTGAATCTATGGTTGTGGCGTTAAATGATGTAGTCGATGTGCGTGGACGCATATCTACATACAAGGTACCTAACAGAGCACTTAGAGCTTGTGTGGCCAGACTTGAAAGGCTTGTTGAACAAATTGAGGATATGTGATTAGCCAAGTGATGCCGCCTAATGTAAAATATGCATAGCATAGAATTTTAGCTAAGAGGCAAGTGGCAAGTGATTTTTAATATAACCACTCTACTTCTTTTTTTCTTATTTTTCAGTATCTGACGCAAAAACCTGGTGTTTTTATCTCTATAAGAAAGCCAATTGATCCTAAATTTTTGAAACCAATATTGCTCTTTGCTAGCCCATGCCGCCTCTAATTTGAGAACACCACTTTACTCCATTCAATAAGCTTCTCCTTATACTTCCTAAGTTTTTTGACCCACTAGTAAGAAGACCCATGAACAGTAACTATCGACCATCCCTTATTACCCCCTCACATTATTCATGTGAAGCCCACGTAATTTCAAAGCTAAACAATTTAGGACTCTTTCCTCCTGAAAATCAAATTCAATAAGTAGGGTGAATAACCATACTATAAAACAGGAAGTCGAACACTTGGCATTTAGGAAACATCTCCCTCCATTCCAAATTATCTAGAACAAGATCAATCATTTCTCTAATTGAATCATCATCTCTATTTTTTTATTCCTAAATAAATTTAACCCCTTTACAGGGTAAATCCATAACACAACAATCATGAATCATGGTTTGAAAATTAATCATCGTCCACACATGTCTAGTATTTCCACACTCCTTATCACTATCACTTATAACTTCAAGTCTCCCGACCATACCCAAAAGACCAATATAACTTAAGTCAAAGCATCATAATTCTGTTTTCTCAAATTATAATCTTGGCCACCAGATATTCAAAACCATCGAACAGGATCAAGATCATTTAATTTAATAACACTATCAATCATTGTTTTTTTTTTTTTTAAGAATATAGAACTTCCACTACAACCGCATCACTCCACCATTGCTCCTAGAAGAGCTCTCGGTTCCATGATCTTCTCTCCCCCTTATTCATCAAGTATTTTTTTCCCCAAACCAGCTCATATTTATGGCTTGAACTATCTATTTTTTAACTTCATTTCTTTTCTCCAAGTATGAAATTGTAATATCTTATTATGGTTATTTGATAACCACTCTAGATGAATTCTTGTTTTTATCATCATTTTTATCATTTGGATCGAGATTTACGCATATTTGTATGCTAGATGAAGAGGGGAGAAAAGAAAAGAGAAAGAAGGAAAGAGGAAGAAGAGAAAGATGAGGGAGAAGAGAATGGGAGCTGATCAAGTCCTTGGGTTATTTTCCTTGTATGTCTCTATGCGTAAATCTCGGCCGTTCTTATAAATTTAATGGTTAAAATATGTGCTACATTAAAATCACTTAAATTAAGCTCGTATTAATACGAAAGTTTATACGGCTAATACGCAAGTCGTATAAGATACTTTTTGTTTTATGCAACAAGTCAAAATAACTTCTAGACTGAGTTTTTTTACTTTTCCTATACTGAATTCAATTTCTTCCTTCATAAATTGAGCGCCCTTCCTAGAACGAGATCTTTTAATTTTCCTAAACCGAGTTTAATTTCTTCCTTCACAGACCGAGCTCTCCTTCCAGAACAAGTTCTTCATCTTCCTTCCTAGACCGAGTTCTTCATCTTTCTTCCCAAACCAAGTTCTTCATCTTCCTTTCCAGATCGAGTTCTTCATTTTCCTTCCCATAGTAAGAACTTTTTCTTCCCTCCTAGATAGAGATCTAATATAATATAAAATATCTCGGTCTAGGTCTGGGTTTCCGGCCTCGACCGAGTTCTTGATCTAGAAAGACATAAATATGGTCGAGTTCTCAATCTACAGACCGACATGTGAGATCTTAGTTTGAGATGTACATACCGACATGTGAGATCTCGATATGAGACCATGGACTGACATATTGAGAATTTAAACAGAAATATGTTTATGTTTGGATCGAGAACTCGGTCTAGACAGGGAACTCAATTTGAGTTCCCGATCTATAAATCAAATATCGGTCTTTAGATTTCAGATTCAAATCGAATATCGATCTCTAAATTTCAAATTCATATTTCATATTCAATGAGGTATTAATGAATATTGGCATTCATCAACATTCAGAGAAAATGAGACAAGTTAGTCATAACTGTGAAGAATGAGTTGTATTTTAGTCAGCTTGTATTTTTGTCTTTTTCTTGTCATGTGACACTTTTTTTATTTTTGAATCAAAATAAATAACTGAAATATTATTACAGAGACAAACAGAGATAAACATTAAGTGAACGAATAAGGATTGAATCTACGCTCGCTCAAAGAGAAGAGTAGTGCATTGGAAGGAGGTGATATAGGGTGTGCCATTCGGTGGTCCAACGTCCCATGAGGTAGTGGGAGTGGTAGTGGCAGTGACACTGGCAGTAGGTCGGTACAGTTGGATTAGAGATGGAGTGGAAGATAATCCATTTATTATTATTTAGAAAATTGTGGGCATAAATTTTGATTGATAAATTTTTTGAAAAGAATTAATTATTAGTAACATGTGTCAATTTTTGATTGATTAGACTATGATGTTAAGTTTAAAGACACTCACTTAAAATAAAAATCTCCGAAGCCTTGACGCGTAAGAGAAAAATATTTTATTATTATAATTTTTTTTTTCTTTTTCTGAATCTAAATATTAAATTAATTTGTAAATGATAATCATGGCCCAAAAGATAATAATTAGTACTTGCAGGAATCTCCAATTTGATTTAGGCAAAAGGTATTATTTTCTTAAACCCAATGGTCGTTTTTAATGTGGGGGTGATTATTACATTCCAAAATCATTCTTAAGTGCAAAATTCTTAAACTAATTAACTAATTAATCAATCATGTTTAGAGGTGCAATTATAAAACACAGGGAAATGGGCAGTGCTCTTGAGCTAAGTGGCATCATCTATTTCTCCACTTCCAGGGGTAGTGGATACAGCGGGGCCTGTAATAAACCATGTATGATGTGACACTAGGTGCTCTTGACTCTATATATGTAGTGTGAGAGAAATTGTGGTTGGAACAGAAAATAAGATCAAGCTGTCCCATTTTTCAACTACAGAAATTTCTGATTGTGTAGATGTGTTATTGATAACAGTGTTATTGAAATACACTGCAAATGTTTTAATGTAATTTTCCATGAATTTGACCGATCAAATTTTTTCATTCTTTTATTTCTACTTGCTACAGTAAAATTTTGATAAATTAAATATATTAAGATCAAATAAATTTATTAATTTATCAAGATATTTTTAATTTATGAATTTTATTTAGAAAAAAAATTCAATATGGAAATTTAGTTTGATATATATAAAAGAAAAGTCGATCATAACTTAATTATAGTAATATAAATCTTAAATTCAAGCAAATTATAACAATAATTGTCAATTTTATTATAGTTTTTTAGATGGTTATGAAATAGGAGAGTTGAATCCAGACAAGATAAATATTTTAGAAATAATGAATCTTGCAATTTCTTCTTGGACAATAGATGTATATGAAAATGCAATTGTAAATTGCTTTTGAAATTGTAAAATTTTTTCTACGGATTAGAAAAACAAGATAGCCAATCAGAAATGTCACAAAATCGCCCACCCTTCGGGGATGCCCTCAGCGTCGAGGAACATGTACTAGGGTGTATGTACGACTCATTCAGATCATGGACTCAGACAAAAGAAAGGAAACTCTTTTTCCAGTATCAGTGATCAGTACCATTGAATAGGATAGAATGGAAGAACTCCATTCATTATCTGAAAATCAATAAAGATTTCTCGTATCCTTTTAAATTATGTATCAAATTTATGGTTTCTATTGGTGTAAATCCAATCAACATCAATTTGCAATTTAAGATGAGAAAGAATTCCCTATTAATAACTAATACTTATCCATTAAGCAACGAAAATCCTATTTAACAAATGGATTATACTCTTCCTTATTCTTGTAAGACGGACTGAGAGAGTTAGCTACCCAGTTAATCTTCCTAATTAAATACCGTTAACTGTATAGGTAGATCTCGTTGTGAAAAACCAATTACTAAATAAATCATGGGTAGAGTCAAAAATGATAAACTATACAAATTAACAATAAATATTAAATAAAAGATAGAGCTCCGGTATATAAAGAGAATCTCATTGTTTAAGAAGTAACCATAGAAATGATGGAACACATTACTTCTTTATACATTTCTATTTTTATTTTTATTTTTGCAATTTACAATTGCATTTTCTTCTTGGACAATAGACATCTAGCCTCCCCCCCCCCCCCCCCCCCATTTCAGGGAGACCATTTGAATTTCTCAAGTGAATTGCTTTGGAGCGGACAAACGTCCTGGGCATGCGGCCTCTAGTGGTTGCGTCGCTTGGGGAGTGCAAACTCTACTGGCCCACATGCTTGGGCGTGCAGCCTCTCTGAAACCGACCTATCTTGGCTGATTTCATCCTACTTTGGCTTATTTGCGTTTTAGTCGGCTAATTCAGCAAGTGGATAATTAGGCAAGTGGCCTATTTCACAATCAGATGACTTTATTAATTTTAATCAAATTTTTTAATGCTCATTCACCACATATCAAAATAATAATTTTGGCATAAAAAAAAGTGTGTAAATTTGTTTATTTTGAGAAATTATATAATGTGAATGAAGCTAAAATTTTGAGTGGTAAAGTTAAGTTTGTTTTGATAGGTTTGTATGAGGCATATGTTGACAGTGGTAAATATGAAGTAGGCAAGACTAGTGCATTTAGCAAAAGTCCAACAGATTTGAGATGGTTGATGGAAGACGATGATGATGCTAAGATGGAAATTGAATAGTTTAAACATATAGAACAACAAGAAAGGTTGGCCATAATAGCATAATCAGGAACAAAAATCAGCCGACGTTAAATTTCAACTCACATAAGTTCTTAATAATACTTTATACTAATAAAAATATTATTTTATATTAATCATAATAAAATAAAAATATCAATAAAAACTATCAATATCAATATTAAGACGATTCTAAATTATAATTTCATTTAAAGTCCCAATTAATCGAGAATCGGCTTTTATATATGTATATGCATAACACATTCAAAGACGACTCGTCTAAGAGAAGTCATACACATATATGTGTATGCTAAAAGACCTCTATATCAAAGGCCCCTATACTCCATCGACTCATATTAACACACTTCACCTTTTGTTTGACATATCATTAAGAAATTTACATACCTATCTGAGGCATCTTCATATTAGAGTAAATTTTCTATTCCAAGAGTACGATAAAGAAAAAAAATCTCATGTTTTTATAGGAAATTTAACACTTCTTAAAATTTTTTGTTTTTTCATCCTCATAGACGTAGTGATTGAAAGATTGAAAAAATCAACATTGTGTTTTGTGAGTACCCATGAGCCGTTGGGAGTGTGCTATCGTTACCTTTTTTTGGTTTTTTTTTATTTTTTTTTTCAATCAACCTCCTCTCCATTGCAAGTACACTACACTGTAAATGTGTACAATAAATTTATATTTATCTTCTTCTGTCATAAGGCTTCACACTATCCGTAGACAATGCAGTTTAGGGTACAAGTAATGGGGTTAAAATTATTGTTAGGGTTTAAGATTTGAAATTTAGAGTTCATCTATCGTCTACCATATTATATACTTCTCTTTTTATTTTAATTTTAAATGTTTTTTTTTAATATAAAATAATAATATTTCATTTTATAAGGATAATATTACATATTAGATAAATGATTACAAACAGATAGTTTATAAGCAAATTCAAAAGGAATAGAAATGTATATACTCACTTGTTAGGAATAGAGAATAGCTTAAAATGCTTTAAACTTGGGGAATAAACCCCTAAAAAAAACTATATAATCCAACACTTATCTCCTTAAGAATGATAACCCTAAAATCCAAAACTAATACTACCCAAAGAAAAAAAATTTAGTAACATTATAATCCAAAATATCATGAATATATGATTCTTCATCTTCTCCATAATGTTTTAGAGCAAGCCACTATGATTCTTCAAGATTGAGAATACCCAAGGCACCAACGGAATTTGAGATTTCTTTTGAGACAAAAAATAAAAATAAAAATCAAAGGATAGATTAATTTAGTTAGACAAAACCGAATGGCCATTACTCAAGACCAAGAACTCAACAAAAAACTAAAAGAAACTTCAATAGATAAGAATAAATATTTTGAGATGAAATATGGCCTAGGTCCTTGCTTGAGAGCCAAAACTCTCAAGCAAGAACCCAAGTAAAGGAGTGGCTGCTAGGGTTTTTTCTAGAAAGGAAAGAAAGAGAGAAAAATATATGGCGGAAATTTTTTTAAATGTTTGGTTAGGTTAATTTAGGTGCATATACAAGAATTCTATGTTTGGTTAGGTTAATTTAGTTGTATATTTTGTTTGAAAATATGAAAGCAAACTCTCTAATTTGTTGTAAATTTAAAATTGTTGTGATGATTATTGTATGAAAACTTTAAATTTTAAGCTTAAACATTGATCTAGTTTAATTTTTAAAACAAAAATATAAAATCACATGTTCTTTTACTTAGGACTGGGAGTTCTAGCACCTTCCTAGTACTGACGGTATTAGGTCCATGCCAAGACTATTAGTTTCAATCTCGCTCCAATACTAGTATCAGTACTAGGACAAAAGAGATTGTGACTGATATTACTTTTGAAAGTATAATGTCTGTTAAGTTAATTAGATATGACCTGATAAAATCAAACACTTATAAAAATCAATCTTGATCCATATAAGTTATCCACATAATTAGATGCATAAGATTTAATTAAGCATATTATAATCTATCATGACGTTATTAGGTTGGAAATGACAAATTGCATGCATGACATACTTGATAAATTCCCGGTTCTTAGATATACAATGTGAGTCATGATAACGATCATGCTTGACGAGATTTAAGTTTGCTTAAAGTCTAAGATTCAAATTATTCATCGTCATATGATTCTCATGATGAGATAATGACAATCCGGAGAGATTATTACATGCACTACCATCTTCAAAAAAAGAATAATATTCTCATGATCATCGCTATTGGTCAGGGATACGTATGTAGGTGATTAGTAAACACTTAATAACTGAACATGATCATTTGACAATATTTGAGGGAAGATTCTATGAATGATGTTATTCGAGGGAAGAATAATATTCTCGATTAATTGCTCAATTTCTAACCTAATAACAATGAAGAAATTTAAGCGCAAAATAATATTGTATCAAAAGAATTTAATCCATTACCTAGTTGTACAAGAGAACATATAATTCATAAGAATAGTCTAGTAGGGTTTAACAGTAAACCAAGGCTCAGGACTATATAAAATAATGAGTAGATGGAAGAAAGAGTAATCTAATACAGTAATAGTGTCATCTATAATCTTATTAAAAATTTTCATTATAATAATCACCTTTAAGTTAAAAATAATTATCATTAATTTCCTTGTCCAATCAATAAAGTTTCATTATATATATATATATAGATATGCATCCATATGTTTTAATTATTTTATTTATTATTTGAGTTTATTCTTGACGTCTCAAAAACTTGAGATTCTTTACAAAAATTAATATATTAATTATAATTTTAAATAATATAAGTATATAATATGGTTATAAGAATGTGTAGAGTTTAAATTAAATTATATTTTTTCTCGTGCGACGAGGTTGAAAACTAGCACATTCAAATATTTAGTGGGAATTTGTACAATACCCCCAAAAGAAGTACACTTTTGTAGAATGCTTAACATTTAAAAATTTTAACAAAATACAATTTTTTAATATTAAGATTACTAATTTATCTTTATTTATATCAATTTATCATTTTTCTTTTCTTTATTATGTTATATCTCTCTAAGTCGAGGTTTTTATATTCTTTCTCACTTTTTGATTCTTCTCTGGTTTCAAGATCTAATAACCTTCATATTTTGATTCGAAATCTTTTGAGATATTTTTTGACTTTTAACTTTTATTATTATGATTTGATATGTTCATATTTATATTTTTTAGTTTTTTTGGCCGACAGATCAAGAAAAGATACGAATATAAAATTTGAATAAAAATCACAAAGTAATGAAATAGATTAATTATCATATTAATCATGGTCGATCAATAATGATCTATTATGTCTAATTATTATTAATAATTATTCTCGATTATGACTGATCATAACTGATAATCGTGATCGATCATAACTAATATTATATCCGATCAGGGTCTATCATAATCGATAATCCTAGACGACCACAATCCGCGTGCGGAGTCTATATAACGTTCGACCGACTTCCGGTATCAAAGTTTAAAAAACAAAATTGATTAATTCACTTTCAATGTTTTCCTACTCTTTTTTCAATAAGTTAAGGACGCTTTTGTTGTCATTGGAGTCCCCCTCTTTAATAAACCCAACCAACCGACGAGAATGACGCATTGGGTCGATTACGTACAGCCCCCTCATCCACATCAGCTGAGCAGGAGTGTCGCGTGTGCAGGTGTCCATGAAGCTCTGTCACGGCACAACAAAACAGATCACAACAAAACAAAGCGTGCTTCCACTACTGCTTTATCTTTTCGTACTCTCTCCTCTCCGTCTTTTTCTATCCTGAAAGTTATGCAACCATTTTTGTGGAGCAAAGTGCTGATACAAGAAGTAACTGTAGGCTGTAGCACAACTAAGAATAAACCCAACAACTTTCAAACCTGCTCTCTAACTCTACGTTGAAGATATTTTTTAATTTTTAGGAAATCAAATAATTAGAAAGTAAAAGTAGCCATTGATGAAATTTAGAGGCTACTCCTACATGCCAATCCTTTCTCCCTGTTGTGTGAACCCTCCTCAAACTCTATTCTAAATTTCTAATGACCTTCCGGTAATTTCCCCCCATTTCTTCCCTTTTTCTTTATTCTATTTTATTTTATTTTATTCTATCTATTACCTTCCCGTTTCTGTAGCTGATTTCAGTGCAATGATGCACTTACCTACTAAAAAAATTGGTGATTTCGTGCCTAACATTTCAACTCGGAGTCCTCATTCCACTCACCCTTTATCTTTGTTTCTTAATATATATATATATATATTTGGTCTTAATGGTCATTGAAGAAGTGTGATTGGTGTTTGGTTTGTTTACCTCCGTAATTTGCACTTTGTTTAAGCAGTTCTTTAACTAAAATCAATGAACTGATTCTGACTCTCGCTTCTCTCTGTTGGAGCCTTCAGTTGGTACTTGTTCTTCTTTGCTAGAATTTATCAGCTAGTTATTTTTTTTTTCTTTATTAGGAAAAAAAATAAAAATAAAACAGCTCCTTTTCTGTTTGATTATTCAAATGGTAGTAGATTATTTCCTTTAACAATGATGATATGTTTTTCAATGAGCTTTAAAATCTGGGTAGTCTTGTTTTATGTTTGATTGAAAAGTGGCCTTCTTTATATGTTAAATGGGTAGTCTTATTTTTCTTTCTTTGTTTTTTGTGTTTTTCTCTCTTTCTGCTTCAGGAAATTGTGTTGGGAACTAGAGCATGTCAATGTATCTGATTTGGGTAGTGTCGTTTCTTCTGCTCGCTCTTGGACCATTCTCAATCTCAGAAGGAGCTTCTAATCGGCCGGATGTAGTACACGTTGGAGCCATTTTCACATTAAGTACTATTAATGGAAAAGTCTCAGAGATTGCTATGAAGGCTGCAGAGGAAGATGTCAATTCTCACCCAAGCAGCATTCTCAATGGAAGCAAATTAAATATTTCATTACACGACTCCAATTTCAGCGGATTTCTCGGAATTATAGGAGGTATAGATTAAATCCCGCCTCTCTTAGTAATCCTATGAGCTTTACAATTCCTACTTTACTTCAAAACAAGGATTTGTAAATCATTTCCATCAATTAACGGTCTCACTACTTCAAAAAGGCCATTGTGTTTTAAAGGCCCCCATAACTTTTCTCTACGACTTGAAGAGAACAAGTATCAAGTGTACTTTTGTAACTATGTTTCAACTGAAATCATTAATGGTGGGATTCATTTTCTTTAAACGGCATTTTCGAAACAGGATTTAAGAATCAATTCAGTTTAACCCTTCCATGATTTTCAACTGAATTTCTATCCATGTTTTTTTTTTGTCTTAGCATTAAAGTTCATGGAATCTGACACAGTTGCTATAATCGGTCCACAAAATTCCATAATGGCCCACATCCTCTCACACCTTGCGAATCAACTCCATGTCCCGATGCTATCATTCACGGCACTGGACCCCACCCTCTCACCTCTACAATATCCCTACTTCTTCCAAACAGCGCCAAATGATCAGTTTCAGATGACAGCTATAGCGGATCTGGTTAGTTATTACGGTTGGAGTGAAGTTATTGCAGTTTATTCGGATGATGATCAGAGCAGAAACGGTGTGATTTCATTGGGCGACAAACTTGCATTAAGAAGGAGCAAGCTTTCTTATAAAGCTACTCTTCCTCCTGATCCAAAGGCGACAGAAACTCAAGTAATGGATGAGTTGATTAAGATTAAAATGATGGAATCACGAGTTATTGTGCTTCATACTTATGCAAAAACTGGGCTATTAGTTTTTAAGGTGGCGCAAAGTCTTGGAATGCTGGAGAATGGATATGTATGGATAGCTTCTTCTTGGCTATCCACGGTTTTAGATT
The DNA here is from genome assembly GCA_027186245.1 of Coriaria nepalensis. NCBI lineage: Eukaryota > Viridiplantae > Streptophyta > Magnoliopsida > Cucurbitales > Coriariaceae > Coriaria > Coriaria nepalensis. The sequence goes on along the minus strand of CP114490.1, from coordinate 8,988,557 downwards.
CAATTTCACCGATTCCGGAGAAGACTTTGAATTCCATTTACGGAGCTATTACATTTAGACTGCATACCCCTGATTCAGAAAGGAAAAGGGAGTTTATTGCAAGATGGAATGAGCTTAGTAATGGTTCGATTGGGCTAAATCCTTACGGTCTATATGCATATGATACTGTTTGGATGATTGCTTATGCTGTAAGAGAGTTGTTTGATCAAGGTAAGACTATTTCATTTTCTAATACTAATATAAGCTTTAATGGGTTAGAAGGAGGGGCATTGAATTTTAATGCTTTAAGCATTTTCGACCAGGGAAAGCAGTTTCTTAACACAATATTGAATACTAATATGACGGGTCTTTCGGGTCCTATTCAATTTGCTTCAGACAGGTCTCCTTTCCAACCTTCATATGATGTCATTAACATAATTAAAAACGGTCATGAACAAGTCGGTTACTGGTCAAACCATTCCGGGTTGACTGTTGAACCGCCTGAGAAATTTTACGGAAAACCCCCAAACCGTTCTATTTCAAACCAGCATATAAAAACTGTTGTGTGGCCAGGGGGAACAAGTGTAAAGCCCAAAGGGTGGGTTTTTCCAAACAATGGAAGGAAGTTAAGAATTGGGGTCCCTGACCGAGTTAGTTATCGTGACTTTGTTTCGAGGGAAAATGGGTCAAATATCATTCATGGATATTGCATTGATGTTTTCATTGCTGCTATAGATTTGCTTCCATATGCTGTCCCTTATCAGTTTGTCCCATACGGAGATGGTCACAAGAATCCGAGCTATTACCACCTTGTCAATATGATCTCTTCAGGAGTAAGTAAATTTTTAACCATTAAGAAATAATACGGGCTTCATGTTAGGTAAATCATATCACCTTTTGTTCTTATAGGGATTTGATGGTGTTGTTGGGGATGTTGCAATTGTAACAAACCGAACAAAAATCGTGGATTTCACTCAGCCTTATGCAGAGTCGGGGCTGGTTGTAGTGGCCGCAGTTAGAAAGTTAAATTCTAGCGCTTGGGCTTTTGCCAGGCCATTTACACCGATGATGTGGGCCGTAACTACAATCTTCTTCCTCGTAGTCGGAGCAGTCGTATGGATTCTCGAGCACAGAGAAAATGATGAATTCCGAGGCCCGCCTAGGAAACAGATCATTACGATTCTTTGGTTAGACAGCCTCAATATTTTAAACTCCATATTATTTTCTACAAACTCTTAATACTTTCCTTATCATCTTGCAGGTTTAGCTTTTCTACCATGTTTTTTGCACATAGTAAGTCCTCTATCTTGTATTCTCTACCAAAGTAAGAAAACAAATCTTTTCCTTGCCTTAGAAATTGGTGATAACTGTAAATATATGCCCTTTGAATTTTTCTCAGGAGAGGATACAAAGAGTGCACTTGGACGAGTTGTTTTAATCATATGGCTTTTTGTGGTTCTAATAATCAACTCGAGCTACACTGCAAGCTTGACATCGATCCTAACGGTTCAGAAACTATCCTCGCCCATAGCTGGAATTGATTCATTAGTTACTAGCAATGAACGTATAGGATTCCAAATAGGCTCTTATGCTCAGAACTATTTATATGAAGAACTCAATATTCCAAAGTCTAGGCTTATCTCTCTTGGCTCGCCCGAAGAATATGCCATGGCTATTGAGAATGGAACTGTTGCTGCTGTAGTCGATGAACGGCCGTATATCGATCTGTTTCTCTCAGAATATTGCAAGTTTGCCATTAGAGGCCAAGCTTTCACCAAAAGTGGGTGGGGATTTGTGAGTTTCTTTGACCCTTAAACTAGTTTTAATTACTGTTTCATTTGGGGTATAGTTTAAAATGCTAGTTTACGTCTAAATCAGGTGACAGATCTGTTTGCCCAAACTGGATTTTAGACTATAAGATCCTGTTGCCTAGGAGTTTAACAACTTCCGTTTGAGACTAATTTAATAAATTTGCACCAAACTTCTAAATAAATATGTTCAATTGAAATTTAATCTTATATAGTTTCAGAAATCCAGTTCTAGTTTAATCTCTGTCAGCATGATTTCGACAGATGCATCCCCAAGTTTGAGGGCACCCACAAAAAACTACAGTTTACTTAAAAAAGAATCAAGTTTAGAGCCTAACTTGCTATTTTGAATTTTCTTAGGCATTTCCAAGAGACTCTCCTTTAGCTGTGGACATGTCAACTGCGATTCTGGCTCTATCAGAAAATGGCGATCTTCAAAGGATTCACAACAAGTGGTTTTCGAAAAAATCATGCGGTTCACAAAATTACGAGAGTAGATCCGATCAACTTCATTTACAAAGCTTCTGGGGACTATTCCTCATATCAGGAATCGCTTGTTTTCTTGCTCTACTAATATACTTTTGTATGATGTGTCTTCGGTTTAGAAGCCACTCTCCTGATGTCTCGGATGCTCTGACTAATATGACCTTGCCATCTGCACGGATCCAGACGTTCTTATCGTTTGTCGATAAGAAGGAAGATGAATCAGAAAATAAGTCGAAGAGGAAACGAAGAGATACTTTATCTAATGGAGAGGGGTTCAGAAATGGATCCAAGAGAATACAAGTTGAGATCTCTCATGGTGAAATGAATGATGCTGCGACTTGGCATAACTAACAAATCAAGATTATTTTTCTAAATTTCCCTTCATATTTGTGTGTTAGGTCTAGTTAGTTACAGGTATAACGGTACATATCACTCCAAGTCGTATGAGGCATTTTAGTCTAATAAACGTATCCAACTCAACCTTCTAGAACTTCTTAAACATGCGATTTTCTTTCAAATGTATGTTTACGTATTTTCAAGATTATGACCCTTACATAGCTTCATTATGAATCGTAACACCCCTTTTTGTTTGAACTCACTTGTTTCCAATGAGGAAAACCTACTTTTAAGGTTAAACTAGGACTCTTCATAATCGATCAATTTTCTTTGCCTATCGCTCTTAGCTACCAACCGCACTTTATAGGTCTCGAGTTTTCTATCCATCCTGATCTTTTTCTTAAAGATACATTTGCACCCGATCGAAAAAAATTTCATCAAGTGTATTTTCCAAGGTTCATAATTGGTTAGAGGACATGGAGTCAATTTCAGTTTTCATAGCTTCAAGCTATTTCTCAGAATCTTTTAGCCTTGCATGGCTTCATCATAACTCATAAGGTCATCCTTTTTGAGCTCAACGAGATAATAAAAGTAATATCCTAAAGTCTCTTTAGGATATCTCATAAAATAATACATATCATATCCTGCCTATAATTTATCCGGTTCATGCTTCTTAACATAAGTAGGACATTCCCATATCTTGATATGGTAAAGGATGTCCTTCTATCTTTCTATATCTCATATAGAGTTGTAAAAACAGATTTAGAGGGAATCATATTCAACATATATGCAACACTTTTTAGGGCATAACCTCGGAAGATAAAGAAAGCTTAGTTCTGCTCATTATAGACCTAACACTGTCTAACAGAGTCCTATTCCTCCTTTTTGACACACTATTCGTTTGTGGTGTTTTAGGAGTCCACCGAGAGAGAATCCCATTTTCCTTTAGGTAATCAAGAAACTCATGGATGAAGTATTCACTTTCTCGATCTGATCATGGATTTTCATACTTTTCCCATTTGTTTCCCAACTTCATTCTTATATATACTCTGTAGGCTTCTCAAAAGATTTGGATTTATGCTTCATAAGATATATATACACGAATCTTGAGATATCATCAATAAAGGAAATGAAGTAGAGATAACTTCCTCTAGCCGGAGTTGACATAGGGCCACATACATCAGTATATACGACTCCTAACAACTCAATCGATCTTTCTCCTGTTGTACTAAAAGGAGACTTGATCATTTTACCAAGTAGACGAGATTCACAAGTCAATATTGATTCATAATAAAATGGATCGAAGCATTCATCTTTATGCAACTTGTTTATAAAAGTCTTATTGGCATGACCTAATAGAGAATGCCAAAGGTTAGTCTGATTTTTATCAGATTTAAGTTTCTTAATCATATTAAGATTCAAGCATGTTTTGTATTTAAGACATAAAGATATTATCAATCTACAAGGAGTGACTTACAAAGTAAACATCATTCATAGAAATATTACAAGTTATGTCCTAAAATGAGAATGTATAACCATCCTGTACAAGTTTTGTTACAAAAATTATATTACTAATGATTGATGGTGCATAGAAACAATCTTTACCAACTAGTTCTAAACTAGTTGGTAAAGAAAAAATATAAGTTCCTACCGGCTAACGCTACACCTCTTGCTCTATTTCTTACCCGTAGGTGTACTTCTCCTTTCGTCAAGTTTCTTCTACCCTTTAGGTTATGCACATCAATACAAATATAGGAACAACAACTTACATGTAATACCTAAGTAAATAATACTAGATGAGATATCAGCTCGAATCATGAACATACCTGAGACATCTCCATGTTTCAACGGAAGAGATGTCAAGTAGGCTACACCATTCAACTTCTAATGTCCAGTTTTGCCATAGTGGAAACACTTTCCATCCTTTCTCCTTTTCACCTTTATCTTCTTTCTCACATTGAGTTTCTCAAAATTAAGAAGTCTCACCCATGCATCCTTAGCCCCTTTTTATTTTGAGTTTGGAATTCTTAAGCATGTCAAGAAGACTATGCATGGAAGGATCCATCTTTTTCATCTGATAGTGTAAGATAAAAGACGAGTATTACTCCGGGAGTGAGTGGATGATTATTTCATTATATAATTCAAGATCCATGCCAAAGCCTAGATAATGTTGCCTCTCCAAGCATTCGATCATTTTCAACATGTGTTCTTTAACATGCATGTTTTCATCCATCCTCATACAAACTAATACTTTTGAGCCTCATACTGCTCACAAGAACATGACTACTCCAAATCTCATTTAGGTGTTTTATGATGTCTATGTTTAGCATTACATAATAGATGATTTGAAGCTTTTTGACATAGATGCTAACATAATATTATACACTTTGTCATCTTATTCTAATCACTTGTCTAAGATTCCCTCTGTTGATATTCAAATTCTTCGAATGTGTGATGAATGGGATATTAGCGCTGTGAATCACTACCTTTCTATCCTAGAAAAATATGTAGAGTACTGGCATGCCAAAAGTAAAAGTATTCCAAAAATCAAAAGACAATAATTGAAATTGCGATAAAATAAAGCGCTGATAAATGAAAGAAGATAAAAGAAAGTGTGATAAGAGAAAGTGCAAATATATTAAAGGCAATGTATAGATAAAGTGTATTAAAATAAAGGTCAATGTAAAAGAAATTGCATTAAATTAAATTAAATTAAAAGGCGAGAGAAGAATGACATGGAGAGAAAGAGGGAAGAGAGATAGGAGAAGAATAAGAGAAAGGAAGAGGGAGAGATTAGAGAGAAAGTGAATTATATATGGTGATCCGCCATTACCATTTCAAATGATCTGACCATTTCAAATGATCGGAAATCGGGAGAGGATGTTGGTGGTAGTAGGTTGGGGAATAATTAAAAATTATTAAATTTAATTATGGAAGTAATATTTATTTAATTAAAGTTGGTTAAGATATATAAAATAAAAAAATAAAGAAGTAAACCAGACATGATTCCTAAACTTTCATTTTATAAGATTTTGGTCTCTCAAACTTATGAAATTAGACATATACATTTCTAGTTCCCCGAACAAGGCTAAGATTCCTGGTTTTAAGATTATACTAACAAAATAACTAATTTTGTCACCCATTTATTCTAATAATCCGAACTATTACTTAAATCCGACTTATATTTAATAATATAATTTCCTTTTTATCTCTTCGTTTTTTTTCATAGTCTTGATTAAAAAAGAAGATGAGAGCCCATTACTAAAAAAGTAAAAAAAGAAAATGAAAAATGTTATTGAAAATATGTCGGATTAAAATGGGCCAAATTATTAAAATGAAACGGATAAGATTAATATTATAACTGAATATTAAAATCAAGAACTTAAGTCTAGTTTTATAAATATGAAAGACTTAAATCTAGTAAAATGAAAGTTACACAGTAAAATCTAGTTTACTAGTATAAATTGTTAGATGGTATGACATGTTTACTAAACTTGCCACATCACCAGTCCGTTGGTCAATACAAAAACTTGATCAAAAAGAGATTTATTTCTCATTTTTGAAACTCGATTTGGGACTAACCAAATAAATAAATTGAATAAATTTCAAATATTATTTCTTAAGATAACCATCAAACATATCAATTAATTTAATTCATTTTATTCTCTTTCTTCTTCGCATTTTTATTTTCCCAAGAATTAAACCGAACGAATACTAGATAAATTAGTTTATATTTTATAACCATAAAAATGTAAATCTTGTTTGACCACAAATTTATAAAATGATTTTGGTGTTTATAAAATCAAAAGTGTATTTATGATAATTAAATTTTTATCCCCAAACCTAAACAATTATGATTTTTACCCTAACTAAGAAAATAATTACTTTTTTAGAGGTCACGAACTCAGATCAAACTCGACCTCCATTAATGGAGGTCGAAACGAGCTCAATCATGGAGGTTTAATTTGAACTCGACGGCTGTTAATAAAAATCTTGATCTTCTTTTTTATTTTATTTTATTTTATTTTATTTTTAAAGGAGTTTGTAATTTCTTATAATTTGAATGTATAAATTTAATTATTAAAAGATTAAAGGGATAAAAGTTTAATATTGTATTTAATCATCACTACAAAAAATAGAAATATATTGTAAAAACAGGTCCCTAATTATTAGAATTACTAAATGACACCTCGTGGTCTTTACCAGTCCACGTGTAACAAAGTGTAAAGTCACGGTGACACCAACTTACGACTCGCGATTGTTGAAAGAAAAAGGTAAAAGGAAATATTAATTAATTAATCAATTAAAGAAAGGGGTTTTTTTTGTAGATTGTAGAGAGTAGAGCCATTGATACTCTGAGGTTTGGACTGGTAAACATTAAGGCTCCAAACTTTTAGGCCATGTATTTGGGGTGTTAACGTGGACATATTCGAAGCAGGCGAAAATCGGCCAACTGTTCCTTTTTTCAACACTTCCTTCGAACATTTTCCATTTTTCAAACCCGAAACGCAATACGTGACAGCAAAGAACATATTCCTCTTTCATAACCTAAACGCAAAGCAAATAGAAGTAAAGGTTGGCTCTCTGCTTCACGGGAAAAGAGGCGGCTTTTCTCTGCTCCCTCCCCGTTCGAACCAAGAGCTCCATTTCGAAACAAACTGAGCAAAAGGGTCTTAGATTTATGAAACAAAATGTGGATTTGTGAGAAATAATATTTTCCGGCAAAGGAGAAGAAGAAGAAGAAGAAGGAGGAGAAAGGTCATATAGAGATGAGTGGGGGTGAAACGAGAAGGCTGTGCGAGGAATTTTCGCCTGCTTATTATGGCCTTTGTACTGTGGGAGGAATGCTCAGTGCTGGAACTACCCATCTCGCTATCACCCCTCTTGATGTCCTGAAAGTTAATATGCAGGTGAGTTTATAGTTTAACCAAAGCTTATTAAGTCTTCCTAAATCCTCTTATTGGTCTCATTATTCTTGGAAAAGAGAAGGCATTTTTTAGTTTTGTAATCATTATTTATTTCTTATTTTACAGGGTAGTCGTCATGGATCATAACTCTTTTCTATTTGAAATTTTGGGATGGTTTTCACTTATATTTTTTTTTGCTTGTTTCCAAATTTTTGACTCATCGAAAATGGTAACTGAAGTGGGTTCTGAATTATATCTTTTCTCTGTTTGATGAAATTATAATGGAAGTTTTGATGTTAGCTATTTTCTTAATTACTTTCCAGATGGATTAATGGCATTTAGTATATTGCTTACTGAATTCCACCTTTTAGAGAGCAACTCATCTAGTAATTTTTTTTGGATTGATAGGTAAATCCTATGAAGTATAATAGCATTGTATCAGGCTTTTCTACTCTTTGGAGAGAACAAGGACCTCTATCACTTTGGAGAGGATGGTCCGGAAAATTATTTGGATATGGTATTCAAGGAGGATGCAAATTTGGTCTCTATGAGTACTTTAAGAAGCTTTACACAGATGTATTCAAAGACTACAGCAGAAGCTCCATTTTCTTTCTCAGCAGTGCTTCTGCTCAAGTCTTTGCTGATGTGGCGCTCTGCCCTTTTGAAGCGGTCAAAGTCCGGGTTCAAACGCAGCCTTATTTTGCCAAAGGCTTGGTTGATGGGTTTCCCAAGCTGTATAGAGCAGAGGGAATTTCTGGGTATATCACTAATCAAACCTTTGATTTATCTCTTTCCATTCTCACTTGTTTTACATTATGCTTAATTGAATTTATCTCTTACTGCAGTTTTTACCGCGGACTTTTACCACTTTGGGGTCGAAATCTTCCATGTAATTATTATCTCCTAGTCATCTATAGAGTTTTCTTGATTGATCTGACAGTTACTAGTTTTTTAACAAAACTTAGAATGCAATATGAAGGGCACTTAATCAAATCATATAGCTGGAAGTTTTTCATTTGTGCTACCATTGTCACTAAATTATGCAACATCATCTTTTTGGGGTAGATTTTTTATTTTAGAAAAATTAAGAGGGAGTGGATGTGTGGATGAACCCTTATTTGTTTAACAGCTACTTATTTTACATGTGTTTTAATGACTTGCATTATTATTAGCTTATTCTTGACCAACATTTTCGATACTTATTCTCGACCCATAATCTTTTCCTTTTTTTCCTTGTGGATTTTGTCTTTGACAGTTTCCATGGCGATGTTCTGTACATTTGAGCATTCAGTGGAGTTTTTATATCAAAATATAATTGAAAGAAGGAAAGAAGATTGCTCAAGGACTCAACAGCTTGGAGTCACATTTTTGGCTGGTTATGCAGCTGGATCTGTTGGAACTTTCATATCTAACCCTGCTGATAATATTGTCTCTTCTCTTTACAATAAAAAAGCCGAAAATATCTCGCAGGTAGTCTAAGCCTCTCACTCCTTTCCCTCTCTTTCTCTCTGTGTTTTCATTTTATGCATTGCATAATTTTGAATTTTCTTTTCATTTAAGGCTGTGAGAAAAATTGGGTTTGCAAATCTATTTACGAGAAGTCTTCCAGTTAGAATCGCGCTTGTGGGACCTGTTGTTACATTGCAGTGGTTCTTCTATGATACCATTAAAGTGCTCAGTGGACTGTAAGTGAATCTTTTGTTTCTTTGCCAATTTCTTATGAACCCATATGGAAATGAACTCCTTTTGTCTTCTATCAATAAGCATGAAGGTACCAGGATAAGTTTTTCATGTTTCTCAGATATAACCCTTGAAATACTGAGAACAGTAATCGTTTCTGTAGAATGCCTTCATACTATGTACACTTTTTATCTTTTAGGCCTACAAGTGGAGGACTCAAAAGGCGTTTGGAAGAGGCTAATATATCTGCTTAAGTTTTTATGATGAAAGTGGAAACATTAACTCTAAATCTGAATCTGATCTATCTCTGCAACGGCGTCGGAAGTAAGGAAAACAAAAAGAAAAAAAAATGTAGAGGAGGAAAGAAATAAATCTAGAGCTTTTTTAAAATGCAGGCAGATACCTACTATATCTTGGCATCTTTGGCATCAGTGAAACAGTTAGGAGAGTCTTTCTTGTTTAGATGTAGAACTGCAAGTAGTAGTACAACTTTTTCATGGATAACATGTGACTTTATATATACATCGATGAGTGGCATTACCACCTATCACATTCATATTTGTGTTATCTGCTTTTCTGTAGAGAGTATAGTGTTTGTTTATAAGAGATTCAGATTATTTAGTTTGTTCAAAGTTATTACATAAAAGTGTTTCTGTTACTATATATTATGTACTTAATAATCCCTCTTAAATTTGTATAACTAGATGTGAGCCTGTGCAACGGATCGTATAAGATCAAAATTACTTAAAAGAAAATACTTTAGTATAAAAAAGCAACATGGTCGTCTAAATAAATTCGAGATTATGGAAGAGCAAAAAACCTGCGACCCCAAAAACGTATAGAAAACTAGCTTAAAGCCAACATTTGACTACCAAATTTGTAAGAACATCGCTTAACTCAACTGTTATAAAACCAACATTTAAATACTTTGGTAAAAAAATAGTAACATGACATAAGTCAGCAAGTCATGTCAGAAGGGCCAAAAATTTGTTTAGGGTGGCAAAAACTATATCAGACGTGGAATGGCCAAGGTCCTGTTGGATAGTCTTATTCCGCCTGTCAAAATTATTTAAGGCGTTCCACCTTAAGATGTTTTGGTCAGTCGATCAATCTTGTTTATGATCCATCTCGTTATAGTTTGTCTTATTTATATTTAATTCTATTTAATTATAAAATAATGTATTATCCCGATAATTATACTCTCTTTTTTTTAACAATAATAATTAAATATATAAAATAAAAGAAAATATAATAGAATAGAATATGCACATTAAATTACTTTTTTTTGCAAATATACATTAAAATAAAGTGGCATGAAGCTGCGAGATAAGAGTCCAAACAGCAGCAGAATCGGACCCAGTAAGAAGAATGTCATCGACATATATCAAGACGTAATAGAGAGGGGCACCAACCTTATGAACAAACAGAGATGTGTCAGATCGTGAAGGAACAAAACCAAGTTGTATGAGACGGTGAGAAAGATGGTGAAACCAAGCTCGACGAACTTGCTTGAGACCGTAGATAGCTTTGTGGAGACGACAAACATTACCCAGAAAAGATCCATCAAGAAAACCAGGCAGCTATGACATATATACTTCCTCAGTAAGGGTCCCATGAAGGAAGGCGTTATTAATGTCAACCTATCGAATGCCCCAGCCGCACATAACGGCAATCGAAAGAACAAAGCGCACGGTGGTAGGCTTAACCACATGACTAAAAGTTTCCAAGAAATCAATACATTTGGCCTGGTGAAAGCCTTTGGCAACTAGACGGGCCTTGTAGCAGAGAACAGAACCGTCCGGATTGGATTTAATCCGAAATACCCATTTGCAGCCCACAAGGTTAGAATCAGAGGGCAGCGGAACAAGAGACTAAGTGGAATTAGACTGGAGAGCGTGAAGCTCATTGGCCATGGCCTTGCGCCAGAACAGACAATGATTGGAAACGGCAAAAGTGGTAGGTTCGGCGGCTGTAAAGGTCTGAAAAGTGAGGTGATCAGGAAAGACTTTGGGACGGAGGGACTTGGTTTGGGCACATGTAATCATGGGTGAATTTTGGTAGAGAGAGGAATAAGGAAAGCAGGAGACGAAGATGATGAAGAGTGGATGGGAGATGGGGAAGAAGAGGATAAGGCCGAGTAGATGGTGAGGGAATAGTGGGTCGAGTTGGGGAAATGGGTGGCAGAGAAATAATTGATGGGCTGAGAGGAGTGGGCCGAAAAAATGAGAAGGAATGGGCAAGGTAATGGGTAATCGAGCAGAGGAGGGAGAGTGGGGGCCGGAGTGAGAGGACGAATGGCAGGGAAAAATAGATTCATCAAATTGAACGTGATGGTAAAGAATAATTTTATGAGTGAGAGGATCTAGACATCTATAGTCTTTGTGAGTGGAGGAGTAACCGACGAAGATACAAGGAATGGATTTCTAACTTAGTTTGTCAAGATAGGTAGAATTGAGAAATGGGAAACAAAGACAATCAAAGGTACGAAGAAGAGAATAGTCAGGTGAATGATGAAAGAGAACCTCAAAAGGACTTTGGTGGGAAAGAAGAGGAGTTGGAAGCCGATTAATTAAATAAGAGGTCGTTGAAAAGGCGTCAAACCAAAGATGCTTAGGAGAGTGGGAGTGAAGGAGAAGGGAGATGGCCATTTCAAAAAGACAACGATTTTTATGCTTAGCAACCCCATTTTGTTGGGGGGGTGTGGGGATACAAAATTTGATAAGAGATACTAAAAAGAGCGAGAAATTGTTTAAAGGCACCCTTTGTGATTTTAGGAGCACCATCACATTGGAAAATTTTAATCTTAGTGTAAAACAGATTTTCAACTAAGGATTTAAAATGAGTGAAACACATGATCGCATTAGATTTATTGTTAAGAGGATAGAGCCAAGTAAAACGGCTAAAGTCATCGATAAATTGATAAAATAACGAAAACCAAAAGAAGATAGAATATGAGAAGGACCCCAAATATCACAATGTATAAGAAAAAAGGGAGAGGTACTACGAAGGGAACAAGGAGAAAAGGGGAGACGACAACTCTTGGCCTGTTTACAACTAGTACATAATTTGTTAACATCAAGAAAATCTGAAAATAAGTGTGGGCTAGAAGATCGAAGTTGGCCGAGAACGATAGAGGAAGGGTGACCCAAGCGACGATGCTAGAGAGAGACCGAAAAACAACTGGAGACATGAGCAACACAAAGAAGCGGAACACTAGTGAAAAGTTCCTTCAAAACAAAACCAGAAGGTGAGAACTCAATAGAACAATGATTATCATGAATTAACTGACTAACAGACAAAAGACTACGAGTGAGACCAAGAACTAATAAAACATTGCAAAGAAGGATGGGTTGAGATGGATATTCGGTGGGAAAATAAGCACTGCCAATATGGGTGATGGGAAGGGAGTTACCATTGCTAACGATGACGTTGTCCATGCCGGTGTAGGGTTGTAGCGCATGAAGAATGCTCGGATATGGAGTTATGTGGGAAGTAGCACCGTTGTCCGGTAGCCAATCAGAAGTAACTGATGGGGAGATGGGGAGTGGCCTAGGAGTGAAGCACCAGAAGGGTGGGCCGCATGAGAGAGCCCAAATGAAGGCCCAAAGATATTGTTGACAAATTGTGAGCTGAATGGCGCGGATAGGCCTGAGAGACCACCAAGGATCATAAATAAATGAGAATGAGCAGAGAGAAACCCATGTTTTGCACATGAGATCCGGTAGAGAAGTCTGCGCTTGAGAAAAGAGGTAGAGAATTAGGAGAACCTTCGCCCGAGAAAAATTTCATCTAACTAGGGGAACATTGAGACCGTGGATGAGGAGCTAGAGGAGTAGGGATGCCACCATTTTTATGACTCGCAGAGTAGCGGAATTGGCAACAGGAGGCAAGGTGACAATATTTCAGGTAGATCTGACACTTGTCGTTTGAACCGCCACCACGACCTGAGTTACCACCGACACAAAAGTGAGACAAGCAGCCGCCACCCCAAGACAAGTAGCCACCGTTGGGCGGGATAGAGCCATGGTAGGTGCAATTGGATTGAATGGACCTCGATGGGTAAAGGGAGAGCATATCCAAATTGTTGGTGTGAGTGGCGTGCGTTGTGGTGTTATGTTGGCAAAGCCACTGTTCATGGACAAGGAGTTTGGAGTGAAGTTCAGCGAAGGACGGAGGAACAGAGCGGTTCTCCATCGTAGTGATAAATGGATGATACTCCGAAGTGAGTCCATTAAGCACATAAAAAACAAGGTTGTAGTCAGAAACCAAGTGGCTGATGAGAGCAAGGGAATCTGCTATTTTCTTGATGCTTGTAAGATAGTCAGAGATCGAAAGGTTACCTTGCTTAGCAGTTTGAAGTTGAAATTGAAGCAAGGATCGTTTAGCTATACACTATGTCATGTACTCGTTGGCAAGAGTGAGCCAGAGCGCTCGAGCAGACTCACAGCCGAGTGCGAGATGAGCAATGTTGGGGGAGAGTGTGGCATTTATGACTGAACACACGAAGCGATCAGATTTTCTCCAAGCTAAGTATTCCATAGATGGCCGGAGAGAGTCGAGGAGCAGCAGTGGGGACTGAGACCCATCGATGTATTAAGCCACATCTATAGTGATGAGGATAGATTCAATTTGGAACTTCCAAGTAAGATAGTTGTTGCCATCAAGATGAGTGGAGATGAAGCTAGTTATATTTTGTATGGGTAGAATAGAAGTTGTGCTGATAATATTGGTGGGAAGATTATCTGGTTGTATGATGCCGAGATTGACATCAACAGGGTTGGCGGTAGAGGGTCAGGTTGGTCAGTGATGATAGTGGGTAGTGGTGTGGTCATTGTAAAGTTTAGATAAGAGAAGGCGTTGGCCGGCTCGGATACCATGAAGAGGTTAAGGTAAACTATGTATTGTATTGTATATTAACATTTACATAGGAGATGTATTTATATACTAAGCAGCTAAGGTTTAGTTAATAAAAAGAATTAATACATCTAATACAAAATGACTATTGTATCCTTTCAGTATTCACCACAATCACAACCACTTTCATTATCACCAACAACATCACCCTCATCATCCTGATCACACTCACCACCACCACTACCTCCCCCTCAACATTCTGATGACTCTCACCACCACCGATATTATCAACTAAATAAAAAAGAACATTTGATTTATCTACTATACGATATGTATAAATATGTACGGCATCCCATCCTTCACATATAAGTCGACTAAGTAAAGATGGTATATTATCATATGTTTGTAATGCGTTGAAAACCTTCTCAACACCTATCTCATTTCCTTCAAACGTGTAATAAAAACCCTTCAAAGATATATATCCATACTCTTTCAACAAATCTACGAACCCTAATACTCCACAAATTAGGATCCTTGAAACCTAGATCAACTTCTTCACCCGCAACGTATTTATTTAAGGCAAAGTCTAAACTACCTCGATGTAATATAAGCTTAACCAAACCAGCCATTGTTGTGAAAGAAAACAAAAAAGAGAGACAAATAAAGTAGCATTATTGGTCATGCAATATTAGAAAATCCTACTAATTATGATACATGTTATGAAAACTTGCTACTAGAAAAATAATATTCCTTAATATTTTGCTCTCTTGAATATTATATTAACCAACCTTAATATTTGTTTATTTGTGTACAGTTTTCAAAATTTATTAGCCGTAGCTATGTTTTCAAATTTGTTATACACAAATTGTGTACGGATCACCAATTTGTTATGCATCACACATCACTACTAATCTCTTGAATATTTATTTACTATTACCAAATTTCCATCACGCATTCTATGTTCTCTTGTTTTATTGGTTTATTATTTCTATTTTTTTCAACTCATTCAAGTTCTACCCATTCAATAGAATAGCATGCCTCGAGAAAAGTCAACAATGGCAAAAGTAGTAGAGTCAACAGAGGTCCACACATTTCAGATTTATTAAAGACACATGTAGAGGATAATGACAAAAGGTTCATCATTCATCCACATTGCTGATTTTTTAATTGTTTCCACCCCCAAAAAAAAAAAAACCTAAAACGTTAATATCGATTGAAAACCTTGCGACTATTAATCAATCCAACCAAAGCCCTAAAATTTACCATTCCAACTAAAGCCCTACGACTTACCAACAAGAACAACTACTCTAAAGAAAGGGAAACCTGAAATATCACAAGCAGAAAATAAGTCATCAGAGGCAAGAAGTGGACGAAGAGTGACAGAACTTGACAAAGATTTTTGCCAGAGTGACAGCCCCGCCACAACAGGATGCACGATCAAGTGGTGGGGTTGAGCAACAATGGGTTGGGCAAAAAGTTCATTGTGCCATTGCTTCAGACTTATTTTCGTATTTTTATTTTTATTTTTTATCTAAATTCTTAAACAAGATAAGAGAGTAAATAACAAACATAAAAATTGGTATAAAAATATTATAAACTCGAGTTAACACATGTCAACTCGAGTTAATAGGAGTTGATGTGTAAAAATAATATCACATCAATATTATTTGTCGAAAAAATAATTAAAAGGGCTAAAAAGTCTGATTCATATTATATAATAATTAGAGTGATTAAATATTAAAAATTTGATCGAAAACTATATAAAAATAAAATTATAAAACTTGAATTACACGGATTTAAAACTGTAATTAAACCCTAATAGATTTTACATGAAATATGCCTATAATACTCAATTGTGTAGCTGGTTAAGTCCTATACTTTAGGCCTGTGTATAACAAGATCTTGTTTCAAATCCTTACACTGAATCTAAAGTTTCTTAATTTGTTTTAAGAAACAATAAATAAATAAATAAATAAAAACGATTATTATGTAATATTTCACACTCTACGTTCCATATATAAAATCTTATTATTCATTCAATAAATTAAGCCCCGAAATGAAAACTCAACTACGAGACAACGTTTTTCTTTAGCATTGCTAATCATTCTGGCCGTGAATTACATAACTTGAAATTACATGTATCAAAGACATTATAGTATGTGTAGTAGAAACTTTCTGGGCCCCACTTTGAAACTGATTCTAAAATGATCGTCAATTACTATACTGCCTCCGAAGCTAAAATTTCATCTGCTACTGAGATTTCCTGCAAAGAAAACGAGAAAAAGTAGGCGAGCTTAGTAAAGCTTGGACCTCACATAATCACTAAGATGAAACTTACAACTTCATTTGAACATGGTTTAGTCTAAAATTCCGTTTTGGCCCACAAATTCTAAGTTAGACCCCACATAATAATGTTAAAACACACTTGCTTATGACCCACAAAATCTTATCAAGATTCTGATGTACACAAATTGCAGATTCATAAGCATACTAAATGGAGCATAAGCATACTAAATGATCCAAAATGTCATTTTCTGGTCTAGGTATTGCTATTTTAGGCTTAGCCGGCATTTTGGGCTCTCCAAAACGTCATCCCAAAAATAGTAAATACAAACTTTCTCCACTCAAAGGCAACTAGAATGGCTTTCAGCTTTCTTCTGACAAGAAAATCTGGCCACCTTTCCGCATAAAAGTGTCAAACAGTGGTGCTGCATATCGACAATTTCAATTTAAAGAGTTTTTTGTTTCCTTGCTTCAAAAATTTCCCCCTAATTTTTTCATTTTAATTCCCCTTTTTAGTAAGTTTACTTTTAAATAATCCAGTTTCAAACGTTTTATCAAATGACATTCAGTTTTGTGAAATGCCGTATAAATTAATCACTACAGTTTCACCGAAACATCAGTTCAAAAAGAAAAGTCAAATAGAGCATATGTGAAACTAACCAATAGTTGCTTAGGTGCATATATATCAAATAACAAGTCGATAAAACATTTATTAATGGCAACACCACAAGAAAATAATCTACGATATAATCATCAGTATTTTCTACAAACTTACCTTCAATGTAGCCTCACTTGAGAAGATGCATCTTGATGTAATGGCATGTCCAGTTTCCAACAGCCATCCAACCTCACTACAAGAATCATCTCCATCTTTACTTGGTTTTAGTGAACACCATAATTGCTTGGGAAGCAATATGAGGCCATCATCTTCAGTTCTTATCGAATTCCACACATCTATGTCCACGATTTCTTGCAAAATCTTCTGCAAGAATATCAAGGTTCTTATTACTAGAACGGTACTTTTACATAAGAAACAATATACATGGTGTTTATTTATAGGGTAAAAATGAAATAGGAGTGGCATAATGAAGATAAACTTTTTATCTTCCAGTAATAAGAGTTGTAACCGAGTGAACTATGGCCATGTTTGCCTAAGCGTTCACAAAATCTCATTTCTAAATATATAGGTAAAATACCAATTAAACCTAACCTTATACTAAAATTCCAATTTCAGAAATTCAGTTCTAAAACTGCCACAGCAAACTGACCCTCATTTACCAATTTACTTTGGACTGTTTTCATCATTCCCTCTATTAGGGACTCTTTCAATCAACGTTTGAAATTGAGAATAAAATACAGTTTGGGGTCCAATTTGTGTTAAACACCCATCCAAACACAACTCAGTTCAACCTCACAGCCTTGCTAAGCTACAATAAAACACTAGTTTACCTAAACTTCTGATTCAAAATTCGTAAAGCCTTTCACTCAGTTGTTTAATGAAAAAAGTGAAATTTTTTAACTATGCCTAAAGTATATGCATATTTAATGTAATTTCGAACAATGAAACTCAATCAAACCCATTAGTGGAATTCAATTCAATTACTTGATCAAATTCATTTGGAATAAAAAAGAATAAACCAGACGATAAAGGACAAGGAGAAAAAGAATCCAAACTCACATTTTGAGAACTGTCAAACTTGGCAAATTTAGCATCACCCTTCCATGAACCACCAACTTGTGAAGCATCCAAAGGAGCTGTAGAAGCAAAAGCAGAATCCCTAATAGCACATCCACCAAGCTGCTCCCCATTTCTAAAAGGTCCATACCATTGCTCACAAAAAACAACAACATTCTTCAGTTCCAGCTTTCCATCTTTTACTGAAACGCCCTGAATTATCCTCACCCTGGATTCCTTATCCCTAGGATTTATCAAACAATGCTCCAATTCCAATTCCTTAACCCCACCCTTATCCTCTATTTCCCAAATGGCCACATAACACCCATTAGATTGATATGCAAATCCGACAACTTTACTACTGTTCACACTTTCTATTACATTCCTCTCATCAATGCTATACCTAGTTGCAGCATCTGCTTCACATCCAACGGTTGGAAGAAGCTTTATCAATTTGTACATGAAATTGGATTTTTCTTCTGGTTTAGCAAGAGTAGGGCATTGTGTTTGCCAATCAAAAACCTTCACATCCCATTCTCTATACGCATTTGGTACTACAGATTCTGGTAGTTCAATCGGTTTCCCTTCTAGACTAAAATCTGCCGCATATCCATCCCATTCACCAGATATATTTCTTGCAAATTCCGACCACCCTTTCAAAAAAAAAAATTAATAAATAAAAAATACCCATAACTGAAATTGCATGATATATGTGATTGATAAAGCGGGTCGCGTTTGATATTGAACATTGAGAATTGGGGTCTAAAGTTTTAAGACTTACCACTAGTAGAGGCGGGATTGAAGCTCGGATCCCCGTGCTGGACCGGCGAATCAACATCTGATAGAGCGGTCTTGGCAACGGCGGCGGCGGAAGGAGAACTGAGGTTGACACCGTCGTTTAAGCGACGAATATGTTGGAACAACTTTTGTGGGCTTGATTGGAATTGTAGGTTGGCGCGGTGGTTTGAGAGTTTTACGGAAGGGAAAGCGGATGAGGATAAGACTCTGTTCTGGCATATTACACTGCTCGAAGCGATTGCCATGGAGTTTTTTTTTTTCTTTATTGGTTTTTAGAATCTAATTTATTAGTGGTTATAATTCTTTTAAGCCTGAACTTAAAGCCAACAATGGTGGGTCACGGAGAGAGGTTGAGGAGGAGGAGGAAGAAGAGAGAACAAGAACTCAGAAGAGGGGAATATTCGTGGGGAGTGGAGACAGAATCCGTAACAACATCCACTCTTTGTTTATTAGTGGTAAATTGGTTATTGTACCACTTCTGTTTCAACGCCTCATAGTTCATGGGCCTTAAGGAGGCCCAAACAGCAACAATTGGACTGAGCAAGTGCTGGGTTGGGCTCGAGGGGGATAATGAACTTGGGACTGAAATTTTGAAGGCTCGTGTTTTCAAAAGTCTCAAAGAATGTGACTCTGTCGGTTGTAACTAGAAAGAGTAATGTTAAATGGAGATGATACAGCTCAAATAATTGACAACGACGAGTGGGTAGTAATGTGATGGGAGGACAAGAAGGAGGTCTTAAACCCCACTCAAATGGATGAAAGATTGCATCGGTATAGCTCTTGAGTCTACAATTTTGTGAGTTCTGTTGGTGCCACGTGATAAGGTGCTTAAGATATAAACATCTTCCCCGGTAAAAGTTCAATTTCAAAGATAATAACTCGGTTTAGTGATGACCCGGTAACTTTCCTAAAAATACTTTCATAAAAGTTTTTACCACTTGTACATCTTCTGGTTTAATATTCATTTCTGTCGTTTGATCCACCACACTGGCTAAATAACCGACACAGCCACTTTCTAGCAATCGCTTCACTCTCATTGCGGAGATCGTCATATCATGTTGCCTCCTAGAGTCCCCTTCGTACTCAAATCATTCTTTGTCGTTTAGATTAAACATGACCCTTTAATCTCTACATTTAATAGATACATTATATTTTCTAAGGAAATACATTTTTAGGATAACAGCATAATCGTGCATATTGATGATAACAAGGTCAGCATACAATTCTTTTCCAAAAATGAGAACTGGTACCACACGAAACCAGAACCTAGGTAAGACATCTCCAGAGGGAAATGTGGTCCTAAAGATTTGGCCTAATATTTCTTTGTCCCTATCGTGTTTACTAGCATAAGTATTCGATGCAAAGGAATGGGTTGCACCTGAATCAAATAATACATAAGCATTTAAATTGGCAACAGGAAGCGGACTTGTCACTGTTCTCGATGTTCCAGTTTCCTCATCATTTTTAGAAAACATGAATATTTTAGCATTCGTCTCAAGTGCATCCAAATTACCCTGATTGATTGTAGGGTCGTCTAGAGTTGCATCATGTCAAGTCGAAGCCCTTTAGCCCTTGGTAGATTGGGGTTTTTGTCTTCAGTTTCTTGGTTGCGGAGTCTCAAGTATAGTGACCTTCCTTTCAACAACTATAATAGATACTTAAGCCCAATCTACATTCTCCTAAGTGTTTCCTTCCACATTTCAGACAATTAGGAAAAACACTTTTGTTAGCATTATTTACTTTCCCTTTTTGTTGCGATTTTCCGCTAAAGTCTCTCTTTCTCTTGTTGTTTATAAATGGTTGGGCTTGATTTTTCGGTCGTTGAGTCTTAGAACCTTGACCCTTCCAAAGATTGTCATTTCCCTACATGAACTGTCTCTTAAAGTTATTTCAGGCCTTGGATAGCTAATTATGTTCTTACTTGGCTCAACTTAAGTTATATTCTACTTGAAAGGCTCTACTAACACACTCTGCTATCGTGGTTGGAGGATTATCGCCGCTATCTATAATGATAGCCAGTTTTGGACAGAACATTTCCATCATTCTTCTAACTATCTCCTCATCGGTGTGTATCAAGAAGAGGCACAAGCATACTAATTGGTCAAATTTTTTAACAGCCTCTGTCATCGATATATTTTCTTATTTAAAGTTAATAAACTTTGTCTGCTGGATTGCCACAGTGTGTTTTTATTATAATATTTATCATTAAATTGAGCTACAAAATCTTCTCATGTCAATTCTGCCAAATCATATCTCATTTTCACTGTCTCCCACCAACATCGGGCATCCTTCTTGAATATGTAGGTTGCACACATAACCTTCTCTCTCTAGTGACTTCCATAAAATTCAAAATAGTTTAAATATAGTATAACCACTCCTGAGCTACTAATGGATTTGTTGAACCCTCGAACTCTGTGGGTTTCATACTATAGAAACGCTCATAGAATGGCTCTTGTGGAATCTCTTGCATAACATGAATACCACGACCATGTTCTTGAGATGGTACATCATCTTGTAATACCTTCGAGTCTTGTCCTCTCACCGGAATGCCTCCTTCACTAGGGTGTTGTCGTGCCATTTGTCTTTGTAAATTATGGATTACCACGTCTTGTGCTTCCGGGCGTTGTTGAAGATTAGAGATATTAACATCATTAACTCTACTTCTCTATTACGTCCTTCAAGACTCGAGTCATACTAGGTGGCCATAAGTCTGAAATTTTAGTTGCCTTTAATCGCTTTATAATTTAGAACCCTATTTTTTATAACGAAAACATAACGGTTATTCTATAGAATAACATACTCCAAAACATATCTACGCATATGTACATATATGCATGGTAGTTCACATCATACTAGATAAAATTTCCTATCTCTAATCCTATACAAATCACTAGGTGAGTCCATGGATTATGTCTGTCGATCCTCCTCAAGATCTTACTGGCAATCCGCTTCCGAAGCTTCCTCCCAGCCTTCTTCCGGATCTTCCTCTAGATCTTCTTTACTATACTTTCATCCTAAAAATATGTAGTCTTTAATTCAAATAACCAACACTTTGACTCCTCTCTGCCTCCCATGCCACGATATACATGTGGCCTTGTAGCTTTAAATGCTGCTACTATGTAGGCTGGTTTCACAATCTCAAAATATGAATATTTTTTATCTATGTAAATATCAACATGTGGAGGATCCCTATTTTCCTTTTCCATTATCCTATAACTAACTCAAGTCAATACAAGAACACAAAAGAAAAACATACTTACTTGCAGAGTTGGTCCAATGATGCGAGGTGGGGTAGCAGGACTTTGCTCTGATACCAATTGTAGCGACTTATGCTGTTAGAATTGGTACTTTACTAACTTTTTCTCGTAAATCAGAGTAGTTTTTTTTTCCACTATGGACTTAGTTTCAAAAAAGCTTTTGAAAACGTGTCTTCATTGAAAGAGTTTCTTGATTTGTAGCAACATCTATCATATGAAAAGTATGTTATGATGCTACGATTAAATGTGCATGTGTTGAGTATGAGATCTCAAAATATTTATAAGAAGGTTCTCAAAACATTAACTGAGTTTTTACGATGTACCAAAATATTTATAATTATTCTAATTTATGATATGAAAGTGAAAGTTTATATCGTAGTTATAGTCTTGGTATCACTACTTCCTCTACAATTATCGTACTCTCTCAGCAAGTTTGTCAAGGTAACTAGATCGGTTACTTATCCTTAGTGTCTACAACATGGAATATAAGATATGAGCGTTCACTCAGCGAGTGCAAACATAAGTCACAAAATAATTATAAATGCATATGATGTATGAAACATTAATATATAATAATCTTAAAACTTATATTCTTCGTAAGGGTTATTACATGCTTTTATCTTACTTTTTCTATTATTAGCCTTGTGTACGTACTAGTTAAGCGCTCAACTAAAGAAAAGATGGGGAAGCATCCCGATCTAAACTTGCCCATGGTCCTTACATGCTTCAACATGTTTTAGCATTACTTTATATAATTTTCTCTTTATTGGGCATCTTCCCTTCCTTCGAGAGGTCGATACGATACTAAATTATTTTATCTCATTTCTTAACATGAAATATGAGGTAAACTTTGCATGATGCTCATGAGTGCATATATTGTTCAAGCATATTCTATAAGAAATAACTATAATAATTATAACACTCATAATAGTCACTCATTTCATGACTACAAATCAATTAAACGTGAACAACCATGCAATCATTAGAAACTCATCAAGTTTCAAAAATAATTTTCATGTTTCAGGTGAGGTTTGTACTTACCTAGAACCTGTGCTTTTCCTAAAGGATTGAGTACTTCACGAACACTAGGTCAATTGTTCGCCTATCCAATCAAGAATTTTAACTTAGCTTAATAAAAGCTTAACTTTCCATAAGCTTTTTTATTTAGTTAACTTATCTCATTATGCATTTCTAATTTATTTTTAGGAATTTAGTTCCAAATATTTTCTTATTATAACTTGCTTGATCAAATGAGTAACTTTTCCCAAAGTTTTTCCTTCTAGATTATAATTTTTACCTAATGATTCAAGCCATTATAGTTAACTCTGAAAACATAATGTCTAGGCCAACCCTTTCTTAAGTACATATTAGTGGTTTGGATCTTTGTATCTCATAAACTATAACTCTAATTGATTTGAAATTTTGTTCACACTTATATATGCCTTTTATATGAGGTCCATAACATTTTAGCTTAAAATTCAATCATTTACCACATCTTTTAATTCATTCATCCTAGTTAAAACTAACTCAACTATACTACTCGAAGTATATAATTTTTATAAGAAGTATTCATTATTTTCTACTATTCAATAACTCTTAACCCATCTAAATAGTTTTATTATTGATATAGCAGACGTTGAGGCATCGAGCACATCGAGTACGTCGAGGAGTAGAGTACGTCGAGGCACAGAGTACGTTGAGGCGTTGAGTATGTCGAGTACGCTGTATATTGGAGGCGTCAAATATGTTGAGGTGTCGAGTATGTTGAGCCATCAACTACATTGCATATTGGAGGCAAGGAGTACGTCGCATATTAGAGGCAAGGAGTACGTCGCATATTAGAGGCATCGAGTACATCGCATATTAAAGGCGTTGAGTATGTTAAGCTATTTATGTTAACTTATAAAATTTCATAATATGGATCTCAGTGATTACAAATTTGTTTGTGGTGTTCTTGGTGTCCCTAGAAAGCTAAAATAGTCTAATTTCCTAATATAATTTTATTATGATTTTAGAACGTGTAAAAAATTTCAGAGTCTAATTATTAAGATGTATATAACTGTCTCATTCTTTTAAATTCTACAGCAAGATATTTGACCATCTCCGACCTATTTTCCTTACTATTTTAAGTTCCTAATTCAATAATCCAACCTCACCTAATTCTAAGAACTTTAAGAACTAAAAGTTCATACCTCTTATAAGTGAAGATTGATCAAATTATCCATTGTTTATCAATTCAACTTTTCTTAAGTGATCGCCATATATATATATATATATATATAGCAACATGAAACTTGAAAAACATAACAAGAGTAATGTTAGGGCTTTTACCTTTGTTAGCATTTAGTGAAATTTTCTCTTGAAGAAGAATTAAGACAGTAAAAATCTGATTGAACATATAATATAAAGTGAGACTTCGTTAATAAAAAAAAGTAAAGAAGAAATTAGGTTTATAAGAGTGTCACCTGTACATTTCTTTAATGCCACTAATCATTTAATAACTTCCTATACTAGACACATATTTGGCTTCTTTTAATATTATTATTACTTATGTGCCACATGAAATCCTATACACGTGATGAGGCAATTTGACAATTATTAGTCATAGTTCTTTTAAATCATGGATTATTATTTGTTTTTACATGTTAATTATTTTCATTATATATACATATATTTACTTTTATATTGAAGTTTAAATATTTAATGAATATATAAAACTTCATAGTTAGTTAGTTAGAATTTATTTACCTACCAACTACATTGGCAGAAATTCACGGGGTTTACACTTGTTGAATAAGGTTAGGTATATACCCAACCTTAGGAGAAACTTGATTTCTTTAAGTACGTTAGATGAATCTGGATATAGCTATAGTGCTGAAAATGGTTACATGATAGTATATAGGAAGTCAAAAACCTATAATTAATGGTATTAGAAAGAATGGCTTGTATGTGTTATGTGGTTATTGGTTTTTGAGAACATTGGATACTGCATTTGTTTCTACTAACAATGATATTACAGGAAAGCGGCATTTACAGCTTGGACATATGAGTAAAAAATGTATGGAAATCTTAGGTAAGCAAGGTTTCTTTGGTAAAGATTCTATTTCCCCTCTTACATTTTGTGAAGTGTGCATCTTAGGAAAATAACATATGTTGAGTTTTCATAAAGGAATGTATTTAGCAAAAGCATGTCTAGACTACATGCATTTAGATTTGTGGGGCCCGAAAAGTTCAATCACATGGCGGTTATAAATATTTTCTCTCTATAATTGATGATTATAATAGAAAAGTATGGATCTTCTTGCTTAAGTCTAAGGATGAGAGCTTAGATAGATTTATTGAATGGAAAACTTTGGTAGAGAACCAAATTGATAAGAAGATAAAAATACTTAAGACTGACAATGGTCTAGAATTTTGTAATACTAGGTTCAATAAGTTTTGCAAGGAGTAAAGAATTCTAAGACATAGAACCGTAGTTAAAACGCCACAAAAAAATGGGATTGATGAAAAAATGAATATGACATTATTTGAAAAAGTTAGATATTTTATGTTTACATTTTGGATTACCTAAATCTTTTTTAGGAGAGATTTTAAGAATCACGACATACCTAATTAATAGAAGTCCATCAAGTGCCATAGATATCTGGAAGAAAAATGGACTCGTAGGAAACCTATTTTAGACCATTTTACAATTTTTGCATATGTTATCTATGTGCACAAAACCGATGGAAAACTTGACCCTATTTCTAAAATATACATCTTCTTAGGATATGAGGAGAATACTGATGGCTATAGGTTGTGGAATAGAGATCAGTTAGCATTAGAGTAACTATTAGTAAAGATGTGATCTTTCTAAATAAGAATCATCCAGATTATGTATGTCTATTACATAAATCTATGTATGGCCTAAAACAAACACTTATGAAATTATATAAGAGATTTGATGCATTTGTGATTAGTATTGATTTTAGGCGGAGTAGTTGCTTTTATTTTACATGTGTGGATTCCATACTTGCTTACCTATGTAGTATATGTTAATGATATGCTATTGATTAGTAAGTCTAAATCCATATTAATTGAATTAAAAAGGAAATTAAATTATGAGTTTGACATGAAGGATATAGGAAGTGTTAAGAAAACACTCGGCAAGAAATTATAAGAGAACGAAAAAAATTTGTCAATAAGGTTGCATCAGAAAAATTACCTAATGAAAGTTATTTAAAAAATTGGAGTCTCAGATTGTAAACTAATTAGTCTACCATTGGCAAGTCATTTTATTTTTAGTAAAATGCAATGTATAGATGTTGAATATGAATTAATTAAAATGAAAAATATACCATATTTAAGTGATATAAGTTTAGTTATGTACTCCATAATTAACACATGACCATATTTGTACTTTGCAATCTCTCTCTTGAGATTCATGTCAAATCTTGTTCATGAGCTAATTGCATTAAAGTGGTTATTGAGTTATCTTAATTGAAATTTTGTAATTGGACTTTCTAGTTAGTTTTGCTGATTCAGACTTTGCAGATAGTTGGGACTCTAAGAAATCAACCATTGTATACTATGTTCTTCTAGGCAGGAATTGCATTAGTTAGAAGAAGCAATTGCAACCATTGGTCGCATCGTCATCTGCCGAAGCAGAGTACATTGAACGCTATCAAGAAAGCGATATGGTTTCAAGAGTTGTTGAAGGAATCAAATTTATTGAAGAGGATTTGTACAATCTATTCCAACAACTATTATAAGAAAATGAAGCACGTAGACTTAAAATTTCATTATGTTTAGGATTTGATTTCTTTAAGATAGGTAAATGTTTCAACAGTTCCAATTAAGGAAGTTCCGGTACATATGAGCACAAAGGTAGTAACCATAACTAAGTTTAGACATTGCTTAAACTTGTTATATATAGAGTAGTTTGTTACTCTAATAGAGTGATGATGGTAGAATAGGTCAACTGAAATATCGTAGCATTACGGGTTAAGTACAAGAGTGATGGCTTGAGGCGGAGAATGTTACTTGTGAGGCCCACCAAGGATGGCCCATAACCTAGTTTGGTAACCCGACCCATTGGATGTTAGGCAACCGGGTTGGACTAACAATTAGATGGCCCCAACTTGTTTTGGCCCCCTCACTTATACTCAATCGACTTTGGAGGAGTTAAAAAATGGAATAGGGGCTTTGACAATGATGAAATTTTTTACTCGGGTTATTAATATATTTGATCAATTCATTGAGTCTTTAAAGGGGCGTCTTACTTTTCCCTCATTCCTATTATTTACGAGATATTCATACAGTAAGCGGGTTTTTGCTTCCTTCCCCCTCTCATGCATTCCACTGTATGATGCATTGGAGCATCCTTCAAGCATGGATTTTAGCCACGATTATTTCGTTCTTGCATGAGGATGGTACCCGATAATTTCTATTAGATCTTCTATGGTTTTCTAGGAGTGATCTTCTTCTAGGTTGAGAATCGATTTAGGGTTCTTGGATGAGATTTGGGTATCTTGAGTTTGGATTGCTGATTTAGCTTGATTTGTGGTGTGATTATGATTGCTCTATGTTGTTAGAACTCAGATATATATAGTGCTACGAGCTCCTCCTGTTTACGGAGCATAACGTGGATGTAGATTTTTCGAGTTATTTAATCGGAAAATTGAATCAGGGTAATCTTTAGTGTTTGTTTTGATTATTTTTGGATTGATTATATCATACAAAACCGGTCAGAAAATTGAAATAAATCTAGATTTCGAAATTAGGAATAATGGTTTAAAAAAGAGCATAAACTAAACTAGAATATAACCAAACAAAATAAATCACCCCAACATTCACAAACCGTTCAGCCAAAAAATTTATATATATATATATATATATATATATATATATATACACCAACTGGGACGAGAAATTCTTACCTAAATTAAGTTTAAGCAATAATTTAGATCAAATCAATCATAAAACAAGAAGTGAAAAACACGTTGTCTTTTTTTTTTTTTACCATCTTTTCAAATGTTATTTTTAGATTAAGTTATTCACCCTAAACTAAATCCATATAAAACCAAATTCATACAAGAATGTTTCAAGATAGAAATGAAATTAACACAAAAAAATAAATTAATTAATTAAATAATGAGAGAAAAACAATTAAAACAATAAACGATCAAGTATTTACTTATAAGATTCAGTATCGTAGTAGCATAATCCTCTTTAACATGCCACTACTACAAATATTACATCATTGAAACAAAGTAAAAAAAAAAAAAAAGAAGAAGAAGAGATCTTTAGCAGTTAGCACATAGTACTACTGCAACTACACAATCTTTATTCGGGATGAAAAACAGCGGCGTATCAACCAATACGATTATAACCATACGATCTAACTCCATCATCGAAATTCTTGGAATAATCAAAAGAATTATACTTGCAAGTCTGAGGAAGACCCACTCGATCGGAAGAACTCACGAGCTTTCTGATCTCAGATCTGAATTTGTGGAAAACATGTCTCAAGCTTCCTCTGTTATGGGATCCAAGCGCGTTGGTTTCTTCTTCGTTCATCTCCAGATCTTTAGCGAAAATGGGTTTCTTCGACAAGATCCAGGACAAGCTCCAGTCCCACCATCTCTTCACCGAGCTTCTTGCTTGCTCTCCCATGGCCGATACCGACTTGGATCTTCGAAATGGAGATGATGAGAAGGATGAGGAGGAGGACGAGGCCAGGATGGGTTGGATTTTCAGGGAGAGGGAAGAGAGTATGGATCTTCTGCGTAAAGGGGTAGTTTGGTCTTTTGAGATTGGGAGTTCATCGTTTAAGGGCTTGTTTGGCAGCAAGAAGCTGCTCTTCTTCTTCCCGTTGTTACTCTGAAAGCTGTGCATAATGAAAACAGTTTCCTGTTCTCCTTTTCCAATTGAGCTGAGAGGAACGAAAGGGAAGAAGGGATAGAGAATAGAAGGAATTATGTAGTGCGTACAAAAATCACAGCCTGTTTTATTTTATTTATTTATTTATTTATTTTGTAATGATGATTAAATTGATAATTAACATGGGATTAGGGAAGAAAATAATAAATTAGGAGTCGACAGCGTGTTTGTGTGTGAAAATACATAACGTGGAGAGACGGAGCCGGAGAACGCGAGATTGTCGGGACCCATCAGACCTTCCCTTTGCGTGTGTGTATGTCGGCTGCTCTGTCCGAACCTCTCTATCTTATTCTGGTTGCAATTTATAATTAAAATTAGAGTACCTATTAATTTATTAATTTATTAATTTTTATTATTGTTGAAGATTATTTGAATTTTAAAATATGAATTTAAAACTAATAATATTATTGATTATTAAGTTTCTTTTTATTCATTTATTTAATAAAAAAACTAATCACTCACGAGTTTAACTCAATCCAATCCGATCTTATGTAGTTTTTAAGACATTTGGGAATTTGGGTTGGCCGCGAGTAAAGATTCCAAAAACCGGTCATATTTAAATTGGCCACGAAAATTATCAAAACCGATGATCCACAAATTTATACCCAATTCAACCTAATGTTTTGGCCAAATTTCTAAGAAATTTGGGTTTACCACAAATGAATTTAAAAAATCAATCACAGAAATCACCAAAATCTAAGCCACTTAGCCAATACACACCCCTAACGTGTGGTAATAAAATTGAACAGACTATGATCAATTTTTTATCTTTTATTTTTATCTTATAGCAAAATCTTGACCACAAATTATACCGATATGATGTGTCAAAATGGGCTAACATTGCCTAACCTGACACAACCTATATCAACCCCATTCAGTATTCGTGTCCTGCTGTGCTGCCCCATTCTGAAAACTAATCGTGCCCGTGCTAGCCCATTTTTTCTCATCCCTAATAATAATAATGATAATAAAGCAAAAAAGAAGTAAAGACATACATAAATATGCACTGCATTCAGAAGTCTGAACAGGTCTTAAGTTTGCTCCTATTTAATTATTACAGAAATCCAACTCTAACATTTGGTGTTATATTGTGTTAATATAAGTTTCTTCCAGGTGATGATACCTAGCACTGTAGCCTTCAATGATGAAAATCTGGGCAAATGAGGTTAAGTAGTGTAGTAGTATTATGCAGAGGTTAGAAAAGAATTCACGTCCAAACTTCATTGTACTTGAAGACACAGTCATAGAGACGGCCCCCTAGAAACTGGGCCACTTCTGGATGTTTCACCTACAAAAACAATGGGGGAAACAAAAGGATCATGCAAGTAATATTGGAATTCTGTATTAGGAAACTTTAACTATATATATATATATATATATATGTGTATATATATATAATATAATATAAGAGACTTTTACCATTCCGATCTTCAAAGAATCGCATCTGAACTGCGCGTAAAGATTTGTCTCAATTCCACGACCCTGCATACATAGATAAAGTTTTCATTGTAAGAAAAGTTCATTCAGTATTGATTCATAGCTTACACAAAATGAGGATGACAAAATGTTGCAACCCAGAAGGTTTACTATACGGAGGAAACAGTTCCATGCAGTCATGGATGTGAATCCTGTTACTAGGAAGAGCAATTTACTTTTGGAACTAGGTATGATGGATCATATGTTGGGACAAACTTTCATTCCTGCAATTTTTTCTCCGAATACAGAACCATGTCTATATGCCATAATTGAAAAGAACATTTTACAGTACACAGTAATTTATGCACGCTATACTTCTTTTACAGAATTCCGTAATCCATAACCAAGATTTCACTAATGATTATGTGATTCTAATATCTATATCTGGGCAGCTACTGCACTGCATAGTAAAAACTGCAATTGCTAGAATACTTGTGATATAATGAATCATTAAAACCTCCTACTAGAATTAAATACATATATATGTATATATATATATACGTATTTATCATGTCTAATCTATCAAGTGAGGTTTAATCTAGAAATTGAATGAATTGGAATCTTGATAAAAGTTTGTGGGTCATTACTAGATTCTGTGGGCCCAAACTGAATTTTATTCTCAAAATGGCATTTTAACATGAAAACCCAAAAGTTAGTAAGACTAACCATTCCTTCACAGATGACTAGATCTGCATCACTTGCCAGGTAAGCAAGCTCTTGTGACACACGTGAAAGATCAATAACCTGTACAAGGGAGGCTCACACCATACAAGTTAGAAAACATACGTCATTTGTTAAGTCAAAGATCTTATTCATCCAGGATAGTTAAAATTTGCTTACCGGTAAATCATTGCCAGAATTAGCAATTAAAAGATTGGATGCATCAACATCCAAAAGCATCCCATTTTCATCTTTCAACTGTTAATTACCACATCATGTTAAGAGACAACCTAGATAAGTACGTTTATTTAATATAAATTTTTTTCTTTCCAGTACCTTCGCTATAATCTCGACCAATTCCGAGTAAGTTATGTCATTGATTGCTGGCAAGTCATTAGCTGCTAGGATAACCTGCATAATGAGGAAGTCCAAAGGAAACTCAAACATGATAATTACTTGTAAGTGCAGAAAATATAGCAGTCCCAATTCACAGTAACGTAAGGAATGAAACAATGAAACATAGCACCTTACATGAACACTCGAAAAAAACAAAAAAAAAGAAATGCATTGTATAAGTTGAGAACCTATTTGGAACATACGTAGAAAAGAGGAGGGAAAGAGAGGGGTTGAGGGGTTCCGTAAATGTATGGTTTTCTTCAATTAAGATTGTTTCCCAAATATACTGATACAGACTGAAAATTTTGTAATAGAACAATTGGTCAAACATTCTGCATGTATTATGGATTTCTTATTTCTATGGAACTCATTCACGGATCTTATAGACACAATTAGTAATTAAAAAAAAAAAACAGTGAACATTCTTAATAATGATTTGAGCTTGAATATTATATACCCTTGAGCTTGAGATGGAGACTGGTGATTATATTACTCAACTAATACACCAAACGCTTTGTAAAAAATAAGCAAGAACATTTAGAAAAAAATGAGGGGCATGCACCTACATATTTCAAACAGATTGGATAGTACTGTGAAACCTTATACAATCTCCAATATAAGATTCCAATCCATAACAACGTAAACAGAATATCAAAGGAAACCTGACTCCCACGTCGAAGTAACTCTCTCGCAAAAGGCAAAATACCCAAAACTATATCTGCTCCAGAATTATCAACAAAAATTACAACCTGTCACAGCATACAAAAGAGTATGTCAGTATATTTACAAGAAGCGTACATACAAGGACCAAATATTCTTAATCAATGACTGTGATAGACACATGTAAGAGAAGCTTGCATAAAATAAGTGAAGCTGACATGTCAGGTAAAGTAAATGTTAAAACTTGCCTTCTTCCAAGATTTCTTGCTCCATTTTAATTTGAAGGAGTCTAAATCATCAATAACCCAAGGTCGAGGGACAAGGTTTTGAATACTAGCCAAAAAGGACATTCCATCCTTTGAGAACACCTCAGCTAGCTTCAAGCAAGGAAAAAGTATTAATAATAAAAATTTATTAAAACTGAAAATGAAGATTACCCAATGCTACTGCACTATTGCAGTCAAAACTATAAAATGAAATGACAAGACTAAAGCAAAACGATACGACTAAATGAAATGAAGAGGACAAAGGAGCCCAAAATATTAACCTCAAATATGGACCAAAGGATCAAAATTTAAATCACGGACTCTGTCCGGGAATCAGAGATAGAGAGCCTCAAGTTAAATTCAGTTGATAAGTTTACCATCAGTTAAACACTTTAGATACCAAAAAGCTTCGAAGTATCAGAAAAACTGTAGACCAACCTGCGCAGAACCAAGATCAAAGATGTTCCCAGCAAATATTCCTCTAACAAGATTCTCCAATCGCTTGCCTTCATCTTCAATAGCATCACTTAGGCCAGCCACGTCAGCAAATAATGTTATAGCCTTTGCATTCTCATCATCCTGTTACATAGTAACCCAAATCACACAAACTCAGAATTCCATAGTAAATTACTTGATGAAACAAATCTCATGATTCATCTGCACTAATTTTCACTCCATCAGAGATCAGGAGTCGAAGTAAACAGTACCTTGACTTTCTTGAAAATGTCTCTGAATCCCAGTTCTCTAAGGATTTGCTCACGAATTCTACACAGGAGCTACAATTTTTTCCAAGTTCATATCAAATCATCTCCTTCATTAATTTATCTATGATTTGTGACTGTAGAATCTTCACTTAATATTGGCTTACAATGCAATCAGGCGGGCCACCATGGCTTTCTGGATCTTTCTTCAAGTCCTCAAGTATCTGTGTAAACCTTCCATATTAAAGAAAAAAAAAACAAACCGGGTTAAAAAATATTCCAAAGCAAAAAAATAAGGACAAGAAGAAACACATTACTCATGACAGTCTCACATCTTTATTCAATATCTATAATTTGACCATTCAGTTGCTAAAAAACGTCAATGACGTAACCTCACCACTATGAGGCAGTTTTTTGGAAAAGAATAACAATAACAATACTCTATTATGAAAAAAAAAAGGTACCTCTGAGCAAACTTTTCAGCTTGACCAGGAGCATCTTTAACAGTAGGATCACTTTCTGCCCTTTTCCTGGAAATTATACAAACAGAAGACGATGACGTAAAAAAACACTGCAAAAATACCTAAAAATCAAAATCTCACAATAAATCCCTAATAAAAACGGCACGAACATAAAACAAAACAGTTGAGGATTTCATTTCAAGCACACGATCACTTAGAATCCATCATCAATCAGCATCACCTTCATGCATGAAAGATTAAGAATATAATAAGAATTCGCGAGGGAGGGAGAGAGAGCTAAAGAAGAGATACTTGAAGGAGGGAATGGTATTGAGGAAGAGATCGATCCAAGAGATTTCGGTCGGAGTAGGCTTGCGAGGATGATCGGAAGGGAATCGGTAAGGTATAGTACAAGCTCTGTAGTTGGATTCGATCGGAGTAATCAGCAATGGAAATGGTACTAGCTCTGATGCACTCTCCATATCTCTCCCCCGTTCCTCTCGCTTCCTTCCCTTTCTTTCTTAAGGGGAATATGCTTTTACGTTTTCAGGTTCCGTATTATTTGTTGCCTTTCTTTCATTTGAGACGCGGAATGTGCTCAGCTTTCCATTTTCCCCACTTTCTTGTTGATATATTTCGGGGGCTCTTAGTTAAGTAGACTTAAGATAAAAATAAATTTGTAAAGTAGTCAACTTTTTAAAATTTGGCTTAAGTAGTCCTCCAAAGTCTTCTTTTATTATTTCATTTTAATTTTATCTCTATCATCCCATTTCCAATGAACTTCTTTAACATTGAACTCACCTCGCCATTCTCGATCTCACTCGCCCAATTATGATCGGTTTTCTTGCCCTAAGAGTCTCGACATTTGTCCGCCTGCCCTTGCTCCATCGGCCCTTCGCCATTCTTGATCTCAATCATACAATCACGATCAGCTTTCTCATCCAAGAATCTCGGCATTTGTCCGCCTGCCCTTCGCCATTCTTAATCTCACTCGCCCAATCCTGATTGGCTTTCTCACCTAAGAATCTCGGCATTTGTCTGCCGCCCTTCGTCCATCGCAGTCGCCTTTCTCGGCCTTCTCGCCTAAGTCAGTCATCATTTGTCGCGGTCACCCCTTTTTCACTTCAACTTTCTCGATTGCCCAACATTAAATATTGTGCAGGGAGCTTGACCTAAGAGTAGCCTAGGGAGTCACTTATACTCAACAACTTGGGCAACTCCTAAGGGTTATTATCTATAATTTTAATCATATCGTACCAATATAATATTATAGGCACATAAATGAATTTGGAATTTTTT
Source organism: Coriaria nepalensis (assembly GCA_027186245.1). Lineage (NCBI taxonomy): Eukaryota > Viridiplantae > Streptophyta > Magnoliopsida > Cucurbitales > Coriariaceae > Coriaria > Coriaria nepalensis. The sequence goes on along the minus strand of CP114490.1, from coordinate 8,953,654 downwards.
TATATTTACACACATTATTCAATAATAATACATTCACAACAATTATATAGAAAAATATCACTTTTATTAATTTTATAAAACAATACTCATTAAAATGATTTCAGGGCGCTAGGCCCAACATTTTCATCTCCTTAGCATTTTGCTGGAAGCCAATCTTGACTTGGAAGTTCATGTTATTTAATCATAAGATAATTAAGTTAATTATTTAATTTAAAAGGTTTTTTTTAATTAAATGAATTTAATTATGAATTAAATAAAATTATAAAATATCATGAAATCTTCTTAGCGGTGTAATGTAAAACCAAATTGGTCACACACATAAGATTTGATAGTAACTCAGTTTAAGATTCATCATAGAAAATGGAAAACTAGACCATTTCCATTTTAAGAGTAAAATAGTGATTTGACTTGTAGTTATACTATAAGGGTAAAATGAGAATTACTAATTTGTCAAATTTAATGTCATGCAGCACTTCTACCTCAACTGAGTGTGATATTAATTTAATAATAAATTACAGAGGAGCTTTTATTTAATTATAAAAATGTCATAAAGGTTCGTATTAACAATTTAGATATTAAAGGATTAATGGGCCCAATTGTTATTTGGATTTGTATGGATCAAATTGGTCAAAAGTTTGATTAATATCCAAAGTTTATATAACCCATAGTCTTGGTCAGGCATAGTATATAGGTTTGACTCATTATTTCCTTAATTAAATTCAGGAAACCTAATGGTATAAGGATTCCTAATGGAACAAGAAAATCTAATGTAATTAGGAAACCTTATACCTAGTGAAGCAATATAAATAAACAACTAGGGAGGCCAAAAATTGTGAGCTACATTCTCATTCTCTTGGCTGAAATTGAGAGGGAGAAAATAGACGATTTTTCACATCCCATTCCCTGAACCTTTTGATTTTTCCCATCCCTTTAACTGAGCGAACTAATCGTGTGGATTATGATTAGAGAACGAACATTTGAGCATCTTGAATATTCCCTACAGTAGGATTGAAAAAAGGTCCCTATTAGTTTGGTCATCAAGTTAAGGTAACCTTTTAACCTAAACTTGAAATTTAAATTCATTAGATTTACTACACTTTTATGTAAAGAGTTATATATGTGATATATGAATATTGTATGAGCAATCTTGTTTATAGAATTATGCTATGGATAGGATGTGATTCAAAAAAATTTAAATTATTACTTATGTTGCTTTATATGCAATGTAGAACCACCAAGGTAGAATAGTAAAGCTCATTAACTCGATTAAATGTTCTCTTCTAATGCATTTTGCGGGTGACGTAAGTTGGCAGTGAAATTAATATTTGTGGGTATAGGTGGGGGTTTCCACAAGCTAAGGCTGCCTAGGATGTACCACATTGTTGAATTTCTTGAAGTTGTGCCTATGGCTAGACTTAGTTTCTACCTCTCTTCTAGAAAGTCTAGCCCTTTTGTGGTCTTTGTCAACTTAAGATTTTCACTAGTTATGTGTAGTTTTTCATCATGTGACCGTGACATTTGTTGAACTTTCAATACAACGGCTTTCTGCATGAATCTGGGTTGGATTGGATGCTTTGTGGCTTCTACCGCCACTCATCTTTTCTTCGCTTTTTTTTCTTCCTAAGAGCACATTTTCTATTTTCCAAATCGCTTACTAAGCTATGATTATCGTCTCATTTGGCTTACCAAGCTGTCTTGTTGAGTTGGTTATTATAATTGAAAAGCCTTCATTTGGCTCAATACTAAACAATTAGAGACTAATAAAGGGGAGCCTTGTTGTTGAAAACCCTGGAAGGGTCGAGTTGAGCTGACTAGACCGGACATAGTTAGGTTGGAAAGTCTGGGTTGGGCCGAGCGATTTAATGGTCAAATTGACGTGGGATGACTTGAGCGAAGTTAAGCTGAGTTGATGCAAGCCACGGCCTAGGCGTGGCAATTCTATTCTTGAGGTGAGGCTGAGTTCAGGCTTGAACCAATCTAAGGCCAAGCCTGGCCTAGATAAGCTTAGGTCAAGCAGTGTGGCGAAAAACATAGGTTGATGTAGGCCCAAACCTAAGATTGAATCGAGGTTGTTCATAAGGTTGGAATTTGTCTTCTCATGTTAGGCCCCCTATCGATTGGCTTTAACCTTCACTAAAGTGAGTGAGAGAGGTAGCCCGTTAAATAGGTCGAAATGCATACTTTTCCCACATAAAACTGGGTTGGGTAGTCTTTTTTTAGTCCCTTTAATTTCTTCCCCACTATACTCCCTGGCCTTTTTCTCATTATTTGTTTAGGTCATAGGGGGAGATATCGAGTGTGGTGGCACTTTTGCTTGCAACTTTGCTTGTATTTAGGCAAAAGAATACGCCATACAATGCAACTAGTGATCAAGGAAGACCGATTTACATGGATTTATCTCTTTAGCTCAGTAAAGCCCCATCATTCCATCCATTTAATCCATCTCTACTTTATTGATGAGAGTAACACAAGTAGGTGTTAGGTAACCCATATCGTTGTTGTTGAGTTTTAGAATTTTGATTCCTATATACAATGCCAAACTGTTGGGGTCAAAATCCTGCTACAATGTTATAGTAAAACTTTTCCCCAACGATATGTTCAGCTCAACAACCTAAAATGAAACAAGGAAAGGCTGACTATTAGTTTACAAGTAATTCGTATACGGAAGCGGTAATTTAAAATTTTTCTGATCTAATCCTAAATATGGATTAAACTCTTATACACCAAGATTGATCATATAAACATATATCAAATATATATTTAATTGAATACACATAAAATTTCCAAGAAACTAAAAGATTGAGATCTAAGAAAACTTATTAATCTTAATACAGAATCGAATGGATCTCATTGCTCCTTCGTCATGGCTGAATTCAGTAGGAAGAATAAGGTGTCTAATTGTTTACCCTCTAATTTTAATCCACACAATTCAATTTGCTCATTTTATTTTCTACTCTAAGATTTATCATATGATTCAAAAACCTCGCAAAAAGGAAATAAAAAGCTCTCACTTTTCTCACTCTTCTAGATTTCAGCTAAGATCCAAGGAAAATTATACGGACCTAATTGTGTATTTATAATGCTTTATTAGGTTCTATATTTCCCAAAATTCAATGTGTTACTTTGACCTGATTGTCTATTAACATAGTCAAAGGTTTCTATAATCAGATTAAGGAAACAATGGATTAAAACCTATTCATATAGCCGGCCATGTCATGGGTTCTTAGCCCATGTATTTCAATCAACACTTTGATTAATTTATCCTTTAAGATCCAATTAACAAATTATTCCATTAACCATTTAATGTATAATTGTTAAATACTGACCTTTAGAATACTTTTATAATTAAATAAATTGTCTTGATATAAACTATTAAGTTTTAACTAAACTAATATCATACTTAGTTGTGCTAATAGAATTGCATAACACTTGGTTTAATAAATTAACAATTTATCATTTTTCCCTTATAGTTATATTATAAGATAAATTATGATTTTACCTCTAAAATCAAAACATTCCATTTTTTTAATCCTCGTAAAAAAATTTAGTTGAGTTGCATATGAACTTTGATGTGTAACCGATTATGTTTTATATTATGTCGGTAGGAGGATCTCATAACACTTTATGATTTTATTTAATTCATAATTACATTCATTTAGCTTTACAACACTTTTTAAACTAAACAGTTAATTCAATCATCTCATGATTAATTAACTTAAATCTCTAAGCCAAGATTGACTTCTAGCAATCAAGGCTAGCCGAGAGATAAGAAGTAAGGATCTTATAAAACCCACATACTAATGTCCACCCACATACTAACTACCCCCATACTATCTTGATGATCTACTAACATCAATGGTCATGTGAATAACCATCCTAAATATTTTAGAAGATAACGAGTGTGGTAGTATATCCAGATTACCAATGTCCCTCTTGATAACCCTATCATTATGAATAATTTGTATCTTAGGTGTTAAGCATCTTTGTTTTCAACTGGCATGATATATATCATGGTCTCAAATGCATAACTTGAGATACTCAAATTTATCATGATATGTAATAAATGAACATATAATATTAATTCCAACATAATTAATAAACATGATAAATTGATGAATGCCTTTACAATTATTGAATGAGTAAATAACAAACAATAATATCGTTAATATTTACAAATAATATTGTATCTCACAAAATTTATACCCATCGGGTCCAACTTGATTGACTTAACAGGTATACATTTTCGATCTCCCATTTGCACTAATTCCAATCGTTTCATAGTCTAATTTCCATCTTGTCAGGATGACAATAATTTTGTTGGAAAATCCTTTTCGTCAATGGATCTACTATATTGTTTTTTATATCGACTCTCTCCATATTTATGTTCACATTCCGAGTAACCATCAAATTAAGTGAAAATACAATAACACATGTTTTGACATTGATGAGACCTAGGTTCTTTTTGCTTATACTATTGCATCATAATTATTGTAGTCAACTACTACAAGATTATTAATGCCAGGAACCACATCAAATCTAGTTGTGAACTTTTCATCCTAAACACTGCTTTACTACTTTTAAGGCTACAATATATTTAGCCTTTGTGGAGGATTTCACAGTCGTTTATGAAGATAGACAAGAAATAAAATTGGAAAAATGCTCCTCCAATATAGGCGAAACAAACCAAAAGTAAAACTCATTTACTATAATTGATGTTCGATTAAAAATTAGAGTTTATGAAATCTCAATTTTCAATTTGGACGCTCCATAAAATTAAAAATATATTATCCGTCCTTTTGAATTAATTAAAGACATTCTTAACAACATCCCAATGATTATCAACCTGATTGCCTTAAACTTGCTCATAACTTATTGGAGCATATGCTATATCTGGTCCCATACATAGTAAAGCATATTCATGCTATACCTCTCATTTCATGTTTTAGTTGACATCTCTTAAAAGAGGCGGATTCCTTGTCTGATTGGTGAAAGTCATCTCTTAGAATCCTAATGCTAAACAACTTTATAAATTTTACCTATGTATGTTAATTGAGCTAAACCAAGCAATCTTCTAAATTTATTTTTATAGATCTCAACAAAAGATTTTTTACCCAAATTTTTCTGGATGGGTATTTTGATGATTACAGTTTAATAGATTGCATCATACTTACTTAATTCTTTATTGAGTAGTATGTCATGTGTAAGAAATTTATGAACATTTTGTACTCTTACTAACCTTCATGTACACACAAGTATTATCTTCATTTTTAATAAACGATTTGACTGCTTCATTAAAACAAATGACCCAATTCTAAAATGCTTATTTCAATTCATAAATGGATCTTACAACTTACAATGTGAAATCATCGGGCTATATCAATTATACTTTTAAATCGTGGTTACCATATAGAATAACGGTTTTTCAAATCGTCTTGCCATATTTGGTAATCATAGTCGGTTGTAAGCATAAGTAATATTTGTGCATCTTTTAGGTGCATCTATTTTTTGGAATCTAAGCTACTGATAGGCTCGGAATGTGTCGTAGGGTCATCTTCTATTACCGGACCCTTACTAGGATTTTCTACTAGAAATTTGTATCATTTGGGGAAAATACTGGATCTATGAATCTGTTGTGTACTTTGAGATTTCATAGTTGCCTTTTGTGAGGGCATCTCAGATTTCGATTCAATGAGTATGGAATTCTCAGCTTGTAATTATTTTGTAATTTTTGAATTTCTTCAAATTATATTATACTCTCACTAGTTCTTTCAAAAAGAAAATCTCTCTAGGAGAAGGTAGTGGTTAACACAAATAAACACCTTTTGTTATAGATAATGATGGAAACAATATCCTAACATCCCTTTACGATATCCCACAAAATAATACATTTCAAACCTTGTCTCTGATCAAATCTTTATATCATAATATGGTTCAATGATATTTTTCTACCACTCCATATCACGTATGAAGTAGAAAAGAAAAGTAATTAGAGAAAATTTTATTTCGCACGTAGCAATAATATTCTTAGGCATTGCTCTTGAATATTTTATGGAAAATAATCTGACTAATCGAACCAAATTAATAAGGTACGATACCTCCATTCAATGTTCTAAGAAGTGTCCATGAAGAGAGAATTTATATTACTCTCTTATATAAAATGAGAAAAATTACTTTTTCTTAGTAGAGAAATACACCAATCATCGAATATTGTAATCCATGGATCCATTGCCATTTATAATAAGTATGAAAGGTAGCCTACGCCTCTACAATTACAACTCATGTAATTCATCTATCTTTCCTTTAAGAAAACATAATTGTCCGTAGCTAACTATGTTATCTTAACTAAGCTTAACCCAAATATTCTTGTAAAACATAATGTATAAACTAGCTCATGCATGTGTTCATGTCCACGTCTAGGATGATAGTACTATACAGTCATGCATCATATGCTAAAATAATAAATGCATATACTTATACCAATTATATGTCTAACGTCCGTAACCAACTCATAATTAATATAAGTATCATATATATTATAATATTTGGAATGAAAGCCATAAAATAATTTTTTGACCAATTTCAGTCTAATCTAATCAAAGGAGGGATTTAATACAAGCATGGTCTCATCAATCAATACACATTTATATGTTATGCATGTCTCATAGTTTTTTTAACATGGTATATATGTGAAACATGATGCATGTACATTTAATAACTTAAATCACATACATCTAATGCATGAACATGTCAAAAAATTTAATTTTTATACATTATATTGTTTTATCTTTTAATGCTTGATAATATAATGTTCATGGAAATCCATACAAGTTTTAGATTCTTGATTATCTAATCTAACTACATTCATTGAGTATGTTTTAATTAACAAAAAGTATAAAAAATAATAAAAATATTTTCCTTAACTCTTTAACGAAAGTTTCCAAAAATATTAACTTTCCGAATTCGGAAAATTTCCCAAAAAAGGAAAGGTTTTGTCTTCTGAAATTTTCCTAATTTAGAACTCTTTCTAAAATAGAAAAGTCTTCTAACATGAGAAAAGTTTTCTAATTTAGAACTCTTTTCAATTTAGATTAGTTATCTTAATAAAATTTCCTAATTTGGAACTTTTCCATAATTAGAATACCATTCTTTATTTTTGGAACTCTATCCAAAATTAGATAACTAAAATTTCTTAATTTAGAACTCTTCTAAAATAGGTTAATTATCCAAACGAAAAAGTTTTCCTAATTTAGAATACTTCTAGAATAGGTCAGTTACTAATTATCCAAACACATTTAGGTAGCTAATTAGAGAAATCAATTTTTTTATTTAATATTATCATAGAAATTCTATATAAATAATTTTACATTGTTAATTCTATCAATTCCATTAAATCTTATCAAAAATATTTTTTTATTAATAGAAGCAGTTAGCATATTTGACATGATTAGAAAATTTTCATATATACCTTTTATATCAATTTTACCAATCACATTAAAACTTACCATAAATAATTTAATGTAATTAATTGATCTCTTGTTTTAATATGTTAATAAATTTTCATATAAAATAATTTATATTAGTTACTTTACTTAAAATATTAATGCTTACAAAATCATAATCTAATTAGTAATTTCCCTAATCAAAATCAAATTTTAATAATAAAATTAAAAATTAGATATTTATTTATTTATTTGAAAAACCCTAGAACCTTAATCAAATTAGGGTTACATCATGGTGTCGATGTCGTCAGGGCAATCTGCACATGCGCATCATGTAGCATCAGCGCTGGTTGCACTCCATGTTGCTGTCACCTTGAGTGTCCGATTGGTAATCCATTTCTTGGATTTTCTAGACAATTCTCTTAACTACATGTTCTGAAAATTGCAAAACGATCCAATAGTTGGAACTCCATATATTTCAAATGTTGCACTGCTATGCATTAAGAATCTATCTAAGCAATACAATAGTGATGGCACTGCTTGCGTCGTCCATCACCGCTGCCGCAAATATCCAATCAGCGATCCATCTATTGAGTTATTTGGAAACTTGTCTTATCTACCTATTCTAAAAATTTCAAAATATTCTAACTATTGGATTTTTAGGTATATAAAATGTCATTCCATCGTACAGTGAGTCAAACCCACTGTAAAGTAGACCTAAAACATTTTGTCATCATGAATGGGCGCCCTTTCGCCAATTCAATCGCGCAAGTAATTTCAAATTTCATTCTTGAATGAAAAAGATTCAAGAATCACATAAGAATATCTAAGAACAATGACATATCAAACACTAAATTAAAATAATGATTTTTACACTTACAAGCATGATCTAGGCTTTGATACCACTATTAGTTTATAAGTAACTTGTAAGTAGAAGTAGTAATTTAAAATTTTTCGGATCTAATACTAAACGTCGATTAAACTCATAGACACACACCAAGATCGATCATATAATGATTCTATACATACAACAAGAACAATAGAACTTAGGAGGTTGATATAATTTTCTTACGTCATGTTTTTACTTATATTTTGATTCTATTTATAGGCTCGTGATCATAAATATTAGAAAGCTAAAAAGACATGAGTTACAATAATGTTGAATAGCTAGAATAAAGAGAGAATTAAATAGTAGAGAAGGCTAATAAAAATATCATTTATCTATTATTCATTTATTTGCATTATTTATATTATTGTCTTCTTAATAAAAAGTGTGCCACCGTGCTGGGACGGGCCAAGCACGGCTAGAACCGTGTCGTACCAGTCCATCTCATATTAGAAGCTCTAACTCTGCTCAATCATATTAAACAACATGATGCATAATTTTTGTGTTTTATATTTTATATGTATCATATGCATCATATGCATCTAATTATATACATCTAATTATACGCACCTAATTTTTTTAGGGCAAATTACCCGTGGATCCCTTGGGATTTTTTGATTTTATATATGATTCCTTTAACCTTTTAAGAATTACAAGTGGATCCTTTCAAGTTTACTTTAAATTATAAGTGAATCTCTTGAGGTTTTATAATTACAAGTGAATTCTTTTATATTTGCCCTAAATAACAATTGAATCTCTTTAAATTTATCTTTAAATACAAGTTTAGTCTAGTTATTAACGGTTAATGTTAAGTCTGGAAGTCAACCAATTATTATGATATTGGTGTATTGTTTCACTATAGACATAACAAATAGGGTTTTTTAGTACTTCATTTTAAAATTTTCAAGTAATGTAATTCAAAAATTCAAAGGACTTTAATGAAATGAAGTGAGTTTATATTAAGTGATTATGTGTTTGATTCATGATTGTTTTTTAAATATAGCTCTAAGAGCATCTAAAAGGTATGCATTTCCTTAGTGATGCACATTCTCTTTCGAGCTAACACATTAGGTCTTTTTAAGTGTTAGTAATCGACCGCCAAACTTAATATTAACTATTAACAAATACACTAAATTTGTAATTGAGGATAAAATTGAAAAGATTTATCTTTAATTTAAAATAAATATGAGAAAATCCAAAAATATCTTCTTAAATTTAAGGGCATAATTTAAGGCACCAGATTATTGATAAATCTCATAAATAGGGTTTACTAAGCCAATAAAATAATTTTAGAGTGACAAAAGTATTATATGAAAGAAAAATTGGACAAAAGTTATATTTTTAACTAAATTTTAAAGATTTATTTATACAATTATAATATTTTAACCGAAAAATCTAATTTTAGCAAATTCATAATTATACGTTATTTGTAAAAGCTAAGGACACATCTCAAAACTAGTCAACGGAGCTTGAAGTTGTACAGAACATAACTTTAGTCTTGAATACAAATTTTACAAAATAGAAAAGAAAAATATTATACCCTAAACAAATATACGCATAATAAATAGAAGAAGTCACCAATAATCTCTACAAGAGCATTGCCCACATTTAAAGTGATGAAAAACCTTGCAATCACCAACTACAATCTCTCTATTAGTAATCTTCGAAACCTTCTTACCAAAATCATGGCAATCATTACATATCCTCATGTTTTTTCTTACTGTTACTGGCCTTCCAACTTTAATGGAGATCAATCCATAACAAATAGCCAATCTAACACTGTGATTTTCGGGAGAATTTGCTCTACCCTTTTTCAAGTCCTCCACTCTAAACTTTGTCAAACTATGAACATATCTACTCTCCCCAATTTGCCTTGATAATACATCTAAAATATCATATATCATGTTGGATTCAAAATGGGACCTATCCTGATTGTAAAACTTATAACTCTTGGAGTTTATCTCGACCAAACTGAATCCAACTGTTTTCTTTAGCCCTTTATCATTCATAATGGATCGAATCCGTTCTACATCTTCTTCCTTTCCGGCTTCTTTGTAGATATTAGCAAGCAAAACATAGCACCCAGTATTGTCATGTTTAGAAGACAAGACATGTTTGGCTGCAAGTTCGGCTAATTCTAGGTTTCCATTATTTCTACTTGCGTTTAGCAATGCACCCCAGATTCTAGCTGTGGGATCCATCGGCATTTCCTCAATCAAACTCTTTGCTTGATCAAGATCACCACTTCGGCCTAGAAGATCTATCATGCAACCATAATGCTCGATCCCAGGATTAATTCCATAATCAGTTTTCATGGAGTTGAAGAATCTCCAGCCTTCATTGTTCATGCCAGATATACTGCAAGATGATAAAAGAGAGACAAATGTGCTATAGTTGGGTTTTATGCCATTTTCATTCATTTCTAAGAACAGTTTCAAGGATATGCTTCCAAACCCATGAATCCCATAAGCTCTAATGATTGTGTTCCATGATATAACATCTTTAATCAACATCCTATCGAAAATTTCTCTTGCTGTATCCAAATCACCACATGTTGCATACATATAAATAGCTGAGTTCGAAATAAATGTATTTGAGTGAAACCCTAATTTTGTGATTTGTCCATGGATTTGTTTCCCTTCCCTTAGAAATCCCAATTCAGTAAAGGCAGGTAAGATGGCTGAAAATGTTATTGAATCCGGCTTTAGGTAAAACCTTTGAAGAAGGTCCTGAAAGAATCCTAATGCTTCCATATACAAACCATTCTGTACACAACCAGAAATCATAGCATTCAATGACACTAAGTTTATCCGAATCATTCGGGTGAAAATGCTTTTTCCCAATTCACACACTCCAAATTCTAAATACATGTCAAGTAAAGCAGTTTCCAGCACTACATGAGGGAGAAAACCATTCCTAATTGAATATCCATGTATAGATTTTCCCTCTAAGAATGCTCCAATTTGTTTACAAGAAGGAAGCAAGTTTATCATTGTGACAGCATCAAGATTGATTTTACCATCCTCTTGCATCATTTTCAATGCAGAAAATGCATTAGAGGGTCGACCATTTGAAGAAAACCCACCTATAATTGCATTCCAAACCACAACACTTCTTTCCGGAATCAAGTTCAACAGTTTCTCTGAATAATCGATCTCAGCACACTTATTATACATATCGATAAGAGATGTCTGAATCATAACATCCTTATCAAAAAAATTCCTCAGCACTTGACAATGAATTTCCTTCCCATTTTGAAGATAACGCAGCATAGAACAACCATTGAGAACATTAATAATGGAAAACCGGTCAGGTCTTATATAAAGGTCTTTCATTTCTCTAAAGCACGCCAAAGAGCTCTTACCATCCTTAATGAAAAGATAGCCACTTATCATGGAATTCCAAGAAACTAAGTCTCTTTCAGGCATTTCATCGAACACCTTCTCTGCAAGGTTAATGAAACCAAGCTTGGCATACATTAGAACAAGAGAATTGCAAATGTATATGTCTGAATCCAACCCAATCTTAAGTAGCTTAGCATGAATCTTTTCGCCTTCTGTCAACAACAATAACTCACCAGCACACTTAATTACAAATGGGAAAGTGAAGTAATCGGCTTGAACGCCTTCAAACTCCATTCTATGATAAAAATCAATGCAATCTCGAAACAACCCATTATCAGTGAATCCTCTTATCATTACATTCCAGAGATACGGATCTAAATGTGGCGTTCTATCGAACAGAGAGAGTGCATTTATTATTTGCCCAGATTTTACATAGTCCAAGAGACAGAGTGTGAGCTTCGGATTATTCGACTTCCTCAATTTGTTCTTGTACAATTTAGGGTTTAAGTAAAAGGGACTTGACTTGACTACTTGGGATGTCTCTCTAATTCGTGTTTGTGAATGAATTAGATGGTGGGAGGAGCCATTAGAGAATGTTGCAGACATAGGTCAAAGGTCTTTTTTTCCAATTCAGCACAGCTTTGAAAGATGCAAGCTATGGCCTTATTCGAGGATTAATCGACCATTTCGGTTTTTACAAACTCGTGGTGTAGTTTTCGATTAATTTTTTAATTTATATATAATTAAAATAAATTTTTAAAATTTTTCTAATGATTTTTAGATTTTTAGCGATAATGTAGTATAAAAAATTTATTTATTATTTTTTATCTTTAATTTTTCTCATATTAATTAATTATATTAATTTATATCACATATTTTTTTTTATTTCTTTTAACTGAAAAAATAAGGAAAAAGAAAAAGGAAATCTAATCTAATTTCTCATAAAAATAAATCGAAATAATCCCATTTTTTACAAAAAAAATTTATTGCAATGATTTGATCGTTTCGAAAAAATATGGTGCTTCCTCACAAACTAAATCTGATTCATTTTCTTTATGATAAATATTATCATTAAATATATATATATATAAGAAGCAGACCTCTAATGAAGGTCTGATTTCGAAACCGAACCTCCATTAGAGATATGGCTATGAGCTTTTGTTTTATTATTTTTATTTTTATTTTAATAATAAGGTTCATCTTGAAGAAGATTGACCGGATTGGGTATGCGAGAAAGCACTAGTTCGATCGGATCTCGTTCATCGCGAGAATTTGATGGATCACATTAGGTTTTTCATGAAGAATCAAACCGATTGCATTTAGATAACTCGCGAAATAATCAAATTATTGTAATGATTTTTCACGAGAAACATGATTGGATTTCCTTTTTTCATCCTAATATTTTATTTTTTTTTCAAAATAAAAATAAAAATTTTTGGGTATAAATGAAAATAATAACTTAATAGGGAAAAATTAAAAATAATGAAAGAATTGGAATGCAAGAATAATAAATTATTTTTTTAATGATGTGGTATGCACAATATGCCACGTCATAATCGGTGGCCTAAAAATCATTAGAATATCTAAAAGGCCTTATTTAAACTACATATTGACTAAAAAGTTGATAGGGGATTACACATAGATGAATTTTTAAAAACCAAACTATACATGTACTAAAAAGTGAATTAACTATTTATTCAAAAATATGTCCATAATAACCTCCTTGAAATTTTTTTTATTTCTTTTTCGAAAACTAGAATAAACACTTGAAGGGCATAAGGGTCTTTTCAACAACAAAGAAATGGCTTAATTTTCAATTTTTCTCAATTTTAATATTGACCATTAATAAATGGGGTTATTCGTAATTTAAGATAAAGTTAAGGGGATGCACTTATATTCGTAAAATTTTAAGAGATCTATCTGTAATATTACTAAATCTTAAGAGATCCACATGTAATTCGCCACTATAATAAATCCTTAAGACTTCAACAATTATGACGAATACCCAAAAAATTAAATTTGCATTATAATTAACACCAAAATTTCTTCACTGATGGGTAAATGATCATTTACTACCCTATGTTATGAAAAATTAGCCAAACACTACCCTGTAATGAAAACTCATACTTCATTACCTTAAATTATTACTTTTGGGCTAATAACTCTCTTATTCCCCAATTTAAAATATAACTTGATCTCTATACTAAAATTTAATTTTTTTTTACCCATTAATATTTAATTTCAATATTCAAGAATCTATAACAAATTTTAATCATTTTTATTTTTATACTACTCACCATCTTATCCACTAGAATCATTGCTCCTGCCACCCCCACAGCCTCTTTCACCGCCATCGTCACTGCTCCAAAATTTTGGAAAAGAAATCTTTTTTTTTTTTTTGAAAATTTTAATTTTTTTTTAATTTAACATTTGTTTTTTTTTTTTGGAGTGGTGGCGGCTACCGAAATAGTGACATAGGTAATTAGTATGACGGATGAGATGATAATTTGGGTAAAAATAAAAATAATTTAAATTGTTGTGGATAAAATATGAAAGGGTAAAAGAGTAATTAAATATTGAGTTAGATTTGTATTTCAAATTGAATTATAAGAGAGTTATTGACCTAAAGGTAATAGTATAAGATAGTAAAGTATGAGTTTTTATAGTATAGAATAATATTTAGCTAATTCTTCATAGTACAAGATACTAAAAGGTCATTTACCCTTGATTGATCCCTAACTATTAACCTGGTCTAATTCGATCTATAGAATTAACATATATATTTTTATTTATAAAGTAACCCCCTAACTAATTTTTTTTTTCTCCCGAACAAGCTCACAAGGTTAAACACTAAAGGTGATAATTCGTGTCGGCACGGCCCGACACGACACGACACAGAGTGGCCTATGTCGTGCCCGTGCCCGTGCCTAAAAATAAGGGCATGGCATGACATAAACATAGTAACAAGTCATAAATAAGCCATAAACATGTTGTGCCGACCCATGGGCCCCTGCCATGTCATGTCGTGTCGAAGGGTCGATGACTATTATATATATTTTTATGTTCAAATATTTGGATATTTTCTTATTTATGTTATATTTAAATAGACAATACCAAATGAAGAATACATATGTCGAACCAGAGAGAGGAATAAAAGTAAGAATACATAGTCATAAACTGATGTTTTCTTATTGAGTAGTATAATCAAAATTTAAATTATCACCAATAAAAGTAAGAATTGCTTTATAACCTTTAAGATTAATCGTAGGATCTAAAATGACTCCTAAAGATTACAAGAGCAGAATATCATACCAATATTTAAAAAAACTTTCTTTCATTTTAATTACAATAGATCCGAAACAAATATCATCAACATATTAAACGTTGTTTTATATCAAACTCATTTAAATCTTGTATAATTGTTTTAGAAATATTTTCAGCATTATGTTCATGCTTAATTACTCTAAAACCTATGATTTTTTTTATTTAGTACCCATTTAAAATCTAAATAATGTGTGACTACAGATAAATAATCTTATTTATATTGTGAATTCCAAATATTTGAAGTTAATACAATACTAACATGAGGTGGTCCTAATTCTAATTTTAAAGCATCATGTTGTTTTTTAAAATATAATTCTAAATTTTTTCTAATGTATTTCTACTTTTTTTACAATAGTGTGGATTAAAACAATTTTTAATAAAATCTTCAAAATATTTATTTTCACATAAACTTATAGGTAAATCAGAAACAACAATAAATCTAGCTAAGTCTTCTCTAATTCCTACATTATCATAGGACAAATTACTAACCGCACCATCAGGTTGAAAAGCAAGAATAGATTGAGTTATACCTATATCAACTATAGGCATACATTTATTTATATGTCGTGCAAAGCCTAGGTGCAGGCTTAGGCCTGCATGCTGCTTGCCGGCACGAGCATGGCATGGCGACATGAAAAATCTGTGTCGTGTCGTGCCGGTACGTGAACTTCTAATGTTGAGCACGAGATAGCCAAACATTTGTGCACGTGCTCGTACCGTGTTTTTGTCGTGCCATGTCGGGCCGGACGTGCTCGTGCCGGTCCAACCCATTTTACCACCTCTATTAAACACCACTAGATGTTCTCTCTAGGGGTTGGGTCTCTTTCTTGGGTGGGGCATCAAGTACATTTATCTTTACTAATTAACCAATTTCTAAATGTTGGACTAGATCCTAAAGAGATCTCTAAGAAGGATTAGTAATCCATAACTTTTTTGAGGAATCCTTCGTCAATGGTCGTGAATGATTGATTATTCTAAATATTTTCAACCTTGATTCTACCGTTCTTAAGCTTCTAGCATAATAAAGTTCAAACACTTTGAAGTACATTGGAAATAGTTGATTATGCAACCTACTATTTATTTTTTATTGTATATGGAGAGATGGATGCTATAACATCACTAATACTAATGAAATGAGGCGAATCTATTTTAAGATAATTATGTTTCACATGTCACAAATATTATGTTCACGAATCTGGTTTGCTCACCGGTTTTCATAATTTTGCATTTTGTTCCAAAATACAGTTTTAAATATACTTATTTTGTTTACTACCTACTGGTTTACATGTCTCTGTTGATACTATTTAGGTTTACATACTATCTTTATTTATTGGTTTTACTGATTATGTAATTCTATCTATCTACATATTATTCCTAACATTCACTAATGTGAGGAATGGGATATAAAACCTATCAGAAGGTGGAGAATGATCCGGACATGCTAGGAGCTGTGCAAAGGTATTGAAAGGTGACCTTGCAGTACTAAGTAGGGTACCCTCCATTCAGGAGATGATGCGTATCCAGTAGGGAGAATGGATCATGTGGAACTGAAATTTCATTTCATTTTCCTGTTAGAAGAGACCAACTAATCGGAATAAAACAAGTGTAAGACAAATTAAAAAAACAAATAAATCATATTAGTCTATAAGTTTCTGTTATTTCGAAAAGACACCACCTTCTTCTTTGGCATCCCACAACCGGTGCCATCGCTGACATTTACCCCCCTCTAGTTCTCTCTCTGATCTTAGTTCAAGGCCAAGAACCAATCTCGGTACGGTTCGTAGGCTGATAACTAGATTGATTCAATCTTGGTTCAGAGCCCAAGAATTAGATCGAAATCAATGTGGTTCAGAGTAAAGAATTATATCGATTTCTATATGGTTTAGATCCATTCATGAACAAATCAAAATCGATATGATTATTGAGCTTCTAAAATAAATTCTTGAGAGAGAGAAAGTTATAGGGGGTCGAACGCCGGTTGGTGACAGCAGGTGGTGGTGGTTGTGGGATACTGAAGAAGATGGTGGGGTATTTTTGAAATAATTAAAACTCAGTGACTAATTTTGATTTATTTGTTTCTAATTTGTCTTACACCCATTCTATTCTCATTGGTTGGTCTCTCCACGTAAGAATATGGCATGAAATTTGGGTTCTGCATGATCCATTCTCATTTAACATCAGCGGTAATCCGCCAAATGGAATCCCGGTACTCTTCCTTATGCATACTGTTGCCTTTCAAAAAAAAAAAAAAAAAAGGCTATCATTGTAATTACTGATAGTTTGTGGGAAAAGTAGTTACTTTAAAAAATCAATAATATTTCAACTGATCACAAAACCTGCTTTCTTTCATTTACAAGGACTTGTATGACCTGGGAAAATGGTAGAATGTATGAACAATGAAGTGGTAAAAATATCTACACGTAAATTTACGGATTTTCAAAGTTAAAACAGTTTCCGAAATAGCAAGGAACATAATAAAACTACTTCTACTTCTTCAACACCTCCTCCTGGTAAGAAAAAACTTCATTTCTTTGCCTTTGCAAACCTAAGGCATCTATACTTCTCTCCACTTACAGTGATCTCAAGTGCTCCATCTTGGTTATCTTGATTCGAAGCAGTTCCCATTAGAACACTTTTTTCCTTTTCCAGGTTTTCTTTCTCCATCTTCAACCTTGCTTCCTGCCGGGCAATCTCTGCCTGTAAATAAGCGGGTTCGGGAGGTGAATGGTTTAAATCAGTTGAAAGAAACAACATCATATATTATATGTTGACCTGACATCTGTATTAAACGCAAAATTTCAACTTACTAATTTGGAATTAATCTACCATTGCATCACAAGTTCACTTTTTTGTTTTGACATTAATTGACTGTGTTCATTTTAGACCAAGATCATCTTTGTATAGCAGAAACAGCTATTAAAAAAAAAAGCAGTAACAACTATAGATGGTTTCCAAGAAACTATTTTAAAAACTTTTTCAAATAAAAAATAATTAACATTCCCATTCCCTCAGAGAACCAAACCAAACCAAACCTGCCAAGGTAACCATGACTGAAAACTGGACGGTTGCAATTGGGGGCAAAAAGCTTACGTATTTTTTTGTTGTTGCTCGCAACTTAATCCCTTCAATCAGAATGCCAAATTTTCAATTAATGTTCCAACTCCATGTTTGATCAAGAGTAAAGAGAAAAATCCTCAATTAACGAGCAATTTAACAGTCTTTTCTTAAATCAGAACGGTCAATTTCATAAACCAATCAACCAGTAAAAATTGCAGAGTTTAATCCAAAACCCTAGAACAACAACTATCAAGAGTAGAAGCTTTAATAGCCATATGGAGAGAGATTTATGGAGAAGAACCTCGCGACGAGAGAGCTCCGCTTTCCAAGCAGCTTCACGCTCAGCGACCTCACGCTCTCTCTCCTCAATGTAGCTCTGCATCTCTCTCTCCTTCATGATTCGATCTTGAATGTCGGCGTCCAACGCGTCTTTCAGCTCCTCCACGAACTTATCCACCACCACCTTTATTCGAAGAGACATTTTTCAGGGCTTCCTCACTCGTTATCGGAGTTTTGAATTTCAAGAAGCTCAGTTTCAGTAACCAGAATCAGGGCCGATTTCAGTGTTTCTCTTCTGCAATCATCGTCGATTTCTTAAGACCTTCATCGTTTTGAGTTTTGATTCCCGTCCAGATTCTTGTTTAGGGTTCGTTGGAAAGAAGTCGATTGCAGAAGAAGAAGAGAGAATATTAGGACTATTGCACGAAATAGAAAAAGCCCACTCGATTGAAGTTCGATTTGTCCTCCAAATATGGACCTTTTGTTTTCCTTGGACCTGGGCGTTTCTGTCCCAACGATTTGTTTTTGGTTTTTTTTGTTTGTTTGTTTTTTTTTTTCCTTTAATTGGAAATATTGAAAAGATACTAGGTAAAGGTGGTAATTTATTCCGGTACGATCTAGCTTTGGCACGATATGGATTGTGTTGTATTGTGTCTGGCACGAATTGGCTCGTGCATGCCTGGTATAAATTGGTTCGTGTCGTGCTTGAACCTAAAAATAAAGGCACGGCATGACACTGACACAATAACATATCATAAATATGTTATGCCGGCCCGTGAGATCGTGTCGGCCCATGAGCCTGTTTTAGTCTATGTGTCTATTTTGGTTCGTGAGCCTGTTTCGACCCGTGGGCGAAAGCTTGCTTTTAAAAAATAATAATAATTTTAAATAAAAGAAAAGTTTTAAAGTGATTAGTAAAATACTAATACATATTTTGATCGTTCATAATAGTTATTATTTAGTAAATTATAAATTAGTAGTATTAATAATTAAAATTATAAATAAACTATAATAAATATTATTCTGCCAAATAAGATTGTACATTAATCAAAAAAAATTTGACATACAAACTGATTTTCGAAGAAAAAACTCATAAAATTAGGAGGCGTTTTTAGGCCCGTGCCTTGGACGGGCCCAAAAGGGTTGTGCCGTGCTCCGGGTGGCACCCGTGTCGTGCTTAGGCACGGCGTGCTCATGTCGTGCTTTTGTCGTGTCGTGCCGTGCCGGCTCGTGCTGGCTCGGCCGATTTTGTCACCTCTATTAGTAGGGTTGCTTGAATTTTGACCAATCAGTTTTTATATTTTCTATTGGTGACTAATTCAAATAACTTTAAAATCAAGCAAAAATTTTAGTTCGATGTAACAAACTCACAAATGATCGAACTTTTTGTTAATATTTAAAAATATATAAAATAACTTAATAATCCAACATTATTACTATTAATAATATAATATTTGATTTAATATTTAAATCATCTTCACCAACATTCTAAATATAAATTTAACTCAATACGTTAAAAAAGATTCAATAAAATAAAATATAGTTAAGCTCAATATTATTTCTTCTTATTTCCTTAAATCTTTTACATGGTACATTTAGGTCTAATGATTAAACATTATGCTATGATAGAAATGTTTAACGTTTAGGTCTAATCACGAGAGATTAGATTTTTATGATTCAAAATCTAATGATTCCAAGTCTCTATCTATTTTTCTCAATTGCTCAATGACTCCTGATTTTGGAGCCATTGAGCAATCAAAGGAGAGATCATAGACTTTTATATCTATGACCACCTTTCCTGATTGTTCAATATCTCTTAATCATGGAGCCTAATTATCCAAGTCTAATGATTAAATATTATGTTATGATAGAAACGTCTAACTTTTACGGTCCAATCATGAAAGGTTAGATCTTTATGGTTTTAATTTTAATGATTAAATATTAGGTTATTATAGAAGGTCTAACCTTTGGGTCCAATCATGAAATGTTAGATCATTATAGTTCTAAGTCTAATAATTAAACATTATGCTATGATAGAAAGTTTTAACATTTAGGTCCAATTATGAAAGATTAAACTTTTATGATTCCAAGTTGTTATCTACTTTTCTCGATTGCTCAATGACTCCTGATTTTGGAGCCATTGAGCAATCAAAGGAGAGATAAGAGACTTTTATGTCTCTGTCCACCTTTCTTGATTATTCAATATCTCTTAATTATGGAGCCTAATTATCCAAGTCTAATGATTAGATATTAGGTTATGATAGAAATGTATAACCTTTATGGTCCAATCATGAAAGGTTGGACTTTTATGGTTTTAATTTTAATGATTAAACATTAGGTTATTATAGAAGGTCTAACCTTTGGGTCCAATCATGAAATATTAGACTGTTAAAGTTTTAAGTCTAATGATTAAATATTATGCTATGATAGAAATGTTTAACATTTAGGTCCAATCATAAAAGATTAGACTTTTATGATTCCAAGTCTAATGATTAGACATTAGGTTAAGATATGAATGTCTAACATTTAGGTTTAATCATAAAAGATTGGATATTTATGATTTTAAGTGTAATGATTAGACATTAGGTTATAATAAAAAGGTCTAATCCTTAGGTCCAATCATAAAATATTGGATTGTTATAGTTCTAAGTCTAATGATTATACATTATATTATGATAGAAAGGTTTAACCTAAATGTCCAATTATGAAAGGTTGGACCTTTGGAGTCCTAAATATAATGATTAGACATTATATTATGATAGAAAAGTCTAACTTTTAGGTCAAATCTTCAAAAGTTGGACCTTTATGATTCTAACTCTAATGTATAGACATTAGGTTATAATATAAAGGTATAATATTTAGGTCCAATCATGAATGCTTTGGACCTTTATGGTTTCAAGTCTCATGTTTAGACAACGGGTTATGATACAAATGACCAACCTTTAGGTCAAAGCATGATATGTTCAACTTTTATAGTTCAATACTATAAGTTTACTCGATAAATATTTAAAGAAAAGTCATCGAGCAATCAGACAAAATGGATAGAAACCCAATTGCTCAATGAATGTTTAAAGAAGAGACCTGAAAGAGAAGGGAGAAATTCTTTTGACCAACTTGGCCTTGATAAAATGGTTAATATATTATCAGACTCTCTGTTGATTTAGATTGACTAAGTCCAGATGAAGTCCCGAGTGGGGAAATGATCCCAAGTGAGGCAACAAGTGGAATTCATCATAAGTTGAAGTGATTTGTGAGATTTAGATCATGAATTTGACGTACATGAAAGCATCTAAAGTAGCCTTATTGGTGACAGGGAGTGAAGATAATACGACTCTTTACTTAGGTGTTGCAGTAGAATCTAGGTATCAGATAGTAAAAGCTTTATTGGATGACACTTTATAATCTATTAGATGAAAAAGTATCGCACTTTTTGTGGATATTGTTGCTACTTGGATGGCTCTTTTATTATGTTATGGCAAATTCTGGATTTTGTTTTGGATTTTCAAGAAAATGTTATAAATTTGGGTATAATTTAGGTTATGGATGCTTATTTGGATTTCATAGAAATGTTTGTGAGAATATTTTGTTGGATACTTGATATTCATGTATTATTAAGTTATGAACTTTCATAAGTGAAAATGAATAAATAATTATACTAAAATATTTATTAAAAAATAATGATAAAATGAATAATTAATTATAATCAGAATATCTATAACTTGAATTACGAAATTAGTATTATGGATTTGGAGGTAAAATTGTAGTTTAGAAATTTTTATGTGGTGTAAAAGATTGTAAATTTTAATTCGAAAAATGATTCCTTGATAATATTTGTTTAAGCAACCAAACCAAATGTGTATTTGGTTAATCAAGGAATCAAAATCATTCCATAATAGTCACTTAATAAAATATTTAAAAATATAATGCTTATCCATATTTAATGAAATTAAAAATTCATAATAATTTTTAAATATTTTAAATATTTTAAACAATTAATTATAATTTGTGCTTAGGTTTTTTTTTTTTTTTTTTTTTTGGCTTATTCTAATATCTTCAATAAAATAAAAACAAAGTTTATTTCTTTCTTTATTGCTTAAAACGCATGATCATGAGGTGGAAGATAAGGTAGAGCAGCTGTTAGCTTGAAGATGAAGAAAGTCGATTTCATGAGCTTCAACCACGTCTAAACCTTGTCTAAACCTGTAAGCATCGTTACTCCTTTTTTTTTCCTCATTTTTAGTCGATTCTCGTGAATCTAAATCCTCACTGTTCACAATTCTCAGTATGTGAATTCAGCTTTGAATTTCTCCCTTTATATATATATATATATATATATTGTCTTTCCATAATCTTTTAATTATTAAAATTTTTTAAAATATTTATTTCTTAAAGTTCTTCAAATCAAAGATGATAGCCTCTGTTTTCAGGTCTGGAAGGTTAATTGACATGGCAACAAGATTAAAAAGATGTTCAGAATTGGCAAATTGCATGGCTAAGAGGAGGTTTTCTTCGTTCTCAGAGGGGAAGGGCGTAGAGCTAACCGGAAAATCATTGAACCTCTACTCTGCTATCAACCAAGCGCTTCACATTGCCCTTGAAACCGATCCTCGGTGAGTTTTGTTCAAGTGTTCTGCATTACCCTTTTCCTCGACCCTTCTTACTCCATGATTGTTGCGATTTCTATGCAGTTCTTATATATTTGGAGAGGATGTGAGCTTTGGTGGGGTCTTTCGCTGCACAACAGGGTTGGCTGATCGATTTGGTAAAGCTAGGGTTTTTAATACCCCTCTTTGTGAACAGGTGTGTACATTTTTAATTTTACCAATAAAGGATCTATCTGATAGGATTGAGTTTCCTTTCATGGTATTCTTACCATGATACAGTGAAAGTTGCTCGTATTCATTGTTTTTCTGCTTTGACTAGCAATAGTTTGGTGGAGTTAAGTGTCATTTATGACATGCAAGTGTGCAAATATCATGCTAACATGTCCTTACATGCAGGGGATTGTTGGTTTTGGCATTGGTCTGGCAGCAATGGTAATTTTGCGGGTTTAATATCAAACCTGATTGCATTTTATATTGGAATGTTATGCATTTTATTTTTTCCCTATACCTGATAGGTAGGAATAATTATCACTTACTAGGGAAATCGAGCAATAGCTGAGATCCAATTTGCTGATTATATTTACCCGGCTTTTGATCAGGCAAGCTTCCTTGCACTCGTTCTGTCCTAAAGTGCTCATTTTTTGAAAATTTGAAGAAAATCTTTCTCTCTCAGATAGTCAATGAAGCTGCAAAGTTCAGATACCGAAGTGGGAATCAATTTAATTGTGGAGGTGAATGCCATACTTCTTATCTACAATTCAAGTTTGTATAATATTAATTTTTTTTATATTATTCATAGGCTTTTGTGACTCCTTAGGTTTAACGATCAGGGCTCCATATGGAGCTGTTGGGCATGGTGGTCATTATCACTCGCAATCGCCTGAGGCTTTCTTCTGTCATGTTCCTGGCATCAAAGTATGTTCCCAATTTTCTATCCATTTGCTTTTCTCCATCATCATTTTTTATAATTATGTTGTCCATACTCACTGAAATGCAGACTGGTACTGAAGGAATAATTCTTTTATCCGTGCATGAACATGCCTAGTAATTTGGATCATCTGTTATTACTGAATATAGAACAAAACTCAACTTATCACCAACTCATTCTTTTTATTCACATTTTGGTTTATCTAATTCTGAGTCATTTAAGCCTTATGAGCTGGTCATAGGAACTTGGGATTTTCTGTATTTTGTTGCTTCCTAAGTCTCATTAGAAGGAATTTGTATTTCTTCTTGCAATGTATTTTTCCTTTATTGATTCCTGGCTGTTGTTTATGCTTCTCTCAATTAGGTTGTTATCCCGCGAAGCCCTCGACAAGCAAAAGGTTTATTATTATCATGCATTCGTGATCTGAACCCCATTGTATTTTTCGAACCAAAGGTTGTTCATTCTTCTTGTCTCAAGTTTTAGTGAATATTAATGAAGAACGTATCAAACTTCAAATCATGAATGGATTGACTCACTAGGCTTTTTCAGTGGCTTTACCGTTCTGCAGTTGAAGAGGTTCCGGAGGATGATTACATGCTTCCTCTATCTGAAGCCGAGGTATGCAATTATACTTCCGTAGAAAATCTACAAGTTCGAAGTCGGTCGAAGAACCTTAGTTTCAATTTTGAAATAAATTTGTCTTTGATGACCAGGTGATTAGAGAGGGTAGTGATATAACACTAGTTGGTTGGGGTGCTCAGCTATCTGTAATGGAGCAAGCCTGTCTAGAAGCTGAAAAAGTATACTTTTTTCCTCAATCATGTTCTTTACCTTACACATATCTTTCTATTATGTCATGTACACCGAATCTGAACTTAAACATCAAGAACCATTATCATCCAAGTCGATTACTGTTATTTTCAGGGTCGGCTATACGGATATTAGTTTTCCAAGTTATACGATCTTCCCACATATTATCACCTAATCCAAGATCTAGGATGTCTTATTTTACCACCTTCATCCAAGTTTTCAATGGCCTACCCCTCCGTCTACACCTTCCAATTATCCGCCAATCTAAACTTTGTCGAATTGAGGTCGTGTTTGGTCTCCTCTGCACATGGCCAAATCATATTGGACATCTCTTCCTAATTTTATCATCTATAAGGGTTATACCTAGATAACCCATAATCCTTTCATTCCTAATTTTATTGCGTGTTTTATTATACATCTATTTTAACATACGCATCTTTGCTACCGGCATTTTATGCATACGTTGTCTCGTAGTGGCCCAACACTCCGAGCCATAAAGCATAGTTGGTCGAACAATCGTCTTGTAACACTTTCCTTCAATCTCGTATGCATCCTTCTATCGCATAAGACTCCTGATGTTATCTTCTATTTCATCCAACCTGCTTTAATCCTATGGTCTATATTCTCTCGAATGTCCCTAGTCTTTTGGATAATAAATCCTAAATATTGAAAAGCTTCACACTTTGGAATCTCCCTACAATCATCTCAATTGGGTTACCATTTTTTCAAGATTTGAAATCAAAATTACAAACTAGATATTCTGTTTTTGAGCAGTTAATTTTAAAACTCTTACTCTCTAGAGTCTCATGCCATCTATATAGTTTTCGATTTACATTTTTAGTTTCATCTATTAGGACGATATCATTTACAAACAATATATACCAAGATACTACATCTTGAATATGTTTCATTAGCTCATTCATAGATAAAGTAAAGAGGTATGGATTTAAAACCGACTCTTGATGAAGTCCTATTGTAATAGGGAAGTGACATTCCATCTACTGATCTAACACTAGTTACAATACATTCATATATATCTTAATGTTCTTAATATAATATTAAAGTATATTCTTCCTTCTACATACTCACTAGATTAATTCCCTAAGCACTCTATCATAATCTTTCTCTAAGTCGATAAATACCATATGCAAGCTCTTTTATTTTTCTCTATATTTTTCTATCATTTGTCTAATCAAGAAGATTGCTTTCGTCGTAGAAATACCCGGCATAAAACCAAATTAATTCTCTGATACAATGGTGATATTCTTGAGTCCCTACTCTATAAACATCATAGAGTTTTATTGTATGACTCATAAGCTTTATCCCTCTATAGTTTGAGCAATCTTATATATCTCTTTTATTTTTATAAATTGGTACTACAATATTATGTCTCTATGATTCTAACATTTTACAAGTATCTATATAGTTTGAGCAATCTTATATATCTCTTTTATTTTTATAAATTGGTAGTACAATATTATGTCTCTATGATTCTGACATTTTACAAGTATCTAAAATTTTATTAAAGAGTCTAGTTAGCCATTAGATTTCAACTTCTCCCAGACACTTCCACACCTTAATTGGTATCTCATTCTGTCCAATTACCTTCCCTAGTTTCATCCTCTTTAGTATCTCTCTTACTTCATACTTCCTTAGTACAAACTTTACGATGGAATACGAGATGCCTCTCTTCCTGCGTCTCAACTCTATTTTAGTTTAACTCCTATGCACTTGTCCCATTGAGTAGGTTCTCGAAGTAATCCTTCCATCTATGTAATATAGTTATATCTTGCATCAGAACTCTACCATCTTCATATTTGATATACCTAACATGACTCAAATCCTTAGTTTTCCAATCTATAGCTTTCATTATCTTGAAGATATCTCTCCCTTTTTGTACCTCACCTATTATACAAATTATCATATGCTCTCTTCTTAGTATTCCCTACTATTTTAATACTTCATCTCTTAGGTTGTTTATAAAACTCATACAACTTATAGTCTCTATCTTTTTGCCAATTTTTAAACCGTATTTTCTTTTCCCTAATGGCTTGTTACATCTCATTGTTGCACCACCATGTCTTCTTGTCATGTCCTCCCCTTCCTTTAGCCTCTCCAAATACTTCCTTCGCCTCACTCTTTATATGGTTAGCTATGTGTTCCAAAAACTTAGAGGTATCAATCTTATGCTTATGTCAAACGTTCTCACATCCTTCTAAGATTAATTGACCATCTAATATCTTATTTACAAAAGTTTGACATACATATTCCTTCATAGTCCACCACTTAGTTGTCGGCCTAATTTGACCTCTGTCTTCTCTAACTCAACTCACATGATAAAAGTCCAACATTAATAACCTATTTTGGGTCGTCAAGCACTCTCCTGATATGACCTTATAGTTTTTACAGATACCCAGGTCTTGTCTCCTAATACGAAAATAATCAATTTGATTTCTATTATGCTAACTCGCAAAGATAGGTCTTGTCTCTTAATAAAAAAATAATCAATTTTATTTCTATTATGCCAACTCGCAAAAATTACTAAATGATTCTCTCTTCTAATAAAAAATATTTACTATTCCAAAATCACTAGTTAAAACAAACTCTAGAATAGAAATTCTCATATTATTTTGAACCTCAAAGTCTTGACCTCTAAGAACCCTCTCATACTCGACTCTGTCCTCACTTATATGGCCATTTAAATCTCCACCTAAGAAAATATTTTCTGAAAAGGGGATTCTAATAACTATCTCTTAAGGGGTCCTAAAATTCCTTAGTCTTATCATCTAATCCCATTTGGAAGGCATACGCACTAATAATATGCAATATCTTTGGTTCTACGGCTAAAGTAATACTCATAATCCTATATGAAACCTCCTAACAACAACTACTGCAGCCCTATAGGCTTTATCCACCAATGTTCTCACCCTGTTCCTAATTTTATTTGTTCCCGAATAGAAAAGTTTGAATCCTTCTCCTAATTCCTTAACATTGCTTCCCTTCCACTTTGTCTCTTGAAGAAAAGCTATGTTCACCTTCCACATCCACTAACTCTATTGAGTGGTTACCCGTCAATGTTCATATGTTCAAAGAGGATAATCTAATTTCCTAATTCTAATATGAATTTGCTTCTTTACTCACCCCCGTCCTGAATGGTGTAAAAACCCTTGCCTATTTATCACTACAACTGCGTGCCACTGCAGCATGCCTTGCTCATTTTGCACTACGCCCGAGCGTAGGTGGAGCGCGTCGCTTATAGCGGGGATGCTCTAACATTTCGCTTTAATCTTTTTTAACTCAAATCCATGTAAAGGGTTGTGACATTTAGTTGGTTGGCTGTCACAGACCTAATACCAACGGTGACATGTTTTAATGATGTTAGGCTGTCACTGAATGTAGCACCATCGCTTCTCCGTTATCTAGACTTTTGACCGTCTGTCACAGTGGGTGGAGTTAAACATCAAGAACCAATTATGCTTTTTCCAATGGAAATTTAGAAGTGGTCTTTGAAGTTGCTCACCAATTTTGGAAAATGGAAATGATTATTATTGGTAGAATACCAACTCTTAACTTTTGAGCCCTTTTTCTTTCGGTCTGAATCTTTTTGGGGATTCATGCATTTTGACTTTATATTTTAGACAAGACGCTCTTTTTAAGAAGTCATTCTACTCTTGATTTATTGCAGGATGGAATTTCCTGTGAACTGATTGACCTGAGAACTCTAATACCTTGGGATAAGGAAACGGTAGAGAGCTCTGTGAACAAGACTGGAAGACTTCTTGTGAGCGTATATATAATTTCTGTTGCCAAAGTCCCTTCCCTTAAACAATGTTGTAGAAATGTACATGATCAGTTTTGTATCATAACTTTGCAGATCAGTCATGAAGCTCCATTAACGGGAGGTTTTGGTGCTGAAATCTCTGCTTCCATTCTTCAACGCTGCTTCCTAAGGGTAAGCACATTGTTCCAATCCACGTGTACACTAGATCACTATTACAGGCCATTTAAGTTACTGTTGCTTCTTACCTGAAGATAGGCTTGCGATGCACAAATTTCCAATCCACGTGTACATAGTGCTCTTAATTTGATATGGAGTCAGAATAAGTTTTGAGAATTTTTCCAAATATGTGACATGATCTTCATACGACTTGAAAAGCACAGCTTTAGTCCTTATAATGATTGTGATAATGATGATCATAGTTTGCATTATAAGGAATCATAGGAATGGATTTTGACTGGTTCAAGATTAAGTTGATCTGCTGGAAGGTGGTGACATGCTGTTATTATTCCTGCAGTTAGAAGCTCCTGTAGCCAGAGTTTGTGGCCTGGACACTCCTTTCCCACTTGTTTTCGAGCCTTTCTACATGCCCACCAAGAACAAGGTAATTACGTTATCTTTTACCCCGGATATATTTTGTTTGACAACTTCCTAAGATGGGCTTCACTGTGTATGACTTTTGCAGATATTGGACGCAATAAAATCTACTGTAGATTATTAGACTCAGATAGACAAGTATGTAATTTGTTAGACTCTCGATTATTAAGACTTATGTTAAACGTAATAGAACTTAATATAATTATTATTATTATGTTATAGTTATTATTATTAGTGAGGGCTATGTTAGTAATTAGTGGTTAGTAGGTTAATTAGCAGTTTCTTGGTTAAGGTTAGATTATTGGGAATTTTGGAGTGTAAGAACTTTTAAGGAGAGACAGTCTATCTTACAAATAGTAGGTCAACCTATGTTATTTTCCTTATCGAACAATAAAGATTAGCTCTAGTTCTATAGTTCTAGATCGGGTCTTACCAAATTGATATCAGAGCATCATCTTGGGATGATGGCTGCGAAGAAGGTAGAAGCAGTCGAGGAAAAATTGGAGAGCAAAGTGTCAGCGATTAAAACGGCGATTGAAGAACATTTCTCGATAGTACAACAATAGTTTTCATCGTTAGAAGCTATGGTAGTGAAGCTGATCGAGATGCAAGTTCGGTCACTATCGAACCCTGATCAACCCACGGGCGGTCACGGTAAGGCAATTGGGGACATCGAGGGAGAGAGTAGCCAAGGCGGTCACGTTGGTGGCGAGCACGCTGCAGGGAAGAATCGGGGCGGGCGGCACCATGGTCAGGTTAGGGTAGATTTCAGCAGTGAACTGAGCAGTTGGTCATGGGCGGTAGCACCTCTATGGGGGTCGGCTGAAAGAGTTCAAGTTCGACTAGGGGAAAACGGGCCGGGACAAGGACTGGTGGGCGGGACAAGTTCGACTAGGGGGAACCGAGCCTTAGAGGCCTAGGACCCAATATGAAAGGAACACACTCAAAACCCTAGGGTTGTAATCCTAAGCCTGCCACCCTACTTGAGAATGGGGAGAGAGAGAGTTCTTCTCTAAGAAACTTTTCTTTTCCAATTTATTGAACCTCATGAGTTGATAACTAAGAAAATAAATTATCTAGAGTTGTTATCTGTGTGGATATTAGTAGAGGCTGGATAACGGTTCAGAATCACCCTAAGGGGCGGTGGTGCATGGCTGCAGAAAAGGATCCTAGGTGAAAATCATTTGGTTTTGGAGCAGGTGTCTCTCGGTATACCTCTCTTCTCCCTACCTCCTTCTCTTGATTAATTTTCTAGTTCATTGATTAATTAGAAAATATGAAACTAGAATCCCAGTTGACTTTGTTTATAATCTTGGGTAGTCTGGTTGAATAGAGAATGCGTAAGTCAATTTTTGAAATATTACTTCCACCACGTCGAGGAGATTTATCGACTTATAGTTTTTCTATGAGTCCCATCTGAAGCTAGATTGCATCATCATATCTCTCACGATGTTATAATAACTTTTCAAAGTCTTAACACGAGACTTTATGTCTTGGTCAGTTTTAATCCCAAAATCCTTTATAGTAATTTTTAACTTATCTTCAACTTTCGTATAAAATCTTCAACTTTCGTATAAATTACGCTCGTGAAACCATGTACTGATTTGTACTTCCAGCTTCACTTGGTTTCCAATAACACTTTGACCAGTTTCCCATCCTCGTAATCAGTGCATGACCTATTGTTCTTCCCACGTTCTCTAACTATTTCATTAGTTACTTTAGATTCATCTGTGTCCTTACAAAAAATATTAAAAAAATAAATAGTAAAATAAAATACAAAGCAAGCAGACTCTTGAGATCCCATAGCAGTGAACATAATAGACAGATTTATGCCTAATAGACTATGATGAGAAAGAAGCTTCAACACAATGCACCCATGAATACGACGAGGAACCGCATACACATTCAATTCTACAGTCAAGATAGTCCGAATATTTTTCCCTTTCAAGCTTCCAGTACCAAATAAAAGATTATAGAGGAGTGAACATTCTTAAAACACATTAATGAAGATCAAACTGAGCTCTCACTTGCACAGAAGCGGTGAGTATAATAAGAGCATTATAACAACAAATTATGATATGGAACAGAGGTATGTCCAATGAATGGAAACAACAAATTATGGAAGTATTCCAAATTTAGAGAAACGAAATGGACTAAACTACAACTCTTTGCATTAAAAGCTAAGAAACTGTCATTTATTTTTTTATTGTCCAAATGAAATGGAAACAACACAAGTGGCTTATAAATTTATAAGAGGATGAAATGGTATGAGATGTGTCAGTTATCATACATCCTGTAAGATAAACCTTAGAGATATCAAGAAACTTTTAATTGGGCTAACGAAGCTATTCGGTATGATGAACTCTTTTATGACGTCTAGCTCGATGTTCTTATTTCTTCCGAAGTAGTTCTTCAAAAATTATGCAGTAGCCCCAACATAATTTAAAAAATACAAAAATACCTCCCCTAAAGGAATTGATAATTCTCATTCCCACCAAAGATACCTCTTTTGCTATGAATGAGAGCGTTTTTTTTTAACTCCCCGGAGATATGGTTTTCATTCCAGGCATGATTAAAAATCGAACCAAATGGATAAATGAAATTCATTTTGATTTCATTCCCACCGAATGAATCGAACTAAACATACACTTAAGTGACTATTAAGTGAGTATGCATGTTATAGGGCTATTAAGTGACTATTAAAATCTTAAATTTAACCCAATTTAAAACTTCATTTATGCTTTTATCCCCTTTAATTTTGATATTTTTCCTAATCCATTTTGTTAATTTATCTTCAATTTCCACCCCACTTGCCACCAACTCTGCCACTACTATCACTAGCCTCCACAACCGCTACTGCCAACTTCTATTGTCAACATAAAAATTTTAAATTTTTATTATTTTCTTTCACTCTTCCATTCAAATTTTCACTTTTTTTTTTTTTTAATTTACTTTGTTTTTTTTTTTTTTTTTTTACTTTTTCGACCCAACGACCATCACAATCCCCAAAACCATTGTCACAACCTCCACTAAAAATATATTTCTCCAGATAACGAAGATTGCATTACCTAGATGGTGGTTATATCAATAGAAGTTAAAAGATCAAAAATCTAAGTCTTGCGATCTCGGTTGTCCGAGGAGAGAGATTTCTGGTGGAATGCAATGACAATAGAGAAGGTAGTAGTAATTTGAAGGTGATAATAGTTGGGTCGGAAAAAATGAAAAAAAAAAAAGAGAAAAATTGGAGAGAGAGAGAGTATTATAATTTAATATTTTTATATAAATAGTCGGGGTACAGTAGAAAGTAAATGCCTTGATTAATATTTTTCATAATTAGGCCCTAACCGATTTGTTAAAGACACCCGATCGTCCTCACCTCGACAAGGGGGTAGAGTGGGGGTGGGATAGGGGCAGGGGACCTTCTTTTTTTTTTAGCATATTAAATTTCTTATACTATCCTTTTATTTTCTTTTGAGCTTGTCCTCTTTCTTATACATGACCTTCTAGTTTCTTTCATTTACTCTAGCTACATGACAAGGCGTGCACAAAGAGAAGCAGGAATCGGGGGAGCTGGTCGGAGATGGGTGGAAGAGTAGTGGCTCATATGAGGAGAGAGAGAGGGAATGAGGTGCACATGGGAGAATTTAGGGGGTTGTGCACATAAGAAAAACAGATGAAAGAAAAAAAAAAGAAAAATATATAAATATTTTTAAAAGTCGAGTTTCGGGTCCCAACCGAAATCCATGAAATCTTAAAAGGAGAGATACTCATATGATATATCTCACTTCCAACGTCCATGAAATCTCACTCAAGTTCAGCACCCTTCTTTCGCTGCTTTTTTTGGTGAGCAGGTGAAAAGCAATCTCACTAATCACTATTGTTAAGCAGTTTCTTTTGACTTGGTAAAAGGCAAATAACATTTCATATGTCAAATAGTGTAATTCAAAGCTTTTTTCTTATTTTTTTTAGTGTGTCATAATATTATTGTCTTATGGACTTAAACCAACACTTAGGATATATAAACTAAGACCTACAGAGACTAGGTCGAATAAATTCTTAAACCTAATCTATTTATGTAAGTTTGCTACATTTATGGTCAGCATTCTAAAATGTCTTTTGATAATTTCTAACAGGGTGGCACGCATACAGCCATGCATTAGCTAGACTAGTGAGAGCTCTAGAGAATTGGACCAATTCTTAATAAAGGTGGCTCCATCTTAACACGCACATAGCTGATCTTTATCAAGTATGTAAACCACAATTAAACACACTATCTTAATTAAGGCTATAAAGATCATTAAGAGACTAAGACTCAACCATTAATTTCGTAATAGTTTCGCACTATATACATCATAAGGATAAACCTCTCAATAAGAAAGTTTAGTGCTTTGATAAAAACCTTGGATGTTCTTCCCATTAAACCTACTTATTGGGATCTCTATTCACGTAGGTTGGGTTTCCGTCATTAGTTGTTCATTTTTATGGGCTATAGACCCGTTCTCCTCGATGTTTCAAACATGAGCTTCTTCCTCATAGGCTGTCAGAGGTTATGCTAAATTCCTTTCTAATCTCACATAGTTTAGAGTTATTACTCTATTACTTAGCAAGCGCCTTAAAATTTTATGGCTTAATCTGATATGTCCTTATTTCCCATTATAAATTTTATTTTGGGCTCTTCTTATATAACTGCTTCGCTATAACAATTCATAGATATGGAAGATACTATTTTCATCTATAAATGGATATCATACAGAAAGTTTCTCAACAACTCCACCTCTCCACCAGCTAGCTCTAAAGCTACAAACTTGAATTCTATTGTGAATTTCGCATTATAGGACTTCTTACAAGATTTTCATGAAACAGTTCCTCCTCCCAATGTAAATATATAGTTATTGATTGAGTTTGTGACTCATTGAGTTCTGTCACCCAGTTAGCATCATAATAACCCTCAAGTATAATAGAATTGCCTATATAGTGAAAGCCCAAACTCATAGTACCCATGAGGTACCTCAATACTCTAATTAAAGCATCCTAATGTTCACCATCGTTCCATAATTCAGATATCCCCATCCTTTCAGATAGTTGAGGTCAGGAGAATGTGCCTTCCATAATTTATATGGGTTTTCCATATTTTTTTATAAGGTACCCTGTTAATAATATAACATGCAGAAAGAGTAGCCCCCCCCCCCCCCCCCCCCTCCCAAGCTGACAAGTACAGTAGATCCAATCAGCATTGAGTTCATCACTTCCTTTAGTGTTATTTTCTTCCTTTCAACTACTACATTATACTCAGATGAATACGAAGCAGTCACTTCATGGATAATTTCATTTTCTTCACAAAACTTTTGAAAAGGGTTTGAGACATATTCACCATCTCTATCAGTTCTATGCCTTTTGATCTTCTTATCTAAGTAGTTTTCCACTTTAGTTTTCTAACTAATGAAAACCTTTTTGGCTTCTTCCTTTTATTTTAGTTGATATACACTATTATATCAATTATAATTTTCTATGAAGGTTATGTAATATTTATTAACACCTCTTGACATTGAGTTTTAAATTACATATATCAATATGTATAAGATATAGAAGCTCAGATTCTCTAGAAATATGTTTATAAGACTTGTTAGAGAATTTTGATTTCAAACAAGTTTCACACTTATCCAGTTTCTAATCTTCTTTATTATACCTAAATGTTCCATTCTTTTAATATATCCAAGATTTATATAACTAATCTAGCATGCTAGAAAACAAAAGAATCAATATAAGCATGAAGAAATTTCATTAATTATATGAGCAATGACACTTAAATAAATCAAGCCATTATTAGAATATCTTTTTCCTAAAAATATTCCATGCATAGTAAGTATAAGCTTATCAGATTCAGTTATCATATTAATTCCTGCTTTATTCAACAAGTCAATAGAAATAAGATTTCTTATAATTTCAGAGACATGGAGAACTCCAGTTAAGGCTAGCCATTTTTCAGAACTTATTTTCAACATTACCTTTTCCTTCCTAAAGACTAGGATTCCACTAAAGTTTGCAAGGTAAATTTGCTCCCCCTCAACGGGCTCGTAAGTCGCAAACAAGTTGTGGTGATTAGCCTGGTTTTTATGTTTCTCTTGATTTTTAGGCTAGCTTCTAAGTAATCTACCCTAAAGGATCGCTGATTAGATTCACTTATGAGATAAAAGAAACAATAGTGTCATATTCAAGAAGATTAGCCTAGTTTTTAGGTTTCTCTTAGTTTCCATTTTTGTGCCTACATTGCACATCATAATGACTAGATTTTCCATAGATGAAGCAATTTCCCTTCTTCTTTTTAATCTCTTTTTTGACATCTGACCCCTTATATTTTTTATTTCCAAACTTCTTCCTATAACTCACTCCACTGGTTGACTAGTAGATTTGCTAGTTTTGGATTTTTCAGCATTTTCCCTAATAACATCTCGCTGCTCAATCTTTATATGAACATCTACATCATTTAAATTCATTTCCTTCCTCTTACGTTTTAGAAATGTTTTATAAGCAATCCCTAAAAAAGGAAGTTTTTCAACGTCCACGAAATCTTACTCGAGTTCAGCATCCCTATTTATCCGTGAGCAGGTGAAAATGAATCCCACGAATCACTATTGTTAAGCAGTTGTTCTTAACTTGGTAAAATTCAAATAATATTTCATGTGTTAAATAGTGTTTTTTTTTATTTTTAAAACAATTCTCTTGTACTTGAACTTTGACCAAGTCTACATGGTATATATATAAGTAATTCTTTCCTTTTAATATTCTTTATTTAAGACTTATACAATAGAAAGTTCTCAACTGAACCCTAACAGAAAGAGACAGTTTCAGAGCGATTTTGGTCGGGACAATTTCTCTACTCATCCTTAATTAGTAGTGGAGGTTTGTGGTAGTAGTGCAAGGTAGAGTGATGGAGGCTGGAGGTAATAATGACGAAGGAGGGTGATTGTGGCTAGTGTAACGATGATAGACGAGGATAATAATAGTTGATGGAATAATATATACATAATTATTACATTCAAATTAATATTACAATCTAAACTTAAAATTAAATATTTATTTCAATTTTTAAATATTTTAAATATTCATTACAATTTCTAGTTATATTTTGAAACCTTAATCTAATATTCGTTTGGCAAAAAACAAATCCTAATATTTTCCACTTTCACTTAACATCTATTGGTAGTATTTTGAAATCGAGACTTGAAATACGTAATGAATACGTTTTCTAAAAAATGATATTTTCACCCTCTCAGATTGCTTTAGGTTATTGTGAAAATAGTTTTCGGGATATGATAAGCATTTACAAAGTCTCACAAGCAACAATGAAACTTTGTTCTGAAATAGTGTACTGTTTCACGAACAGTCGTACACCTTGGAAAAATAGTTAAACTGTTTTACCAGGAATATATTTGAATTCCTAGAATTCAAATTCCAACAGTAACTAACCGTTTTAACTGTCAACCGTTTTAATTAAATCGGTCAACCACCGCGCGTGGCGGCCGGTCGCCATGTCGCAAACGTGTAAAGTGTCAAGTGCGCCTAATAAGCGCCAAGACCGTCTCATGCCCATGCCATGCACGCACGCGCATGTGCGAGTCCCGGTTAGATCACATCCTTTATTTATTATTACAAATACTCATTATTTACAATCACTTATAAATACTTTAAAAACTTTCTCCCTTTCCAATGTGGAATGCAATTATAAAGTATTTATAAAGTATTTCTTAGACTTGAATCTTTAACTTAATTTACACTCTTAATCATTGTTATGAGAAAAGTCCAACACTTCAGTCTAGTTTATGCAATATTTCTTTTCATTTACATTTTTTAATTATTTATTTTTAAATAACAACAATATTTATTGTCGTTCGCCATGTAACAGTTCCGAACAAATTCACGGACACTCGTATCTTCTTTTTTTTTAAATTTCCCTTCTTTCTCATCTCTCACCCTCTATTTGATTCAAAAAGTTTTTGCTTCTCCTCGACCATTCTCTTACCATAAGCTTCTTGTTTGTATGGAAAGTCAAGGAAGAAGGAGAAAGTGATAATAGGGTTAATTAATTACAACTTATATAGTTAGTTTAATAACTAATTTGACTAATCTGCTAACTGAACCGAACCAACTCAAAATAGGAAATTACAAGATAGTCCCTAAACTATGATAATATGCTAATACCCCCCCCCCCCCCCCCCCCCCCCCCCCAAGTTGGTGGATGTAAATGTCCAAAACCCCCAGCTTGCTAAGAGGGAATTCATGTTGAAACTGAGATAAGGGTTTAGTTAGAATATCAGCCGACTGGTTCTCCGTGAAAATGGGAACAAGTTGAATAACTTCTTGTTGAACATTCTCTTGAATTAGATGACAATCAATATCTATGTGTTTTATGCTCTCATGAAAGATCGGGTTGGCAGCGATCTGTCATGCAGAGGAACTATCGATAATGGCACTGGTGTGAGATTAGAGAGCTAATGACCCTTTAAGAGGTTGAGTAACCAAGTAACTTCACAAGTGGCAGCTATTAATGCACATTTTTCACTCTTAGCTGAAGAACGAGACATTGTGGACTACTCTTTAGTTTTCCAGGAAACCAAAGATGATCCCATCTTAATCGCATATCCAGTCACACTTCATCTTGTCATCAAATAGGCTACCTAATCTGCATCACAATAAGCTTCTAGCTTGCTAAGAGGGAATTCATGTTGAAACTGAGATAAGGGTTTCGTTAGAATATCAGCCGACGGTTCTCCGTGAAAATGGGAACAAGTTGAATAACTTCTTGTTGAACATTCTCTTGAATTAGATGACAATTAATATATATGTGTTTTATGCTCTCATGAAAGATCGGGTTGGCAGCGATCTATCATGCAGAAGAACTATCGATAATGGCACTGGTGTGAGATTAGAGAGCTAATGATCCTTTAAGAGGTTGAGTAACCAAGTAACTTCACAAGTGGCAGCTACTAATGCACAGTTTTCACTCTTAGCTGAAGAACGAGACATTGTGGAGTACTCTTTAGTTTTCCAGGAAACCAAAGATGATCCCATCTTAATCGCATATCCAGTCACACTTCATCTTGTCATCAAATAGGCTACCTAATCTGCATCACAATAAGCTTCCAG
Source organism: Coriaria nepalensis (assembly GCA_027186245.1). NCBI lineage: Eukaryota > Viridiplantae > Streptophyta > Magnoliopsida > Cucurbitales > Coriariaceae > Coriaria > Coriaria nepalensis. The sequence continues at coordinate 8,915,464 of CP114490.1, read as the reverse complement.
CTTCAAAGAAGAAGAAGCACTAAAGAACAAGATAAGACCTTGATTGCATTTGACATAGCATAAGACCTTGAGAACAGCATCAAAGTGAGATCGTTTGGGACATTACATGCGCTGACTTAGTGGTTTGGACAGAGAAGCTAATGTGTAGCCTAGTCTTGGTAAGATAAATCATGCGACCAACCAAATGTTAATAAACTGAAGGGTCTTCAAGTAAGGGATCTAAGTTATTGGAACTAGTGAAATCATCAAACTCCTTAGAGGTAAGCTTGTGATTCTGTTCAAGAGGGGTCGCTGCATGCTTAGAAGCACTGAGACCCGTGTTAGATAGAAGCTCTAATGCATATTTGTGTTGAGTGAGATATATGCCAGTGTCATTTCTAGCCACTTCAAGTCCTAAGAAGAAGCGCATGAGGCCAAGGTCTTTGATGTAATACTGTGAATGAAGAAACTTCTTAGTTGCATTAATGGAATCAATGTAGTTTCCTGTGATTAATATGTCATCAACATAAACTAATAGAGCAATAAAAGTGAAACCATCAGACTTTGTGAATAAAGAGTAATCATTGATAGACTGGACAAACCCATCAAGGAGAAGAGTGGAATTGAATATATGATTCCATTGCCTTTATGCTTGCTTCAAGCCATACAGGGACTTGGACAATTTACAAACCCTATTATCCCTTGCATCACCATAACCTTCTGGCAATTTCATGTAGATCTCCTCATTCAAATCACCTTGTAAGAAGGCATTGTTGACATGCATCTGGTACAACAGCCAATTGGAAGCAACAATAATAGACAGAAAGCATCGTACAACGGCAATCTTAACTATTGGAGAAAAGGTCTCCTTGTAGTCCACCCCTTCTTTTTGTGTGTATCCTTTAGCAATGAGACGATCCTTGTATCTTTCAATCATTTCATCAGAATTAAGCTTCACTTTGTATACCCAATGGCAGCTAATTACCTTTTTAACTTTAGGTAATGGAGCTAAAGTCCATGTGCTATTCAATTCTAATGATTTAATTTCACTTTTCATGGCATCTACCCAATTGTTATCCTTGATAGCTTCATGGTAAGAAGTAGGCCCAGTGAAGGATGACATGCTGGCTAAGACACATTGATAATTGGGTGACAAATGAGAATAATGGATGACAATAAACAAAGGATAATGGACATTGGAAGTGACTGAGTTAGATGAGTGACGAGGAAGTAGCTTTTATATGTCGTGAGGATTTTCTAATAGGTGGAGGAGGTGGAAGAAGATTTGGTGACCTAGAAGAAGATTTGGTGACCTAGATGTTGGGGAACTAGATGGGATTATAGCTGAGATATGAATAGAAGGAGGAGCAGAAGCATCATCAGTGTGTGATGCGTTGGAATGGAGAATTGAATTTATTGGAATTGAAGATAAAGGATGATCAATATCATGAACATTGTAAGTTAGATCATTGGAGGGAAATAGTGGCATGTCTAAAGTGTTCATGAAAGGAAAAGAGTGTTCATGAAAGATGACATCACGACACACCAAGAAAGAATGAGTAGATTGATCATAATGTTTATAGCCTTTTTGAGTAAGAGAGTATCCCATGAAAACACAAGGGATGGATCTTAAGGCAAATTTGTGATGATTATTCAGAATCTTAGCAAAGCATAGGCATACAAATGTTTTAAAATGAGAAATCTCATGTTTTTTGTGAAACAACATTTCAAATGTGATTTGGGATTTTGTGAAGAACATGAAAGTCTATTGATGATATATGTGGTAGTGAGAATACACTTACCCATAATGAAGAAGGCATGTTAGAATGCAACTAAAGGGCTTTTGCAATATTAAGAATATGTTTATGTTTCCTCTCAACTACACCATTTTGTTGTGGTGAGTATGCACATAAACTTTGATGGATTATTCTAAATGTGGAAAGGAAAGAAGATAGGATGTCGGTGAAGAATTCAAGTCCATTATCACTTCTAATTACTTTGACAATAAGTGAAATTGTGTTTTGACCATGGAAATGAAGGATTTGAGATTTTCAGTAGTTTCTGATTTGGATAAAAGAATAATTGTCCAAGGCTTTGGTAAAATCATCAACAATGATAAAAAAAGAATCGAGCTCCATCATGATTGGGAGTTTTGTAAGGGCCCCATAAGTCAACATAGATAAGATTAAATGATTGTTTGGAAGTGGATGTGCTAAGAGGAAAACGATTTCTGGCTTGTTCGGTGATAGGACCTGGTCTAGATAAATATGAATAAGGTAAAACTTTATTCTTTAATAATCGAACAATCAAACTAACATAGGTTGGCTTACAATTCGAGAAGTAGGCCGTCTCTCTCTAAGAGTCCTTACTCCTCAATTTTCTCAATACCTAACCTTAACCCTTCAACGACTTATTATCCTACTACAACCAATTACCGAAATACTCCTCATAATAATAATACTAATAATAATACTAATAGTAAGACTAATACTAATATAATAACTATGTTATGCTAGGCTTTATTTCTCCTAACATAAGTATGAATAACTGGTGGTCTAACATTGCTCTCCTTCCAACGAGACATTTTGTCCTCAAGGTGGAAATCTGAAAACTGTTGTGTGATGAACTCGTATGATTCCCATGTTGCATCGTGGACCGGCAGATTCTTCCAATTAATCAAGACTTCCCATGTATCCTTCCTCCTCGACGTCCCTTGTCGAATGCCACATAGCTCAATCGGTTCCAACAACATTTCCAGATCGGCCGTCAAGTTAGGCGGTATTATCGGAGAAGCCCCATGAGAACTAATGGCTTTTCAGAGTTGAGATACGTGAAATACCGGGTGAATGGCTAATTAGGGCCTATCTACGCGCTTGGACAGCGCATCTGCAACTCAAATTTTCAACCCCGGCCAAACTATATTTCAAAATAGTAGCCCAACAGTTTGGACAACCAATGTTGATGATCTTCTGCCACCATATGCTGTTCCAATAGATACTTCAAGCTCCGCTGATCCGTGCGGACGATAAATCGCCGACCCAACAAATATGGCCTTCATTTTTGCACCGCAAACACAATGGCCATGAGCTCGCGTTCATAGACAGACTTCAGACGGGCTCACGGCGTCAAAACTTGACTTAAATATGAAATCGATTACTGATTCTGCATGAGGACATCCCCTAACCCATAGCTTGATGCATCGGTTTCTACTACAAAAGTCGCCGTGAAGTCGAGGAAAGTGAGTACTGAAACACTAGTCATTGCTTGCTTTAATTTGTCGAAAGCTTTGGCCGCTAATTCACCCCAATGGAAGTTATCTTTCTTGAGTAGATCCGTTAATGGCCCCGCGATCATGCCATAACCTTTGATGAATTTGCAGTAATAACCGGTCAACCCCAAGAAGCCCTGCAATTCCTTCAATGTCTTCGGTACTAGCCAATCCAGCATTGCAGCCACCTTTGCCTGATCGGCTGAAACCTCATCACTCGAAACAATATGGCCCAAATATTCCACACTAAGCTGCCTGAATGTGCTCTTCTTCTCATTCGCATACAATTGATAACCTTGTAATTCCATTAAAACGACCTTTAAGTGGTCCAAATGCTCCTCGGTCGAGCGGCTATAGATCAAGTATGGCTGAAATACCTTGTTCATGAGCGACTGAAATGTTGTTGGGGTGTTGGTGAGCCCAATAGGCATCAATAGGAACTCATAATGCTTTGCATGGGTTTGAAAACCTGTCTTAGCTGCATCCTCTCTCCGCATTTTGATTTGGTGATATCCTGACTTCAAATATAATTTGGTGAACATGCAAGCTCCGTGTAACTCATTCAATAGTTCATTGATGACTGGACTAGAGAATTTATCTGGTACGGTTCCTTTGTTCAAAGCCCGATAATCCACACAAAACCGCCAACTTCTATCTATCTTCTTGACCAACAAAATCATACTAGAGAAAAGACTCATACTGGGCGGTATAATGCCGACTTCTAACATATCTTGCACCAGTCTCTCAGTCTCATCTTTTTGTGCTTGCGGATATCGGTAAGGCCGCACGTTGATTGGAGACATTCCCTCTTTCAACATTATAGCATGCGCGTGGTCCCTTTGTGGGGGCAGCCCTACGGGCATATGGAATACATCGCTAAAGCGGTCCACTACTACTCGTAACACCTCTTCCACCGCGCCTCCCTTTGGATCCTTGCCCATTTGCAGATTTACTTCGATTAGGAACCCTTGTCCTTCGCGCTCGATAGTCTGCAATATCATTTTCAATCCCATTAGAGTCTTACACAAACTTGGATTTTCTTTTAGTCACACAGTTTCCCCTTTACTCCGAAATCGCATCCTCAACAGTTTCCAGTTCACTATCATTTCACCCATCGAGCTCAACCATTTCATTCCTAAGATCGCATCTGAACTGCCCAAATCCAAGGGCAATAAGTCGTTAATTACCTCCAATCCTTACATCGTCAACTACAGGTTTTTACAGGATACCGTGCTTCGTACCATAGTACCCATTCCCAAGGTTACCCCGTGGCTGCCCGTATTCGCCACTTCTAGTCACAATTCCGTAATCACGCGATTAGAGATGAAATTATGGGTAGCCCCACTATCGATAAGAACTGCTACACTCTGCCCTTGAATTTCCCCTTTCAACTTCATGGTGTAGTAGGGTGTAAATCTGACAACCGAATTAAGCGACACTTAGGCTAAATCTAGGTGGTGATGCATCAGACTCTCCTCTCCATCATCATCTATTTCTACTATCTCCTCCTCCTCATCATCAATCATTAACACTTGGAGTCTCCTCTCCTTACAACGATGCCATGACGAAAATTTATCGTTACAACGAAAACACAACCCTTTTGCTCGTTTGTTCATGGTCTCTGTCTCTGTTAGTCTTTTGAAATTCCCTTCTGGACGGTACGTGGCTCTCCTCTCTCCTAGAGCCTCCTTACCGACAGTGACAGTTTGCGTCCGAGAGCTATGAGTCTTGGAATAACCTTTATGAACAAAACTACCATGGTTGCTCCTTTGCTTTTTTTTGCATTTTTCTTCTCCTCCACTTGTACGCCCAAGTCCACATACTCCTCTAATCCCTTAGGCCGTAATAACCTCAATGCTATTTGAATTTCCGACTTTCACCCCTTTAAAAAATCTCCCTCCAAGATTTCCGGAGAGACGCCGGTTAATGGCCCGGAAACCTCCGGACAGATTCCCTCAATGCTATTATGGCCCGTTAATGGCTGTAATAACTTCTCTCGGTATTCCTACACTGTCCCCTCTTGGCGGAGTGCCAAGAACTGTTCATCTAAGTCTTCATCGTGAGAATTCTGAAACTTTACCATCACCCTTTGTTTAAAATCCATCCATGACCCAATGGGTCGGCAGTGCCCACACAATTGAAACCATGACAATACCAGCGCCTCTAAACATAGACCGGTTGCTTGTAGGTTTTCCCCTTCTGATAATCCATTAACCTCAAGGTATCTTTCCACCCTATAAACCCATGCCGCCACATCCTCGCCTTCAAAGATAGGCATCTTCAATTTGCGAATCTCTGGATCAACACCCATTCCGCTCGATGTGCCCTCATACTACCCTTGGCCCGCCCATGGGGATTCCGCCGGAAACCTAAAATCAGCCCACGACACTCTTACCTCATCACTCGCGGCGGTTCTACCACATAACCGCCTGCTAGCCCATGTTCCGCACCTTTTTTCCCATGTCCAAATTAAACCCTTCCCGCTGACCCCCAGGTGGCGCTGCCATTCTGGAACCTTCCCCCAATTCACCGCTAAACGCTTCCCTAACCTGGCTGTCAACACTCGCACCCTCTACTACACCATCCACCATCCACCACTCGTTTCCCCCTTGCAGCCTACTCGCCACCACTGCGGCTGCCTTGGCCGCCTTTTTCGGCGGTGTCCCCTACTGCCTGACCATGACCACCCACAAGTTGGTCAGGGTTTGATGGTGACCTAAACTGTAGCTCCATCAGTTTTCCTAATATGGCTTCCAACGACGAATTCTGCTGCACAAACTGCTGTTGTACTGTCGCGAAGCGTTCTTCGATTGATATTTTGATCACCATCACTTCGCTCTCTAATTTCTCCTCGAGTGCTTCTACCTTCTTCACAGTCATCGATGATCGAGTGCTCTGATACCAATTTGATAGGATCCGGTCTAGATAAATACGAATAAGACAAAACTTTAGTCTTCAATAATCGAACAATCGAACAATCAAACTAACATAGGTTAGCATACGATTCGAGAGGTAGGTCGTCTCCCTCTAAGTATCCTTACTCTTCAATTTTCTCAATACCTAACCCTAAGCCTTCAACTGCGTATTATCATGCTACAACCAATTACCGAAATACCCCTCATAATAATAATACTAATAATAATAATACTAATAGTAAGATTAATACTAATAATAACTATGTTATGCTAGGCTTTATTTCTCCTAAAATAAGTATGAATAACTGGTAACTGGTGGTTTAACATTTGGCAATTGGACAAACTTTACAATTGTGAAGACCATGAGATTGCATGATGGATTTGATTTCAAGAATGACATTGAATTTAGACTGAGATGCATGTCTAAAACGTGAATGCCATAAGTAGAAATCATTCTTTATTGAATTTGAAACATGCATTACATTAACAAAATCATTTGATGAGTGTCACAAGAAAATGAATTGAGATTTATAGAAGATGAAAGACAATTATTTGAAGTAGAAGAAGATTGGACAAGATAATATAGATCATGCTGCATCCTACCAATTCCCATTGTAATTCTGGTTAATTGGTCCTAAAAAATGCAAAGAAGATGATAGAATGTTACATGAATTTGATTTTGCAAACTCAGTTCGGAAATAGACAAAATCTTAAGCTGAAAATTTGGATCAAAGAGGACATTTGATAGTGTTAACATAGGTGAAAGTTTGACAAAACCTACATGAATTGCTCTAGCTTCTAAACCATTAGGCAAACGAATGGATGCAAATGGATTATCTTGGCATGAAATTGGTGAAATTAATGCCTAAAAAATATGTCATGTGACAAGTAACTCCAGAATCTATGATCCAATCATGTGGTAATATTCAGACTCATTAAAGAAGTATTCATACTAGCAAATTCAAAGACTTGAGCAGTAAGTTTTGGAGTTCTTTATATATATATAATAAACAGAATACGGTGAACAGTAATGTGAACAATAAATAAGAAAGCAGTGATGCTGTAAAATAAAATAATATGTAAAATAGAATTTGTAAGAAACAGAACGAAAAAAAAAGAGAACAAAACATAATCTATAAAAATAGAACAAAATAGTAAAACAGAATAGAACAAAATCTGTAAAAAATAGAATATAATATAATATGTAAAAATCGAACAGAGTAATAAAATATAACAGAACAAAATAGTAAAATAAAACAAAATAGAATATGGAAAAATAGAACAAAATGGGAAAAAATAGAACAACAACAGAGAATCAAATCGATGTCTATTATGCAACAGTTTCCTTAAAATAGATTCGCCCCCTCATGTTAGTGTAGAAGGTTGAACAATGTCTGTCTCCCAAGATAAAATAGAGACAAATAGAAGCGGCACACCACCGAACTATTCCCGAGGAACTCAAATAGTGGATCGAATGAAACTTTGAACTTTAGAGGGAGCAAGGAAAATTGAGAATTTCGTTTCTGATTGTGTGTTTCCAAATGAGAGGAAAAATTCAATTTATAGACTCATTAGGGGAGAGAAGATTAATGAGAATTAATTTGAAATTTAATCTAAGACTAAATTGCAACTTTTCATCTTCATACGGTTTTGTAGAAGAAGATGAAGAGAAAGAAAAAGAAAATTAAGGAAGAAAACAAAAATAGGCCAAGCTAAACTGGGTCGTTTTCGGGCCGACATTCGATGCGCTCAGAAGCGAAGCCCTCTGTGGGTGCGCGCAAGAGAAAACATTCTAGTTTATATTTTTTTACCCATTAAGAAATGCGCAATTCTATATAAACATTCTTCCACTTGTTTTTTTTTTCAATATGGGACAAAATTTTCCTCCATTTTTTCTCTTTCAAACTATTTCAATAGTTACACTTTGAAATTCAATTTCTCATTCACCCATTAATCATTTTGAGCGTGTCATATACCGATTCGAAGCTCTCACGGAAGAGAACCCGAATCAGCTTTGACCTTTCGTTTATACAAAGTGGGCTTCACTCACAATCGAACATAAAAATAGCATGTTGATATGCTAATATTTCCAAGAGTAAGAGATTCACTTCCTTGAACTTTGTCCTGTCCCAACAATTTTAGAATCTGAGTCTGTTGATCAAGAGTGAAATGAGCAGGGAATTCATAGCCTGAATTAGAGTCATTTTGAGCAGCAACATTAGAGTTTGTGCTTTGTTTGACTTTGGTTTGTGAAGTTTGTGACCAACAGGATATCCCACAAGCTTGTTGCAGGTATCCTTTTTGTGGCCAAGATTGTGACAATAAGAACATTCAGGTCTCTTCCCATTCTGATTGGATCGGTTATTGGAATTATTCCCATTGGAATTGTTGTACGGTACTACAGACTCAGTAGGAGGAGCAATAGCTTGAAAGATATTCTTGGAAGCAGCAATCCTGTTGCTTTCCTCTTCATTGAGGATAGAGAAGGCTTTATTAATGGAAGGCAATGGCACATGCATTAAGAAATTACTTCTAACGGCACCATAGCTTTCATTCAAACCCATCAAAAACTGCATCAATTTCTTCTGTTGATCGATATGAGAATAAGAGGTAGCAGTAGAGCATTCACAGTTAGGAATAGTAACCAGAGTAGAGTTCATCCCATAATGTCTTAATCTTAGTGTAATACGAAACAATTGATGAATTTCCCTGAGTCAGACTCACAATTTCCTTTTCGATTGAGTATATACGAGTTCCATTTATTTTATGAAACCGTTCTTTAAGATCTTCCCAAAAAAGTCTAGCATTAGATGCAAAAACAGATCCATTCGATAATTCTTTTGAAATTGAATTAAGAATCCAGGAACAAAAGATAGCGTTACACCTTTGCCATTGTAGAGCATGAAAGGAGAAGGGATATCAAGCTTAGCGAACTAACCAGTAATGAAACCTAACTTATTCTTAGAGAGCAAGGCAAGCTTCATTGACCGGCTCCAGATCCCGTAATTTTCGTTGCCAGAGAGAAGTTGAGAGACTAGGCTTAACCCAGGGGTGTCGGATGGATAAATGTATAAGGGGGAATGCGGTTCAAAATGAGGAATTAAACTCAGGTAAGGATCCACCGGAGTTGAATTCGTACCGATTAAATTTGTATCTGTTGAGCAGGAGCTGATTCTGTGTTTTCAACCGCCATGGATGAACATGGAAGCGGAGTGCGAAAACGTATAGATATTAGGAAAAAATCAAAATTGAATGAAGAAATCGAGTTGATCTCGAACTTTTTTATGAAGAAATCAGAGAAAACGATGAAGAAACGCGGAAGAAATCAAGAACTGGACCTTCATTTGGTTAGCTGGAAACGAGCAAGAGAACGAAGGAAAATGAAGAATGTAACCAAAAAACTAACTTTCTCTAGAGCTTTGATACCATGTGGAAAGTAAAGAAAGTAAGAGAAAGTGACAATCGGACTAATTAATCAGTTTAATAAGTAACTTGACTCGGCTAACTGATCCGAACCAACTTAAAATAAGAAATTACAAAACAGTCCCTGAACTATGATAATATACCAATAGTTTGCTTCGCTCTTTCCTCTTGTTCATGATTGGCCGATGCTTCTGTTTTCGGCTTAAAACGAAATTCAATAAGTTCTTTCCTCTTTGCTTCAGATTTCAGCAAGTGTTTATTACTTGATATGGGATTCAAGGTCTTTTTGACCTTTTCTTCTTCGCCGCCCTTGATTTCTTAACCAGATCCTAGATATGGTATTCAGATTTTAGTTATAATCCTGATTTATGAATGCGAGGATCTATATGAATCGCCAATTCGCTTTACAGAGTTACAATCTTTTACGAGTTCATTGAGATTTTCTCAGCAACCGAACAGATTTTGATTTGTTGTCCTTAGGGTTTAATCTGTTCTTCTTGATGCATTCTGAGTTTGGATTCATACTTGAGTCGGAATTTCACTGTTTGTGGAATCGGAATCACTGGAAATAGACATTTCCATTCTTGATGATCCGAGATGGCGTTCATCAAATCGAAGATAAAATGGGTTGCTCTGTTCGTCCTTCTCTTGTCCTTGGCCTCTCTGCTTCTGCATCTTTCTATTGCAAAGTTTTCAAACGTCGACTGGGTACAATACAGCGCGATGCCCACGTTTCTTAATGCTTCTGTGCTTGGTGGGCGGGTGGGTTGACTTGGATCTTAGATTTACATAGATGATCTTAGCATAGTGCATTTTTGTTCCTGTTCTCTCTCTCATTTTCTCTCGTGTGTGTGTCTAATTGGTGAAATTTTGATCTGTCTGCTTCATTTTGAATAATGTTAACAGGGTTTTAGGAATAAAAGGCTATGGGGGGTTGTGAAGCCCTTAGTGTCCTTGCAGCCCTATGCCAACCCCAGAAGTAGCTATCCTGGTATGTGTTTTCTCTATAGTGCCCTAGTTGCAATTAACCCTATCTAGTTTATCCTATTTATTGAATCTTTTACTTATATTTTGTACTTCATGGGTGAAGAAACTAGGTTAAATTAGTTCCTGTGAGAAGGCTATTTGACTAATCATGTTTCCCTGAATTATTCATGTATTCTGTATCTTTCTTTAGTGGCATCTTCTAATTAGGAAAAAGTTAATATTAGCAGCGAATTTATCTCGTTTGAGTAACAGAGAAACTTAAATTCAAAAATGACAACTAGGGAAAAAAAATTGATTGTACTCACTGGAAGGAAACCCAGTGTTTATAATTTCTTAGATAAGAGTTATTGCATAGACGTTTTCTTGAAATATCTGATGCCAAGGTTACCGTATGCCATGCGAATACATACAGTAAGGGTTCTGAGATTGCAATAATGTCATGTTGCTTTTCTTGAATTGGAACAGATCATCTTCCAAAGAGCAAATTATTTAAAAGTATTTCTTTATTCTTTGGCAGTCTCTTTCTTGGACTCATTGAGCTTCAGCAGAACATCTCTAACATAGTTGTTTAAATTTCACTGCCTTACAGTTCCAAATGAACAAAGCAACGGGTTTATATATGCGAAAGTTTCTGGTGGTTTCGCAAAGATAAGATCTTCGGTATGATATTTAAAAACTATAAATGGTCTCCCTATTGTGATTTGGTAATGGGATCTTGATTGTTTTAATTTTGTTTCTTAAATTTGTCTAGATCTGTGATCTTGTCACTATATCCAGGCTTCTAAATGCTACTCTTGTCATTCCAGAGATTCAAGAAAGTACTCGCTGGAAAGGCATTAGGTATATAGTTTATATTGGCTTCTTATCATATCTTTCTGTAGAAGTCTCATATCTAAAACACCTTCAAGCCTCATTTTGCTTACACTTGATAATTGTTTTTCTTTTTTCAGTAACAGATTCAAGAGTTTTTCATATCTCTACGATGAGGAGCGGTTTATAGCATCTCTCAAAAATGATGTAATCATTGTGAAGAGTCTGCCTGATAATTTGAAAATGGAAAAGAAAAGGAATAAGTTCCCCACTTTTAAACCCAAAACTTCAGCATCTGCAAAATATTATATTGAAGAAATTCTTCCAAAATTGAAGAAAACCAAGGTCATAGGCTTGATTCTTAATGATGGCGGGTGCCTTCAGGTAGCCAAACTTTTTTTTAATATCTAATAGTTATATTATTTCTTAGAGCCCAAGTTTACGCATGACAGTGTTTAGTAGGCTACTTCCTTTTGAGTCATTATCGTGTTCATAGATTTAAATCTGTAAATGGGATTGACATCTTGGTGGGGCAGTTAAACTTTCATTTGTGGTCAACTTGTCACATTCTCTGTTGTGCTTTGTGTTTACACTGTCTCACATAATATGATGATAACAAGGGATTAAGTTGTCCGAACTCTTGAAGACATTTTATATCTTTTTTTTTTCCCAGTCAATCCTTCCACCTAGCATGTCCGAATTTCAGAGGCTAAGATGCAGGGTTGCATTCCATGCGCTCGAGTTCCGGCCCGAAATTCAGATGCTTGGGCACCGCATGGTGGAGAGGTATGAATCTTTTGATTTGTCTTCCATATGCAGGAATTGCAATTTAACAGAATGCATTGCAATATTTTGGTTCACCAATACTAAGTTCATGTAGAATTTTGATGTAGCTTACAAATAAAGTTGTATATTGAGAGTATAGATGGTGGTTGTGCTCATGTATTTTGAGAATGTAATTGGTGTAGCTCGTGTATAATAAGAACTATATGCCTGCAGTTAATCAATAGAATTACTACTCCCTTCTTTACAGGTTACGAGCGGGGAGACAACCGTTCTTAGCTTTTCATCCTGGTTTATTGAGAGACGTCTTGGCATATCATGCTTGTGCAGAACTCTTTCAGGTTAGCTGTTTAAGATTTTGTGTGTGTGTGCATGTGGGGTGTCACTGACGTTACTTACAGTAATAGGTTTCACTTGCAGTTGAAAGTTGCATAACTTTCAGTTTATTTTATCACTGTTTCTGCGCCATTGCTTGAACCTGTTGATTATGTTTAATTTTAGACTGTAATTTATAATCCTCTCTATAACTTCGACGCATAGCACTTAAGGCCATGTACTCTTAATCTCAGCAACCAATATTCTTGTACTTTGAACTGATGTACATTGCCCTTTATCATGAAGCCAAGTGCAGAGTGGACCATTCTTTGGAGGAAAACTGTTCAGGTGTTTCTACAAGAGAGGAACATTGTAGGGAGAGTTAATTCTATATAGGCAAAGTTTGGGGTTCACCTAACTATAAGGATAGGCGCTACCAAATTTAAACATGTTCATATGTCTAACATATCTGATGGTTAAGCAATTTCCTAGTGTTTTAGGTTTTGGATCGTTACAAGCATTACATTCACTGAATGAGTCATGATTGGATTAAACATTCTTTGACTTTATGTTGTTTTCTGAGTTTTATTTTGAATTGTCACTCTTTGTAGGATGTTCATTCTGAACTCATACAACATCAAAGGGCTCAGATGATCAAACAGCGAATTGTCAAAGAGGAATTAGAAGTTGAATCACACAGGCGTAGAGATAACGGTACATGCCCCTTAATGCCTGAAGAGGTAAGTGCAGTAGAATGATTTTATTTGAATTCTGTTATAATTATATAAACAATAGTTGAATTGTTTTAGATTTTCTTTCAAACATTAGAAACAAATTTTTGAATCGATTTAATTGAGTTCTCACTTAACCTGATTGCAAATAACCTGATTTGGTTCTAGCTGTTTGAGAATTTGAGTTCCTGATATGCACCAGGACCTATCATGGTTTTCTAAAACAAGTTTAGAAAAGAAACAACTCAAATAATTTATTGGTAAATAGGAGGTAGCCTCATTAGGCATAGAAGTGGGAGATTATATTCTATTTTCTAACTTCTCTAAAATTGGAGGAAGTCCCAGGCAATGCGTCCAATTTAACACGCTCCATCTTACTTGTGCCGTTACTCAATCTCATAGTATAACACTTTTGCTCATTTATTGCATTAAAACTTTTCCAGGTTGGAATTCTTCTTCAAGCAATGGGATATCCTCCCAAAACAATTATATACGTAGCAGGTTCTGAAACATTTGGTGGTCAGAGGATTATGATCCCCCTACGTGCCATGTTTAGCAATGTAGTGGATCGTACTTCCTTGTGCAGCAAGAAAGAGTTGGATTATTTAGTTGGACCAGAATCCACTTTACGTTCCGATCCTATTTCACTCCTTCCTGCCAAAAGTGAGAAACAACTTAAAGAGGAGTGGAATAGGGCCGGTCCTAGGCCTCGGCCTCTTCCCCCTCCTCCAGATAGACCTGTTTATCGTCATGAAAAGGAAGGCTGGTATGGTTGGATCACTGAAAAAGACAAGGAACCAGACCCTTCACCTATAGATATGAGAAATCAAGCCCATAGATTACTATGGGATGCCCTTGATTACATCATATCTATTGAGGCAGATGCATTCTTTCCTGGTTTTAACAATGATGGTAGTGGATGGCCGGACTTTTCAAGCTTGGTCATGGGACAACGGTTGTATGAGAGTGCCTCTACCAGAACATACCGGCCGGACAGGTACATGTTTTTAGTTTTAAGTTTATAGAGCAATTGAGAAGATGTACCTTTTCCATTGTTTCAAATATTGAAATCTCAGATGTAGAAGCACTTCCTTGAACCCTATGAGGTCATTGAGTGCCTAACCTCCCTCGGCTAAATTTGAAAGTTCGGATATGATATTGTAGGGAGCCATATGTGTGTGTGTGTGTGCCTATATATATACACGCTCCCAATCCAGCTGTAAAAATGTTTTCTGCTGTAATGCTTGCTTAAATTATAGTTATTTAGTACGACATATTCATGCATCTAATATTGCTCAACATGTCTGGCATAGTCCATAGAAAATATCGGAATTGTATATACCAGAACTCTAGATATAGCTTATAAGCTAGATAGGTTTTTTTGTGTGTGGGTGTGGGTGTGTTTTTACGTTGAGTTAATATATTCTTCTGTAATCACTTGATTATCTTGTTTTCAAGAAATAGTTAATACTCGTAGGTGCACTAGTTTGCTTCTCCACAACATCTATTTATTATTGGTGTAAGAGCTTCTTTAAGTTAAAAATAAAGATGTGCCAAAAGGTTCTCTACATGCAGTAATCGCTTATGTCCTTTTTCTTTTCCTCTCGAACAGGAAAGTCTTTGCGAAGCTTTTCAACATGACCCGAGAGAATATGTACCATCCCGAGCACAAGTGGGTACTTTCAGTGCAAGAACATCTTAACAAGAGCTTAGGAGAAGAAGGTGTCATTAGACAATCTCAGTTTTCAAAACCCGCCTTATTTCTTTCTCATCCTCTCCCAGAATGCTCCTGTAGAATATCTTCTTCTTTGGCTCCAACTCATGTAATTAAAGATAGCAATAGTCGGCCTCTTTATGGAGGCGAAGATGAGTGTCCTGAGTGGATGAAGCGTGGTCAAGAAGCTAAATCCCTGGAGTTTGCTGGGAAAGGAGGAGAGGGTAAAGGGGATGATAATGATTTGGTAGAATATGAGAGTGATTTGGTTGAGCAAACGGAACCTTATGGTGGTGGGAAAACTAACTCCACACTGGATTTTGATCAGGACGAAGAAATGGACCCAAACGACTAGTATTCAAATCGAGGGTAAGACAATTGATTCTTCATTTTCCTTGGAAGAATTTCCTGGTTCAGTCCGAAATGGAAATGTTCTGATATCGTGTTTAGTGTTGGAGGTATTTGACCGAGAGGTTCCTTTTTTTCTTTCTTTCTTGATTATTCCACTTCTAACTTTTGGGAGGGGGATAAATTATTCAGATTTATTCTTTGAGATAGATTTGGGAGGAGGATCCATATGCGACAGGATATAGAGATATATATTTGTATACTTTTTCTACAGCAGATTTTGGCTAAGAAGTATATTAACGGAATTCTGGACAGGGCGCGGCGAAGAAGTTCGGTAATAAGCTACGTTGGTTTAAAGTGTATTATCGAACGAACAAGACTACAAACATTCTTCTTTTCATTCACATACAAAGCTACGTTAGTTTTTTTTTTAATTATTGGATATTTCATCAATTTTCCATTATCTGATCCGTTTTTAAGTGATTCGTCCACTTATTTTGTTGACCCAGCGCACACGATGATTTGAACTAGGTATGTGCAACGGGCTGACCCGTTGTACTTGGATATCCAACTGTTTCGGTTGGATCGGATATCCGTTCTGACCGAAACAGGAGGTGATATCTCCAACTCTATCTGTACAAGATCAGGTCGGATAATTAAGTATTTGAGTAAATATATATATATATATATATATATTTATTTATTTATTTATTTATTTATTTGTATATATTAAATTTAGAGTGTATGTAATTATATATCTATTATTTATGTAAGATTTTATATCAATTAAAATATATACGTATGTAACTAATTATAATTGAAATTTAAATAATATAACATTTAATTTATATGTAATTACTATTTATAAATTACCTACAAAGTACAACTGCATCACTATCATAAATTTATAAATCACAATCACGACAAGTTGCACAGTTCATCAACAAATATCAACAAGTTTACCAAATTTAAAAAGCATCAACAAATATCACCAAATTATGTGCATCCACTTCATTTCTAAAGGTTGCAGACTCTTCCGCTCCTGATGTAAAAAATTAAGAACTCACAAAATATATATTATATGGGAAATAAATAAAATATATATGACACAAGAAAATATATAACAAAATAAGTATGTACCATCATCATCTTCTTTATAAAAAATATTTATTGCATTCATAGCACCAGCTAAGGTAAACGTCACACCCGAAAGCTAGTTTTGCACGCAGATAAGTATCTCGACCATAGAGGGAGCAAGCCTACTATGAAAGTCTATGATTGTACATCCACTCGTGCTAAATGTACACTTTGAAGAAACCATAGATACAAGTACGGCAAAAATATCTCTGACTATTCACTATAGTGTCAGGTACTTATACCCGTTCACCCTCCACCATCGTAGGACATCAAAGTAGTCATGGTAATCAACAAGACCATCAATTTCTAGATATTGTTCCACCTCTATAGTCTGTTGAATGAGCAACATCGAACTACGACTAGCATAGAAATCTTTCACTAAATTACTAAGTCCTTGTGAAGATTGTGTCCCTACATTTGCCTATGAGGCAGATGAGACGTCGGATAATGTGACGCTTATGGACGATGATGCAAGATCTCCCTCTTTATAACAATCATACAAAGCCTGCAAATAGCCTCGCGATTCTTTGATCAACCTATTGGTTTGTCCCGAACTATCTGAGCCTTCCTCGTAAAGGTACTTGAGCATTTCTAAAGTCATTGCAGACTTGTTCCCGGGATCTAACAAACTGGAAACATAAACTAAGATATTTATATTATCAAGATTGACTTAATACCTATCGACTTTTTCTTGCATACAGTCAGCCACCCTATCAAGCATAAGAGTTTGTGTATCTTGGGACATTTCCCTAATCACCTTCTGTAGGTTGAACATTTGCATACAATACTGATGGATGGTTGCATGCTTAGTAGTAGGTAACATCTCGGTTGCATCAAGAAAATATCCCCAAAATTTCAGATACATTTGGGACAACTCAGTTTTGCAGATGCTTGCTCTTCCATTTGTAGCTTGAGTTAATAAAATAGACTCAGAAGTAAGAATTTCATATATTGCAAAAAAGTAAAAGACAAAATATTAATGATAGGAAACTTACTTCGTAATTGCATTACTATATGAATATGCCTTATGAAGTATAATGTAAGTCGAGTTCCACCTAGTTGCGGTGTCAAGCCACATTTTATGGTCAAAGTCGAGGCCTTCTCATTCACAACATTTTTTGAATGCCTTTTCACATGCCGGCGATGACCAAATGCACTTAACTGCTGCACAACTTTTCTATATAAAATCATTCAACATTTGCATTCCCTCATGCACAATGATATTAATTATGTGGCAAACACACCTATGAGAAGAAAAAAATCATCGTTACTAATCTATAAGCGTATATTGAAAGGAATGTTAATGTCTAAATATATTCGAGCATTTACCTAAAGTACATATGATTCTCGCCAAGCAACATCTCCTCTTTCCAAAGCTTTTTCTTCAAGTCAGATATAGCTAAGTTATTAGTTGAGGCATTGTCTACTGTCACACACCTAACACGACGAATGCCTCACTCAAGGATAATCTTAGCTAGTAGCTTCCCAATAGTATTGCATTTATGATAGTCCACAATCTTGAAAGCAATCACCTTCTTCTGAACCTCCCAACTACTATCAACATAGCTGGCAGTCATACACATATATGACATATTTTGAACATAATTCCATGTGTCGGTGGTGAGGGAGACATATCCATCAAACTTCTTAAAAAGCCCTCGCAAATTCATCAAAATTGTCATAAATAACTTCATCACTTCATGTGCAATCGTGAACCGTGATGGCACCTCCACACATGGATCAATAGTCTTCAACAATATAATGAAGCTTGGGTGCTCTACTTAGTGGAAGGTCTGCTCCAACTCAATAACCCACCACACAACAATTTCTCTAATAATTGGCCCATCGAACCTACAGAGTATAAAGATATTAAATAAATTAAAATTTACATTCGAATCTAATTAAAAAAAAATTGAACAATCCATTAAACTAATGTAAACAAATCATATTACCAGTGCATTACCAACTTTGTGCTCCTATCGGCTTTTTTCGCACCCACAAGAGTTTTATCTATCGAGCCATTTCTTTTCCTTGCAGAACAATGATTGTTTGTGTACTGTGTCAAGTGCAATATTCTCGATTCCCTGCTACCCTTACATGGCATTACCATTTTACAATCAATGCACGTTGTCGTACCCTTTGTTGTTTCTGCTATAAAATTACCCCATACCAAACTCCTTATCTGCCGTTTTTTCACATTAGTATCAGTAGGACGTGGTGCTTTCTTTGCATTTTTCTTTTTTTTTTTTTAATTATTTTTTTGCCTTAATTTATAACACGGATTATTGTGTTATCATCAATTTCTACATCATAATCAGAGAGGGAAAAGTTCTCTAATGAAGGAACAAGTGATGCACAATTAATAGTGGGCACGTCTTGTTAGCATTTTTTCAGTCAATTACAATTTTTTTTAACTACCCATTCATTCAATAAGCAGTAATGCAGTGACACATATAACATTTCATCTATGATTGCAATTAAAGACCTTTCAGTCAACTTAAATCAACTTAAATCTCAATACACAATACATTTTAGTATTCAATGCAGTGACATGCATAAGTCATTTATTCGCATATCAACTCAAATCTAAATATCCAATATATTTTCAGTATCATATGCAGAAACATGATATAAATTTCTAATCATCTAAAATTCTTTTATAGGTGGCTAGGTGCATATTGAAACGAGATGATCATCTATGCATATCTCGTACGAAGCTATAACCGAAGAGAGCATGGATTGATGTAGGGGCGATAGATGGACAGAGGAAATGGGAGGAGGGAGGGATGGGAGGTATCTAATGGATCAAAGGGAGCGGTGGCGTTACATCGGGTGAGGAAGGGGGCGTCGGGATGGCGATTTGAAGTGGGAAAGGGAGGAAGAGAGGGTCACAGATTTTTCTTGTTTGGAATGCTTATCGACTATCATGTTATCTTTTCTTTTCGTTTGGATTGGGTAAGGGTTTAACGATCCAACCCTAATTTGAACCATAATAAATTAGACGAGTTATGTTTAGTTGCTCAGAAATTTTAATATTACTTATTAAAAAATATTATTTAATAGTTGATTGGGGCCCCTAAAATCAATGTGTGGCCCTAAAATATATTTTAATGTGAGTTATGTTTCATTTTCTTTCCTCTTCTCAACAAACGGTCTTCTACCTCCACCACCATGCACTGCCACCTCCCGCCGCCACAATTTCTTTAAGTGTCTCCACTATCCACAACCTCTCGTTTGATACTAGATTCAAATTTGACTCAAGATCTAGATTCGAACTAGATTAAATATTTGGTTCTTGAACACGATCAAAGACCTAATTTCACACCAAATCAGTCGAATTTGGTTTCAAACCATATATGTTATTTAATTATAGAACACGGTTCTTAAAGATGAAATAAAATGCAAAAGCTTGGAGTGCACATATATGACAAAATAGGTAAGATGTGCATCAAAATAAATAACAATGATAATTAAAGTGCATTTAAATTAAAAAAATATTAAAATAAATCAATCATTTAAATTAAATGACACTAAAATAAATTACGTGAAGGAAAAGAGAGATTACATTAAAATAATAATGACATTATAATTCGAAAAAGTAGTGTTATAATTCATTATCATTCTATCCTCGATAAAAAAGTAGTGGGCGGGCATGCCAGAAGTAACGATACTTTAAAAGCACGAAAACTTAAATTATGATAATATAAATTGCAGAAATATTAAAGATGAAATAAAAAAACAAAAGTACGTAGTGCAAATATATTAAAGAAAAAATAAGTAAGATGTGCATTAAAATAAATAGCAATGGCAATTTAAGTGCATTTAAATTAAAGGACAATAAAATGTTACATAAATGAAAAGAGATATTACATTAAAATAATAATCACATTATACCATAATAGAAAGATCAGACGGAATTACAGGACAAAAGGGGCAAGACATAATGCTCAACAGGTTGCACCAATCTTAGATACTAAGATCTATTAATAAATAAGCTAATGTCATTGCAAATCTAAGCTAAATTTTAGGTTGTTGGGTGAGTATTGTCACTCGGGTTCAACAAACAGAATGCATGCAGCTCTAACAATAATCTCGTGAGGGATTTCTTCAGGGTTGTAGCCTCGAAAGAGTCTTCAGGGTGAGAAGCCTCAGAAGAGATAAAATAACTTTCGGGTGAATGGTGGTAGATTGGTTGTTGTTATTTGATTGTTTTTGTCGTGTTTGTTTCACTTAGCATGATGTGCTATTTATAGGCGGTGGGTGACTTAGAAACAAGGCGATGGAAGGATCCGGATTTTGCATGAAAAGCCTCTCTAGTTCAGATTTTACAGTTTAGTCCTCGAAAAGTCACCCTTTTGATGGTCAGTCCCTTGAATTAACTAACCTAGACTTTTTGTTTTGCAGGTTGGTCCTTCAAATTGCTGAAAACCCCCCTTAAATTTGTCAAAGTACTCTCCTATTTTGCGGGTCAATTCTTGACTTTTGCATATTAATCCATGGACTTTACAAAAGTCTCCTCACCTTTTACTGAAATATGCCTGGAAAAGCCTCAAAAGGTCAAAATAGTAAGGAATATTCCTGAAATATATTATGGATAGGCCAAAATTGGTTCACCCACTCAATCGACCGGGGTCGGCTACCAGAGATCGGGGCGGCTGCCCGCACTTCTTAGCTGCCTAGCGACTGAATGGGTACTCGTGTGGGTTGGCTGCTGACGGCTACTAGCATCCTTACCTGCCCATTAGGTCGATCTTTGGTTGTTTAGTAAGTCACTCAATTTTTCCTTGTTTAGGTGCCAAAATCCAAATTCTATGACTTTTTAACTTATTTTGTGATTATCCATTAATATTTCCTATTAACAAATCTTCTAATGAAAAATTCATATTTTGACATCAATAAATGCCCCCTAGTATTCCTTTTATTAAGGATATCCCGAAAATAAATGGAATAAAGGACATGGTGCCCCTTTAAATTTAACATGTTGGGTAACCCATTCAATTATACTTATCCATAGTTGGTGATCCTGAAATTATCTCCAGTGGGGAAAGCGACCCTTCAGTTCTCTCCTTTGAATCTGATAATCTTTCTCTTCTCTAATCTTTTTATGATATGTATGTCTCTCTTGGAGTAGACGAAGACACGAGTCAGTTCAAAGGCCTTGGCTTCAACCACACCTTTGAATGAATGATGATTCAATGAATTCATCATCCTAGTCTAATTGCATGGGAGGGACTCCTTGTCATAGGGCTCTTTATCCCTTCATACTCAAATTAGTGGCTTTCCTTCTTTAATGTCTATAAATTGTGCGCGTTGATCCGAGACTTGAAAAACCACTTACCGAACTTGATGCTACGGTTTATGCCTGACATACTTCTTATCAGATTCATATTAATTTCAAGATGAATACTAATGAGATCCATTGGCTTACTGCCCTTAATAAGGAACATACTAATAAGAAGGTAGAAGCCGCCAACTCTCTTGCAAATCATGATCGGAGCTTCATAGTATGACTTAAAGAAAGTCATTGATTTAAGATGTTTATGAGCATTTTGAGCACCTGAATGAAAAATACAAGGTGCTTTTAGCCAAATCTATGAATTAGAAGCTCGCCTTTCCACCCTTCGTGATCATAAAGTTGACGTTTGTGTGGCCCTTAGTGAGAGTTGAGGCATTTGTAGCAGTATGATTAAGAGCATCAATCGTGCTTTGAAAGAGTTGGCTTTAAGTCAATCAGTCGTCCAATGACACCAGAGACCATTGCAACTTCTATTGAAATCCTGGCTGGTTTGGACCCTTCTTAGCATCATCTTTAAGATCTCATGCAGACTCTTACCATGGAGGTCCATTAGGCTTACTTTCTTTTTTCTTTTTTTTTTTGTAGTTTTTTTGGGCGATTTTAGTATAGTCGGCTTAAACTTGTTCGTTGTTTGAATAAGAACTTACTTGTTGTTTCATTTTTATCCATAATTCGATTTAGATGAGCCAAATATTATGTTTATCTTTATCAGTAAAAATTTTATTCTGAAAGTTGATTTGAAAGGTTTGTGTTTTAGGATAAAATCTAATTAACTTGACATCAAATCGGCAAAAAACAATCAATTGAATATACTCAGATATAGTGAAAATCATGTAAAATCCATCCTAAATTCTTCTGAAATATCAGTAATATCTCTAAAATGGTTCGAAAAGATTGAACCTATCTCACTTTTTCTGCCGAGGCGGCTACTATTCCTTTATGCGTCCGATCAAACCTTATGCATGGGCATCTAATAGCGGAGGCCCGTGTCCTCACTGTCGGCCAAGGGCAGTCGAACGCATCACTTGGTTGACAAAGGATGATCGTGAGATCATGGCGCTCCGTGTCTTGTTTCTTTACCTTTTTTTCTATTTGAAGGGTCCCTCCCTCTCTCATTTTTGTCACATTTTACTCTTTACAAGGTAACTTTTCTCCCATATCCCTTCTAAAAGTGACTTTTCTCTTGATGGTTACCATGTTGCTACTCTTTTAACTTGAAATTCTCCATCGGCCAAGTATGGTTATGGGACAGTTGTGGAGGTCGACGAAGGGATGACCCTCGGTCCATGCCTTCTTAGTAACAGTATTCTTCCCAATTGGGAAACCTTTCCTTTTGCTAATTAGTTTCCTTTTGAGTTAGAGAATGTTAACTGGCAATTCATGTCGAGCCCGAATTTTAGGAGCTCACTTACCCTGGCCCCGGAGCACTGGCCTAGTTTAGTAGCTAGACTTAGACCTATATTCTTATATGTATGGCAATCAGTCGGGTTGGTTGAGTTTATCGATTCGACTCTGGCTCTCATAGTTATTGATGCTCTAGTCTTTTTATCGGCTATTAATTTTCGGTGGCCAACATACAATTGCTTTTTCTTTCTCCACGGGCTAATGACGATCACCCTGTTTGATGTTATGGCTATCACCGACCTTCCAATTGTGGGAGCTGAGGTATGAGCCAGGATTTTCACCGATACATTGGATTTTCCATAGTCTTTAGGGACTTCCTATTGGTCTTTTTAGACAGAGCACACGGACAGCTCGACAGTGACCAAGCAGGAGCACATAGCATTTGTGATGGTCCTTTTGTGCAAGTTTCTGCTATGTGTGCCTAGTCGAGCAACAATCAAAAAGTCGCTTCTTATCTGTGTCACACTTGTCAAGGGACTCGTATTTCCCTCTCATCACTTCTACTTGGACTCCTATGTCGTGATTAAGGTGAGATGGTAGAGCGACACTTTACTCTAGCATGCAGGGCCTAATGGGTCCTCCATTACTGACTGTACTTCTATTTCCCCGCTTTCAACCCTAGGCGTGAGATGGTGACTAGCAATCATACCTTATATCGAGTGATTTTGTTGAGATATCTGGGACTTGGCCTTACGTACAATTTCTACTTTTGTCACCTCTATAGCCTCAGCCATTCCAGTGACGCCAATCATATAGACTTTTCTCTTTTCGCACAACGACTAGTGAGGCTAGACTAGTTTAAGGGGGGCGTTGACATATCAGAGTGATACTGGGCTTTGATATTGGTAGGATGAGATCTTCTAGTCAAGCTAACTTGTGTTTGATCTCTGAAATATAAGTGTACATTTGAGGTTTACTTTTCTATTATTGCCACCAGACAGCTCAGGTTTGTCCAACACGTCCCTCTTCCACTAACCTTTACGACCAATGCCTGAGTTTTGTGGTAGTGAAATACAAAGATAAATACAACTTCATGATCAAGGTGTATCACATCTCGACAGGTGTCAATACTTGAATGAGATAATAGATGACCTGCTCATGTTTAGCATAATTTTCTCAAGCTAACAAATAGCCGACCGATTCGGTGATTGCTAAAATGTACAGTAACATTGGCAAGGTGATCATGTTGTAGTCCAACTGAATTGGTATGGTCTCTATTAGCACCTCGTTCTTTGTGTTCATCCAGGCTTCCAAAGTCAATTTTTTCGAATTCTTCTCTAGACTCGGCTCGAGGTTTGTTTGGGATTCGGCTCGGTAAGCCACGCCGAATCTTTATCGTACTCCTTAATCTCATATGAAGAGTTGAAGTCATCCAAAAGTTATTGCAGTACACCGAAGTGAAAGTTGCTAGAGACTTTTAGATCTGAAGCTATCATTAAGTCGGCCATTCGATCAACTAAATCAATAGTGTTGATCTCTATAAGTTTAGGCTCGACATGATTAGTTTTAATAGGGTCATCCTTAAATGGATCATTCATTTGTTGATCATTGGTCGGTTGGGCTAACACAATCTTTGACTTGATCTTAGGTGGGTCATCCATGATAATGACCAGGGTCTCGAGTGAGGAAGTAGACCTAATTCTGGAAATTTTTGCCTCCTAGCTACTTTTTATGGCTTGTTCTCGGTGTTTCCGAATGTGCTAATTTCCCCTTGAAAACTTGGGGTGCTCAAGCTCTCTTGGCGGAATGATCATCCTTGGTCATTTTTGGATGGCAACCTAATCTTCAATCGATAAGATAGTTGTTTGATCATGGATATCCTGAATGATGATTGTTTGTTCGACCGAATGCTTCCCTTTTTTCTCCCATGCTTGGGCCATAAGGATCGACTTAGGAAAAGTGTGAATGGTAGTGAGAACATAAAGGTGATTGATTCTCCAAACAATTTGATTTGTAAGTGTTACTTAGGCGGGCTTCCTGGCCTAGAGGCATAATTGTCTCATACATCAACTCGACTAGGTCCCGAGCAATCCTCCAAAAGTTGATTGTGATCTTCCTATCTCGACCTTTGACCTATGAGTGTCCTTAGATCGGCTAAGGCTAAGCTAGCATGAGCGGAAAAATGATTGGAATCAACTCCTATAGTGGGCGGCTCTCTAAAGCTCAAAAGTCCTTTATCGATTCTTTCTTGGATTCGTTGCTGAAATACCAAGAAATCGTTCGTTCTGGGGTAGTAAGAATTATGATACTTGCAGTAATCCTTACCTTAAACCTCATCGGCTAACGGTAGCTTATGGTCGGACGGGATCTTCAACTTCTTACTTTTCAACATGATGTCAAATATTTCACTCGCTTTATTGAGATAAAATGAGTAGACCTTATCTTTCTCGTGAGGATATCTCTTAACCGTTCCTCGACTCGTGTATTTGTTGGGAATTGGGATTGTGGCAGGCTTATCGATGATCATCTTGGCGACATCCATATTGAAGTTCAGCTCGTGGTACTAAGTCTCGGTAGAAGGCCATCTCTGGAAGGCTTCCTCCTTCCTCAATCCCTTGAATCTAGCTACCTTCGTGGATAACTTGAAGAAATCCCATAATTTCATTCCTTCAAACTTCTTCCGGAGCTTGATTTAATGTCATTGACCGCTAGTCTGAAAAACTAATGCTCAGTAAATGTTGCATGACAATGATTTCACAATGGCTTGAATCATGATAAGAATGCTTCAGCCAACTCCTCAATTCATTGAGATAAGTGGGATAGGTCAGCCATCATAACCTCAGGCTGGCTACGGTAAACGTGGGTATAGAAGTGTTGTTACATATCCTGCCATATCTTTATGAAGTTGGGCAGCAACCTAGTGTACTAGGTGAAAGCTTGGGTGGCTAAGGAATTGGCTAATAACCGAATTATTAACCTATTGTTCCCACTAGTCTTGCCGCATTGGATGGTAAAATGGATGATGTGTTCTACGGTTGATTAGTATGGATCGTCCTTGGAAAAGAGAGTGAAATCTGAGACTTAGTATCCATGAGGAAATAGTTCCTAGTCGACCTCTCCAAGGTACAGTTTGTGATACATTCGCCATGACTGCTACTGAATGGTAGGACTGTAGATGTCTTGTATAATATAATATAATTGATCTTTATTGACCATCAGCTACACATAAGAATCTTCTCTTGGCGGCTGAAACTCGGCCATTGGTTAGTAAAAATGGGCATTCATCTGCAAGTCGCTAACCCTTATATTAGGTATCATGCTTACAGCGGTCTATGGTTCACCATGCCTCAGCCTCTCATTGGGTTGATACGACAAGTATAGATTAACCGATCCTTAGGCATCTCAGTTGGGTCCGAAAGCTAGGAGCAACCTAACGGCCGGTTGGGGTCGATTAGCGGCCTGCTACGGCACTTAAGTGCCCATTAATGGGTCGGTGGCATGTGGAACTAATGCAATTGGCGGGCTATTAGCTATTGGCTAATTCCCGACCGTGCTGCCATTATTTGAGATGGTGTGGGGGATTTTCCACTTCTCTCCCACGACGCTCTTGCCATTGAGATAACTTATGGCATTTGATGAGCTTTTGTCCTAACATATCAAGACGCTCGGCCAAGCGAGCCAAACTCTTGGTCGTTCGAGTGTCAAATTCATCCATTTTCTTGAGGAGTTAGATGACTAAAATGTAGGACAGTCTCTAACTCAGGCAGTCATGATAGACTACCGAGCGGGGCGAGTACTTCATGATGGACCTAGGTTGATATCGATCTCTGGGCCGAATCACCTGCCTCTTTATATATATCCTCCGAATGCAGCTCTACTTCAACTACATCCCAATCCTCATAATGTACAAGGTTAGGCGCCCGAGGATCTTAAGGGTTATGATAGTTCACCATCAATTTGGCATTTGTCGAGGCTATGGCTAAGGAATTGACATGTCGAAATTGCATTGGGTCCCACCGGACATGCCGATTTATTGATAGACAAATTTTGCAAATGCACAACATTCGGAAAAGTAGTGTTACAATTCGTTATCATTCTATCCTGGATAAAAATATAGTGCGTGGGCGTGCCATAAGTAACGATACTTCAAAAGTACGGAAACTTAAATTATGATAATATAAATTGCAAAAATATTAAAGATGAAATAAAATACAAAAGTATGTAGTACAGATATATTAAAGAAAAAATAAGTAAGATGTGCACTAAAACAAATAACAATGGCAACTAAAATGTATTTAAATTAAAAGATATTAAAATAAATTAAGCATTTAAATTAAAGGACACTAAAATAAGTTACATAAATGAAAAGAGATATTACATTAAAATAATAATGACACTGTACCATAATAGAAAGATCATACTGAATTACAGGACGAAAGGAGCAAGACATAATGCTCAATAGGTTGCACCAATCTTGGATACTAAAATCTATTAAGAAATAAGCTAATGTCATTGCAAATCTAAGCTAAATTTTAGGCTGTTGGGTGAGTGTCGTCACTCGGGTTCAACAGATAGAATACATGCAACACTAACAATAATCTCGAGAGGGATTTCTTCAAGGCTGTACCTTCGAAAGAGCTTCAGGGCGAGAAGCCTTGGGAGAGATAAAATACCTTTGGGATAGATGGTGGTAGATTGGCTGTTGTTACTTGATTGTTTTTGTCGTGTCTTTTTCACTTGATAGGAGGGGCTATTCATAGGTGGTAGGTGATTTAGGCAGTAAAGTAGTGGAAAGATCTGAAATTTACTGGAAAAAGCCTCTCCTGTTTGGATTTTTCTATTTAGTTCTCGAAAAGTCGCTCCTTTGGTGGTCCATCTCTTTAATTAGTAAACCTGGACTTTATGTTTTGTAGGTTAGTCCTTGATATTGCTGAAAACTCCCTTAAATTAGTCAAAGCTCTCTCCTATTTTATTGGTCAATTCTTGATTTTACGGATTAATCCTTGAACTTTATAAAAATCTCCTCTACTTTTATAGAAATACCCTTAGAAAATCCTAAAAAATGACCAAATGATAAGAAATATTCTTATAATATATCATGGATAGGTCGAAATCAGATCACCCAACATACAAGGGCGCCTGCTCGTGTTTCTTAGTAGGCCGAGGTCGGTTACCTGTGGCTAGAGAGGCTACCAATACTTCTTGGCTTCCTGGTGACCGAAAGGCTGCCTATGTGGGTAGCCGCCGGCATCCTTAGCTGCCCGTTTGGCCGGTTTTTGATCATTCGGTAAGTCGTTCGATTTCACCTCATTCAATTATCAAAATATGAATTTTTCTACTTTTTAACTTTTTCCACAAGTATATATTAAAATTTTCTATCAATAAATCTTCTGATAACAAAATCATATTTTAACCTCAATAACCATTCGAGGAATAAAAATAATAATAAACATACCATTAAAAAGGAAAAAATAAAAAATAAAGGTCCAATTCATTGAAAAAAATAAAGGTCTTATGGCCCATGGATCTTAATCTTCTTCCATGCCATTTTCTTTTCGCGTGAAAAGAAGAGCCAAAAGAGGAACGACGACTTTTCTCTCTATTAGAAATAGAAGCTCTAAACTCCAAATGAATTAAGGTTACTTTGAACTCAGATGGTATTAAATATTTACCCCCATTCCCATAAGGCTTTCCGCTTTCTCTGTCTGCCACCAGGCGCCAAACCCAGAAAAAGGGAAAACCTCAGTCCCTTCCCTTCCCTCTCTTCTTCAACCTCAACGACACTACCTACTGCCCTCAAAAACCAAAAAAGACATCTTTCTTAATCTCTTGAAAGAGGGCTTCATCTCATTTGCTAGGGAAACAAACCAGAAAAGAAAAGCTGGCTTTTCTTTAATCTTCACTCTGTTGCAATCCCCATAAAAGAGGGGGGGAAAAAAGGGTAAAAGAACTCTATTTCGAGTGGAAAACAGGCCTTTCTTTCAACCTTCTCATAACAGGGCATTATAATCTCTAATGGGTGTTCTTGAAGCCACATTTTTGTACTTGGTTCTTCTCCAAGCATGCATTATCTCCTCAGCAATAGATGAGGAATGGAAAGCTGCTACTGCAACTTATTCTAAAGAAACAGATGGGTCTATTGTTACAGGTTCTCTCACTCTTTCTCTAGTCTCTTCTTGAACTTTCTGGTTTTAGAACTCAGAACTAACTGAAAGTATCTAGACCGTACTGCATTGCTGCTAATGCTTCACTTCTTTTTTTCTTTTTTTTTCTGATTTCCACCCCTAAAAATTTCACTTTAGACTATTAATCACTACACATTGTATTGCAGCATGTTTGGAAGTACTTTTTCTTTTCAAAAGATTAAACTAAGCACAGAAGCATGTTTTTTCAGATTTGTGCTTATAAGCACTTATCTATAAGCAATCGAAACAGGCTCCTAATTTGACTATGAACAGAAAACTTAAAAGAAAAAGAAAAAAAAATATTGATAAAATATTGCAGAAGGAGCTTGTGGTTATGGGGACCTACACAGGATAAGCTATGGAAAGCACAGTGCCGGGTTGAGCAGCAGTCTGTTCAACAGAGGAAGCAGCTGTGGAGCTTGTTATGAGCTGAGATGTGTTGACCACATCCTATGGTGTTTGCAAGGAAGCCCAACTGTTGTTTTAACTGCTACTGATTTCTGTCCTCCAAATTTGGGGCTTTCTTCTGATTATGGTGGGTGGTGTAATTTCCCACAACAACACTTTGAGATGTCTGAGCCTGCCTTTGCCCAAATTGCTGAGATTAAACAAGCTGATATTGTGCCTGTTCAATATAGAAGGTAAATTAATTACTTCTTTCCAACCTTTTTTTTTTTTT
This sequence comes from Coriaria nepalensis, assembly GCA_027186245.1. NCBI lineage: Eukaryota > Viridiplantae > Streptophyta > Magnoliopsida > Cucurbitales > Coriariaceae > Coriaria > Coriaria nepalensis. The sequence continues at coordinate 8,885,550 of CP114490.1, read as the reverse complement.
TTTTGAAATTATAATCCCCCTTGTTTTGTGGGAAATTCTCAAGTGAGTAACTTTAGAGGGTCGGTTTGCGTTAACAGTCTTAGAATTGGGAATTGGATTTTTGGCATAAGATTATGAAACACGGTTTGTGGTACAGAACTCCGTTTAGTGGAAATAGATTGTGAATCTCTTATCTGATTAAAGAACTTGTACTGGGCAGGGTGAGATGTGATAGAGCAGGAGGAGTGAGGTTCACTATGAGTGGGAACCCTCATTTCCATCAAGTTCTAATCACAAATGTTGGAATGGATGGTGAAGTGGTGGGTGTGAAAATGAAGGGATCAAGGACAGGGTGGATTCCGATGGCTAGAAATTGGGGTCAAATTTGGCAAAGCAACGTCAATCTTCAAGGCCAACCTCTGTCTTTCGAGGTCACCACTGGTGGCGGGAAAACCCTTGCCTCCTATAACGTCGCACCGCCTACCTGGCACTTCGGTCAGACCTTTGAAGGCAAGCAGTTTCTTCAATGAAATAGAGGATCTTGTGGGGCTCACGTAAGCGGCTGTGGTGTACCCCCATAACCCCGTTGCATACAAAATTTTACTAGGAACATAATTTAGGTTTGCTTGCACCTAAAGGATGTAAAGCTTGTTGTTGTTGTAGTAGTTAGTGTGGAAGGTTTTATGTTCTGGTCAAAAAGGGCTGAAATGTGTAAAAGAAAGTTTTGATGCTATGGAAACAGAGAAACAAAAAGGTGTTTGGTTTGATTAGTAAAATTTTGTCTCTCTCGGGTGGAATTTCTAATCATTATATATCGTGCTGTAGTGCAATGATTGCACCGCAATCATCTTTCTCGGCAACTTTGTAAAGTTTATACGTTATAGTTTAATTACCGGAGGCTGTGATTATGTGTTAGTATCTGATAGATGGTATGGTTAAATTCGGTTTTTAACAATTCGAAATTATACGATAATCGATGGTAAATAAACCCTTTCTTTCTTATCATCATCACTTATGCTTCTTTCTTATGTTTTTGGAATGAGTTATATAGATATTAATTTTTTAAATTATATGATTTTTTTATATTATATAATTTAAATTTTAAGATATTTGTATTTTTATAATCTTTATCTAAATTTTTAATGACTATCCTTCTATTAACACTATCTATATACATGTTAATCTAAAACTTTGTTTAATTAATGCTATATTTAGTCCCTCCCATGCTTACTAAATTATGTTAGACGTCTTTTTAATTTTGTTCTTAGGAGTTACATATAAATATCTCCTTATATTTTCATTTCTACATTATTACATGAAATTGATGAGTAAGATCATTAAAGTCCAATAAAATATATAAAATTATTATTAAGACAGTATTTTGAGTTTCTCTTAAAAAAGTAATCTAGCCTACATCAAGTAATATAATATAGTTCATATATATAGGGAATGTCCAAGGGACACCGTTTTTTATACAATTTTTTTCACACGTTTTAGACAATTAGATGAAATTAAATCTAAGGTTAAAATTTTTTGAAATTTTAACACAAAGTAAGTCTAAGAGTCCGTTTATTTGAAGGGAGGGTGAGGAAAGAGAAGGGAGCTTCTTCAAGAAAATTTATCATTCTATTGTTTGGTTGCATTTTAAGGAGGGAGAGCAAATGAAGGGGAGGGAAGGAATAGAGTTTCATCTACCATTTGATCACACTCCAAAATCAAAGAGAGAGGGAGGGAATGGATGGGAACATTTTTTTTAAATGTAATTTTATCATATTAATATTATTATCTAGTTAAATATTTACTATTAGAAGATATAATTGTAAATATATTAAAATGTTCCCTTCCATTTCTTTATAATGTTAGGATTTATGCATACAAAGTAGTGGATATGATAATATAAAATTTTTGGATCTAATGCAAGTGAAACATAAATTTATGTCAACAACAATCATTTATATTAATTTTTATAGAAAACGCAATAAATCACATAAAAATAAAATTCAAGATCATAAAAGGTTATCAATCTTGACGAGACGAGCAAAATGAGGCGAGCGAATAACTTTGAATCCCTTTGCAATCCAAATTATAAGAAGAATAGACGCTCACATGTTCGTCCTCTGATCATTATTCACAAGATTCAGTTCACTCAATTTATATTTATACCTAGAGATTTATCTCATGAATTAAAAGGTTCGGTAAAAATGGATAAAAAAAATACTAATATTCTCTCACTAGGTTTCAACAAAAGGAGGAGGAGCTTGTTGATTTTTGGCCAGCACTAGTGAGATTTCTAATTCTCCATTAAGTTACAGGTTTCCTAAAAGTTAATTTCCTAAAAGTTACTTTAACCAATTACCTATTAACTTAGTCAAAGGTTTTCTTGAATCAATTAAGTGAATGATGTATGGTCCATGTCATGGGATATTAACCCATGTATTTTAATCAATAATTTGATTAATTTTACTTATAAAAATCTAATTAATAAATTAGTTCATTAACCATTTAACATTCAATTGTTAAACATGGAGCCTAGAAGCCTTTTATAATTAAATAGAAATTCTTATCTAATTTATTAATTTTTACTTAAATTAATATCACATTTAATTATGCAAGCTGCATGAATGAGATTTAACAAACCAATAATTACCATTTTGCTTTTACACTTGAACTCCAAGTCAATTTATGATTTTACCTTTAAAATCAAAGTAGATTTAACATAATGACCGATTATGTTCTACATCATGCTAGTAGGAGGATTTCATAATACTTTATGATTTTATTAATTTCCAATTAAATTTATTTAATTTAAAACACCTTTAAAATTAAATATAATCATCTCATGATCCAATAACCTAAACCTCTAAGTCAAAATTAAATTCTTGTAGGAGTGTCAAGATTACCCAAGAGATGAGAAGTTATTATCTTCTAAAAGAACCTTTTGTGACTATAATATATTTACAGTAGACGATATCTCTATCTTGCCAATATGTCGATCCCTCCATCCCACTAGGGCATGATTTGACTTTTAAACCTTAATAAACAAATTATACTAACCATTATATGTGTAATGAACATCGACAATGGATTATTAAGACTCTTGTCATACCAACTACTTTGAAAAGATTCATTATTCACTAAAAAATATAATTCATAGGATTAATTTTCAAATATAGAAGTGATTGATTCCGTCTTGATCACTCACAACTTTTGTGTACAATATTTTATACCCAACGTTTCACTTTGTTTCATCATTAGCTAGGCCTTATTGGAATGTCAAATTATAAAACCCGACACATAAGATATCATGGTGATCTCATATCTAAGGACCACATGTAATATAATCACAAATATTTTTCATTAACATTTAGTATTTTTACCATTGAGAGTTATTTAAGTGTTATGTTCGGTACTCCTGATCTGTACGAAGCACCTACATAATCATCATGATGTTTCCATTAATACTGATGGTTATGAAAATAACCATCCTAAACACTTTTGGTGATGAACTATGTGATTATATATCCAGATAATTAATGTCCAATCTTAATGATCTTAAGTTTTAAGCTACTTAGGTCTCAATCAACATATCTCTATCATGGCTTCAGATACATACCTTATGACACAAGACATTATCATGATATATATTTATAAAAATAAGATATAATTCTAATAATATTAATAAACATGATAAATAAAAATTGATTTTCATAATGACAATTAATAATAATATTTATTATCTTACTAATATTCGTATAAAGATAGTATCATATAAAAATATTTGTCCTATTGGATCAAGATCCGATTGGCTTTAATCCCTTCCTCCCTTTCTCTTCTCTTAATAAAGTTGTCTTCCCCTACCTCCTCTCCAACCAAACATACTTTAAAAGTTACCCCTTTCACTCAACAAAACAACTTCCACCAACTTCTCTTCAAATTTCGACGGCCTCCATCAAAAACCAGAACGCAACGCACCAAACCCCAACCCACTGTTGGAAAAATTAACATATCAACATGCTATATTTATGCTCGATTTTGAGTGGCCCACTTCATGTAAACAAAAGGTCAAATTTGATTATGATTCTTCTTTGTGAGAGTTTCGAATAGGTATATGGTACGCTTAAAATGAGTATAGTGCGTCACTTTGTGAGAGCTTCGAATAGGCATACATTCTCATGTATGCAATTTAGGGATAAGAGAGATGCCTCACTTGCTTTAAGGTCAAGTGGGAGTTTGTTGGGTATAGTTCCCTGAAAGCATGTAATAAGTATTGTTTTAATGAAATTAACAAAAGCGGGATTTTTCTATATAATTGTTGTGAACATATTATTATCGAATAATATGAATAAATATCAGAAAATTCCAAATTCATGTGACTATAATCTTGTATAAGTACGAGATGATTAAGATTATAGATAATGAATTAAATTGTCTGCAACATATTAAAATATGGAATCTTCAATATAGTGGTTGCTAGTCGGTTCACTAGCATTATGAATGTGTGTGATCTAAATCCGGATCACTGATATAGATAGACATCTTAGTGAAAGTGCTTTATATAATTGGATTATATAGGACATGACTCAATATAAATTAAGTTTTTATCAAAATACCATTTACCATAAAGAATTAAATTCATATCAATCGATGATCATATGCAGATCAATCTAAATCTTGAGTAGTCATGAACTCATGTTTATGTCAACTGGATCTTTTGATTCACTCGTCACGGTTTGTTTGAAAATCAGACTAAAGACTTTTGTTTTAGAGATTCATTCGGATAAGTGACTTGGAATATGATTTACAGATATGGAATCCGATTTACAGATATGGAATCCAAACCTTTTTCATAGAAGATTGTATATCGGTTCCCTTAAGGGTTAATTCTGAAACTTAATGGTTTTGAGCTCAAATTTATTATCAAGTTATAAATTGAGCGTTCACTAGAAAATTAATGGTACTTAAGGATAAAAAGATAATTAGAGGGGTAAAACGGTAATTTTGACCAGTTCCAGTTATGAGTCAATTTTTGGAAGATTGAATGCAAAAATGATTATATCAATGGACTACTAGTGATTTCTCAGTAAATATGTTCTATAAGTGTAAGAGTGCAATCCCATATTTTTAGTGAAATAATATTGGGATTAATAAATTAAGATTTATTTAATCAAAGAGTTTGATTAATAATTGAATTTATTGGAGTTTGGAATTATAGGTCCATGGCCTTCAGGTTGCCTCTATAAAATAATGCATATGGTAAGAATGACAAAAGTTGAAAAGGACTTATTTGCAAGAAAATAGTTTTTTGGGGCAAATTTGAAATTATGAGATATACTTGATGTATTTAAATGTGAAATTCGGAATTAATTATTTAATTAATTAATAATATATTTGATTTTGAATTGAATATGTTATATATAATATTAAATTGATATGAGATATTAATTTAATATTAGGATTAAGTAAGTAAAATTCAAATAATATATGTTTTTGATTTAAAATAGATGAGATTTTATTTTAAATAATATTTGAATAGGTTTGACTAAATCAAATGTGTCATTAAAAAGATGATATAGTTTAAAATAAATACGATTTTATTTTAAATAAGATTTGATATTATCAAATATATTATTAAAGTGATGATGTGCTTTAAAATATATAAAACTCTATTTTAAATATGATTTGAAAATATTTAATCATATAAAATATATTATTTTAGTATCATCTTTGAATTATTAATTCAATTAATTTAAAGTGATAAGTAATAAAAATACCTAATTGAGTTCTATAAATATATCTCATTCTAATTAATTAAGACACTTTTTTTTCAGAAGTTTTTTCGGTACAGATTTTTTTGAGAGAAAAATAGAAAGAAAACCTTGTTATCTCTACGTGCCCACACATATCTTATTGTGTTGAGAGTGGACTTGGAAGACCGTGGTGTGAGTCTCGACGATCGATTCGCTTAAGGCAAAGGTATGATTTCTTCGTATAAATGGATTATTAATTTATATGTATATAAAGGATCGCTAAAATATTTTTTTTTAAATTTTTGTTATACATTGGAACCAATTATTCGTTTCCACTATGTGTTTTTGAATTGCCGATTTCCAACACACCTTTCATCATTGGATCTAAAGGTCGAACCTTTCTATCATGACCTAATGTTTAACCATTAGATTTAGAATCCTAAATGTTGAACCTTTCATCATTTGACCTTTGTATCGAACCTTTAGGTTGAATGATGAGAAGTTCAACCTTTAGGGTTCGAAGTCTATTATTTAAATATTAGGTCATAATACAAAATTTCAAAATTTAGGTCGAATGATAAAAGGTTCAACATTTAGAGTTTGAAGTCTAATGTTTAAACATTGGGTTATGATAGAAAGGTTTGACCTTTAGGTCGAATGTAGAAAGGTTCGACCTTTAGGTCGAATGATGAAAGGTTCAACCTTTACGGTTTGAAATCTAATGTATAAATATTAGGTCATGATAGAAAGATTCGATCTTTAGGTTCTAAGTCGAATGTTAAAATATTAGGATATGATAGAATTGTTCAACATAAGTTAAGATAAATAAACTTAACCAACATCAAACCACAACATAAACATAATTTAATAATAGTCATCACTTTTATTCCCACCTTATCTCATCGACCCATATAAAGCATAACAAAATATTCATAACTGCTAGTTTACTCTATAGGTTAAGGACCTCATCGACCCTAACAACTCATCGACCCGTATAATCAAGTTATTTTACAACCCTATCGACAAAGATAAGCCTTCGACCCCGTTGACCTGTATACTAGCATAACTGCTAGTTTACTCTAAGAGTTGAAGGCCCTATCAACCAATCGACCTATATAATCAAATTATTCTACGAGCCTATTGATGAGTGTTCAGAATAACCATCGACCTCTAAAGTGTTTTAGTATAGAAACTAAAACTCTTTGATCTTATTGTTAATTTAAATCATTTTAGATGTAATCAAATTATGTAACTCATTCAACAATTGAAAAATAAAATTAAAGTTGAAATAAAAAAAGTACAACTTCAGGATTTAATTTAAAATTCACAATTAATATTTAAAGTCAAATTCATATTAACAATCTCAACTCAATATTTTGGTCCAAACATTTCGATCTGGACCAATGTCTATTGATTCATTTTCTTAGTTTTTTTTTTTTTTACTTTTCTTAGATAAACATCCCAAATATTCATATAAAATAAAAATAAAGATATTAAATATTCCTACAAAATAAAATAATAAATATAATACTACGAAATATTTTCCACCGGTACTAGTAGATTCAGATTCCGACAAGTCTTTCTATTGTGTCATAAACATCCACAATTACCACATCTTGTGTCACTTCCCGTATGTCGACAAGTTAAATACTGTACATATACAACTCTTTTCCCGTATGTTGGCAATAACTCTAATATCATCTTGTATCACTTCAAATGTATCAGCGTCTACACTATCAACCTTCATTGTCTGAAAAAAATTGGAATAGATGAATCCCTTCCTACAAAGTAAACAAACAAATAAATTTTTTAGATCAATATTTGAAAAAAAAAAAAAGATATCGGTCCAATTTTCATTAGATCGACATGTTTATATCTGTCTAATTTTTATTGCACTGATATCATCTTAAAAAAATATTTTAAAAAAAATTAAAACTTGATATATACATCAGAGCAATATAACAAATGTCATTTGGTTTTAGGTTTCAAATAAATGAGTAAGTTTCAATCGCTGTATTTTAAGCAATTTTAGTAACAAATGTGAGTTTAGATATGTGTCTGCCATCCGAGAAAGAAGAAAGAAAAATATGCATCTACTATTGAGAAAGAAGAAAGAAGAATGTGCGTCTAAAGAAAGAAGGAAAAGTGAAAGATTAAATGGTAATTTTTGTTTTTTTAAATGAATAAAAGATAAAGACATTCATTAAAAAAAAAAATAATGGTAAAAAAAACAAAATTATTTTGAAAGGAGGTACTTACCTAAACTTCCCAAGCAAAGAATAAGGTAATAATCTAAAGAGTAAAGGCAATCTTGGAAAATTCTTGGAAAATTCTTGGCAAAAAAGATGATATGGTAATAAGTGAGATTAGCCACTGTGACATGTAGATATGGCTTAAACCTAATATATATATATTTTTATATGATATGATATGATATAATAATTAAGACTATGTAATGATAGTGGAGCGGATGTGCAAAGAATTTGCCACCTACCTAATTTAACTGAAACTTAAATCAATAATCAAAATCTCGCTAGTATAAAGTATACTTGGTCAACCATAAATTTAATCTAAATTTAAATAAAAAAATTTGGTCAAAAAATAAATTTAAAAATAACAACTTGCCACCCCAGCCAAATTATGCCAACTAAATATATATAAGTTTAACATACATCATATAAAATCTTGGCACATCCACAATCCATATTATACTGAATTCCCTTTTGACATTTTATAAGTTGCATGGCTTGCATTTTACACTTTTCCTTTCATTTTCTTTTTCTTATTCCTTCTGTTCAATATTTTATGATACTCTTAAATAAAGTTAATTTTGATTTTTAATTATTATTAAATATAGTTTAATATTATAGTTAAGATTTGATAATATTTTTTAATAATATACAAAATTCTTTAAAAAATAGGCCATTCGGAGGTTCATACCAATACCAAAACCGGAATGAAGTTTTAATTAAATTTATAAGTCCTTTATATTGATTATAACTAAAAATTCAAAATCCGATGCCGAAATATTTAAAACCTAGGCCACAAGTCAATCACATCCTAATAGTAGAAGTGATAAAATGAGCCAGGCTAGCACGAGTCCATACAACACGACACGAGTTAGTCGTGCCATGTCGTGCCCAACTATATGGGCACGTGGGTCGGCACGACATGGCACAAATTTTTCATGCCGACATGCTAGGCCATATGGCCCGGAGCACGGCACGGCCCTTTTGAGTCCATTCGAGACATATACTTAAAAATGCAAGATCTTGTTTGATCAAATAATATTTATTATAGTTTATTTATAATTTTAATTATTAATGATACTAATTTATAATTTATTAAATAATAACTTTTATGAACGATTAATAATATACAAAACATATATTAATATTTTACTAATCACTTTAAAAATCTTCTTTTATTTAAAATTATATTTTTTTTAAAAATAAGGTTTCGAACTCATGGGTTGAAATGGGCTCCCAGGCCAAAACAGGCACATGGGCCGACACTGGCTCATGGGTCAGCACAATCTCACGGACCGGCACGACATGCTTATGGCCTGTTACTGTATCCGTGTCGTGCTCTTATTTTTAAGCACGAGCACGAGCCAATCCATACTGAACACGACATAACACAATCTGTGTCGGATATAGCACGACACAATCTACGTCGTGCCAGCACGAATTGCCACATCTACTGATGGAGCCTAGAATGATTACACGTGGAGTCTACACGTTCCGAAAAAGAAACACCCCGTTATCTTTTTGGCCAAAAAGATACACCCGTCTGGCGGCAACCAAGATCCCTTTATCCATAATCCAGTGTCGAATTTACAGTCCAATCCAAAAGCACAGCGTCTGAGCTCACAAGCTCTCGATTCTTCGAAACTCAGATGGCGACGCTAATGGGAACGCCATGGATGAGGATCAGAGCTTTTCCAGAATTCGTTCCTCCAATTTTCCGTCACTCGAATATCTGGTTTAGTAAGAGATGCAGCCTCGCAATTCGAAGGAGTTTCTCCGTCTCGGCGTCTGTAAGGAAGGCTGCAGAAGGTGAAGTTCGCGTTCGTTTTGCTCCTTCGCCTACTGGAAACCTTCATGTTGGCGGCGCAAGGACTGCTCTCTTCAATTACTTGTTCGCTAGGTTTGGTGTCCATCTTTTATCCTTTTTAATTGCTGGTTTCATTTTTGGAGCATAATCAAACAGTTTGATTGCAGTTAGGCCTGCAGAATGAACGATTTTTTTTTTGGTTTCTTCAGATCTAAGGGAGGGAAATTTGTTCTGAGAATTGAAGATACTGACTTGGAGAGGTCTACTCGGGAATCTGAGGAAGCTGTGTTGAAAGATTTGTCCTGGCTTGGTCTTGATTGGGATGAAGGTTTTTCTTTTCATTCTTGTTTCAGTTTTTTATATTCCTTGCCACTTTCATAGTATGGAATCTTTACCTGCCGTGATTTATGGTTGAGTTTGTATGCAAGTTTTTTGGTAGTGCAGGAGCCAATTTGTTGTTCGCGTTTTTTTTTTTTTTGGTGAATCATGTCAAGATGGGATTTTTCATTAGAAAGTTAATGACTTTGCAGGCCCTGGCATTGGAGGAGAGTACGGTCCCTATCGGCAATCTGAGAGAAATTCTTTGTACAAACAATATGCTGAGAAGCTTTTGGAGTCTGGTCATGTTTATCGCTGCTTTTGTTCTAACGAGGTACTCAGTGTTAAATTGTGACACTTGATTTTAGCCTTTACTTGTAGACTTTGCTTTTGTTCTCATGTTTGCATGACTATACTGCCTAGGAACTAGAGAAAATGAAGGAGATTGCAAATCTGAAGAAACTGCCTCCAGTTTACACAGGGAAGTGGGCAACTGCAAGTGATGAAGTGGTCCAAGAGGAACTGGCAAAGGGAACCCCTTATACATATCGATTTCGTGTACAACAGGAAGGGAGCTTGAAAATTAATGACCTTATTCGGGGGGAAGTAAGTTATGTTCTGTATCATATATATATATATATCTACACACATATATGTATATTTTCTTTCTTTTTTCCGTGTGCCGTAGTTTGTTTGGCAGCATAATGGTTCTTGTCTTTTCTTTTTTTAGTAAAAAGATACTAAAATTTTCGTACATTATTAATGGTTCTTTTTAATGGCTTATATGTAGCATTTCCTTATTAGTCTTGAACCTCTCTTCCTAAAATCAATTGGTCCAAAAATTTTGGACCCCCAAAAAATTAGTCAAACTAGTGAGAACCCCTAAAACTTTCAATAACAACTCACAACCCCTGAAACTTAAGTCTTACTAGTTTAAACCCAAAAAAATTCACATTTCCGTTAACTGACTAACAGTTCTACCATGTGCCGAAATTGTACCGGAAACTTTGCGGATTGAAAAGAAAATAGAGGGAAAATGTAAAATTAGAGTTAGGATGAGTGTGTGAGAAGGAAATTTAGGGTCGATTAAGAAGGAAAAGAGTGATCAGGATAAGTGAACTGAAGTTTTGGTAATAAATGATGGGAGTATCATTTGGTGGGTGGGTAGGGGATCCGGGTTGCATATGACTTGCACGTAGTATGACTGTCATGTAATTAACAGAAATGTGAATTTCTTGGGTTTAAATTAGTAAGGCTTAAGTTTGGAGGTTGTGAATTGTTATTAGAAGTATGGGCGGTTTGACTATTTTTTTTGTGGTTCTCATCTCATCAATTTCATTTGTTTTCCATGCATTTGAACTGTAGTCTGTGCCAACTGTATGTTAGTTGTATTGTGAGGTAAGTTGGATCATCATTTGAGACAGATGGGTATTGTGAGGCCAACTGGATTTTAGAATTTAGACTGAATTAGACCCAAGCAGGAGTTTCTAACACTCAACTAAATGCACCCTAATTGCGTGAGAATGCATTAATGAAACAATTAGGGAATCCGGTTTTCTGTATCCGAATTGCATGTTGCTAAAATCATGGCAGACAAGAGATAAAGTCCACTGCCTCAGTTATCGCAAACAGAGAAACTCTTCTGTTTTGAATTATAGATTGCTAACCAATAGTGCAATTAGGCCGTATCAGGGCTTTGCATCTGAACAAATGGTGATTTCTATTTGATTCTCATTTTCCTTATTTCTCTTTTTTTTTTTTATAATTATTATTATTTTTAGTTTCGGGGGGTTGTTAGGATGACAACTGTTGGAATTCCCAAAGTGTGCTTCTTGATCAAATTTATGTGTCTTTTTCTTTAGTCCTTGATAACTGTTTCCTTACTTCACCATACTCATGTTTTTCAAGACCATTAACTTTGTTTGATAGTGTTGTGAAGGTAAGTTGGAATTTGGACACTCTCGGAGATTTTGTCATCATGAGGAGCAATGGACAGCCAGTCTACAATTTTTGTGTCACTGTCGATGATGCTACCATGGCTATCTCACATGTTATACGGTAAGAACTTATAACCCCAGTTTATAAGGAAGAGCATTGTTGATTTCATCTATTTTTATCAATCCCTTGTCCTCCATTATTTATTCTTGGTTTTTGTTGTGTTTTCTCTGAACATCTATTTCTTAGAGCTGAAGAACATTTACCAAACACTCTAAGGCAAGCACTGATATATAAGGTATTGTTAACTTTCTGTTAATGCTCATGGGCTTTCCTATTATGCAATAATGTGGGAGAAGCTGATTTTCGTTCTTCTCATCTTACTATAGGCTCTAGGATTTCAAATGCCAAACTTTGCACACGTTTCCTTAATTCTTGCACCTGATAGGAGCAAACTCTCAAAACGCCATGGTGCAACCTCAGTTGGTCAGGTAGTTTTTAATTTTCTTGGTCTTAGTTAGGTTATGAAGTGGTATTATGCTTTCATTTTCCCTTTCATCTTTGGCTCTGAGTGTTTCTTTTAGTTAAAGATAAATTATATTATCTGAACCCTAACAGCTAGCATCTAATAGTTCAGGGAGATGGGATATTTGTCACAGGCAATGGTCAACTATCTGGCACTATTAGGTTGGGGTGACGGCACAGAAAATGAGTTTTTCACACTCGAACAACTTGGTTAGCCTTGATATTATCATAAATTCCACAATGACTTTTACCCTCAGCTTCTTTTTGTATCATTTGTCCACTTGATTATCTTCTTCTGACCCACAGTTGAAAAGTTTACGATTGATCGTGTTAGCAAAAGTGGTGCCATCTTTGATTCTACCAAGCTAAGGTAACCCAGCTTTTCTTACGTTAGATATTCCATCCAGTTTGGCAGGGATATAGTAGTTTAATTCCATGGCTAGTATCAGTATAACCAGACTTGATCTGTCATCCTAATTTCTTCACCGTTATCTAGTAAAGGTGGATGAATGGTCAGTATTTGAGAGCTCTTCCTTCGAAGCAGTTAACAAAGATTATTGGTGATCGCTGGAAAAGTGCTGGATCCCTTACAGAATCGGAGGGGCAGTTTATTGAAGTATGAATCATTTCTTTTTTATTGCATTGAGTTATTTATTTGTTTATTTTTAGATTCTGTTCGGCACGAATGTTGAGGGTTTCTTGTGCTTCTCACTGTAATGTGATATTGGCATTCAAAATATTCCCAAATTGATTCACATGAATAGGAAGCAGTTCAGCTGCTCAAAGATAGCATTGACTTGATCACAGATGCAGACAAAGCTCTCTCAAATCTTCTGTCTTATCCTCTACATGCTACTTTATTGAGGTAACTTTGAATTTCTCTCGTCAGTGGTATCATAATACCAGTGATGCCATTTTGTGATCGTGTATGAATTTATTTTACTCTTGGTTTGAGCTGGACTCTTAAATGATAACGGTCCAGTGTACAAAATGCTTTGAAAGTTATCTGGAACTATATCTATAACCATTTGATCAAGACTAAGAGTAGGAGTAACTGCACTCCTCACATAATTTCAAATGAAGTTTTTTATCTTGTTCTTTCTTTTTTTTGTCTTTGGCATCTATTTAATAATCATACTCTTACTTTTCAATAGGAGTAGTTTATTCTTGAAGCCAAACTGTAGCCTAACAAGTCCTCTTATACTGTGTATTGGTCATATCTAAAGGCTTTTATGTTCATCTATCTATGGTTTATCATAATTGCTTGTCAGCTATCTTTGAAGAGGGGTACAATGGCCTGGAGATAAAGATTACCAAACTTTTACTCTGAACTGAGTACAATACTTTTTATTGCTAACTGCAGTCCTGAAGCTAAACCACTCTTAGAAGATAATCTTTCTGAATTTTCAACGAGCCTCTTAGCCGCCTATGATGGCGGTGAAATTATTGCTGCACTTGAAGAAGGTCACTCTGGCTGGCAGAACTGGGTGAAAAGCTTTGGTAAATCACAAAAACGCAAGGTGGGGACCGATATAAATTGGATAGAAACGATATGAGTTGCCTAATTAACAATATATATATATATGGAGTTTAATTATTTTAATCTTCATGCCAGGGAAAATCACTTTTCATGCCGATTAGGGTGTTATTAACAGGCAAAATCCACGGTCCGGATATGGGTGCTAGCATAATACTACTCCATAAAGCCGGATCCTCTGACATAGTTTGTCCTCAAACTGGGTTTGTAGATTTGAATGGAAGATTTAAAATGCTGAGGCAAATAGACTGGGAAGGGTTAGTGAAAGATCAACCTATCTTGGAATCTGCTACTGCCGTATCAAATTGAGATTGATGAGAGTTTTGACCGGCTTTTCCGAAAAGATTTTTGTTTTCATTATTTTAATTTTATCTCCTAGTGTTTGACAAAATTGGTGTTGGACTTGATTGGATCGAATGCAAGCATTAGAAAATGAAATTTCCAGAAAGGACTTGCTCCAGTAGGTGTTGGACTTTATTGGATCAAATGCAAGCATTAGAAATTGAAATTTCCAAAAAGGACTTCATTGAGCTCTGTTTCTCACAGCTTTTCAGATCAAAATTATGTTCTTTAATTTTGATTTATTTTTGTTTGTAGTTGCGCTATGGGTGCGTATATAAGCACTATTTTCATGTTGATCACTCTGTTTTCTTGTGTTGGTAGAAACTCATTTACTGACTTTGTCCAATTATTATGACTCCCCTGCTTATTAATGGTTGCTGCAACAGTCATTGAAGTAATGGAGCAGAGAAGTGCTTTTGCTAGAAATTGCAAGAACTAATTTCATTAACAAAAGTAGTTGGTTACGTATTACAACCAACAGCTAAACAATAACATGAACAGAAAATGCATTAAAAACCCTTAAATCAATGAAGGAAACTCATAATGAGATGACCTTCTTAGCACTAACACCAACATAATGAGATGACCTTCTTAGCACTAACACCAACATAATGAGATAGCTTTGTACTAAAAACCAGAGAAAAGTGTAACTTCCACCTAAAGCAATGTATTATCTGTCAAATGATCAAAAACCCCAAAATCCATTCCAATCATCTTCCAACGTCACGTGAGTCTCCAACATGTCTAGTAAGACATTTTAAACTTGCTTGCATCAAGAATTTTCCTCCACCGTAACAGATTTCAGATTGACCTTGCTGGTAGAGCAATAAACCAACAGTCAGGTACATAAGGGGATAACTTAATAAATTTTCATCCGATTGATCTGATTCCAATTCTCACAAGTTTCAAATGATGATGAGAAACTACGTGCTGAAGAGTCAACGCCAAAACATGCTTCCATCAAAATGTCAACTCTGGAAGCCAAAATGCGCATTAGCATGAAGCTGCATTACTTCAAACATGAGTTTGGAGTCAAGGAAGTCAAGTATACATAGAATTAGATCAATTATAATATAAAAAAACCAATAAAATTTCATTAGAGCGAAACTAAAAATGCCAGACAGACAAACCTTTGACTATGCTGCCAGATAGACAATTTCTTTTTGCTATGTAGCATGTAGTTTGGACAAAAACCACACTTCAGTTGTAGCATGCTGTCTGCATTCCAATGCATTCCAAATGAAAATGACGGCATCCAGATTCAGAACAAATCATTCAAACTGAAGTACAAACCATTCCAATTCATAATAAAGATTTTCTCAACATAGTGAAAGTCCATACCGCTAATGGCGTCCATGAATGCACTTGACAAGAAAACAGAAGTCAATCAAGAAAAGAAAATATATTGAAATATAAATCAACAGACAACCATAAGGAATTATGTCATATTCAATTTCATGGGACCCCATACCAAAACCTATAATTTGTTTGCGTAATGTTTAATTATAATAACACTATCTATAATTCAACGATCATTATTAGGTAGAAACATGTTTGTACTTGTCTCTATTTTTTTATTCCTTCAAGATAGAACAACAACTTTGCTTATGACACCTAAATTGGAGGAAAAAATGACAAAATGTTAAGACAAAAAGTTACCTTACCTGCTCACAGACAGCTTTTGCAGACATATTTTTCAAACATGGATCCTGAACGTAATGAAAAGTTACTGCTTTAAATACAGTCATTCGCTATCAAGAAAAGAATCCGTAAAACCTTTTGGTGTATCAAACCTCCTAGCCCTAAATTACTACTCTAATTCTGCAAGATATTTTCGAATTTAGGTTTCTTCAATCAAAAATCTTAGTTATGTGATTGATTTTTATCCTAGAACAAGGGTGAATGGAGGCGGCTAACCTTCATTTCCGCTCTTCGTGTGCTGCTTAAACTTAGTAGCTTGCTGCTAGAACACGCAAAATGCTAATAGAAGCTTAGGAATGATATATTAATTAAGGTGTGAAAATGCTTAAGAGAAGTTGAGATCTAATTTATAAGAATAAATATGATATATAAGATTATTTAAATTATAAAAAATAAAATTTATGAAAATTACAATAAGCTTTTGGAAGAGAGTTATAAAGCAGAGATTTATAAGTCTTACTACTGTATCGGAGAATCAATTTGAGTTTATGTCGGGTAGATATGATTATATATATATATTTTTTTTTGGTAAGAAAAATCTTTCTATTTTTTTTTCATTCTGAAATAATTAGAATAAGATATATTTATAAGATTCTATTATGTTTTCTATTTAATATTATTTTTAATTTAAACACTTTAAATTAATTGAATTAATAATTCAATCATAATATTAAATGATAAGATAATCATAAGATATATTTTAGTGATATCTTTCATAAAATCAAATCTTTTTAAATTTAATTTAAAATAAAATTTATTTTATTTTAAATCATATCATTATTTTTAATGATATCTTTAATTTAGTTAAATCTGTTTAAATCTAATTTAAAATATAATCTTATCTATTTTAAATCATATAATATCTTATTTGAATTTTAATTAGTTTTTCAAACTAATTTAAATTTGACTTCCCTAATCTTAACATTAAATTAATATCTCATATCAATTTAATATTATATATAATATATTTAATTCAAAATTAAATATATTATTATTTATAAATGAATTTCGAAATTCATCATTATATTTAAATACATTTTTTTTATTAATTAATTCTTTTATTTTATTTTAAATTTTAAATATATCTTTTGATTTAAAATAGATGAAATTTATTTTAAATTTTTTATTTAAAATTTATTTTCATTATTTTTGGAATCAATTATATGGATATAAGTTTTTCAAAGTTATGCAATTTTTCCATATTATCACATAACCTAAGTTTTAGGATATATTTTTCCATCATTTTTATCAAGTTTTCTACAACTTACTCTTCAGTCTACTCTTTCACTTACCTGTCAATCTAAACTTTATTGAATTGAGGTCTTTTTAGTCTCCACTACATATAACCAAATCATATTTGAGGTCTCTCCCTAATTTTTTTCTCTATAGAGCCTATACTTAGATAACTGTTAATCTTGTCATTTCTAATTTTATCCTTATGTGGTACACCATAGATCTATCTTAACATATGTATATTTGTTATCATCATCTTATGTATATATTGTCTCATAGTAGCCCAACACTCTCAACCATAAAACATACATCGTCGAACGATTGTCTTATAATACTTTTTTTTCAACTTCGCGGGTATCTTTCTGTCGCATAAAACTCTTAATGTCATTATCTATTTCATCCAACTTACTTTAATTCTATAGTCTATATCATCTCGAATATCAACAGTCTTTTGGATAAAGATCTTAAATCATAAAATATTTCACAAACTTCAGTGTCGTCGATTTGAATTGGATTTTCCCTCTTTCAAAATTCATGACAAAATTAGAAACTAGTTATTTTGCCTTAAAGCACCCCATCTCCTCTCTTTTTTTTTTTCCCCCCTTAATTACTTCTTAGCCCTTAAATTTAAAATTCTATTCCCCCTTCCCTACCGAATTTGAAACTTCAATTTCGGTAGATACACAGTTAGAGTACCATTTATTTCTAGTGTGCCTCCTTGCTATAATATTGGACAGTTGAACGATGCAGAATCCAAATCCCATGACTAATCCATTACATAAGTATGAATATGACCATTTCAATAAAGCAGACAGTCTAAAGCACTACTACACAAACTAATTTAGTTTATTTTAAATCATATCATTATTTTTAATGATATCTTTAATTTAGTTAAATCTTTTTAAATCTAATTTAAAATATAATCTTATCTATTTTAAATCATATAATATCTTATTTGAATTTTAATTAGTTTTTCAAACTAATTTAAATTTGACTTCCCTAATCTTAACATTAAATTAATATCTCATATCAATTTAATATTATATATAATATATTTAATTCAAAATTAAATATATTATTATTTATAAATGAATTTCGAAATTCATCATTATATTTAAATACATTTTTTTTATTAATTAATTCTTTTATTTTATTTTAAATTTTAAATATATCTTTTGATTTAAAATAGATGAAATTTATTTTAAATTTTTTATTTAAAATTTATTTTCATTATTTTTGGAATCAATTATATGGATATAAGTTTTTCAAAGTTATGCAATTTTTCCATATTATCACATAACCTAAGTTTTAGGATATATTTTTCCATCATTTTTATCAAGTTTTCTACAACTTACTCTTCAGTCTACTCTTTCACTTACCTGTCAATCTAAACTTTATTGAATTGAGGTCTTTTTAGTCTCCACTACATATAACCAAATCATATTTGAGGTCTCTCCCTAATTTTTTTCTCTATAGAGCCTATACTTAGATAACTGTTAATCTTGTCATTTCTAATTTTATCCTTATGTGGTACACCATAGATCTATCTTAACATATGTATATTTGTTATCATCATCTTATGTATATATTGTCTCATAGTAGCCCAACACTCTCAACCATAAAACATACATCGTCGAACGATTGTCTTATAATACTTTTTTTTCAACTTCGCGGGTATCTTTCTGTCGCATAAAACTCTTAATGTCATTATCTATTTCATCCAACTTACTTTAATTCTATAGTCTATATCATCTCGAATATCAACAGTCTTTTGGATAAAGATCTTAAATCATAAAATATTTCACAAACTTCAGTGTCGTCGATTTGAATTGGATTTTCCCTCTTTCAAAATTCATGACAAAATTAGAAACTAGTTATTTTGCCTTAAAGCACCCCATCTCCTCTCTTTTTTTTTTTCCCCCCTTAATTACTTCTTAGCCCTTAAATTTAAAATTCTATTCCCCCTTCCCTACCGAATTTGAAACTTCAATTTCGGTAGATACACAGTTAGAGTACCATTTATTTCTAGTGTGCCTCCTTGCTATAATATTGGACAGTTGAACGATGCAGAATCCAAATCCCATGACTAATCCATTACATAAGTATGAATATGACCATTTCAATAAAGCAGACAGTCTAAAGCACTACTACACAAACTAATTTAGTTTATTTTAAATCATATCATTATTTTTAATGATATCTTTAATTTAGTTAAATCTTTTTAAATCTAATTTAAAATATAATCTTATCTATTTTAAATCATATAATATCTTATTTGAATTTTAATTAGTTTTTCAAACTAATTTAAATTTGACTTCCCTAATCTTAACATTAAATTAATATCTCATATCAATTTAATATTATATATAATATATTTAATTCAAAATTAAATATATTATTATTTATAAATGAATTTCGAAATTCATCATTATATTTAAATACATTTTTTTTATTAATTAATTCTTTTATTTTATTTTAAATTTTAAATATATCTTTTGATTTAAAATAGATGAAATTTATTTTAAATTTTTTATTTAAAATTTATTTTCATTATTTTTGGAATCAATTATATGGATATAAGTTTTTCAAAGTTATGCAATTTTTCCATATTATCACATAACCTAAGTTTTAGGATATATTTTTCCATCATTTTTATCAAGTTTTCTACAACTTACTCTTCAGTCTACTCTTTCACTTACCTGTCAATCTAAACTTTATTGAATTGAGGTCTTTTTAGTCTCCACTACATATAACCAAATCATATTTGAGGTCTCTCCCTAATTTTTTTCTCTATAGAGCCTATACTTAGATAACTGTTAATCTTGTCATTTCTAATTTTATCCTTATGTGGTACACCATAGATCTATCTTAACATATGTATATTTGTTATCATCATCTTATGTATATATTGTCTCATAGTAGCCCAACACTCTCAACCATAAAACATACATCGTCGAACGATTGTCTTATAATACTTTTTTTTCAACTTCGCGGGTATCTTTCTGTCGCATAAAACTCTTAATGTCATTATCTATTTCATCCAACTTACTTTAATTCTATAGTCTATATCATCTCGAATATCAACAGTCTTTTGGATAAAGATCTTAAATCATAAAATATTTCACAAACTTCAGTGTCGTCGATTTGAATTGGATTTTCCCTCTTTCAAAATTCATGACAAAATTAGAAACTAGTTATTTTGCCTTAAAGCACCCCATCTCCTCTCTTTTTTTTTTTCCCCCCTTAATTACTTCTTAGCCCTTAAATTTAAAATTCTATTCCCCCTTCCCTACCGAATTTGAAACTTCAATTTCGGTAGATACACAGTTAGAGTACCATTTATTTCTAGTGTGCCTCCTTGCTATAATATTGGACAGTTGAACGATGCAGAATCCAAATCCCATGACTAATCCATTACATAAGTATGAATATGACCATTTCAATAAAGCAGACAGTCTAAAGCACTACTACACAAACTATCAAACTAGCAATATTCATGTTATCCGATGCAACAAAATATGTAGAAGCTGACATGAAAATAGTGAAGAAGTTAGCACCTAGAACATTGGACTCGTGAACTTACTGTAGTACCATAAATTATATCTGAAGAAGGAAAATCACCATAATTTAATGGACATATGCTGAAGCCTTAAACGTAATACTTTCTCATGTTGAAAATTACGATCTAAATGGATATATGCTGCAGAAATAAGATAGAGAAGATAGGGGGAAATTTTGTCATTGTACATATCATGCTTTTTCTATCGTGACTGTATGATGGACAAGTTGTACAAATGTATGCATGGGTGAGCAGGTATTCCGAATATGATCAAACCGTACTGAACTGCATGTTTTGGTGCGGTGCAGTCGGATTCTATAAATATTTTATTATTTCGATTGAGGCCCTGCAACTGAATCTGCGGTGCGAGTTTATCGACCATCGGGTCGATAAACGGGATCCTGACATATATTTATTTATATATAAAAAAAGCAAAAGGTCAACATTTTTTACTCAAAGAGAGAAAAATATGAAACCCTTTCTACAGTTAATACGAACTCTCCCCCCCCCCCCCCCCCACCCCCCACCCCCCACCCCCAAATCAAATTGAATGGAAGCAACAACCTCCCCCTTCTCAGGCTGCCACTACCACTGTCTTCGCTTCAGCTATTTGTCTTGACGGCCGACAAGCTACCAGCCGTGTATAAAAAATATTAAGAGATGTCTAAAATAATGTCTTCTTTTTAATGATGGAGCTTCCTAGTTTAGTTTCATTTAAGATAAACTTTGAAGATTAGTGTATCCAATATATTTTCTTTCCAACTCAAATATGCATATATATAAAAATTTTATTTCTAGATAAAATTATTACAATTACTTTAATATCTATTCTTGAAAGACCATAATCTTACTAGGGTAGACTATAAATTTTTTTGTTTTTTGTTTTTTTCCTCTTTTTTTTTTGTTTTTGTTTTTTGTTTTTGTTTTTTGTTTTTTGTTTTTGTTTTTTTGTCGTCTATCTAAAAATGCATGAACTTATGAAATAGACAGTTGACTACCGATTTTGAAGAAATTAGTTACCTGATAAAGCAAGATCAAAGCTTTCTTCCAATGAGAATTTCCTGCCTAACAATACATACTCCATCCAGATCCACCTCTCTTCTCTCACACTATGGACACATACCATAATTTGACTATTTCAGTGAAAAAATTAGAGGGACAATGAAAGAGATCACTACTAGAATTTTACCAATTACAGTGTAAAATGTATTTTTCATGCTCTTATCATCTATCTTACTCGACATCATCTTGATTACACCTACTTTAGTTTTATTTATTTTATTTGTCTATTTATAATTATAATTATATTAAAAAAAACAATAACCTCTTATTCTCATTGTTCTGTGATCAATTTACAATCTTATTCTCATTGATCTTCAAAACTAAGGATAGACCGTAGAGGAAATCCTTTCATTCTCTGTACGTTATTATCATCGCTGCTGTTAAAGGATGGCTATATGAGATGTACCAACACCGGGAACTATTAAAGCATCAATAAAAGCTTAATCAATCAATACGAATATGTACTGAAATATCAGGTTTTATGCTTTTTAGTGGCTCAAGAAAGGATATTACAAGGAAATAAATTAATAATTCCCTCCATAGTGCTGTGACGTGACTCCCTCTTAAAACTACAAGCAACAAGGAACAGCACTGTTTCCTCTAAGGACATGGCTGAAGTACCAAATACTAATTACGTATTCACTTACTTTCCGAAGCTCAGATTAGTCTCAAAAGTACTTAGATTTAGATATAGCAAACCACGGAGATTTTTACATTTAGTTTGTCTGAATATTCAAGGCTCAAGGTCTTCGATAGATATTCATTTTGAGATCTCAAGTTTAATGATATAACGTATATTTTTTATGAACAGCCATCAGTAAATCTTTGAAAAAATAGATATTTCATTTCTAGCATCCGTCGTGGCCGTTTGGTGAAGGACTTAGGCATAAAATGTTCACATTCTTTTGTGTGGCCGCAAGCAAAAGATTTCATTTAATAAAAGAGATTATATATTAGATAAATTATTATAAATTATTATATTTATGAATAATTAATTTAATTTGATTTGGATATTTTATAAAAAAAATTAGATTATTTCGATCGATTATTTTTTAAATCGAATTATTTCGATTTATTTATTTTCTCTAGGAAACAAGACTAGATTTCCTTTTATTACTACCCCTAATTTTTCATTTTTTTTTCAAAACAAATTGGAGTCTATAATAAATTAATATGCAAGAAAAATAGAAATAATAAATGAAATTTTTAATAATGTGACATGCCCATCGTGAAAATTATTAGAGAAATCAAAATATTTTATTTAAACTATAAAGTGACTAAAAATTTTAACAAATACTACATAAAGACGAATTTATAAAAATTGAATTATATAATAACGAAAAAATGAATTAATCCAAAAAATTAATAATAATATAATAGTAATAATAATACTAATAATAGTAGTAATAATAAAAGTATTAATCATTTGAAGTCCTCTTCAAATGTTTACATATAACGTTACTTCAATTTAGAGTTGTCAAAACGGATCATCCAACTCAGTCTAAGCCGGTTAGGCAGACTTTAAAGTCTGTCCAAGCCCAACCCGTATATAAAGGCCAAGCTGACTTCAAACCGAGCTTGTTTGCTCGGTCATGGACCGGGCCAAAAAGACTAACCTATTTTGATAATTCTATTTTGATTAGGTAGAATAAAATAGTTATGTAAATAATAAAAGTTTGAATTCTTTTCTTATGTTAATAAGATAGTCATGTTAATAATACAAGGTTGAATCCTTTTCTTATTCTCTTGACATCATGCAGTCGTCATAGCAGTCCTGCTCAATGCAATTTTTGCTTTGATTTATATTCTTTATTTCTAAATGTTACAAATATGACTTTTGTTTTGGTTTATTTATTAATCATTTTAGGAGTCAAAGCAATTTATAATAGTTCATTACATGATTATAAAGAAGAAACAGGATAACAGCCTATACCACTCAAGAAAACCATTTGAGCTACACTGAAATGTACGGACAAAACCATAGTTTAGAACTAAACTAGTACCCCTAATCATTTGCATATATATTATGAGACAGTCCATACTTTCATTGCTATGCTAACCAATGCCTTTCTTGATATTATCATACATCAGTCTCAGTTATTATATTTTTTTCGTATTCATATAATGATATTTAATAACTCGGTCTCATTCTAAGTTTTCCCTATTCAGACCGAGTCCATCCTGAAATCGAACCCAACAAAAGTAATAGGTCTCCTATTAGATGAGATATGTAAATTTTAAGAAAATCGTAAATATAATGATAATGTGATTAAATAATTTGAGACTATTATCTCGTAAATAGCATGCTCAGGTCTTATTTTATATTTGCTTAAGAAATCACCAGCTGATATTAACTACTACCCGAACCACCTCTTGGAACTGAACTTTCAACCCTTTTTTTTTCCAATGCTTTTTTATAGATTTACTAAAAAAGTAAACCATCTGTGAGAGGATAAAGTATAATATGATAATAATCACTCTGGTTTATAACAGAAAAACAAATATAAATAAAAAATAAAAAAATAAAATAGATAAAAAAAAATGTATTCTACAATGTTAGTGCCTCTATGGCTCTATATTATCACAGAAAACTTTTACCTTTTACACTGACATTATTATATTCAATTCTTTGTTTAGGGAAATGAGAAGTTTGGGATCCAACTCATCTTGTCGGAGAGAACAATATTCTTTAACTAAAATATCAATATTTTACATCACTTTGCCCGTACAAAAAAATTAAGTAAGGCCAAAAAAGGTTATAGGGAAACGAAGTACGTTGTTAATTTTATTTAATTGCAAGTGTAAAGTAGATTACGTACATCGAACCAATGAGTCTACTGTAAACTTGTCATGCGTCATAAATTAGCATATCTATTATAGATTAGGGTTCTCAAAAGCAAAAGAATGCACAAAGATTCCATGCTTCGTTGCCACGGAAGCAGGTTCTTCCCCTACTGAACTACTTTGATTCGTTTTCATCAATGTATTAGGGTTCTCTCTTTCATCAATAAAAACTTACATTTCTTACATTCTAGCGTATATAAATTCCTCCCATATTTTGTTGTGCTAAGTATAAGTTAACTTAATAGAAGTGAATATTTCACGTTCAGTATTTGTAGGAAGGAAGGAAGGAAGGAAGGTAAAGAAGTTACCATTCCTTACAATTTATATATATAATGCACATAGAGTAAGAGAATTCTCTTAAAGACCAGATTTCGGAATAGACCATATTTTATTACAACTTTATACTATGTGGCCTACGTATTAAAGTAGGGATTTTCCTTTCGAGTTAACTAAAATCCTGTCCTCTTCACTCCTCAGTATTAACAAATTTCCCAAGAAAACGCAAAGCGCAAATAGGTAGGGCTGGTTTATTGTAAATTATATAGTTCAGAAACATAATCTACACTTTTCTAGCTAGTAACATCAACTAATCACCATGTATTGAGCTCTTATGTTCTCATACTTTTTCTGTATATATTCCTACTCCCAAGCCTTAATTACAAAATCCTTAGACAATGTCCGGCTTCGGATCTACCACTCCCAGTTCACTCTACTCCCACAGGCTCCTCGGACAAGGACTCGAGCTACAAAGACCATCACAAACACAACTAACCGGTAGCAACAAAGACTTCCGAGAAGACGATGAGGAAAATTCGGGTCCCACCGATCCAGCAACAACCAGCACTGGTACTACTTCATCAGACCGTAGGTCCCGAGGCCGTCCTGCAGGCTCGAAGAACAAACCGAAACTGCCGATCATCATAACTCGGGACAACCCAAGTGCCCTAAGATCTCATGTCCTAGAGATATCTTCAAGTTCGGACATAGTTGAAGCCATCACAAACTATGCAAGAAGAAGAGGGAGAGGAGTTTGTATCCTAAGTGGAACTGGATACGTCACCAATGTCACCTTGCGCCAACCAGGGGGCCCATCTGGGAGTGTGATTACATTGCCTGGCCGGTTTGAGATTCTGTCTTTGACTGGGAGCGCTTTGCCGCCTCCTGCTCCACCAGGAGCTGGAGGTCTGAAGATCTACCTGGCAGGGGGGCAAGGACAAGTTGTTGGAGGGAACGTTTCAGGTCAATTGACGGCTTTGGGTTCTGTAGTATTAATGGCTGCATCATTTATGAACGCCGTGTATGATAGGCTTCCGCTTGATGATCAGGATCAGGAGTCACATGTGCCAGTCCAACCAGCAGTGTCTCAAACTTCAGATGTTAGAGGCAGTGGTGGTGGTGGTGGTGGTGGTGATGGCAGCGGCGGCATTAGTGTCAGTGGTGGTGGTGATGGTGGTGTTCCTTTCTACAATTTTGGTGTGAGCATGGGTAGTAGTACTAATACTCATGGTTTTCCTGGACATGATGCGTTTGGTTGGAGTGGTAGCGCATCAAGGCTTCCATTTTAACAGGTTATTTTTACTTAATGTTGGTTAGAAGGGTACTGCTATTGCATGATCAAGTCCTCTTACAAATAATCAGCAAGTTGAAATTTCTTTTGACTTTGTACTTTTGATCACTACTTCTCTTATGCGTTTTTTGCTCTTCTTCATCATTTTACATGGGTATTTGATTGTTAACTGTGCACATGATCTCCTTGAGCTTCTCTTTCTAAGTTAAACAGAACATAATTTCCATTGAAAGTATATACAATTATTGATCCAACTTTACATTTCATATGGATAGCTCATCATCACTTTTTCGTAGGCTTAATTATCCAATCTAATCTTGTTTTAATATTTGTTAATTAGTTTAATGATGACCCGACACTAAGTTTCAACTGATCAATTATTGTAGGCAATTCTGCCAATATTGATCATTGCAACTTGTTCATAAAATAATTGGACCAAATGGTTTAGCTATGTATGTCATGCACATTGGCGGAGCCAAAGGGGGCAAGGTGGGCTATCGCCCCCATTCAATTTATTTATATATTTTTTCTTTTCCTAAGTCAATATATAAATAGTATATTAAAGTAAATAACTATATAAATGTATATTATTTAACTTTTTTGCCCTCTATATATAAATTATTTTGAATTTCCCCTCTTAGTAATAAATATTGGTTCCGCTTCTAATCATGTATATGAAACCACAAGCATTTCTTCCCTTCGTGTATATATCATATAGTATATTTTTACTAGGGCAAATTACCTGTGGATCTTTAAGGTTTGTTGATATAACAGGTTGATTTCTTAAGTTTTGTTTTGAATTATAAGTGGATCGTCTTATATTTCTTTTTATTATAAATGAATCTCTTTAAGATTTGAAAATTACAAAAAAAATTCTTCATATTTATCTTTAATTATAACTGAATCCCTTACATTTGTCATAAATTACAAATTTAATTATTAATACTCCATATGAAATCTTAATTTTTCTAACTGTCACCGAATTAATACAAACTAAAATTTTTTAATCTAAATATCTTGATATAAATTTTATTACAAGGTATGATAAATAAGTTTTGTTTTTTTTATTATCAATATTATTTAAATTTTTGGGGTAATGTGATTAAAATATACTGAATTTTTTAATGAAATAAAATAAGATTATCTTAAGTAATTATGTATTGGGTACATAAATTTTGTATATATATTTTTTAAACATATATAGTTATAAAGAGGTTGTAAAACTATCATTAATGTAATCATGTGGTAAATTATAAAAATTACTAACAATTCAGATTAATATTTGTTGTTAAAAATTAAACATGTAATTTAGTTTAAAGTTGAGACGATCTCTTTGTAATTCTAAAATTTCAAGGGATCCCACTTGTAAAGGAAATATAAGGAGATTCTCTTGTAATTTCTAAAATGTTAAGAGACTCATCTATAATATTAATAAACTTTAAGAATTTCATAAATAATTTTCTTGTATTATTATTATATAATAAAAAATGATCTTAGACATAGAATTATAGCACTCGGTAATTCTTAATTTTCTTCAGAATGTCAGGTAGTTGGTTTTCCAATCAGCAGAATCATCTAGTGCTTGATTTCAACCTTTGTACTCGATTAGACAAGGACTATCTATTTCTTTTACTTCATCCAAAAATGAATTACTCACTTAGAAGAAATAAATTTCAATGTATAATAGTTTTTGTTTTCTTTTTTTTTGTCAAAAAGAGACTTCATGGGGTAAATGTTACCCATCTTCAGCCTCCTTTCCAAATTCATATCCCTAGGAAAGCACAGTACCAATCAAGATCTCTACTAATGGGGCAGATCCATCTGGAAACCAGGCACTCCCCAAAATTTAATCTTCAAGGTACCAATCTGGCGGCTTTATTAGCTATCTACAGACTAGCTATTCATTTACAAATGTATAGTAGATATTCAATTAGAGAGAAACCCACATAATGAATATAAGAATATTCTCGAAATAGGTAGAGTTTGCAGATAAATGAAGTAATCTGAACAAATCTAAGGATGAAATAAAGTAGCATGAACAAATCTAATTAAGGATGCAGAGTACAATAACATGATGCACAACAATGGCGTTTTCATGAACTGACTTAACAAAGTTTTCAGGGTATTTTTGATGTACTTAGTTAGTGGGTGTACTACTTTATCATGTTTTGGATTTTTTATTGTTGCCTCTTTTCATATGCTTATATGTTTCTCCACTATACTTTTGATGATTAGTCTTAATGCTCATACATTAACAATATTAGTGGTGATACCATATATGAGCATTTCTTAAAGACTTGTACAAGTTTATAATGTTTTAATATCCTTAAATTTGGTCCCAATTTTATGTATGTCTGATTTGTTAATTGGGTGTGTTTCATGAATGATTTTAATTGGAAAAATATAGATACAAATGTCATGAGACATATATGACTTATTATTGAGATATATGATGAAATATGAAATAGTTTCTCTGAATATACAATAGTATATAAGAAAAAAAAGAATTCCAACTCCAATTGATTTTGAGATGAAAATCTAGATTTCTACTTGATATCATAGGCAAGTGCCCTTCTCGTCCCTTCTTTTTATTTTCCATGGCTAAATCCAACTTAAACAACTCTCTTACCGTCACCAACACCAATCCTCTTCTTGAACTCATTACCCTTCCAAAACTAAGTAGCCATCATGCAATTCTTCTCACCCGATCCAACTACCTTCTCTTCTCACAAGTTCGACCATATATTATCAAAAAGCATATATTTTGATACATTGATGGATCAATTCCACCACGACCTCGAACTCTCCCCACCTCCTCTACTAACCCAACACCAGTCACCAATCCTCTCTACGTTCATTAGTACCAGCAGGACCATTTGATTATCGGTGAGATCAACTCATCACTTTCCCCGGACATTCTCGCTTCTGCGTTGGCCCTGACACCTCTTGCCTTTCCCCAGCAGTGTCTGGAATTCCCTTGCCGATATGTTCTCCATCCACTCTCTTGCTCATGCATATCAGATCCAAGAAACTTTAATTATCACCAAGAAAGGTAACAAGTCAATTTCTGATTATTTCAAATTTATGAAAAGGAAATCTGACTCTCTTGCAGCCATTGGGAGTCCCATATTCAAGCTTGACCTTATCACCGACATTCTAGGCGGTCTCAGATATGATTATGATTCGTTGATTGTGACAATAACGACCCAAACTGAACCCATCAAACTACAAGAGCTCTACGACCACCTTATGAGTTATGAAGCTCGCTTGGAGTCTCAACATCAGCTGTCGGTCAACTTGACTCAAGCATTTGAGAACATTTCCAATCATACTCCCTTCAAAGGTAGAAACTCCAGCAACTTTCGTGGCCCACACTGCAATCGGCCAGGGAATGCTAGGTTAGTTTCCTCAAAGGAAAATTTTAATCACGGACAAAGAGTGTGAATATGATTGAAGGATACAAAGCTCAGCCCTCTTTATCCTAGTCATTGAAGAAGATCAATGTGGGAGATGGGAAGGAGTTTATGGTGGGAGAAAGCATGTATGGTGCATACCTGGATCTGGTCGTTCTGTCATTATAGGAAAACCTCGATGTCTTTACTTGGAAAACATTGGATCTGTAAGGAATGTTGGAATATGTCAATGTCAATAAACTAGGGCTTCGAGTCAATGTCGAGCCAGTACGTTAGAAGTGTCAAAATTTCAATGAGGAAATGAATAAGGCCATGGTTGACGAAGTTAAAAAATTGCTTCAAATTGGAGCTATCAGGGAAGTTTTGTACTGGCTAGATAATGGTGTCATGGTCAAAAAGTCCAACTGGAAATGGTAAATGTGTATGGATTTCATAAATCTGAATAAGGCATGCTCAATAGATTACTTCTCACTTCCTATTATTAATCAACCGGTGGATGCCATGGAGGGCCATGAACTCTTCATTTTCATAGATGCTTACTCTAGTTATAATTAGGTTAAGATTTGAGGACCTGACCAAGAGAAAACTTCTTTCATAACTGACAAGGGTTTGTACTGTTATCAGATCATATCATTTGGCTTTAAGAATGCAGGAACAAACTTCTAAAAGCTAGTGAACGGAATGTTCCAGGATCGGATCGGTGAGATTATGGAGGTCTATAAGAATGACATACTAGTGAAGAGCAAGAGAAAGGAAAAACATGCAGATCACCTAAAAGAAGCCCTTGAGATAATGAGGTTGTATGGCATTAGCTGAAGCTTGAGAAGTGTGCTTTCAAGGTGTCATCGGGGAAGTTCTTAGGGTTCATCGTTCATAACCAAGGGATTGACGCAAACCCACAGAAGGTTCAAGCCATCCTAGACTTATAACCCGACGAAGGAAGAGTTTCAAGGTCTAACTAGGAGTGCAGCAACATTAAGTACGTTCTTGAGTAGATTAGTTGATAGTTGCTTACCCTTTTTCAAAGCATTGAAGGGAGCCAAGAGAAGAGGTTGGGATGAAAACTACGAAAAGGTGTTTGATTTTTTTTGAAAAAGTACATTGTAAACATTCCTTGGTTGGCCAAACCTCTCCCTAGAGAAGTTTTGATGTGGCAGTTAGTTTAGTCCTTTTGAAGGAGGAGAAAGGGAAGCATATCTTAATATATTTCATGAGCAAAGTGCTGAATGGGTTAGAAACTTGCAATCCTTGGGTGGGCTAAAGGAGGCTTACCCTCATTGACCGGTTGGCTAAAGGTGTGGCTAACTAGTCAAAGTGGCCGCACGACCTAATTGATGATCACTTTTCCTCTTATATTTTTAGTTATTCTTTATATTTTAAGTACTTTCCAATAAAGTAGGGAGACTTTTTGAATGAATCCTAAAATATCTCATCAAATTTGAAGGGCTTTTTAAAAAAATATAAAAAGAAGAAAGAGATTTAAGTTCTAACATTTCCGGTTCAAGATAGAGCATAGTCTCATTTGGCACTTCCAGTTCTAGTGTTTCAGATTCGCTTCTTTCTTGGATATTTACAGCAGCTAATCTCCTTCTTACAAAATTAAGGTTAATATATCAATCTGCATCTCTTCTCCAATTAGGCCAAAAGTTAGGATTCTACTTTTATCAGAATTTTGATCTATCGATATCTATAGAGACTGCAACTCTTTTAGGTTTTTCATCAAGTAATGCATATGTCTGATTAATCAGATTTGTTAACTATTATTCTGTTCATTTCTGCTCGAATTTGTAGAAAATTTTAATATCTCTAATAAATATATCTGTAAAAGGTCAAAGAAACTGGAATTAAGACCCAGTATATGTTTTAAGTGTATTGAGCTGAAATAATGATTTGCAAATAAATTCGAGAGAAAATTCCCCTCTTTTCATGTTTTTTTTTTCCTTCCTTCTTACAATTGGTTTTTATGTCGATGTTAGGCTATGAGTGGAAGCCGGCAGCGGGCCCCAGTAGGTGGGGTACAACATGTTATAGACTACTTAAAACGAATGCAGGATCCTTCTTTCTATTACTCAATTCAGAGAGAGAACGATCGTTCAAGTGGAAATATATTCTGGGCTAATGTAAGTTCAAGAATGAATTATGCTTACTTTGGTGACACTACTGTATTTGATTCAACATACAAGACAAACCACTATAGAGTACCATTTGTTGCCTTCTCGGGATTTAACCATCATGGACAGCCAGTTTTATTCGGATGTGCTTTAATTTTTAACGAATCTGAATCCTGTTTCATTGGCTGTTCCAAACATGGCTCCATGCAATGTCCGAAAGGCAACCTGTCTCTATTACAACTGACCCAGATCGCCTCATACAAGTTGCTGTTTCACAAGTATTGCCTCAAACCCGCCATAGATTCTGCAAGTGAGGCATATTTAGAGAAACTTAAGAGAAACTAACTCACTTATATCAGTCACACTCGACTTTCGAAACTGAGTTTAAGAAGTGCATTAACGAGATTGAAACTATAGATGAGTTTGAGTCCTGTTGGGTTTCTTTGCTAGAGAGGTATTACATCATGGATAATGAATGGCTTCAGTTAATGTACGATGCTCGCCAACAGTGGGTCCCGGTTATCATGAGAGAAACTTTTTTCGGAGAATTGTTTACGAATGAAGGTAGTACTAGTAGTAGTAGTAAAGGGTTGAATTTTATTTTTTTTGACGGATATGTGAATTCATCTACCACGATACAGATTTTGGTTAAACAACATGAGAAAGCTTAAGAAAATCTAGGAATTGACTGCAGAATTGGAAAATACGAATCAAAGATGTGAAGTTTATAGATCAAATCTTCTAGCTGTTCTAAGAGATATGGAAGAACATACGGAAGAACTAATGCATTACTAACCTATAAAGCAAGTAGACCTC
Source organism: Coriaria nepalensis (assembly GCA_027186245.1). Classification (NCBI taxonomy): domain Eukaryota; kingdom Viridiplantae; phylum Streptophyta; class Magnoliopsida; order Cucurbitales; family Coriariaceae; genus Coriaria; species Coriaria nepalensis. The sequence goes on along the minus strand of CP114490.1, from coordinate 8,852,805 downwards.
GCCAAAAGCTAAACACTTTGATTCAACAATATCCTTCTTCGATCCTACAATAGTCTTTTCAAAAGACAATCTACATCTACCCAAGGGTACTTGTTAAACCTTGGCAGGTTAGTTCCGATGAATAAAGTGAATGGTTTGATGTTATTCTTCCTTTCTTAAGTCATGAAAACCGTATCGATTAAGTGTACAAGAGCAATATTGATAATGTCATCATGGTCATTTTCCCAAATGTTCCTAAAATCTCTCCAAGCTTTGCAGTTGTGACAAACTTTATCATCAAGATACTTGCTCACAAGCGATTGTCTGGACTTATGCGATTGGTCGGGTGTTGCTCATAATACTTGTGAAACTTTAACCTCATTGTCGAAGCAAACTTCCTCAAATTGAACCGCATAAGTTTATCACTGACTAAAAACCACAATTCATTCTCCTTCTTACAATAGGCTCTTCGCATGATGAAATTATTCAAGAGTTGGTTAGAGTTGGTGAGCTTTGAATCCACATCAAGTAAGTGACCCAAATAAGTAGACCTCAAAACAGCAACATTTTTTGGGTAAGCTTTTCCTTTATATTAGCAACAACCTTATCTAATCTGGAAATCTTGGAAAAGCGAGCTTTGTATTCAATATTTTGAGAAATGATAGGTCTAAGGACATAATTCGTTGCCATTTATTTCCCCATAAAATAAACAAAATATAATCTAATTAATATTAATATAAATAATTATAAGCTAAAAAAAATAGATAAATAATAAATAAATTTTAGATAACAATCGAGCAATCGAAAAAATTAGACAGAATGATACATGCTGTCTGTTTTTGGAGATTTCTCCATGACACCTTTAAAAAAGGGGTCTTTGAGCAATCCAAACTATCAATTTATGAATCCAAGCAAAAAAAAAAGGGACTCGAGCAATCGAAAAATTACGAGAGAGACAAGTTAGAGACTCACAAGTTTATGTTTTAACTTCTTGATTCCTTGACAATTGTGCAATAAGGGGCTTCGAGCAATCAAGATGACGAAGTTTCTGACTTAGCATCCTAATTGCTCGAGGCACATTATTGCACAATCCTCATGAAACTGAGAAGTTAAAACACAAACTTATGAGTCACCGACCTTACTTCTTGATCACTCGAGGCCCTATAAAAAATAACCAAAAACAAATAAAACAATTCAAAATTTTCAAATCCAAGTAATACAGTATATCCAAATCCAAATATAAGCCCAAGTCCAAGCAATTCAAAAACCTTCTAGCCTAAACAGTAATCAAACAAATTGACTCTCTATTTCTTGATTGCTCGAGACTCAATAAAAAAATAACCAAAAACAAATAATACAACCCACAAATTTCTAATCCAAGCAATACAATATATCCAAATCCAAATCCAAGCAATTCATAAACCTCTTAGCCTAAACAACAATCAAACAAATTGACTCTATTTCTCAATTGATCGAGACTCCATAAAAAAAAAACAACCAAAACAAAAAATACAGCCTATAAACTTCCAAATCCAAGCAATTTATAAACCTCCCAGCCCAAACGATAATAAAACAAATTAACTCTCTATTTCTCGATTACTTAAGGTCCAATAAAAACAATCAAAACAAATAATACATCCCATAAATGTCCAAATCCAAGCAATACAGTATATCTAAATGCAAATCCAAGCCTAAATCCAGGCAATTTATAAACCTCTCAGCCCAAACAATAATAAGACAGATTGACTCTATTTCTCGATTGCTCGAGGCCCCAAAAAAAAAAAAAAACAGCCCATTAATTTCTAAATCCAAATCCAAGAAATTCATAAACCTTCCCAGCCCAAATAGCAATCAAAACAACAAAACCATCATAAAAAAACCCAACATGCAAAAAAATAAATAAATAATTGCTCGATACCTAGAAATCAACCTTGAAAGTTCAGTTCAAACATAAATTCATTACGAATTTCACCACAAACCCAACCAAAATCAGTCCAAAAAATCCTGATTTCATAAATTTATTAAAAAAATCCTAAATTCAAGAAATCAATAATGAAGTTCATACCTTACTCGAAGTAGATGGTTTTGCAACCATTGGTTTCGGTATTCGCTTCCTTTTCTTATCGTCGGTCGCGGTAGACTCTAGTGATTACGATGGGCGGTTTTGACACTTTGAAATTCGACAAACCATGAAGGATTGTTAAGAGTTTTGGTTGAAAAATGCGAGTTTTTTTATAAAGAAACGGAAAGGATGAAGAGGAAGAAAGGACGAAGATGAAGAAATATAAAAGTAAAGATGAAGAAATAGGGATGAAGGAGAGTAGGTTTGGTTTCTCAATCTTTGTTTCAAAATAACGGTCGCTTGAGGGAAGAAAAAAGGAAGACACTTGATTTTTTATTTTTTTTATTTTTTCCAAAATTCATTAAAGGCATTTCCGTCTTTTCAAATTTATTATTTAGATTTAATTGAAATAAATAGAAAAAAAAAAGTACATTTACACTTGCAAAGAAGTTTTTAAGTGCGTCCACTCATTTAAACAAAAGTTTATTTTGAGTTAAGTTTCCAAATTTTCTTTAAAAATAATAATTAATTATACTTTTAGTCATTATATTTATCATCGTTAAAATCGAGCTTTTTAATGTTCTTAATCATTTTTTAGATCACCAAAATTGAAATGGTGAATTTTTAATATATCGACACTTATGAAATTAAGATATAATTTTTTAATAATTATTTATTAATAATAAAAAATTAAAATTAATTTTTTCTTTTATTTTTTTAACCCAAAGTTTTTTATATTTATTCCCTTAATCTTTTTTATTTTTTACCTCAAATAGAATTCTATAAAATTCAAACTCCATTGATGGGATCAATGGCTCGAGCTCCAAAGGTCCATTGCCATCAATGGAGCCAACGTGTCTCCTTGACAATTTGATGGTTGATGTCATAACCAAATTATTCTTCTTGCTTTTCTTTCCACAAACATATGAACACGAGGCTTTTATTAAGCAGTAGAATAATATTCATTTTTGTCAAAAAAATAAAAAAATAAAGAATAACATTCATTTACTTTTTGAGTGCAAAAAGGGTTGGTCTTTAGCACTTTCTCATAAAAGAGATCGCTTTTCGTGTCTTACTTGGTTTGTTAATCTTGTTCCGTGATGCTAAGGTATATATATATATATATATATATCGATGTTAGACAGTCTCAAGTGAAGAGCCATTTACTGTTCACGATTATACCAATGTTATAAGGAAAGGAAAGAAGAGGATTTTCTATTTTCTTTTTTTCACCCAACTTCGTTAGAGCTCGAGCTCCATTGCTCCAAATCTTAATTTGGAGTTGATGGAGCTCCCATCAATGGAGTTGGGGTGAAAAAAAGGGTGAGGGAATAATATAAAATATAAAAATATTTGGGGTAAATTTTAATTTTTATTAACTATTAGAAATTCAAATGTACACGTGAAATCATTTCATAGGTGCTATTGAAGTGGTTAAAAATTTTCCTTGAAAAATAATAGGAAGAATTAAAAAAAATCAAATTTTGATAATATATAATTATAAAATTAGTTAAAGATTAAATAAAAATGAATTTATAAAAATCGAATTATATAAAAAATTAAAAATATAATTAACTTTAAAACCCAACAAGCAAATATTATCCAATATTTTTTATAAGATCATCCACAAATTCTTTTCAAAACGACCCCTTTTTTTTTAATTCTTTTCTATAAAGGCCATTTAAAACTACTCATTCAAAGACCTTCTTCTCTAAACTATCATATTTAAAGAAAGATCTATAAACTATTTTTTAGGTCAGAATTTTCCCCTTCCAAAGTTGCTTCCGATGTGCCCCTCCCCTCACATACCTTTAAACACTTTTTTAGCCCCAAATTAATATATTTTATATTTTAAAAACCAATTAACCAAATACTACTTATATTATGAACTCATATTTTACTATCTTAAACTATTGCTTTTCAATCAATAATTCTCTTAATACCCTAATTTGAAATGCATATTGATCATTAACTTAGAATTTAATTATTTGTTACCTCTTAGTTTTTATTTTTTATTTTTATTTTTCAATAACAAATTTTGATCAGTTTTTTTCCCACCTAAACTCACCATTTCATCCATTAGCACCATCAACCCCACCATAAAAATATAAGAAATGAAAAGTTAGTGGGTAAAAAAGTAATTACATTTTCAGTTATGGATCAATTTGTATTTCAAATTAAGTTATAGAGAGTTATTGATCTAAAAATAATAGTTTAAGATAGTAAACAATATGAGTTTCAATAATAAAATGTAAAGATTGGCTAATTCTTCACAATACTAAAAGACATGTGATGTAGAAATGGTCAGAAACTTGATCCGAAAATAATTTATGAAGGTCTTTCTCAAATAGTATGCTAGTTTAGGAGGGGAGGGGGGGAATGTTTTTTAGCCTTCTATAAAAATTTAAGAGTTTTTCCAAGAAAGAAAGCTAACCAATTCACAGATATACTCACAGCATCAGATTCTAACCCAACTTTCTCTTGCTCCATTAAATCTTCTCACCTGAATTCTCAACACAAAGTAAACAAACCTTTTTCTCTACTCGTAAAAACTAAGCAAAGAATCTTCCAAGCTGACTATTCAAAAACCTTCATTACAAGGATACCAAACTAACCTTTTTACAACTATCTCGATAAAAAATCAAAAGAACCCATCTCTTTATAAACCATATTTCTCACCTCTCTATTCTAACAAATGAAGCAAATCAAACCCAAGTGAAAAAAATCCGGAAAGAAAAAGGAAATGAAGATCGAGAAAGAGATATCTCATCCAGTCCATCCACAACACAAGCTCAAGCTTGAATACACGGAGAGTCCATATAACTGTGATGGCTGCAAAGAAGCAGGTATAGGCTATATATACAAATGCAAGCAATGCTCATTCAATCTACACAAGATATGTGCCCTAGCAAGGCCAAAAATCACTCACCCATTTTACAAGGAATGTGAGTTTCAATTCTACTACAGTCCTCCTGGTAAAATCATGAGAAGATGTGATGCTTGTCAAAATCATGTTCTAGGATTTGTGTACAATTGCAAGAGATGTGATTTTGATTTGCATCCCTGTTGTGCAAATCTACCTCAAGTTCTGAACGATGGGAAAAATAACCTTTACCTTTGTATGAAGCTTTCTAGTACTTGTTATCATTGTGGTACCAAGGGAGGGCACGGTTGGTCGTATCAGTCTCAGTGCAAGACCTATACTCTTCATCTGTCTTGTGTGAAGGAGATGCTTCTGGAAAGCTGGCAAGCTATGTATCTAAATGTGGATAAGAACAAGGTAAGAGAGATTCAGACAAGAATTCCCAGCTTAAAGGGAGGGCTGAAAAACCAACAAGGGGAGAAAGGGGGGAAGGTGAGGAAGTGTTTTGAGGTGGCAGGTGGGGCCGCTAGGGTTATTGTCTCGGCAATATTGGGTGATCCAACAGCTATAATTGCTTCTGCAATTGGTGCTCTTATATCTTCTAAGTAGGTGAATTCCTAAGTCTGCTCTATATCTATTGTCTATAAGTGCTTAGTGTTGTTCATATTACTCGTAAAGTTGTCATGTAAACTGCAAAAAGGAGAATTTGGTTTGAAGTGTCCATGGTCTCTATCAGTTGTAATGTATATATGTTTGAGAGGAGAAGCCTGTGGATGAATTTTCACAATTTTCTCCTCCGAACAAAGTGAACAGCCTCTGTATAAATAGTGGATCGTAAGAAACCATAAGCTAGATGTCTGATATTTAGAAATGTAATAAGATTGTGAAAGTTCAGGAAAATTAGAAGAGAATAGAAATAGTAGGAAGTAGAAAGAAAGAAAATTTAGAAGTTTGAGAGGTTAGAGAGTATATAGCTACTGAAAATAATTTTCTGTATATATTGACATATTTACCTTTCTATATAGGAAGGAATAGTCAGAATAGTGATGAGTAATAATTTAAAAAAAAAAAAAAAAAAAAAAGATAATTTCAGGATTACAGGTAGTTCAAAAACCAATGTCAGTAAATATATCCATGAACATATTTCTCTTCCTCAAGCTCTAAGAATCAAATAAAAAGCTTTTTCTTACAAAATTCATTAGTGACTAGGTTCTTGACTGGGCTTGATTTATAAATTAACATTTAATACTATGGCATAATGTACAGAACCATAGCTAAACACACTAAGTCAATATAGTACTATCAAATAACTTCATGATATATCCAGTAATTAGCAGACATAGAATTTACCGTATCTTTAAATCGTGAAATAATCATCCAAGAGCAGCTGATCCTAGACACATTAGTTTTAATCATAAAGAAGGGCACACAAAGTAGAATTCATAAGCATAAGGGACCAACATATATGATAGTCGCCTCAGTCCTAACCAAGCGTTGAAATTGCATGACTTTTCATTGACCCAAAACAGAACCATAAATGCACTTCCAACTCAAGAAGACTTCATTAGATGTTTGAATCAATCTAAATTCAACTTTAGCTAGGGAGGAAGAAACAATAATAACATGATGATAACAGTACTTTAGCCACAAGCTTCTACTAAACTGAACTTCATTAGGAACTTATTTTGAATACAATCTAGCATTTCACTCAAGCTACAATCTAGTTCCTTCTTTTGCAACAGCTTGTGCCTCAACTCTAATCTCTTCTTCAAACCATGCCGAAAAAAGTCTGGATAATTAACAACTTCTCCAATCCTTCTCCCCATCACTTCTACCAAGAATCTAATCCGAGGTTCTAAGGAATTATTTATGCTTTTTATCAGTATATGAGGCTACCCTGTTACTAAAGATGCTATTTGACCATCTTGAAACCCACATCTTTGTAGATAAGTAAAGTTGTGTCTTAAGACATTGTTCACATCCCTACACAACACTTCTGGAAAGTTCATTGAAACTGTTTGAAGATCTATCTCCTTTAGACCTTCATATTTGAGAAATTCTGAGGTAGGTTATAATCTCTTATCAACACTATACCCCATAATAAACGGGGTTTTCACTAGAATTTTACCGATCATCTCTCTGGAAAAGCCAAAGCTAACAAGAAACTCAACAGTTTGAGTCAGCTTAGAATCAATAGTGTCGCTAATAGCCTCGGGTTGAATAAAATCATCTTTCCAAGCTGCTTTTCAGGCACTCCAAGCCCCTGAAAGAAAGCCAAAAGTGGGCATAGCTTCTCTTCCACACTATGTGAAAGCATTTGAGGAAATATTGCAATCGCTGAAGCACCTTCATGGGGCTTAGTACTGAGAGTAGCAAGGCATTGGACCATAGGAACAACCTTCTCGTCCACACCAAGAGCAAGGATTTTAGGGCACTTGGAATACAACATAAGGGAGTTTTCTCTCTTGAATTCCAATGCTGTTAAGGTAATCCCATTCTCAGAAGCTTTATCCTTATGCACGTCCTCTAAATGCTTGCATTTCCTAAGCATTTCTTGAATGTTATCCTCAACAAAACCTTTATCCCTGAAGAACCACAAGATACAACTACCATTTTGGCTCGTGCTAATCTCCATAACTTCCTGAACGATACAAAAATGGTTGTGAGTAACCGCTTGAATTGAAAATTCTTTGTCTCAAATATTCGAATCACAGAACTGAAATTTTGTACTATTTTTCGATCGGATTTGCAAGTTTGAGTTTGTAATTATGATTAACACTTAGCAGCCACACAAACATGAGAAAACCAGAAAAGTGCGAAGAGAAAGTACAGTGGAAGTAAGCTATAAGTATCTTGGTGGAAAGCTTGTCAATATGTCAAAGCTGCCGCTTTGAATATAAAGGCCATTCCACCACTCATAAATTTCACCTTGATATTTTTCCCGATGTGCTAAATTCGTGCATCATGTTTAACATTTGGATGAACATTTTATATAGCATTTCTAATATTCTGTGCTCGATTTGAAATAATCACCAAATTGAGAGTATTATGTATTATTTCTAGAAGCTTAGTCAAGATCTAAGTCCACTATGCCTCGTTCTTTAAATTGACCATAGCTCATGCCAATAGATATAGTTTCTTGTTATCATCTTGTAGATTGCGGTTAGAAACGTCCCTATGTATTTACCCTTCAAAAGGTCCCATCGATACCAATCTTTTTTCATTAAATAAAACCCCTTAATATATGCCATAAAAGCTATGAAAAGAATAAAGAAATCTTCCTTGTAGCACTAAAGGACAATGTTGCATTAAAGGATGCGTGTGAATATCTAATTGTAGCATTACTCAAAAGTAATAGGAAAATGATGACAACTTGGTTCAACACTAGAAGAAATGAAGCGAATTAACAAACCGAGCGATGCACTCCTAAGGTAATGAAACTGCTCGGAAAAAGACACAAAGAATGTCGAACAATGAAGGTTGATAGTATGGATGATGATACGTTTGAAGTGACACATGATGATATTAGAGTTGTTGTCAACATACAGGAAAAGAGTTGCAAATGTAAGGTATTTAACTTGTATAGAATTTCGTTCATACATGTCATATCAGTTGTGAAATCTATAGGTGTGAGTATATACTTATTATGTGATTCATTCTACTCCACTGAATATTGGAGAGCTGCATATACATAATCAATTTATATAATACCATCATTTGGCGAATGAGATATTTCGGAAAGGATCCGATTAATGGTGGTTCTACCTCCCATCATGTGTAAATAAAGTGGAAAAGTGAAAAATAAACGTATACCGTCAACCGGTGAACAACGACGGAGGAGAAGGAAATGTGGTAATTGCGGATGTTTGGGATATAATAGGAAGACTTATCGGAATCCAACCAAAGTCGCACTAAGGAGATCACCCATTATTGTTAAGGGCTTTATTTTCATTAAATAGAATAAATCGGGATAAATAGCCGTATCCAGATCAACAATAAATATTCATTAATATACTACTAATTGGTTCATTAAAACTAATCGGTTCATTAAAATTAAGTTCTAAGTCAAATTATCTATAAATGTGATTGTAATATTTAATTAAAATTGAGAAATATTTATTGTATTTTGCAACCATTTCCCGCGGAGTCTTAATATCTTTTTGTTTTCTTGTCGACTTGAATTCTCGTTACGAGATGGACGGTCGACTCATCTTTACTTCTCTCCCACATTATTGCAGCCCCTTATGCGACCTTATCTGGTTTACAATATGAATTAATATTTATTACATCGTATTTCCGAAGAGTTGTGTTTTTCTGAATCCATAAATATAGACTTGAAAAAAGTGTCAGGCTTCTTTTTCCTCATATATCTTCATGGAACTAGTGTTACAAAAGAGGCATTATTAGCTCTAGCCACCCCTTCACAAATAATAAAAGATATAAGACTTAGAAAAAATTTAAAAGTTATTTTTTTAACTAAATTCTTAAATAAGTAATATTCATATATGATCCCTCTTCCAGATCACCTGAAAAATGATGTTGACCTGATGAATGCCATGTTGACCTAATGAAAAATGGTGTATAATCATCCGAGAGATCTGCACCAGTGGATGGATATGATACAACCCCTATTTTCTCATAAATCAAATCGACTTTACGCTCCAATTCACTGAATCTCTCCAAAGCCCACCAAATCTCTCCTCCATCTTCTGACTAATAGCCACAATCTTCTTTTACATCATTTGCATCATATACCACTTATCACGACAATCGGTGTAGATAGAAAGACTCGATCAAGGGTTGGTGTCTCATTCTCCACCTCTAAAAAATTTTATGCCTGCTCCATATTTACATTCTTCTCCACTATGACGTCCTTGTCTTATTGAAAAATATATACATAAAGACTCTTCTGAATAGTCTACGTCTTTAGTGGGGGAATCAAGTAAAGTCGTCACATAATCAATGATGTCATCTTCAACCTCATCATCGAACATGTCAATATTGGCCATATAAGGAGAACATTCTTCCCTCTTTGATGGACATAAGATTCCATGTAATCTAGCCTACATCATTAAAACAAATTTACATAAATCGGTTAAATAATAATTATAATATAAATAATTATTGATTACAATAAAAACTAACCACTCGGTTACTCAAAACTTTAGTGATTTTCTTGAGCATTAGTTTACTAGAACGCATGGCTCAATTTAAAATCTGTGGCTTACTGATTTTCTCAAAGTCCTCTCCAAGGGCCTCTCCAAGGGCCTCTCCAACGCTTGAAATTGATTCAAGCACCCATACCTACAATAATTAAAAAATATATCATTAAAAATTATTAAGTAAGAAAAACTAACTATAAATCAAAACTAAGACTAATTATTTGGAAGGCGAATAGAAAACCGAGTAAATCCCACTTAACGGCCAATTTTTCTCTATTTGCAGCTCTTACGGACTTCTCCACGAGGTCATCTCTCTTAATGATTTATATAGTTCTCTCACAAATAATTTTACCCCAAGAATAATTATTGAAAAACTCTATATCCGAGACTATATATAAGGATTGACGTGGTATTTTATGCGACTCTCTTAAACCTAAAAATGCAACCACCAAAAAGTAAAGAAAGTCTAACTTCAAGTGTAAATCATCCAATTTTATTGTTTTATCAACATCTCGATCATGCTGTTTCTTATTTCTACTCTCAATATTTTTTAAAATCTCTATAAGCTGACCACATGCAATATTATCGTTTCCTTTAAACCAGTAATTCTAGAATTCATCATTTTTTCTAACCTCTTTACCATATCTCAACTGATAAAGAGGCTGGTATTTTATGACAACTCAATCTGGTAATAAGAGCAAACTCTTTTATTGAATAACAAAGAGGTTGACCATTTATAATATACCATGACACATTTTTTTTTTACTGAGTTTGATGGACAATCAAAGAATTAACTATTTGGGTAGAGAATGTAAGCCTCTCATTAACTTTTAAGAAATGTTTGAAATATGATTTACTAAATATATTTCTAACTCTTTGTAATTAAACTTTCTCTTAATCGTATAAAAAATATCGTGCAATTTCGATCAAATGGTAATGGATGATGAAAAATATTTATCTGATTTAAGAACGCAAAATTCTGACCGATAGTTCACCCTGAAAACAAACAATAAAAAGTAATAGAATTTTGCAAAAAACAAAGTTTCACACACCAAATTCGAGATGTCAGTCTGAGATGCATATACCGATATCTCATCAAGAATTAACATGTGAGATATCAATTTGTAGAGATGTTGATCTGAGATGAATATGCCAACATCTCACATGTCGGTCTGGCCGATATATAAGACCCAGACCGACATGTGATATGTCAGTCTAAAATGCACAGATCGACATTTGGTGAAAGATCCAACGAAGTAAATATTTGTAAATGAATGATCTAAAAAATGATCTGCAAAAAAAAACAAGGAGAATAAAATATGAGAAATAGTTTCACACAATGGTGGAAAACGACGTAGAAAAAGAAATGCAAAAAGAGGAAAAAGTTTCCATTAAAGAGAAATTAGACTCATAATCAATATTTTATATATTTTTTCTTAATATATAAATAAATAAGAAATAACAAAAAATTATCCTAAAACTTGTCAATTTATCAAATCACCCCTATCTATTTTCACTTAACTTATCTCACATTTTTGTCTTGAGTCGTAATGCCCTCTTCATCTCTTTTAATTTACTGATATACTCTTCTTCTCTCCTATTCCCAAAACCCTAATTCCTAAAACCCTCCCATTCTCATCGAGAATCTTAACCGCCTAAATTTTTCATCAATCGTGACTAGGTGACTGCGATAATCGATCGATTCCCTCATCCTGAACAAGCATGTCACTGCAATTTCAGTTGCGACGTAGTGGAAGGTTTTCTAGGCTTGTTTCTTCCGCCATTTTCGAGCACTTTCTTGTTCCTCAGTCTTCCCAATTTCCAGTCGCTTCGTCGCTGCTGAAACATTATCGCAGTTTCGGCTCCAATTCCATGGATAATGATGAAAATAGTATCAGGAGGACGCGATCGAGAAATCGAAATGGTTCAGGCTCGGCTTCGGATTCGATCGACGAATTTTTCCCTCTCTCAAATTCCAAGCCTCCTCGTCACCCTCTTCCTGAATCCAGCTTGAACAGATCCTCGCGAGAGTACAGACCATCCTCCTTGAATAGAAACATTCGTGAATCGTCTCCTGCCGATTCGGACGAAGCTCCTCTTCAATTTCTCAGAAGAAGCGCCCCATCACATCTAAACAAGGACGCAACATCTGAGAAGGATTATAGCTTTCTCGAGAAATTCAAGCTTGGTGGAAGCAAAGAGAACAGAAATGAAAACAGTAATATTAATAGAGAAAATCCTCAATCGAACACTTCTCCTCATTCTCCTTCTGAATCCGATCATGAAAAGCAGCAGCCTCCACCTGAAGCTGACCAAATCTTCAAGAAAATGAAGGAAACAGGTCTCATCCCGAATGCAGTTGCCATGCTTGACAGTCTCTGTAAAGATGGACTCGTCCAAGAAGCCATGAAACTCTTCGGTCTTATGCGTGAGAAAGGTACTATTCCAGAAGTTGTCATTTACACTGCTGTAGTAGAAGGGTTTTGTAAAGCAGAAAAGGTTGATGATGCTATTAGGATTTTCCGGAAAATGCAGAGCAATGGGATTACTCCTAACGCATTTAGCTTTACTGTCTTGATTCAAGGATTGTATAAATGCGACAAATTTGATGATGCTATTGAATTTTGCCTTGAGATGATAGAAGCAGGGCATTCTCCAAATGTGACTACTTTTGTTGGATTAGTTGATGGGTTATGCAATGAAAAGGGAGTGGAAGAAGCTAGGAATATCATTCTTACATTGAGACAAAAAGGGTTTTTTGTTAATGATAAAGCTGTTAGAGAGTACTTGGACAAGAAGGCCCCATTTTCACCATTAGCCTGGGAAGCAATTTTTGGGAAGAAATCTCCGTCGCAGAAACTGTTTTGAGATCTTCTAGTAGGAGTCTTTAGAAACAAGCTGCTGATCTTCAGAACTGCCCTCATGAAATAGTTGAAAAGGAAAGTTATCTCGATTGATATATATATATACTATGTTCAAACTTTATGGGTTGTTTCCTTCTGCCTTTCTGTGCTGTTGATGCAACGTTGGAAATGAAAAACATTCAACAACCAATCACGATATCTTAATCAAAATCGTATCACTCTAGTCATAAGTGATTCAGTTGTAGAATGAGTGCTGCTACTGTGCAAATTTGTCAAATTTTTGATTGGTTGGATCTTGATCTAGGAAATGGTTGTGAATTTTTAATAGTCTGAACCCCCTCCCCTCCTTCCTTGTTGTCTTTTCCTGTTAAAAGTAGATCAAGATTCAGGAAGATTTGAGATATCTATTTTGAGAATTCTCGCCGAAAAACAAATGAGCTCTTTTATAGCTGGTAAATTCTGCAAAGGGGTGAAAATCATTTTCATGGTCATCTTTCAAGCCCCGTGAACTAAAAAATAGTTTTCTTGATGAATGATTTGAGTGAGAATCTCTTGAGTGGACTGTATCTATTAACCTTTGAGTGAGAGAATCTCTTGAGTGGACTGTATCTATTAACCTCATTCATATCAATTTCATATTATTACATCATATATCATATTAATTTTATGATTACTTGAAATGAATTTATCTATTATTACATCATATATCATATTAATTTTATGATTACTTGAAATGAATTTATCTATCGATGATGAGGTTCACCCAAGAAATTCTAGATCTTATGTAGATTCTGACTTCGGAATTTTCTGAATAAGCATGCGACAACACCCGTCATTGCTCATCGATCTTGAAGGAAAAACCATATTCGAATTATATGAAGGGCTTATACTTGATAGCTCCCCAACGTATCATGACATGGAAGTTTTGGACAAGTTAATGGTGTAGACTCTAGTTGTTATCATGAAAATTGGATTGGAAATTTAAGAAATTTTGTGGTGAGCTCTCTTGAAAAAAAATTTGTTGGCATTTCACCTTTCAAGAAGTTAAGGAAGATGTTTGTTTTGGTGTTTCTTAGCATTTAAGATTTGGTTTACAAAATGAGTCAGACCAGCATGGGATCCTGCACGGGCACAGTAAGGATCCCGTGTCGTGCCAGCATGGGCACGGCCCCCAATCCAACCCATATAGGCTGGTAAGCATGTGAAATTCATATGCTAGCTTCACTTTTGTACTTTCTTTTTTTTAATTTGAAAAAAGAATTTAAATTCAAATTGAATTTCATCCACTTTCCCCTCATTTTTTCCTATAAATATATATATATATATATATATACATATATTTATATAATTTTCACACTTCAATTTATATTTTTCTTGAATTCTTTATATTTTCACACTTCAATCTATACTCTCTCTCTAATTCATATTTTTAACACTTCAACTTATAGTCTCTCTCTAATTCTTCATATTTTTCACACTTCAAAGTTCAATTTTTTTCTAAATTTCTGAATTTTTTCTCTCTCAAATTATATACACACTCAAGTTCTCAATTTCAGATATTGATGTTTCAACCGTTAAGGCGTGAAGTCTTTCATCAAATTATATCATTGTATGTTGTTGCTTACAAGTTATATTTATTTTCACATTTTATTCTATATTTACTAATTTATATTAATAAATTATAATATTTACTATTATTTTGATGTATAAAATCGATCATCATGAAAATATTCATGATTTTGGTTACTTTGATAAAGACATAACTATTAAAAAGTATATGAATTTACCCGAGAATGACGATGTAGATGACAAACACGATGATACGTTGAGTACGACATCTGGATCGAAATATAAAAAGATTACTTCGGAAGTATGGAATTATTTTAAAGAAATATATCAAGTAGATGAAAAATGTAAATTGGCAAGAGTTAGTGTATGTAAGGTATGTAAGAAAGTATTAGCTACAAAATTGAAGGGTTGTACTGGCCACTTAAAGCTACATATGGATAAATGCATGCCTACACTTGGTCAAAGTATGTCTCAATCCCAAATTGCTTTTCAACATGATGGTACAATGTCTTCTTGGTCCTATGATGATGCAAGGATTAGAGGAGGTTTGACTAAATTTATTGTTGTTTCTTATTTATCTATAAGTTTTTGTGAAAGTAAATATTTTGAAGATTTTATTAAAACGTTTTAATCTGTAATATATATGAAAAACTAGAAATACAATTAAACATGATTTTGAATCATATTTTAAAAAATGACGTAATACTTTGAAATTAGAATTAGGGTACCTCATGTTAGCATTGCATAAACATCAAATATTTGGAGTGCTCAATCTGAACAAAATTATTTATCTGTAATCACATATTATTTGAATTCTAAATGAGTACTAAATTAAAAAAAATCATAGGTTTTAGAGTAATTGAGCATGAGCATAACGCTGAAAATATTTCTGAAATAATTTTACAAGTTTTAAGCGAGTTTCATATAAAATAACATATAACATCGATTACCTTAGGTAATGTTTCTACAAACACATGAGCTATAAATTTTTTACAATCCGAATTAGAGGGCTATAATAGTGGAATATTTTTGCATCAACATTGTGCTTGTCATGTTATCAATCTCATAGTTAAAGAAGGTTTGAAATTGGTAGGTCAATAAATTGAAAAAAATAGAGAAGCATTAGCTTGGCTAGATAATTCAAGTTTGAGTGTTTCTGCATTCAAAACCTTTTGTATTTCTTTAAATAAGAAATCTAGAAAATTTTCTCTTGATATAAATGTTAGATGGAATTCTACTTATTCAATGTTAAAATATGTTCTTTCTTATAGTCGTGAGATTAGTTTATTTTATCATTAGAAAAAATATAGCATTATATTGTCTGATAATACTTGGGATAGTCCTAGAAAATTTACTAAATTTTTAGAAATTTTTATAACTCTAATGTGCTTCTTTATAGTGTTTATTATTTATGTTACTTCACCGTTAGTTATTTAAGAACTTCTTAAAATGGCTTCGATTTTTGGTAAATATGATAATGATATTCTTTTTGGATCTGTTGTAAATAAAATGAAGGAAATTTTTTTAAAATATTGGATTGAAATTCCGCTTTTGTACTCTTTAAAAGTCATTGTAGATGCTAGGATTAAACTTGACAGTTATAAATCAATTCTTACTTTTATTGGTGATAAGTTGAATTTATATTATATTATTCAAATTGCTAATGCTTCTGACAAGTTGCATCAAGTTTTTAGTATTTATGAAAGTAAGTACAGTGAATTGCGATCTCAACGACGAAAATAAAAATAAAAAGAAGCTACATTATCATAAGAAGTACTCTCTAAGTCGAAGTGTTCCTCGGATTTAAGTTCAAGTTCTAGGTAAGATGATCAAGTTTTAGAATTGTCGGCGCCGTCAAGCATGTCTAGCACGATCGGTAGGTCTAGTAGTAACAATACGCAATACAACGAATTTTTAAAATATCTTGGAGCTGATTGGAATGAAGAATGAGACTTTAATATTTTTGAATGGTAAAAGGCAAACTCATTTAAGTTTTCAATATTAGCCCGATTGGCACATAACGTTCTAACTATTATGGTTTCAACAGTTTCTCAGAAGTGGCTTTTAGCAAAGGTGAGCTAATTATTACTAATCCAAAAACATCATTAACACCAGAAATTGTGAAATTATTATTGTGGCTATGAGATTGAAAACGTGCCATTAAAAGAGATCGACATCACATGGAAAGTGAGGATTTACTTGGACTTTTTAATTCTTTATACCTTGAATATTGAAATTCTAGTTCTAGTCAGGATGACATAAGAGATAGTTTTGAATTTTAAGGAATTCGATTTGTAATTGTAATTAAGTTATGTTCTTTCCTCCTCAAGGCTATGGTGTATTTTTTTTTACGAAACAATCTAAAAATCAATAAAACGCAATGACATCTTCTATGGCCAAATAATATTTTTTAGAGTTTATTTATTTCTAATTTTAATTATTAACTATATTAATTTCTATATTACTAAATAAAACCTTATAAATAATTAACAATATACAAATAAATTAAATTTCAAAATAACTATAAATGAATTTAAGGAAAAAAAAAATTCAAAATTCTACTCATTTACTTAAAAATAAAATTTTTAAAAAGTATGCCTCGACCTATAAGCCTTAATAAGCCCACTAGCCTATGAGTCTTAATGAGCCCATGCCAAGCATAGAACGACACGTATACGGCCCATTATTGTCCTGGTGTTGGGTCGGGCCGACACTAATTTGAATGAGTAGGCTTGGGCAAATAGAACCGCCAACATGCAGCCCAATTAGCCTCAACCTAAACTAGCTTGGTTTGTGTAGATTGACCAATATGTCGAAACTTAGTGGAGCCTAATATCTTTCAATTCGACGTGTAGGTTCTTATCGCAGTTTCGATTATTGTCCACGCATCAACCCCTATTCAACCCAATTATTAATATAATTATTATTAGAATTGGAATTAGATTTTCTCATAGCTATTGATTTCTGCTTGACATATAGCTAGAAACTGGGCTATATCCTAATTTAAATTCTTATTTCATCACTTATTACATAATAAAATTTTATAGGATAATTATAGACACTTAAATATAGATATGAGCAAAATATCTGAATCCAATCCGATCTGATTCGATGGATCAAATTAGATCAGATCCTAACCTTTAAAAAAAAATGATGGGGTCTGATATCCAGTCCGATCGAATTCATTATGGATCGAATTATGGGAATCTAATCGAATGCCCATAATCTGACACGTTGACTAACTAATTAAAAAAATATGAAAACCCCATGCATACCTAGGACCTAAGATTTAACTATGTTTAGATTTACTTAGTTATTTTGGGATCGTTAATAATTATCATTGGTGAATTATATGATATAATATGATTTTGCTTGATGTTTATTTAACATCTTTTGACTATATTGTTATAACTATATTAAAAAAAAAAAAAAAAGTGATCGAACATTCATAAGATTGGATCTGATCCTATACTGATTGAATTCTCTTTAATTTTTACCTATCGAATCAAATGTAATAATATTTGATCTTACGTTCATCCCTACGTAAACATCTTATTCTATCTTTTGAACCACTAGATTCCGAAATAAAATAAATTAAAGTACTCAAAATTTTTGTTATATATTTATTTCGTCGTCATAGTATATTTTATCATCAATTAATTAAAAAAATCAGAACCTGATTCAAAGAAAATTAACTAAGATTTTGAATTTTTATTTAATGGACTTAAAACAAATTAAAATAAACTATTTCTCGTACTATTAATTAAAATATCATCAAATCTAAGAATTGTAAATACAACAGATATATATGTTCAAAAAGTGTTGACTTAACCTCCAAATCTCATGTCTGTATCTTAAATTAGTTTTATTGACGTCATATATTTAATTAAATATACAACATAAGTTCATAACACTTATTTAGTCAAAGTAAGAATAAAGTTATCATATTAAAGTTACTCTTATGAATTTTGTTTTGCTCATCATATACGATCGATCTATATGTAATCAGGATCAGAATCAACAAACAGCCTTAAACGTAAAAATGAAGTATGATCAGAGGCTATTAATAATAATAATAAAAATAAATAATAAAAAATAATAATAATAAAAGGAGGAGTCAAATTTATTAATTAATTAAAAAATAACTCCTTGTTGAGTTTGTTATGGCCGGTTATTGTTTAAACTAAGTTGCACAGACCAAGAATATTTCCCTGATTTGGTCGGCAAAGTTTAAGGAAGTCTAAACCAGTGGGGCGAAGCCATGTGTCTCATTACTATTCGATAGTTTATCCTTATAAATTATTTATTTATTAATTTTATATATCATATCAAATCATTCTCTTTTTTTCCCTTCAAATTCCATTATAAGAATATGAAGAAAATTGTGAATAAGTGTAAAGTCTTTTTTTTTTTTTTTTTTTAACAAAAAAATAAAATTTTTTATGATTCAAATTTTATTAAAACTTTAATGTTAATATATGAAAATTGAAAAGTCAACCTACAATTTGAAATTCTAAGAGAATGTCAATTGGGTTGCCAACTACGCACGTAGTTGACAATTTTCCATATTGATAAGTCAACTGTAAGAGATTAAAATCAACGAATGTGCCCCTCACTCATTATTCAAAGAGGATCACTTTTGATTTAAAAGAGATTTACAATTTTCGATATATAATAATCGAACAAGGAGATTTAAAAAATTTAATAATAATATATTTCTGGTTAAAATTGGAATCTATAGCACATGGGGTTTTTGACAACACTCATACGATGAAGGGAAAAAAAAAGTTAATAGAAGAGGGTTTGGGGTCGGCGCCGGCCCTCCACAGCCGCCGTTTTCATCGTTCAAAACATTTGTTAATTTCTTTGTATATAAACTCAAAGCCTTCTTCCCCTCCTCTTTTATCATTTATCACAACCAAAGCAAACTACTACCACAATCAAAGATTCAAACTAACAATGATAAGCCCGATGGTTTCTGGGTCTCGAATTTGCATGGCCACCATCTTCTTCTACACTTGCATATGGGTCCCACTTCTTCAAATCAAGCAAACCCTTCTCACCATTTTCACCCTCAAATCCGACTCAGATCATCAGCATGAGGTGGAGCAGCCATTAATAGAGGATTACTACTACTCCTCCTATATGTATAGCAATGATCAAACTGATCAGCTTCCAGTTTGTAGGTTTGAAGAATTAATGGGAAGCAATAACAGTAATAGAATCAGTACTACTGATCATGATCGTGATAATGGAGATCAGATTTGCTCAATCTGTTTATTGGAATTTGAAGGGGAAGATGTAGTGACACAGATGAGTAGATGTGGGCATGTATTTCATATGGATTGTATCGATAAGTGGATTAGAAGATGCCACTTCACTTGCCCTCTTTGCAGGTCCTCATTGCGCTTCGATCGTATTAACACTGCTAGTACTTGTGATGATCAAGAACGGAATCACTTGTGATGATCAAGAACGGAATCATGCTTCTACTTCTTCTAGTTTCTTGTACCATTTTTTGGAGTGACCAATCTTTGTCTTTCCTTTTTTTTTTTTTTTCTCGTAAAATTTCACAATTGGATTTAGTGATGGTATATTTAGGTGTTAATTCACTTTTTAATTCCGTATATATATATATATATTTTTATAAATTCTAACTTTTTAATTATTATGAATGAAATTTAGACTACTAGTGCTAACATGCATACTACCAATCATGTTCTTTTTTTTTTACTTCAATAAATCTTGTCTTCATTGAGGTCCTCTGCATTTATTTTTTGGTTTCATGATTGAAATGATCTAATGGACTAACTTGTAAGATAGGTCGGTAGTGGGTATGGCCTATCGATATCTATAAATTTGGGTGAGCAGTTGAAACGGTTTATGCGAGAAAATTGGAATCTAGATAAAATTACGTGACATGTTTTAGTATATTTGAGTTACATTCTATATGCTAACAGAGTATACTTTATGTCGGTCCAAACTAGAATTTGAATCCCTTACTTAATGGAACACTTAGGTGATTGTATTTGCACATATGTGCATGTATGTATGTTTTCCTCTGTGGACATGACATTGACTTTTATGAAAATGGGTTTCCCAGCTCTTCAATATGCTCGGTTGGAGCTTTTTGATGGATCACTACAATCAATATTATGTCCTCAAAAGCATGCAGATGAATCCTTCCTCTATATGCAAACTTTCCTTCTACCGTTTTTATCTGGAATTACATGGCAGTAGCATGTAAAACCCCTGCACAATTTGTAGCACCAAATTGAAAACCTAACTCCAAAGAATTGATAACAAACCCAAAAAAAATGAGTAAATAAAATTCTTAATTACTAGTATGCAAATTAGTTCGAGACCTCTTAGAAGAAGTCCAACTCCAGAGAATGAACAAGCACACCATCATCTTCCCAGTCTATATCCTTGGCTGTTGGATCCTTTTCGATCAATTGAAGAGGTACCTCCAATGGAGGTGGGGTCTGCATATAAGAAATAGAAAGAAAGAAAGAAAACAAATTGAATCAGAAGATTAAAGAACAAAATAATAAGTACAATGAAGGCACTAACTAAATCTGAAGAAGCTTCCAAGTATATTACCATGCACCGGATTAGAGGCCAATTAATGTTGTGGAAAAAAGGATGATGTTTGATTTCGCGGGCCCCAGTATCAAACCCTAAACGCTGGGCAGGGTCTCTTTGCAGCAAACCATTTATCAGCTGCCTTGCTTCTAGACTTGCCTGAAACATATATCAACTAACATCAGCTTTGAGAAAAGCTTACATATGATATAATCTAAAACCGAATCATAAAAACTTCTGAGATTTACCGGAATGCTAGATGGAAAAGTGAGATCTTTGTACAAGATGTTGGAAAAAGTCTTCTGCCTGTTCTTTCCCCTAAAAGGCGTTCTACCATAAAGCATCTCATACAACAAAATACCTGATTCAATTATTATCAACATATCATTGAATCAAAACCAAAAAAAATTTAACAAAATAAATCTAAATCCAAAGTTCTCTTCTTCATCAATCAAGCACTTACCAAGAGCCCACCAATCAATAGAGCTACTATGCCCCGCACCCGTAATAATCTCCTGCAAACAAAACTACCCGTAAGAACTTCGAAAATTAACCCGATAGGCTATAAATTCTACATATATAGATTTGACCATACAGGAGCGATGTATTCTTCAGTTCCAACGAAAGAATTTGATTGTGTAAATGGTTCGGCAACAAATATAGGAGGTGGTTCACTCCTAGATCTCCTATTATTAGGCACTGCCTGCTTTAGAATCTGTAGTTCAATAATAGTAAAATAAAGCGTCAAAGCAATTCAAGAAATTATAATAAATTCAGAGAGGAAAGAAATATACAGATATATGTACCTGTGGTTTACAGGATGTCAAAAATGACAAATCGAAATCTGTTAATACAACATGTCCATCCTTCTGTAGTAGAATGTTTTCAGGTTTCAAGTCACGGTATATGATCCCTATTATTAAAATAATTGTAAGAACACAAAGATTAATAAGATTTGATCAAAGAGAAAGTGTAAGAATCAATAAATTTCTAGTTGAAGGAATGTTTATACATTCCCCAAAATATCTAGTAATACCTAAACAGTGAAGATATTCCAACCCAATAACAACCTCTGCTGCATAGAACCTGGAGATGTCATAAAACATAGAATTGTAAGCGGTTTTTTGAAGTAACTTTTGAACTGTTAGGTTGTGCAAGTCTTAAAAGATTGAAGTACTTTAGCCATTTTATCACCAAAGAAACTTAAAGGCACGTATAATTAGAAACACATATGGAAATATATAATAATCAAACACACTTTTACTGTAAAGTACTTTAGGCAAACATAACTTCCCGAAGTTTACCTTGAAGATTCCTCGTTAAATGATTTCATTGGTTGTCTGTCGAGCAAAGCAAACAACTCTCCACCATGACAAAATTCAGTTACCAGAAAAAGATGTGTAGGAGTCTGAATGGAGAGAAAAAATCACATCACTATCAAGTGATTGATATAGAGGATTTCATCTCACATAAGACAAGTCTAGCCTTAGAATATTGTCACAACTATCCTATTGAGTGTTTACCCAAACCAAAAGTTTTTGATGTGTAGGGCGGAAGCAAGGTGTGTTTGCTTGCCCTTAACTTACCCGATATTATGATTGTCCCCTACTTTTGTTAGATTTGGTAAAGCATTCCCTAAACTTTGTTAATTGTCTATTTTTACCTGTCTTAATTCTTGTCCAATATTCTTTACTTGGTAAAATATACCCTCATTTTTTGTTACCGTCAAATATAACCCCCTAAAATACTGTTAATGGAAAATTATGTATGCAGACTTCAAATCTATACCCACCCTCAAACAATTTTGTGGCTCCATGTATGTAGGACGATGTTTTCCACAAGTTAAACCAACAAGTTATTGTTAATTTTCTATGTTTTATATGATTCTTTCTCTCCTTCCTGTTCTTGGGTTTTTTTAACTCAACCCCAACACCCCTTTAAAAAAAAAAAAGTAAAGATAAGTTGAAGTTTACGGGATAAGATGGAACCTGAAATGAAGTGTACAGAGTTGGAAGAAAAGGATGATCTAAAAGTGAAATGATTTCCCTTTCCATGCATGCTCGATGAACCTGTTCGACAATTAAACAATACTTTGATTAAAATATTACTACCAAATCGAGAATTTAGTGCTTTTTACATTCTCAGTAATTTGTTTATGTTTAAGATCAAAGCATGGATTTATTATATAATCGGACCTTGTTACGGTTCATCATTACGGACTTCTCCATTGCCTTCATAGCATAAAGTTCACCTGTACCTATCAGTTCCACTAAATGCACACTGATTTTTTTTTTATTTTTTTTTTAAATTATACCACATTAATCAGACCAAAATTAAGAAACAGAATCTAATATTCATCAATTATACATATATTTTGTATTAATGAAAAAGAAAACGACGAGAAATGGGCTACCTGCCAGTATCTCCATAACCCAATGGTTTTAGGGGCTTAAAATGATTGAGACCAATTGCATCGCCACGGTCAATAATCTAGAGAATCAAAGGGGTTCAAATATAAAATTCATTCAAAAGAAATAAATAACTTCATTTTGATACTCTGTTTATAGTAGTTAAGAAGGTACTTTTTGTATTGCTTTCCAAGAGGAGCTGTCCTTCTTGTGAGGTTTTGGAAAAACAGGCTGAGAATGAATTGCCCACAAATCTTCTGGCCTCTGAAATTGATACAGAAAAAATAGTTACATTGAAAATTTGAAAAAAAAAAAAAAAAAAGAGAGGGAAGAAGAAGGATAAAGAGAAAAAAAAGAAGACGGTCATCATTGTTTTACTAAGATATAGACATCAATTACTTATCAGTCTGAAAAAATAGAACAAAAGGAGTAGTACCTTACCAAGTTGGCATCAGGAAGTTCCCGAACAGCCTCGTCGACATTTTCAGCAGTAGCCTTCACCTAGAGAAGGCGAAAAAATGGGCTTAGAAAAGATTAGATGAAAAATTATATCATTTTGCCAAGGAGAATTACGCTAAGTCTATATAAATTACAGGTAGACCTCATGAGGTATATAAAAATTATAGTTGGACCCCCTATAATTTTCAAAACTATATTTTACCTCCCCCTAGTCAATGTACTATGATGCCGTTAAATGAACAACTTTTTTATGATTTTATTTTAGTCAGCCAAAGAATAATTTACCTTTGAATTCATATACAAGAAGAGACAAACATATAACAAAATTGATGAGATGTGTGATTGAATATCGTGAAGATGACATGTGCGGTTGAGAGGGATTCGATCCACTATAAACACGATTCATCCAAAAATTTCTCAACAATATATATATTTTTCTTAAATATATTTTACCAGTTTAGCACTTTCTTCTTCTGCTACTTCTGTAAGTCGCTCTAATAGAGGTTTCACTGGCTGATCACTTCCAGTTCCATCTAGTTGCACGCCAATGAAGTATTGAAGCTCGCCCTAAAAAAAAAATCCCAAAAGGAACCAATTTCATATGAGAAGAACCAATTCAACAATAATGATCTCGAACAGGAAGGGGAAAAAAAAAACGTTTTTATGTACCTTTTGGTCTTTCATAGGTTGCAAATGGAACAAATTCCAAAACTTTTTACCTACAACTCATTAAAATTATTTCCCTAAAAAAAAAAAAATATATATATATATATATATAATCATTTGAAACTATAATTTGTGCAAAATGTATTTACTCTTTGCATTTGGAAGAAATGGCATTGAAGAGTAAATTACATTTAGACAAAATGAAGTTTATATAATTTAGACACAAAACTGTAATTTCAAACGGGTTTTCCGAATTGAAGAGTAAATTCTAGGTGGAGGGCTTTAATTTTTAGAGGAAAAAGGTTACCACTCTTGGTATAGTTAATCAACTGAACAGTGATCTCTCTTTGCTCTTTGATAGCATCTCTTATCTTCTGTACTGCTGCTTGATCAGTTTCAGGTCCTTGAAGAAACCTATACAAAATTAGATATTCTATCAAATTAAAATATTATAATTAAATAAATAATTCTATAGATATATGTGTTACAGGTTTTACTTGCTAAGAACTGAAGAATTTAGAAATTTATTAATTGACATCAACTTACCTGCAATTTCTTCCCAAAATCTCTTCCCGGCTATATTCCGTCAATTCAAGAAAGCTATCAGATGCAAAGATCTGCATAAGAATTATAATATGACCAAGTTAGTCACTTGTAAATTTATTCAATAAAAACAACAAGAACTAAGAATATATATATATATTTCTTACAATTGGGTTGTCTGGAAGTCTAGGATCAGAAATCACAAAATTTTTCTCGATCCTTTCCAAGGTTGTTGCTAAATCTATCCCTTGTCTTATATCTGTTTCTCTATCTGAACTCTCCCAACTATCTGAACGCTCTTCTATGTCCTCGGTCATCAAAATTTCCGGTTCAATATTTGGAATTCGCTCTTGCTTGCTTCCAAAACTCAATGTCATTCTTTTAGACCTGAAAAATAAATAAGAAACTCTCAAGTTTAGTACTTTCAATACTAAGATCCACATTGCCTAAGCGTTTTCAAAACTCCAGTTTATATCTTATCTAAATTCTAATCTTATACTAATATGCAGGTTTTAAACCGCTACGGCAAACAAGGTCTTAAACCAAGAGAATGAAGTAGAACATCAGTTCTCAACCTGAAACTCACCCCAACGAAGAAATTCGAGATGGAAGTCTTGATTTCTTTTCTATGTTCTCATATGAGATTTTGCTGAGAGGATCAAGTTTTGAAGATTCAGTAGGCTTGGTAAGAGTATCTTTGAGGTTGAATTTTTCGAGCTCTTCAATCTTACTGATAGAATTATGGTTCTTCATATGAGATTCTGGATGTTTCAAAGTCTGAACAACTTCTGTAATTGATTCTAACGCCTTCTCCTTTTGACGAGCTGAAACATGAAAACGGACAGTTAGAACTTACAAAGCAAAGAGTATAAGGTCGTGTTTGATATTTTCAAATCTTGTAAAAAGGGGCTAATAAGTAATAACCATCATAGCGGATTAACGACTTGGGCAATCCGTTTGGACGTAATTCCTTATCATTCACTCCTTCTGTGTATTTACTGACCTCAACCTGCATTCTGCATGAAAAAAAAAAATCAATACTTTAGTAAGTGCATATAATTCTAAAGGGAAAAAAAAAATAAAATGATAACAAAGTACCCAATAAACTTGATGGTCTTTCCATTGCCATCTCTAATGGGAGTGATAGTTAGAAGATTCCAGAAAGGAGTTCCATTCTTCTTATAGTTCAATAATCTTCCACTATAGCTCTTCCCATTTCTCACAGCATGCCGAATCTTTGCAACTTCAACTTCATCCGTGCCTGGTCCCTGAAGAAATCGACTGCAATCCAAACAATAAACACTTTTTTTAATAATTCACTAATTTTATGCAAACATTTTTTTTTTCTTTACATGAAAAACTTTTCTTTTCTTTTTTTCCTTTTGGATCGTACCAATTCTGTCCAATAACCTCCTTGGAAGAGTAACCGGTCATAGTGAAAAACCCGCTACTGGCATACATAATAGGACAGTCTGGTTTTGTAGCATCAGAAACAACAAATGTTTGTTGTAATGTAGACAAAGCATCCTTCAATTCCTGTGGAACTTTAGGAATTTCTCTTGACGATTCCAATCCGAAATTTGAATCGTCATATGTTTTTGTTGATTCTGAGGTGATCCTTTCTAATGAAGTTGTCCGGCTTCTATCTGCATCGCCTGATGTTCTTGTCATGTTTCCTATTAAGGCCTTGAAACTATCTCTTCCTGCATCCGACTTCATACCTAGTCCCCACTCTGCTGTTCTTTCTGCTGTGTTGCTTTCGGTTAGAACTTTTTGGTCTGAATCGGAGTCGTTGTTTTTCTTACTAGGACTGGCTTTTTCGGGGTCTGAAAGTGCCATCCAATTTTTGTTTTGGTTCTGATTTTTCTCAGCAAATTTGAACGTGTTAGAAGTTTCTACTGTTTCCTCCATCTTCACATACTACTTTTTCCGTGTTGAGAGAAGCAACTGCTAAAATTATACTCCAAATGAGCCTCTTTACAACCCGGAAAACTTTGATTGAAGAAAAAGAAGAAAATAAAATGAATGTCAAACACGAAAATTCGGTTAAATAGAGTACTAGTTAAAACCTGGATTATTGATGATCAATAGAAACCAATTCTAGAGAGGAAGTCAAGTTGTCCAAAACCATACTATTAAAATTGTAGCAAATATCTTTCAAGACTTCATACATAAGAACACCAAACAGGGAAAATAAAAAGTGAGATTTAGTAGAGGAGGTGGGGTCCAATTAGAACCCTTTTTTTATACAAAACTCAAAAAAGAAAAAGTGAATTGAAAAGGAAAAAGAACATCCTGAAAATCTAAAAATTGATCTGCAAGAAAGAAAGAAAAAGATCAATAAAACAAGCAAGTTCTCAAATTTGTCATTCAGGCATCAAGAATAATGCAAGAGTTGATATATACTAATAACTCATAACATACAACAAGAATAAGATTTAACAAGGAAAAGAGAGATGCATAAGTGCCTTGATTGATCAACATCCTTCTGCCATTGTTCCCTTAAAAACTTTCAGATGCTCAATGAGCACTCATTACTGTAAGAAGCTCTCTCTCTCTCTCTCTCTCTCTCTCTCTATCTATCTATCTATCTATCCTCTGAGTTATCCACTTTGAGGAAGAGAACATATAGTAGAAGATAATGGCAGGTTCTTTTTTTTTTCCTTCTTTTTAGGGACTAATAAATATGCCAGTCCCAACTGTCCCAGATATCCCCATGCACTGTGATTTAAAAAAATAAATATAAAAAAATAAATATTTTAATGACAATCTTTGTTTTGGTTAAAATAAAAGTAAAGATAAAAATAAAGATTGGTTTCACGGATTAGATAGAACAAGGAGATTTATTGATTTTGTTGAAAAATAACCCAAAAATTTTGCTTGTGGGGTTTGAGAAATTAATGAGAAAATGGAAGGTGGGGACATGTGAAAGGTTTTTGTGAGGCCAGAAAACGCCCAGTCTGGTGATAGAATCTCCCTCCCAAAAGCATTAAATTTTGACTTTGTCTATTTCTGAAACAAAAACCAGAAATCTATTTTTTTACTAGATTTTCTCCCAATTTTGAAGTGGGCAGGTAACAGACAGCACTTCTCACTAGAGTAGAGAGGAGAGATAGTCCACCATGTTATTTTTCTGAATTAAATGTTCATGTAGTGAAAAACTAGAAAGATCTGTTTTAAGTGAGAGTTATTACCATGGAAATGGGGTACGGCGGTTTAGTGGGATGATGAAGAGAAGGAATACGTAGAAGGAAGGGGAGCCACAAGAAAGCTCCATCCGTTACATCAATGCACGTGTGTTCAGGTTTGGAACAGCAAAACAACCCCATCTCACTTTTCTTCTGTGGCTCTAGACTTCCCTTCTATTGAGGAAAAAGATGAAATTACATTAAATTTCTTCTCACCTCTTTTTCTCTTTATTAATTAATTTCCTCTTTTACTTCATCGAAATTTATGGCGACTGACGTCCACGTGTTGAAACCAACTGCCGATTACATTTTATTCACTTTTTTTCAAAAGGTTTGTTTGAATAAATTTTCGATGTAATTCGATTCAGTAAATTTGATTTACGGTTAAAATTTAAATTGAAAGAATAAAATTTAATTAAGATTGTCTAATTTTATTAAATATATTAATATAATATTAGTTTATTAAAATATTATTTTAATATATTTAATGAGATCGGATGATTATATATGACTTTATGTTAATTATTCTTTTTGAGGATAAATTTATTTTGATTTCTTTTGATATATGATCTTTTTCCTCATTTTATTTATTATTATTTAATACAAAAAATATGAAATTATACTCCTACCCTCATCTCTACCATTTTCAACAAAGAAAAAAGCATAAAAAAATCACCTACCTTTTGTTTTTCAGAAAAAACACACTAAAAAAACTGACTTGCTCCTATTGTTTCGGTTTGCTCCCATTATTCTAATTTTTGCTCGATTCTTCATGGGAGAAGAAGGATATATACATTGTCCTTCATCAAAGAAGAAGAAGCATCGTTGTTCCGACATATTCGAGCATCATCATTGGAAGTTCGGATGTATGTGTTCTCATTTTCTTTTCTTTTTTTTACTTTGTCTTTAATGAGGTATACACATACCTCAAGATCTCGACCCGGTGATGGACTAAAACACTAGATCAATTTGGTCTAAAATCTTGGACCGAAATTAATTACGGTTCAAAGCTCAGTCTATACCTTTTTTTTTTCTTTTTCTTTCTTGTTCAAAATTAGAATTTTTTTCAGGTTAATATGATGATCTCAAATTATTTATTTTTTAGGAATGACGTTATCTATATTCATAGCTGCATGCTTTAATGGGGAATGGAAGGATGATAAGACCTCAAAACGATCAAAATATTGGATTCCAAAAGGCTCACAAAGACAAAAGGGCATTGCGGTTGAAACAAATATCAGTTTTAGTGAGTTGTTAGAGGTCATCTATAATATTATATTATTCATATTGATCCTAATGAATTTGGTATGACAATAGCATACAAGCCGCTATTCTCATCAATCAATCATCTGATATATTATTATAGAAAATGACATAAATGTGAAGTCATTTTTAGTCCATACTCATTCAAGAAATTCATCTCCACTGCATGTGACGTTGATTCTAAAGGGTAGAAGTGCTATGCATGTTCGAGAGCAACGTCAAGTACCCGATCTTGGTAATGATGAAAATGATGATTTTAAGAGTTATGATGATGGTAGTGATGGATATCTAAATGACAGACTGAATGTGCATGTGGAGAGAATGTAGTTAAGCTTGAGGTTAAGGATGACTAAGAAAATGAGGATGAGATTGAAGATGAGGTTGAAGATGACGGAGGTGGAAGAACGGAGGAAGAATATGGTAATAATCACAACAATTAAATGAATCATAATTTTCGTTTGTTCCAGAATTATTTTTTTAAAGTACTTACATTTTATATACTTGATCTTTTATCTGCTTCAGAGAATCTGGATCTGATACATATTCATGACTTGTTGCCCCTGTTTTACTATAACCAAAAAATGAATTGAAGATCACGTTGATAATTATGCCAATATTTTTCCTATCGCTACTCAACCCAGGGTATCAAGTATTAATTTTTTTGGGCATTGGAAGTAATTTACCTCGATTGCTTCTTCACTCATTTTTTTTCTATTAAAGAACTACCTAAAGATTAGTCTACAGATGCATACAGTTCGATGGAATTTTGAATTCACAGTGAAGAAGTCAAGTAAGACTACATATGTTGTCAGTTGTATAGATCCAAATTACAACAAGTAGATGCTATGTGTTACGAGAAAGAAAGATTGTTATTTTTCCGAATTCGAACTTATAAAGATCAACACACATGTAACTTTGATTTTTTTTCAATAATAAAATTCGAACTTATAAAGATCAACACGCATGTAACTTTGACTTTTTCAATAATAAATATCGACAAGCATCCGCATGGGTAATTGGACGACATGTGATGAATAGTTATAGTGAGAGTAATGAGGGTCCTAACCCAATAATGATTAGAACTTTAGCCCGTAATATTATTTACAGGAAGGCATGAAAAGCAAAGCCTATTTCATATAATCTTATTTGGGGTACGACCGAGGAGAACTAAGCAAGGTTGCCACGTTACTCTACTGTGATGAAAGTGGTAAATCCGGAGACTGTAACTACACTTTTGACAATGAAGAAGAAAGGTTTCTTTATTATTTCATGACTTTTATGGCATCCATTAAGGAGTTTTAGTTCATAAAAAAGTTATTTGTATTGATGAGACCATTTCGAAGTATAAATATAAGGGTATGCTTCTACCCACAACTACACAGGATGGTAACAAGTAACTCTATTAGCATGGGCTATAGTCAACTTAGAGAATGAAGTATCCTAGACTTTAGTTCTTGACTAGGCTTTGAGAAAAGATACATGATGTTCTCAATTTGATGTTTGTTTCAGATCGATCACAGAATATTAAATATATTGTTCAAAGTATTTACCTGAATTCAAAACATGGTGCCGAGTAAAATATTAAGTCGAGATTCAGGAGTGGTAGAATGGTCTCTCTATTCAAGATGGTAGCCAATGCATATAGGCTACAAGAATTCAACAAATACTTTAATGAGATCATAGCATCACATCCTAGTGTGACAACGTATATTGAGGATATTGGTTTTGAACATTGGTTTGAGCTCATTTCTAGGGTCTTAAATACAACTCATGACAAATAATAATTTCAAGTCCCATAACACTACGTTGAAGGATACACATAAATATCTAATGTAGGCTTGCTCGATAGTACTAGGAAGATGGATGATGACTTTGTTCAATACTCGAAGATATATAGCCAACCAACATACCAAGCGATGCACTCCTAAGGTATTGAACTGCTTAGAAAAAGATATGATGAATCATTGAAAATGAAGGTTAATAGTATGAACGGTTCTATGTTTAAAGTGCCTGGGTACTACTAGTGTTGTCAACTTAAGGAAAGAGTTGCACATATAGGGTGTTTGACTGGGATACAATTTCGTGTTCACATGTCGTAGTAGTTGCGAGGTCTACAAGTGTGAATGTGTACTCATTATATGATCCATTATACTCCACTCAAAGTTAGAGGGTCACATATGAAAAATCAATTTATCATGTACCACCGATTAGCGAGTGGGAACCAATCAATTATGGTTCTACCACCTATCATGTATAAACAAAGTAGAAGACCAAAAAATAAATGTATACTTCCAACTAAGGAACTTACACTGAAGATAAGAAAATATGGCAATTATGGTAGTCTTATACATAATAGGAAGACTTGTTGGAACCCGGTTCCACCATCACTCGTTGAAAACACTTCATGAACCTTTTTTTATTAGTTCATGTTTTATAGTATTATAAGAATTGTTATATTTATTGTTATAAATTATTATTGTAAGAGTTTTTATGTTTCATATTCATGTCTTTAGCAAGAAGTTTCATACTTTTATTTTTCTAAGAGTTACTATCTGAAATCTTTGACCGGTATCACAGTATGAGATCCTAAATTAGAAAACGGGTTTGAAATCTAGTTTTTATTTATATTTATTTATTTAGTATTTCTTAGGATTTAGGGTTTATATTATAGGACCAGGGTTTAAGATTTACAATTTATTTTTTATAGTTTATGCTTAAGGGTTTAGAGTTTATATGATAAGATTATGGTTTAAGATTTAAGGTTTACATTCGCGGATTTATATTTAGCATTTATAGTTTAGGATTTAGGGTCTAAGTTTAGGGTTTAATGGTTAAGTTTAGGGTTTGGGAAACAATGCTTTTGGGTTTAAGATTTAGTGTTTAAGAATTAAGATTTAAATGCTCAGATTTATGATTTAGTATTTAGGGTTTAAACCTTAGACATCAAGCCCTAACCTTTAATACTTATACTTGAAACCCTTAAACTACAGACTTTAACCACTAAATCCTAAATTCTAACCATTAATTGAAATATCACTTTGACCCTTCCATTTTAATTAATATTGTATATAAAAGATAGTGAACTAATATAATAAACATCATGTATTAAACAAACGCATAAATATTTAAAAATAACAAAAAGACCATTCTATCCTATTTCAAACTGAACAAACAGTCCGAAATATTGGACTATTTGTTCAATCTGAAATCTAGGACATAATGGTCTTTTTTATATTTGGTGTTTCTTGGGGTTTAGGGTTTGCATTATAGGACTCGGGTTTAAGATTTACGGTTTAATATTTAGGGTTTTTAATTTATAGTTTAGTGTTTAGGATTTATGGTTTATATTATAAGATTATGGTTTAAGATTTAAGGTATACATTCTCGGATTTATGGTTAGTGTTTATGGTTTATGGTTTAAGTTTAGAGTTTAATTATCGGATTTATGCTTAGGGCCTAGTGTGTAAGATTTAAGATTTGCTTGCTCGGATTTTTTAATTAATTTCTAATTAATTTAATAGTACAATTAGTTATACTAACATAATTTTCTGACATTAAATTAATAATTATCATTTTGTCTTTGTAGTCAAAATATAAGTCAAAATACCATTTTGTGCGTAAAATTGTTTTGGTTAGTTTTTTTATTTTTCTCCGATTAAAACTTTAACTGAATTATTACGAACCTTATATATGTGACCGATTATGTTCTATATTATGCCGGCATAATGATTTCATAAACACCTATATGATTTTATTTAATTCTAAATTGAATTCGTTTAATTTAAAACAAACTTTTAAATTTAATATTTAACTTAATCATCTCATGATTAAATAATTTTAAATCTTCAATTATAGATCGACTTCTAACAAAGTGTCAAAACTACTCAGGAGATGAGAAGTACCATCTTCCGAAAAAAACTATTTGTGACCATCGTATACTTATAATATCAATTTTTCCATCTCGCCAATATTCCGATTTGTCCTAGGGCACTTTATTAAACCCTAATAGACAAATCATATAGATGATCATACATTTATTGAATATCGACAATGAATTTGCAGAAACCTTCTTCAAACTATACTACTTTACAAAGATTCATTGTTAAATTAAGTATATAATCCATAGGACCTTGTTCCAAATAATCATTCTCGCATAACACTTCATACTCAATGATTCACCCCGTATTCACCCATAGCTAGGGCTAATAGGAATAATGTCAAAATATAAAGTCCCGTACTCAAGGAAACCATGGTGTCTGAAGTCGGAGGATCACGTACAAAATACTCGCTAGATAATTCTAATTAACATTCATTATTAATTACCACTGATAATTATCTAAGTGTCATATTCAACACCCTCAATCTCTATTAAGCATTCATGCAATCATCATGGTATTTCACTAACACCACTGGCCATGAAATCGACCATCCTAACAATTAGTTGATGAACTACATGATTGTCTATCAAGATCAATTGATGTTTATTCTCGAGATTGTATGACAATAAACCGTTTATATCTTAAGAGTTTTTAGCGACTCAAATCTCTACTAGCATGACCTCTACCATAGTCTCAAGAGTGCATAATTTAAGATACTGGACTATATCATGATATACATATATAGAATATATAATATTAATTCCAACAAAATCAATAAACATAATAAATAGTAATTAACTTTCATTAATGATAATAAATAATATCTTACTAATATTTGCATAAAAATAGTATGCTATAAAGTATTTACTTCATCGAGTCAAAATTCGATTGACTTGATAGACATACAGTCTTAATAGTTGACTCAGAGAACAATGCATCATAAAATTGGTTTATGAAAAAGTTGCAGAAGAAGATCCCTTATGACCACGATTTGGTATTCGTATTAGATCGATCGAGGAGAATTATAAAGGTTGTACTGAGTTCTTACATTCAAGCACGACGATGCATTCATGAATCATCTGGAGCAAAACATTATGGTGAAGTTCAAGTGTGGTGGGATTATTGACATGCTAAATAGTGGAACCTCTGTCTTTTTGTACACCTTGTGGCATACATTTCGCTGATTTTAAGTTAGATTCATTGGTGACATTTCTAAATTTTGTAATCGAAATTGTATTAGGCAAAGAGTAGTTCGTGTTCTAGAAAAAATTTCCGTCAATCGATTTTAGCAAAAATGAGTTTTGATGTATAAAGTTTGAAAGAGAGTGAAAATGAACAGTCCTCTTTCTAAATTATTTATTTTTTGTTTACCCGAATAATATCTATTTGAAAGGTTGTTTACTAAAATTCTTAAAATAGGATGTTATTCAAAATGCACCTAACCCGGAAGGAAGGATATTTTCTCAAATTCCCTCTTTTTGGATTTTTTTTTTTCATTTATGGGCCAAGTCAATTAAGTCCATTAGTATAAGCTGAAAAGAGACTTAGAATTTGGTCTCTTTCTCCTTCTTCCCAACGTTTGAGAAACAGTTGGGATTTAGGAGCTGATTTTGCAAAGGTTGTCAGGTACCCTCTCCCCTCTCTCTCTCTCTCTCTCTCTCTCTCTCTCTCTCTCTCTCTCTCTCTCTGTGTGTGTATATATAATATGTATGAATGTTATAAATAATCTATGTTTTCAGGCAATGAAGCTAGCGTTATTTTCTAAGTAATTTCGCGAAGCTTTTCATCATTCGCTTGCTACTGTCTGCGAACATTTATTTACATAGAACTCTACTCGCTTATCGTATCTCTAAACGAAATATATGATCTTCTTTAGTAGCTCAAAGTGGAAAAATTTTGTTTCTTTTTTCAATCTTCGATCTCACATTTTTCTTGACCCAGAATCAGAATCCGCTCAGCTTAATGAGTTGAAAAAGAGAGTAGATTTTATGACTGTTTCTAGGTTTGTTCAATTTCTATATACTGTCAGATGAACAATAACTAATGGATTTTCAGTTTTGATTAGGATTTTTACCTTCTCATGCCATTTTTTTCATGCTACTCTTCTCTTTGGTATTCATTTTAGGTAATCTCCCTTTAGGGTTTTCCGTTGAAGAGCCTAAACGGAACTAAAACTAACAGCATGGAAACTGGAGGCAATTCCTTACCTTCTTCTGGAACAGATGGAGTTAAGAGAAAAGTGTGCTATTTCTATGACCCGGAAGTGGGAAATTACTATTATGGCCAAGGTCATCCCATGAAACCACATAGAATCCGTATGACCCATGCCCTTCTGGCCCATTATGGATTACTTCAACATATGCAGGTCCTTAAGCCCTTTCCGGCCAGAGACAGGGATCTTTGCCGATTCCATGCTGATGATTATGTGAATTTCCTTAGAAGCATAACACCTGAAACACAACAAGATCAGTTAAGACAACTCAAGCGGTTCAATGTTGGGGAAGATTGTCCAGTTTTTGATGGTCTTTACTCTTTCTGTCAAACTTATGCTGGTGGGTCCGTGGGTGGAGCTGTTAAGCTGAATCATAAGCTTTGTGATATTGCCGTTAATTGGGCCGGTGGGTTACATCATGCTAAGAAGTGTGAAGCCTCTGGGTTTTGCTATGTCAATGATATTGTGTTGTCTATCTTGGAGCTGCTTAAACATTATGAGGTTTGTGTATACTTGATAAGTCATTTTCTATTATTTCATTAATAAGTGCGCTTCTTTCTTTATGCTTCATTTGGTTCGCCATTTCAAAATGGCAGTCTGGATCAAAACTATAGTCGAGCCTCCAAAATTCTAGTTTGTTCAAATGCAAGATATAATTGATCTCACCATTTAACAAAGGTTACAACTTATAATATTAGTTTGGTTCACAAACTATAATTATTTCAATTACTCAACCAATTGAAATTAGGTTACCTGTCAGAAAATGAAAAGACAGTTTGTCAGAAATCTACTTTACCAAAATTTCAGTTTCAAATATAAACCCAAATGCACTGTAAGAGGTCATTTCCACAAATTCAAAATTTTCTTAAATTACAGTGTCAAACATTGAACAGATCAGTTTGGCTTTGTGGTTTTAGATCTGGATTCTTGAAACTGGATTTTATTATAAGATTAGATTTAGATTGATGTAATGTATATATTTATGGGGTTGGGAATTTAATAAATTAAATCCACATGGAGTCTTTTAAATGTTTTGGCAAACTGGGCCTTATTTAGATATGTTGTAGTCTTTTGATACTATATATGCTAACTGAGCTTTCTATTTTATTTACCGTGTTGCAGCGTGTTTTATATGTAGATATAGATATCCACCATGGAGATGGTGTAGAAGAGGCATTTTACACAACTGACAGGGTCATGACTGTTTCATTCCACAAATTTGGAGATTATTTTCCTGGAACTGGGGATATACAGGATATTGGATACGGAAAAGGAAAGTACTACTCCCTTAATGTTCCATTAGATGATGGAATTGACGACGAGAGCTACCATTATTTGTTTAAGCCCATAATTGGAAAGGTCATGGAAGTTTTCAAGCCTGGAGCCGTGGTCCTCCAATGTGGGGCAGATTCTTTATCCGGGGATAGGCTTGGATGCTTCAATCTTTCAATAAAAGGTCATGCAGAGTGTGTTCGATATATGAGATCGTTCAATGTACCACTGTTACTTCTGGGTGGCGGTGGCTATACTATACGAAATGTTGCTAGATGTTGGTGTTATGAGGTATGAGCTTTGTTCTTTATATCTTACATTCTCTTCTTGATGATGACTATGATTCCATTTGAAAGAGCTTATTAGAATGGCATTTAGGGTAAACTGGACAAATTTGAAGTAGGTCTTGTAAGTGTTCGAGAAAAAGTAGAAAATTAAATTTCTTTTATAGAAGTCATTTGGCTGTACTCGTTTGTGTAATGACATTCTGAGATCCAAAATGTCTTTTAGGTGCAAATAAGCTCTTCCATATAAATCCTGAATTAACTATTAAATCTCATAATTTGTTACGTGTAAGGCAGACAGGAGTTGCGCTCGGGATGGAAGTTGATGACAAGATGCCACAACACGAGTATTATGAGTATTTTGGTCCCGATTATACGCTTCATGTAGCTCCTAGTAACATGGAGAATAAGAATTCTCGGCAATTGTTGGAAGAAATACGCTCAAAGCTTCTTGACTATCTATCAAAGCTTCAACATGCGCCTAGTGTTCAATTTCAGGAAAGGCCTCCTGATACTCAACTTCCGGAGGTATGTTCTTCTTGAGCTGTACACTATGTTCATTTCGTAAAACTAGTCTAGTTCAGGCATACAAATTCTGAATTAAATTGCACTTAGGTCCCACATAATCTTAGCAAGATCTAGTTTACTAACATTTTAGATTCAATTGCTTATCCAGATGGTTAAGACTAGTGTACTTTTTCATGTTGTAACAACGATTTGGCACATAATTTTGTTCTATTCAATATGTTGTACACAACTTACGGTTTTCCTACTATATACCCCTTAGCTTTTGTTAAAGAAAAACAATTTATGAAGACTTCAAAGTTTTCTCCACCCTAAACCAATTTTCTTGCTCCACCCCTTAGCCAACATGTGGGTAGCATCAAAATTTACTGATGACTTTAAACTTTTCCCCAAGATGTAATAAGCATCAGTATTTCGTTTTTAATCTAGACAAGCCTTTATTAAGGAGCAGGAATACGTATTGATACTAAAAAGGAAAATCTGCACTCCTGCCTATGAAGATCTATTTTCTGTTTTGCACTCAACACTAGTTTAAAGTAGTTTAAAGTCAGACATCTAGTTGAGATGATTCAATCATTTTGTTCTAGTCGATTCATTTTCTTGTTTGGCTGTCAAATAATGCAGGCGGATGAAGATGAAGAAGATAGAGATAGGAGATGGGACCCAGATTCTGACATGGAAATTGATGAAGAACGGTATTTGATTTTTTTTCCTCTCCCCCATTCCTTTCTCGATGAATAGTAACTTCATCTTCCAATTTACTAACTTGGTATTTTATACAGAAAGCTTCTACCAGGCAGAGTAAAAAGAGAACTAATTGAACCTGCTGAACCCAAAGATCAGGTATGCAGCCCTGGCTTTTTCTTCTTCTTTTTATTTTTTCTTTTATTATTATATTTTTTATCCATCTGGGTGTAGCAATTAGCTAGAACAGCTCCAAAATAAATATATTAGACTGCATAAAGCTGTTGTGGTGATATCTAGTCAATTTTTACCTTCTAGAATATCTCATTACAGAACAAAAAACGTTATGATTTGGAAGAAAATGTTGTATATTAGGTACATGAGAGAAAAAGGTTAAGACTGGATTTAGCAAACCTAATATTCTTCGGCTCTAATTAAATCAATTAATCATTGCACTCCTTATTAGCATCAGATATTGCCGTTCACTTTACTTTTTGATCACTGATGACATCTTTCAATTGTGCTATTTCCTTATATGTTTTTTCTGATACCAGATTAGACCAGTTCTGTTCTCTCTATTGTATGATCTAACTACAGTTTTATCACTTTCACAGGAAGGAACTGCAGAGAATTCTAGAATCTATGACAAAACCGCAGCCGAGACAACATCTGCAAAGGTGTGAAATTAAGTATTATGTCAAGCACATACCTGTATATGCCCATCTAATACACTCTTTATATGTATAATTACTTTCTTTGTTTGAAAATTGTACTTTTAGGCTCTAGATACGAGTTCTGTGCCAATGGATGAAGTGAGTGTCAAACTCGAGGACACCATAAATAAGCCGGATGATCCAATGAACCCGTAATCTGATTCTTATTTTTTATTTTGATTTTTTTCCTTTTGTACAAGAAATCTTATCTTATATTGATGGGGATGTGGAAAAGGGGAAAGTCATTGAATTTAAACTTTGGCTTTGTAATTTGTTGTTAAAAGTTACAAACATTACGAAACTGAGCCCATGAATGCGGTTCTAATAGATGGGACTTCTCTTTGTGTCATTAATATATTCATACATAGATTTTGAATCTTTTGCTGGCTTGGATTATAATTGGCTTAATTATAATTTTCATTACGAAATTTTTACTTTGTTGCTAATTTTTTTTTTCTGAACTTTTAAATGGTTTAATTTAGTTCTTAAATATATAATTGACTTTTGAAGTTATATGAAAGCTATAATTAACACTTGACACCATCAAAAATACCATTTATACCATTATTAAAACTGTTGTTATACAGATTTGAAATCGTAAGGAATGAAAAAGTGAGTAGAAAAATGTAAATGAAAATTCGTGAATTAAGCTAAAATAATTATTAGTTTTATAGGATATTAATATTGTTTATGAAATTTGATGATTTAATTTTAATATTCGTTAGATTTTAGATGTTATGTTTCAATTTTACATTTATAAATTTGATTTTTGTGACCAAAATAAAATATTTTGAAAATTTTAAGGATGAAGTTAAATTATTTAAAAATTTAGAGGCGAAAATAAATAAGTAATGAAAATTTAGGGATGAAAATGATAATTTAACCGATCGTAACTGTCCATCAACAGTTTGAGATCCTCTTCTGATAAACTTCCCTTTCTTTGAGAATTATTCAAGGACTTGGTTTTTTTCTCAACCTCGAATGCCCAACTGTAAATGAGCATGCCTATGATGACAAGAGCCATTCCCAGAATATTCTTCATTGTCATCTCAGAATCAAAGAGGAGCCAGCCCAGTGTTAGGATGCTTACTGTTTTCATATGGCCTAGGACTACTTGGAAGGTAACGGCTGAGAATCTTCCAATGCACAGGTATTGACTGATGATGTTGCAGAATACTGCTAGTGAGCATGATAGCATTATGAAGAACTGCCATTACAAATTTATAAATAAAAGCTGAAAAGGGTATTGAGATGTAATTAAAATTATTATTTGGGGCCGAATCGGAGTTTAGGTTTTTCAAAGCGGCGGTTTGAGAAAGGCATTTCCAAATGATGGTAAGATAAAAATACATATAATTTTTAATAAACTAGACTTGGAACTCTAAACTTTTAATTTATTAGACTTTTAGTCCCTTACATTTATAAAATTATACCTGCATCTATACCTTTCATAAACCAAATTTAGATCCTTAATTTTCATATTTTATTACATTAATGAAACCTGTCACTGGTCATGCACACGTGTTTTGTCTAATGCATTTTAGTAGTCCCCTTTCTGTTCTTTTCATATTCTAATCATACTTTATTTCTTACTCCCTTTGATTTTCCTTAGACAGATAGTAACAATCTTACCGATTCACCTTTCTTTTTTTGGATATGAAAAATCAATAAAATAACATATGGAGTATAAGGGGCAACAATGAGATAGTAAGATAACAAATTGTTCCATCTCATGACCGGAGTATATACTCTTACAACAATGAGATAGTAAGATAAATCACTTGAATCGACAAAGCTAAGTTGAGATCGGTCAATCGAATCTAGCACACGTCGAAATGAAATTTTCCTAGAGGAACGCGTCCTTCTCAAGCAGCTTTAGTACATCACTTTGGTTGTTTAGCTTGGCCACATCTATCGGAGTCTTGCCATCCAAGTTCTGAAGAGTTCTGTAAACCAAGCAGGGAAATTTGTTCAGTGCATTTTGGTAAGCAAATTCCGATTCCAGTTTGAGACTAAATTCTAGTTCGGGCGCACAAAACCTAAGTAAAAAGAACCCCGTCTATGTGAACTATCAAATTACTAGAGGACACATCAGACCACTTTATTATTTTCTGATAAGTTTTTGTAAGATTATTCCCTAACATAATCTCTGGTCTACATAGACTAGGTTTAGAACTTTCCTACAGAAAACTTGTCTCGATTGCAGTTAACCAAAACAACAGTCCAATTATCCATATTGGCCTTAGAATATGTGGAGGAAATGACGTTGTTAAATACAGGCGGATAACTTACACTGCAGCACCATTTTCAAGTAAAATTGCCACACACTCCTTCCGACCATAACCGGCTGCGTAGTGAAGGGCCGTGTTCTTATTTTTATCCAAAGCATCCACAGTTGCTCCGGCCTCAAGAAGGATCTCTGCACATTTCACCTAAGAACAGAGAGGGAATGAAATATACATATATGTATATTTATATATATATATATTAATCAGCTTAGAGCCCATTTGGAGTGCTTATTTTTGGTCAAATATGCTTATTTTACAAAAAAATGCTTATTTTACAAAAAAATGCTTATTTTACAAAAATAAACACTGACGTATTTGATAAAAAAAAGTCTAAATGCTTATTTTACGTACTTTGATTGACTTTTACTTATAAACACATTTTAAGTACATTTTTACTCATAAGTCACTTATCACTTATAAGCATATTTTTTTAAGCACACCCAAGCACATTTCTAGTTTCACAGTGAAGTTTTTTTTTTTTTTTTCCTTTTTTAAAAGGAGCTGTTCTCGAAATCAACTAGCCTAAGGGGGTACATATGGTTACTACTTAATTGAGAACACTACGGTACAGAAATATCCTCGCATGTTCTTTTTGTTTTCTATCAAGATTTAAATTATAGAGCTACAAATGGTAAAGTTCTGAAAATTTTCAAGAAACAGGCTTTCAGTTTCCACCAGCTTATCAATTTCCTGTTTTAAGCATTAAACGTGTTCTGCTAATCAATGTATATATAAGAACATAATGGACAAAAATGTTCAGCTCATGTTTGCATATATTTCCTAGCATTTCCCAATTATTTCATATTTCCCAGATATTAGTCGAAACAATAACTTGACCCCAATACCTGATTAAAATATTTAGTCTAATCACAGTATAAGAACATACACAAGAATTTTATCCATTCACTCGAGTAAGGAGTCAAGGATTGAAATAGAAATAGCCACATACCTCACCATACCCACAAGCAAAATGCAATGCTGTCCTTCCCTCTGAATCTTCTTCATTCTTGTCGGCTCCAGCTGCTAGTGCATTTTTTAACCCCTGAAAGACAAGTTTGAGTTTAAGAGCTTATTTTCTTGAAAATATAGTATACATTAGAAGTACTATCCAGATCTTAACGAGATAGATTCAGTTGAGATGTAAAGCAACAAACATTGAATACTCTTAACCTGAGAGAACTCGCAACAGAAGAGCCTTTAAGGATGCACTCCTCATTAATGGAAGATCGTACAGTTCTTGCTTTGAAATTTGAGTCATTAGGACATAAATGAGGATGCAAGGAAAAATCAAAGACAAACTGAATCATTTATGCGTCCAGTCAATAAGGAGATACCAAGTTCAAATTTCTTCAAATGTTTATTGCTTCAAAGAGTTGCAATCAGTCCGTATAAGCCAGGATGCCCTACTATGATAAAGATCTTTTAAAGATAATCTTATAAATTATACAATGAAACCGAAAAAAAAAATGAAGACTTCAACAATTATAGGTTGTGAGAACCAGCTAATAAGCTGATATAACTAAGAAAAATGGTAGTTAATAGAACAGTAATGAAGCAACAAGAAAGATGAAACCAAACTTAAGGAACACTGCAATTCTATTTGCACATAAATACCTAGCAGAAAAATATCATGGGAAAAAAATATAGACATTTACAATTTAAGAACTTAAGAAATATACAGCAGAGATAACAATAAGTTTTTTCAAGTGCAAAGTATCTTTCATGGTCACATAGCAATCAAACACTACCACAGAAGAGGTAAAAAAATGTACCTCGACATCCCCAACACTAGTAGTGTGATGAACAATTGACTCATCATCATTTCCGAGTTCTTCTGAATCTTCTGCTGCATAATTTTCAGAAGATGTGGCTGCATCTCCTGGAACTGCAAGACCCATTGCTTCACCTAACTTCTTTAGGACCTCTTTATCATTCCAGTACCTTGCCAAGAAAAATCCACCTTTTTTTGTTTTACAAAATATGACTATGCATGAAAATTAATGCAACTTTTAGACAACACAAAACCAAAGAATAAAAATAATATATAACAAAACAAAAAAATAAAATTCTCAGCAATGAGTTATTGCCAACCTCATCATGGCAGCAGGGCTGCCGGTCTCTATTTCCTCCAAAATAGGCTTCAAAGACGGATCTTCCTTAATACGTGCCATTCGTTCCTCAAGCTGATCTTTGTTTGATGGATTGGAAAAACTCTCGAGCATGGTAGACATGGATGGATCCTGTGAATGGATAAAAGGATTGATCCATTTTTAAACTAAAGTTTGGACAAGCTAGTGTTTGGGTGAATTGCAATTTTGTTAGATCGTGGGAATAGAATAAAAGGGTTGAATTGTAATTTTGTTTAGACAAGCTGATCTTTAGCGCTTGAGAGAAATTGGAGTTTTGTAGGTTCAAACATGATTTGTAACCGAAATTGGAGTTTCGAAAGGAGAACCAAATGAGTAAGGCTTCAATTATATCATTTTGAGAACATTTTCGTGCATAGACATGGATATAATCACGGGGAACTCCCTTGGTCCAGAAACAATAGAAACCTGTGTAAGTGCACTGCCAAGTCGCTCAGCCATAGCCATAAACTGAGGATTCCGCATCACCTGTTGCATGGTCGAATAGTACTGTTGGGAATCAAATGGAGAGATACCCTGTTCAGGTGTTGCACTTTTGAAAGTC
Organism: Coriaria nepalensis; assembly: GCA_027186245.1. Taxonomy (NCBI): domain Eukaryota; kingdom Viridiplantae; phylum Streptophyta; class Magnoliopsida; order Cucurbitales; family Coriariaceae; genus Coriaria; species Coriaria nepalensis. The sequence continues at coordinate 8,808,647 of CP114490.1, read as the reverse complement.
TTTGAAAGCTGTTCTGCCATCTGGGTGAATGATGGATCTTTTGCTATCTGTTCAGCCAGTCCCTTAATGCTGGGATCCTAAGTAGACCATAAATCAGATATTAATTTACAATAAACAATAATTTATATTAGATACTAAACTCAGTCAAGTTGTTATATAGATGGAAAGGATGATGCTAGCAGAAACTTCTCTGAGCAGACAAATTTCAACAATAGTACTTTAGGCTTCTTTTTCTTTTTCTTTTTCACGTTTTACATCCATGAAACAGATGATAACAATAACAAAGTTTATTGAAAGCCAGGTTAGCGATTTCTAGCTAGAACAAGGCAAAGAACGCTTAGTCTGTTCCAGAAATTGCCTTCCACTAAAAAAAGCAAAGGATCTGAAATTCTAAGGCTAAGTTTTATCACAGAAAATTTCAACCAATCGAATTCTTCTATTCTGTTTTAAGTACCAGAATCTGCAAGTTACTCTAAACATCAAACAGAACTATTCCAACTTTTTTCAATTTTTTTTCATTCATCTAGACAGTACAGTATATTTAAAATGCAGTTTAATAAAACATTTTCCTGTAGTGTCTGTAAAAGTGGTATAATGAATAGTAACATATGCAAGGAATCAGTGGGTGATCACATGAATACCAATGCAACAAAAATTGATCTTTAAAGATCTGGCTGAAGTGAAGGCACCCACAAAATTCCATATAGCATTAGGTATGAAAGAAGACAACATACATTAAGCAGACCGCTCATGGCTGAGAAATCAAAAGCATCAGGAGGAAGTCCTGCTCCAGGTGGAAAGGGTGTTCTTTGTGGTTCTGACTGTGGCTCTGTTGAGGATGATTGAGATTTGGGACTTTTGTTTTCTGTTGACTCTGCCTTTTCATCTAACAGAACATATACATAAGCAAAAAAGAGAAAATGAAAGAATAATACAATCAAAAGACTGAAATTTCAAAGAGCATGCAGAACAAAAGAATGAGCCATAACAATGCCGAAACCAGAAGTTTTCTCTCCTGGAGGCATCAAATTTTAATGATTACTGTAGTATCATTAAACCATTGAATCAAGTTGTACTATATAGAGAAAGAATTCAACCATTGGGTTCAATTGTCCACCCAATATTACTCCCAAAGTGGAGGTTGGGGGTTCAAAGCATCAAAAATCTTTCCGGGGCTCGAACTAAAAATGAAAAAAAAAAAAAATTATATATATATAGGGAGAGAAATAAGTAAAGATGGTTGAGGCATCAATACGATTACTTCTCCATGCTCCTAATGAAAAGAACTAGGAGAAAAGGAATACGAATATTTCAAGAAAATAATTAGAAAGATTGTAAAATGTTATGAAATTTAAATACTACAAATTATACAATTTTTTTTTTATTAGATAGGCCCCTGACAGAATTTAAGTAAGACCATAGTATACAGTATGCACCGACTATGGACTCTTCTGGTCTGACTGGGGCAAAAACCGAACTACATGAGTAAGAGATTGCAGATGCTAAGATTTTTCAAATTCTCTCAATCGGCCTAACAAAATTTACCAAACTGATTCTCTTACTATTTGATCACTTTTTTTCACTATAGTAATAATTTTCTCTTTAAGCATACCATCCTTTAATCTGGCCTCCTCAATTCATTCATGTTACAAAAGAAAAACATGTGAAGAGAGAACGTGGATCCTAACTCAAGGGAACACGATAATGTTTTATTCTGTATGTAGCATTGCGTGTTAAATTCCTTTTTTTATTGATTCTTCCCCCTCCTTGGGCTTCTTCTCATTCTTCTTCGGCACTTAGTGGCTACCATTTTCACTGGCTCCAGTATTCACAGGGTTTGATATCATCAAGACCCTTCACTACTTCTAATCTCATTTATTCTCCATTAAACCACATCTTCTCTCAAACAGCAGTAGCCAACTACTATTCCCAGTTACTATATCTGCATCTATCCAATCAGAACCCTATCAAAAAAATCATTCATAACAACCAAAATCACACTATCCAATTTTCACAAACTTTAGAGAACACTGAAATTTACTCCCATATCTATTTTCAGTAACAGATAACAAAAAGTGTGTTTTGTGTTTTCACTATACGAACTTACCAGCTGGAATATCCTTGGTGGAAGAAGCCATGAGAGCGCCTGAAATCCATGGAAGAAAAATCAGAAATCGTTAAGAAAGGGGGGGAAAAAAAAACTTGAAGAACAGAGCTGGCGAAGACCAGAGGTAGGATAAACTTTTCAACAAACGAAATTTCAAAAACGCGAAGAAGAAGAAGATGGAGATGAAATTGAGAAATGAGACCTGATCCTGAAGAAAATGGATTTCAATCCACTGATCACTGCGATCGATTTATAGAGAGAAGTGTTCAAGCACTCAATCCATATACTGAAAGACTGATGATGAGAAGAGGAAGAAAGATATTAGCGTGGGCCCCATCTCAATCCTCATCTCCGCAAACCAATGGCTCTTTACTTAATACCTTCAAATTCAACGATCATTTTACCCTCCTTATATTTTCTAATTTCCAACTTCTTACCCCCAACTTCTATTTACACTTCCACCCCCCATCTCTCCTGTATTATCACCGACTGTCCACTCTTCGCCCTTTTAAGAGAGAGAAGATGAAATTTCTCTCTCTCTCTCTCTCTCTCTCATTTTCTGGAAAATTCTCCAGATCTGCTAAACCTGTAAGTATCTCGCTTCTCCTTCTTCTTCTTCTCAAAATTCAATTTATGTTTCTGTTTCTCTTCCATTTTATTTTAACAATGCGCATGCATTATTTGCAAATTGATTTGAATTTCAGTCGATTTCGTGTCTTATAGATCCAATGCAGCTTCCGTTTCTCATTGAATTTCTCAGTCTTAAAAAGCCTTTTTCAGAAAAGAAAAATGTCGAGATCTGCTTCTAAATTTAGGTGTTCTTGCATAAGTCTTAGATATAATTCAAATTTAAGTGAACCTCAGTTCGAAAAACTTGTTACGATCGGTTACTAAATTAGTATTGTTAAACTCGTCATCATTGCTTGTTAATGAATCAATTTCTGTTTTTGCCCTTTCTTTTTTAGTTCCAATGGCTCGCTCAATCTGCCTGGTTTTCGTTACTCTGCTTATATTTTCCTCGGTTTGCAATGGATTCTACCTACCTGGAAGCTATATGCATACTTATTACACTGGTCATGAAGTTTATGCCAAAGTTAACTCCTTAACTTCCATTGAAACTGAGCTTCCCTTTAGTTACTACAGTCTTCCATACTGTAAACCTCCTGATGGGATAAAAAAAAGTGCCGAAAATCTTGGAGAGCTCCTTATGGGTGATCAGATCTATAATTCCCCTTATCGATTTCGTATGAATGTGAATGAAACCATCTACCTTTGTACTACAAAACCATTGAGCGAAAATGAGGTCCAGCTTTTGAAACAAAGAACCCGAGATCTCTATCAAGTGAACATGATTCTTGATAATTTGCCAGCCATTCGATATGTTAACAGAAATGGGGTTAAAATCCAATGGAATGGTTTTCCTATTGGGTATACCCCACCTAATAGTAAGGAAGATTGCATTATCAACCACCTCAAGTTTACGGTTTTAGTCCATGAGTATGAAGGGAATGGGGTGGAGATCATCAGGACAGGGGAAGAAGGTTCTAGTGTAATTGCTCAATCTGATAAGACGGTGTCTGGGTTTGAAATTGTTGGTTTTCAGGTTAGCCCTTGTACTAAAAAATATGACCCAGAAGAAATGACAAGACTCCATGTCTATGACAATATCTCGTCTGTAAGTTGCCCTATGGAGCTTGATAAATCTCAGGTTATAAGGGAACATGAACGAGTTTCATTCACTTACGAGGTTGAATTTGTGAAAAGCGATATAAGATGGCCGTCAAGATGGGATGCTTATTTGAAAATGGATGTGGCCCGAGTCCACTGGTTCTCCATCATGAATTCTCTAATGGTGATATTTTTCTTAGCTGGTATAGTTTTCGTCATATTCTTAAGGACAGTGAGAAGAGATCTTACTAGATATGAAGAGCTGGATAAAGAAGCTCAGGCCCAGATGAACGAGGAGCTCTCCGGTTGGAAACTTGTTGTAGGAGATGTTTTCCGGGAACCGGAGTGGTCAAAGCTTCTTTGCGTAATGATTGGAGATGGGGTTCAGATAACCGGAATGGCATTTGTCACTATCGTTTTTGCCGCCTTTGGATTCATGTCACCAGCTTCTAGAGGAATGCTTCTCACCGGAATGATCATTCTTTACCTTTTTCTCGGAATTGGTGCAGGATATGTAGCTATACGTTTTTGGATAACCATAAAGGGAACCTCAGAAGGGTGGAGATCAGTTTCTTGGTTGGTTGCTTGCTTCTTTCCTGGAATCATCTTCATTATCCTTACAGTTTTGAATTTTATTCTTTGGGGTAGTAATAGTACAGGTGCTATCCCCATTTCACTGTACTTCAAACTCTTTGCTCTTTGGTTCTGCATTTCGGTCCCACTTACCTTATTAGGAGGCTTCTTTGGGACAAGAGCCGAGTCAATCAAATTTCCTGTCAGAGTCAACCAGATCCCTAGAGAAATCCCGGCCTGCAAATATCCTGGATGGATTCTTGTTCTTGGAGCAGGGACTCTCCCTTTTGGAACCCTTTTCATTGAACTCTTCTTCATCCTTTCTAGCATTTGGCTCGGAAGGTTCTATTACGTTTTCGGGTTCTTACTCATAGTACTCTTATTGCTCGTTATTGTCTGTGCTGAAGTATCTGTAGTTTTGACTTACATGCTTCTTTGTATGGAGGATTGGAGGTGGTGGTGGAAGGCTTTCTTTGCATCAGGTTCTGTTTCGCTGTACATGTTTCTTTACTCGATCAATTACTTGATTTTCGATCTTCAGAGTCTGAGTGGGCCTGTTTCTGCAATTCTTTATCTGGGATATTCATTGATCATGTCAACGGCTGTGATGCTGTCTACTGGCGCCATTGGTTTCCTCATCTCTTTCTATTTTGTTCATTACTTGTTCTCATCAGTGAAGATAGATTAGAAAGCCTAGCAAACAGAAAAGTGTCTCGAACATCATTTTGGCTTATCGATCTGCTTGCCAACAACATGCTATCTCTGGAACATTTTATTGGCTTTGATTTACATTCTTTTGGAGATGAGAGAGATTTGATATTTTTGCTACTGGCTTGTCAATTATTATATCACGGGGAGAAAATGAACTAGGGAGAAGAAAAAAGAAAAAAAAAAAAAAAGGAATAGCTCCTCCATAGTGATTGTTAGGGATTTAATTAACTTTCTTATCATACAATCATTCTATTTCAATTTGTTTTTTCAGCTTCTTTCATACATGTTTATTACACGATTTAAGAACGTCAACACGAAACTATAGAAAGATAACAAGAACACAATAATTATTACATATTTCGGCAAAACTTTTTCCATAGGTTAAGGAAAGTTCTTCGGAAAGTCAATAGCATTAAAATAGAATTTCATATACAATTTCTTAGATTTATATATGATTTCAATAATAAATATAAATCTTAGATTTAAAACTTCCAATAGAAATCAATTACAGATTTTACAAGAAAATAGTTACAAAACTTTTCTAACAACCAGAAGAATAAAGATCAAACAAGAGATCAAGCAACCATGAAGAAATTGAACAAACCCTAATTACAAGAGAGAGACAATAATTGCTAATCCAAAGAACACAAAAGAGAAGTAAAATGAGAACCATAGTGTTTTACAAATTGGGTAAGTACTATATATATACTATTAAATTTTAATTTGACTCGACACATGTTGGTTGAACATGGTTTGGCCCAATGGTGGCTTGACTACAAATCCGAAATGAATTAGACCATACCTCCTAATTGGACCTCACTAAAATCCAATAGTGAAAATCTTCATATTTTGTTTAATCTATTTCATTTGTTTATCTCCATAGTTATGTGCTTTATCTAGTTTTAAATCAATTTGTTGTTTAAATCAATTTCTTTTTAACAATGTAACGACTCCCTACTAGCTACACGGCTTATCGAAATACTTTTGGAGGAAATAGGCATAGTTAGTATGTGTGCTACTTTCTGACTTAATTTTTAAAATTCTTTTGACAGAAATAACATAATAATTAAAATTTTTATAAAATATTGTAGTATAAAATATAACTGAAATCTTTATGGTATGAAATTAATCCCAAAACTTTTAAACAATAACTATTTTTTTTTCAATATATATATATATACATATCTACATACATACATATATATAAGCTTTTCAAAGAGATTTTTCAAGTCTTTTGCCTCTCCACAAATCATATCTCATATGTACAATCTTACGACACCGACCTTCTTCATTCGTATAATCCTTAGTCTATAGGTTTACTTTTGTAATTTCCTACAACACCAGGTAAATATCTGTGAACAAGAAGCTTAGTAAGTATATGGTCCTACTCACCTATATTAATATTTAAATAACTATTTTAAATTAATGCCTTTATGATTTATATCTACCATGCATAATTTCCTATCATTTTCTATGCTTAGGGCCTAGAGGATGTTGCCGCTGATATTTCAACTGATATCTAATTAGTGGTTCGCTATGACCGTTGTAACGATCCACTATGACCGTTGTAACGATCCACTATGACCTTTTCTTTAGAATTATATAGGGTCCTTTATAATCGACAATTGATCTTTCTTATGACCCGACAACATCTCACTTTAATGTTATGCCTATGCATGCTTATGATCTTTATTTACTTTAGCATAACATTAATTCCTTTTAAATTGGAGGTATGAACATAGGAAAAAAAGGCTTTTTTACCAAAAAAAGTCTTCATCACATCTGGTTCAAGCAGATGTTCCAAAGACTGAGTCCACTTCTAGTGCTCAAATGCTTTCTCCTGAGCAGTACAACCAACCGATGCAAATGCTGAATAAAGAGAATAATTCCAATCCAGCATTTAGTGCTAATCTTGCTATTACTTCTCCAGGTAGTTCCTCTTGTTTCTTTACTGCACATAATGCACAACCTTAGATAATTGATATGGGAGCAAGCCATCATATGACTTGTAATTTATAAGGTCTAACAGATCCTATTCCATGCTCATATATCTCCTCTTCATCCATAAGATTACCAAATGGAATGATATCCTATGCCACCTATATTGGCAGCATTACTTTGTCCAGCACTTTAACACTTCATAATGTGCTTTTTGTACCTAACTTTCATCATAATCTCCTATCAGTTTCTTCCCTTACTTTGCATTCTTTTTTACCCTAAATTGTGTATTTTTCAGGAGCTTTGACTGGAGCAATGCATGGGATTGTAAAGAATGTCACAGACTGTATTACCTTCACTTTTCTAAAGATACTTCAGTAATAGCACATCATTCATCTGCCGTTAATCCGTTTGTTAAGAATAGTACACCAATACTATGTACTTCAACTATCTCTCATTCAAATAAAATCTCAATTTCAAACTTTCTCCTATGGCATTCTCGTTTGAGGCATCCTTCTTATTCACGCATGCTTATTCTTCTTGAATTTTGTCACTTAAAATCTGCTACTATTTCTCATTGTGACATATGCAATTTAGCTAAACAGATAAGACTTCCTTTTCATGCTAGTGATTCCATTTCTTCTTAAGCTTTTCATCTAATACATTTAGACACTTAGGGTCCATAAAAAATACCAAATCACAAATCTGCGAGATATTTTTTAACTATCGTAGATGATTACTCTAGAGGGACATGGGTCTATCTCTTGACTTTCAAATTTGAAGGGTTCTCTCATATCAAAGCCTTTCTATTAATGGTTCAAACTTAATTTACCTCCACTGTCAAACGTCTTAGATCAGATAATGGCTCTGAGTTTCTTAACTCCCAATAAGATTTATGATTTTTCATTTCATACTTCCTTTTTCTGCACTCCTTCTCCACATGACTGAATATTTTGGAATAGGAGCATTGAGGTTTGTCCTTGTTCCAACAAGTCTTTTCAAAGCGCCCCTTTCTCTTGCAAATGGTGCAAGTGTATTCCTTCTTCTTGCTTGCAGGATTTGAAAGTTTGGAGCTGCTGCTTTGGTTGTGTCTTTTCCAAGGTTTTTTCTGATTTGCAAAGAAATCACCTTTTGTAATTGCATCTGTCTTATTTGAATGTCTCTTCTCATTTGCTTGAAATGAGCCTACAAGTTAATTCATGGTCAGTTTGGATAGATCTTCGCTTTCCTCTATAGCATCCACTTTTGAGTCAAATTTAGAAAGGCAAGCTCACTAACACTTTGTTCACGATGGAGCTTTTAGTAATGTCACTTCCTAGCATTCTCATTTGACTCACAATCTCATTTAGCTGATCCACATAAGCCTTGATAGGTTTATCATCTTTCATTCTTAGAGCTTCAAACTCTCTTCTTGCAGTGAGCAAGTTGACAGCTCTAACCCTTTTGGTTCCATGGAATTCTGCTTCAAGAGTATCCCACACTGATTTGGCATTTTTGAGGCCAAGAATTCTTGTGTGAATCACATTCGAAATGGAAGATTGGATGACTGCAAGGGCTATATAATTCTTCAATCTCTTTTCCTTATCTGCCTTCAGTTGGTTAATTGTGAAGTGCCCATCTTCAGCAGGATGTTCATAGCCTTCTTCCACTGCTTCCCATAGATCAAATGCAATAAGGTAATTTTGTATCTTGTCATTCCATATGTGATAGTCTTTTCCACTGAAAATAGGTGGAGAGGGAAGATTCACATTGTTGAAAGACATTTCTGATTTTTTAGTTTTTTGAGTAGGTAAGAATCTGTTTTTTCGATTATCGATTGAAGTTGGAAGAGAAAAAATGGATGATGATCAAACCCCTTAAGAATTAAGCTCTGATACCATGTTATAATTTCGAAGTTGAGAGCAAAAGATAGAACACACTTTGGTTTCTGATAAAATTTGCTTACTTGCCAAAATGCAAGTTTTTTATTTCATTAATACTTAACAAGGAGATTATTACAAATAAGAACAATTACTAAAGTTAAAGTAAACTAAGACATCTTTAATCAACTAAGATTAGAAGTTACAATACTATATTAGACATTACAAAGTGCTAAGTACAATTAAGCACATAAAAATAGTAAAAAAGCTGTTTTTATAAAAATAACAAAAGGCAAAAAGCTGTTAATGTAAAAATAACTTTTAGCTTTGTGCTAAAATACCAAAAGTGAGATGATGGACTTTGGCATGTTTGATCTCGAAACTTGAGGTCCAACCAACTTAAAAAAACTTGCTTGAGGTCAGAGCAGTTCCATTTGAGGTCAAAGATACACTAAAATAGAAAACTTCACAAGGTCAAAATCAATAAAACAGTAAAAGCAAGATTAGGCATCAAGTTGAGTTTTAATGATCCGATCACCTTCAAACCAATTGAAACAAATCATAAATGATGAGGGGAAGCTAATGGAATTGGAGTCCATACATTTGGATTAGGGAGTCAAAAAGTCAATATGTTTGGCTAATTTCTAATTGTGAAGTCATTAACCAAACAAGCAATCTTTAATACCGATGAGTTATGGCAGTTCTGGTTTATCAGGAAAGTGACAGTTTTGAACGAGAATGTGAGGTTGTGTGGACCATAGCAGCCGATTTAGAGGTTGATCAACATATTTACATAACTGGAGATACTATTGCGTTAGGATCATGGGATTCGAAAAGGGTTGTACAATTGTCGGCTATTGAAAATGCAAACTTATGGAAGTGTCAAGTTAAGTGTTTTTTTTAATATATAAATATTTCAATGACCTCTTTGATTATGTATACAAAAATGTTGTAGGATTAGCAAGTTACTAGTAGGACTTCTTAATCCTTATGTGCTTGGCAGATAACTCGTTGTGTAAATTTCAAGTATAATTACTTCATAATGGGAGAAGAGTGGCCTATGTCTGATATTATTTGGAGACCTGGATCACAATTTTCTCTATTAGTGCCTCTACATAATGGTCATGATAAGAAAGTTATAGTGAGGGATTTGTGGATGACATTTGATATGGAGAGGTCTCCTTCTTATTTGTGGGGATCATTGATGGAGGAGACATATCTTTACTTACAACCTACGATGTTTACGCCAATAAGAGGTAATCTCCACTTTAGTAGCTATCTATATGCAACTTCATCCCTTTAAAATGTTTCTGAAAATACTCAGATGGTTTCAGTGGAGATGAAGATGAGATTGTGAACTCCCTAAGGAGTGAACTAACTCGGGTTGATCTTTCAGTCAATGATCTCATGTTTGAAGATGAGTTATGTTTTGTTAATGAGGCAGAACACTCAAATGGTTTGAAGGTATGTGAGGCAGAACACCTAGACCATAGTTTGGAGAAGTATAAACCACATAGTAGGCTTGGCAACCGGATGGTAATGTGTTGTCCTGCTTAAATTCAGAATAGTCCTAGATTGCAGTGGATAAGATGTCACCCTCGGTAGAGAGTAAGTTTTCAAACACGTGCGTAGGCGATTAAGGATGATTAGCACTGAAAGAACAAGACCTTCTACTACTGTCTTTAGATTACAAACATGACTCATCAAGAATACTACTTTCATGATTTCAACTTCAAGACATGGTTTCTTAATTAGGTCTTCTCCTGAGGAAGAAATAAATACAAAACTCTAAAAATAAGAAAGCCATCATAGATAGCATAATGTATAACAGTTTAGGAAAAGAATCATCCTCACATACCTTGACGCTAGTTCTTCTGTAATTTCTTCTACAACCTGAGAAATTTCAGACACGGGTGGAGGACAGCTATCACTCTCAAGAATGCATTCACCACCCGTATCTACTCCAAAACTGAAACCAAAACTCCCAAAGCTCAACTTGGTTCGTTCATATTCTGGAACATAAATATGGTCTAGAAGGATAACAAGTTGACTTCTTGGATGGTGCAACTCTGTCGGGTTCTTCTACTCTTTCAAAGTAGCTTTTTCTAAATGAGGGACCAGTGGGGCAGGCTCTAACATGGCAGACACCTTAGAAGTAACAGGAGGAACCTTAGATGTGTTGGCTATATTGACTGTTCTAGAACCTTGAATAGAGAGAGAATTTGGAGGCTTTGCTTTACCCTTCTTATTAGAACCAATTGTTATAGATAGATAACATTTATGATGAGCAAGTAATCAACTTCATAACTGATACATAACCTAGTCTACATAAGTACCAGCGATGGTAAATTCGACAAGTACATGATCAATGCCCCCATACTACTGGAAAAATTGAAGATTGGAGTTGGTTTTAGTTAGATTGAACTCAAAAACTAGCAACAACCAGACTCTGCAGTTGAAACAGAGAAAACATAATAGTAAAGAATTTATGAAAAAACAAATGCTTTTTTTTTTATTGATTGAATATGATTAACTAAATATATGATGCTATGTTCATCTTTTTGGCATAAAAAATTAGTCTTTTAAGTCATTAGACTAATAATAATTATAATATAATAAGGATATTATATTATAATCATAAGGTGAAGAGATGAGGCACTGGACTTCACCAACTCACCATTCCCTCTCTCATATTATGAGATAAGTATGAAAATATATTAATAATACATATATATGTATATTGGTTATCAATAGAAAGCATACACATAGCAAGTCTTAACTACGAAGTTAACACCTCCAGCTGCAACTTTGTATAGTACATACGAATTTCATTTGGCTTCGGTGATTAGTAAATTTTCACCCCTCTCCCGAGCCCTTGCGAAATTTCAAGCAAAAACCAAGGATTCCTTCCATCCTTCATAATCTTGAATCATTGAAGGTGAAAGTAAAGATCCTAAAGCTCATAGGTTGCAATTCTTATCTCTTCAGTTTGAAGCAGATTATACCAGTTAAGAATTACTTTTGGTAACAATCATCACTACTCTTGTATACGAGATCTTTAGTTTTTTTTTTTATAATAGATCAAGAATGAGAGTAGAATTTATAAAGTATAAGATATCAATATAAGATCAAGGTTTATACGTCTTAATTAGTTAGTGAGGTTTCAAATATGTCAAAGTTTAAATGCAGGGTCGATGGCTCGACGTACTCGACGACTCAATGCCTCGAGGTACTTGATGCCTCGAGTATACGAAGTACATGATGGCTCAACATACTTGACGGCTCGACGGCTCGATGTCTCCAGTATGCAGCGTACTCGATGGGTCGATGCACTCAACGCCTCCAGTATGTGAAGTACTCGATGGGTCAATAGCTCGATAGCTCGATAGCTCGACGTACTTGATGGGTCTACGCACTCAACGCCTCCAGTATGCAAAGTACTCACTGGGTTGATGGGTCGACGGGCTGATAGGTCGACGCCTGTTGTAACAACAATAAAGTTTTCGACACCTTAAGTTAAACTATGTGTTTTAAGTAGAACTAGACTTAAATTTCAGAAAAAAATAGCAAACTAAGCACTATAAGGTTGTAGTAGTACAATCTTAGCATGTGAACCTATAGGCATAGCTATAATGCTCTTAGAATCATATAATAGTGTGATAACATTGATTATAGCATTTTAGATGCTAAACTAGCCATTTAGCCAAGATGAGGAGGGCTAGTGCATTGCATATCACATTCTGGACATTAGTAGTGAGATTAGAACTTGAAAGAGAGATATGAAGTGTAGTTTAATTTTAGTTATTTGAATTGCATTGGACATCCCTAATGATCACGTTGTCCATCTTTGCATATTTTGGTGTTTAGAACCATTTGAGGATCATCCTACCACTCCATCTGGGGTTTGAACTAATTAGAGCCATCAGAGGCTGAATGCGAGTTTCATAATTATAACATAATAGTTTTCAATGGTTTTAAGATGAATAAAAGATGGTTATGCTATTTCATGACTTTTATTCAATATACTTGATTTTTGGAAGTTATTTAACTGAAATAAGGATTTCATGAATTAAGCTTTTAATTAATGTGTGATATGAATATAATTGCTCATGCTATCAACTACAACTTATATGGCTTTGAAGCAATTGAACTTGGCTATCAAAAGTAAATATTTGATCATCTTAGACTTGATATATGTTTTATGTCTTGTAAATTATGTATTATGTAGATTTGAAATACATTTGAGGTTTTGTGATAGGACCTCATTCAAGCATTGGGTTTGTTGGACTATGTGCACATATTATTATCTATTATTGTATTATGTAACGCCTGCCCGCTCGCCCTACCAGCTACTTACTCTATCGAATACTTTGGAGGGAAACACACACAACTAGTAAGGGGTCATTACCTTTCTTTAAAATGAACTTTACTTTCAAAAGCATCACCTTCAGGGTGGTTTGGATGTTTGTTATTTTGTGCTATTTTCACTTGATGGAGTCTTCTATTTATAGGCAACATGAGACTTGGTGGCTAAACAATCCGAATTTGCCGAAAAATCCACTCTGATTCAAATTTTACTGTTTAGCCCTCTAAAAATAGACTTTCTAGTGATGGACCCCTTGAATTGGTCAACCGGGACTTTTCGTTTGCGATCTGATCCTTTTCCATTTGAAGAGAAACCCTCAGATTTTCTTAAAAACCCTTGGAATTAGTCAAAAGTCTTTTGTGATTTGTGAGTCTACCCTTGAATTTTGTTGACCAATCCTTGGACTTGATGAAAGTTTCCTCTGATTTTGTAGAAATACTCCTGAAATCAGCTAATAAAATGAACTAAAACAAAGGACAATCGACTAAGAATCAGCCAAATTTGCCTCTTCAAGATCTTGGGTGGCCAATATGGTTTGGCCAACCTTGGTCGCCTGGTCTTGCTAGGTTGGCCGACTGTGGCGGGCCGCCCGAACTTGCTTTGTTGGCCTATTTGGATGATTCGATTGGTCACTTGGTTGGCCGACTGGTCAACCATTTGGTTGACTTAATCGAAACTTTGCCTATTTCGTCTATTTTTCAACCAATTTCACTATTTTTTTTTAAAATATTCCTCCAACGAATTTCAAGTGTCAAAATATGAATTTTGACATCAATAGGTACACACCTTGAATTCTTGAGCAAAATCAAACACATATGAGTAGTTAACTAATTGGCCAATTAGATTTAACATCATCAAATTATCATCCTATTTGAAATACCTCCCTTAAACTACCATAGTTTATAAAGACTCTCCTTAAACTATACAAAGTAAGACTTTATCCCCCCCCCTCCCCCCTCCCCCCTCCCCCCTCCCCCCTCCCCCAAACCATTTTTAATCTCATATTCATCACATTTTATATTTTTAACCCTAAACTTCACTATCACCTCCACACACCCCGTCACCATTGCCACTTTGGATAACCGTCGATTATAATTTTGACGTATTTTTATACTCTTAATTTTTATTTTTATATTTTTTATCATAATTTAATTATTTTTCATTTAGTCACCCCAAGACTCCCTCCTTCACCTTCCTCCACCATTGCCACCACCCACTGACGCCACCCACCACTACCACCATTTGTTGTCGGAAAATAACTCTCTCTCTCGTCGGTTTCATATTGAGTCATAGGAATCGAATTTTATTTCCTTTTTTTTTTAAAGATAGAATTATTTTACGGTGGATAATGGCGGTGGAAGAAAGTGAAGGAAGTTATTTTAGAGGTGAATAAATAAAAAAATAATTAAAAGTAAGATTAAAAATATAAAATTAAATTTAAGGGCATACAAATATTAAAAAAAATAATTTTCTGACACGGTGGTCGAGAGATTGATGGAGGTGGAGATGAAGGAGTAGATTGGTGAAAAAGTAATTTAATATAATTTAGTTGGTTAAAGAATGGAAACAAGAGTTTGGAGTCAAAAAAAAAAATTTAATAATAATGATTTTTTTATATATAGTTTAAGTGGTTTTTTATTTATTTAGTTTTTATAATTTAAGATTTTTTTTTAATAAAATATAATAATTTAAAAGATATTTTTTAAATATAATAATAGTTTAAAGAGATTAAATCTAATTTAACCGAACAAGCTTAACATATTTTTCCAGTAATTAAAAGCATAATAACTTAAATAAAATGCACGTTGATAATCAGTCTCAAATAATCGAACGGTAAATCTAAACTATCTTAAATACCTCTAAAAAACAAAAAACAAAAAAAACCGTAGTTTACCCAATGTTGGCCAAAAAAAACGAGAATATCATTAAATCTTCTTACAATAAATTTGTAATAAAACAATTTATAATCACGTTTATTGTTCTTTTTATTTTGTAAAATCACGGGTGCACGCAAAAGATAAAAAGAAGTGAAATAGTTTCAGTTTCAGAAAGTGAAGCATAGGAACCAAGTGAAGAGAGGATGGGACGGGAAGAGCAAGAATCACCACACGCGACTGTGAATGCGACGGAGGAAGGGACGATGTCGGCGTCGATTCATGCGAAGCAGCAAATAGTAGTATTTCAACTCTTGCATAAGCTCATCCATGGAGACATCCCTTCTCAAATCGAAGCGGCCAGGGATTTGAGAAAGCTTGCGAGGAAGTCATCGCCGAAGAGCCGCACAAAGCTCGGAGCTTCTGGCGTGATTCAGCCATTGATCTTCATGCTTCTCTCTCCTAATCTAGATGCTCGCGAAGCTTCTCTCCTCGCCCTCCTTAACCTCGCTGTTCGCAATGAAAGGTTTTATCTCTCCCTTTCTCTTCCTTTCACCTCGTCCGTTGTATTGTCTTTTAGGGGTTTTTAGGTTAGATTTTGTATATTACTGAAGCATTGAAATTGGTGGATCGAATTGATGGATTGAGTTTAAGATTCTTGTGTCTGTTTGGTTGACATTCATTTCCACTTTATTGGCTGAAACAGAACAGGTATTGCAAATTGGAGGGACTTTTAGGAATTTTCTTTCTAGGGATTTAAAAAAAAAAAAATTTTGGCCAAAATTCTTAGGGATTGAATGAGCTACTACGGTTGGGAAAACTTTAATTGTAATGCAAAACCAATATAATATGTCTAGTTGGTTTTTGGATCACAATTTTTTACTTATGGCAAGATCTTCACTGTTTTTTCCCTTCTTTGTTAAATCAATGCACCGGATTGTGAGTTGATTTTATTTCATGTATTTTGGTTAATTTTCATCTGGAACTAGTCAGTGGTGAGGGGATATATGTAAGATGTCCCCGTTTAGGTCTGAATTCATTGACGTTGTCGTTATAGAATTAAAATTCTACATATCTAGATCATTCATTTTTATATAAGCAATTCCCTTCTGACACTTAGATTACAAGTTCATTTTTATAACCCACTGTATAAAATAATGATAGCCACTCGTGCGGGTCTCCCGCTGGGGGACTAATATGCAAAAGCTAGAGAATCCCCATCCATCTCTTTCCTTTTTTCAGCCCCATGTAGCCACACGGAAGGGACACGGGGATGCAAACAAATGGATCTATCAACTTGTTCTGACCTAGGATAAGATAGTTCTTCCCATTCTTCATCTGTGTTTTCTTTAACTAACTTTTTTCAACCTGGGTTTATTGTTCAATTACTTATACAATGCCCCCTTATGCCTCTTTTTTTTTTTTTAATCAGAAACAAGGTCAAGATAGTCTCATCTGGAGCCATTCCCCCGCTGGTCGAGCTACTCAAGTACCAAAATGGTAGCTTAAGGGAATTAGCCACTGCAGCAATCCTAACCCTTTCAGCTGCTCCTTCCAATAAACCAACTATTCTATCTTCTGGGGCTGCCCCTCTCTTAGTCCAGAACCTTATTTCAGGTTCTGTTCAAGGAAAAGTCGATGCAGTAACAGCACTACACTATCTCTCCTCCTGCCCAGAAAATCCCACGCCCCTTCTAGATTCAAGGGCAGTTGCCCCTCTCATCAACCTCCTCAAAGAATGCAAGAAATATTCCAAATTTGCTGAAAAAACCACATCATTACTTCAGATCCTATCCCAATCTGAAGAAGGGCGAATTGCAATCTCAAATTCAGATAATGGGATATTGACCTTAGTAGAAACTGTAGAAGATGGTTCTGCTATTAGTACTGAGCATGCTGCTGGGGTTTTGCTTGCTTTATGCCAGAGCTGTAGAGAGATTTATAGGGAGCTGATTTTAAAAGAGGGAGCAATTCCGGGCCTTTTGAGATTGACTGTAGAGGGTACAGATGTAGCTCAGGAAAGAGCTCGTAGGCTTTTAGATTTGCTTAGAGAAAATTCTTCCCAGGAAAAGAGACTGGCTTCCTCGTTTCTAGAGAGAATTGTGTACGATATTGCTTCACAGGTTGATGGAGAAGATAAAGCAGCCGAAACCGCTAAGCGATTACTTCAAGATATGGTTGAAAGAAGTTTAAAAGTGACTTGATACACGTAGTTTCTGACTCAAGAGAATCTCACTTTACAATAAACTGGGTTTGAGTTGAAAATCTGAATCTATGTTTTGTTTTTTTTGACCAGTTCCTTTTCTGTGTTAGCTTCTGCCCAGCTTTTTTCTCTCAAACATAGATTTATCCTCTTGATCAAGAATGTTGATTCAGATGGAAGACATCAATGGTAAATTGTATATCTTGACACGGGTCTTTTTGTATATAAGAATCTCATGGTGTACATTTTCTGTCTAAGTTGATCATAATATTTAGAGAGAGACAGCATACTGTAATGTGCCTTTTAACTTTAACTTTAAACTTTAAACTTTAAACTTAAGCTTAAGCTTGTCATCATATGGAAAGTTGGATTTAAAAATGCAGTTTGGATCAGCATGTGAAATTGTAAATTGTAAAATTGTAAAATGTGATTGAACTAAATTTGGATTAGTGATTTTGACAGACTCATGTTTGTGGTCCAGACTCAAGTTGTGCTCACCGAATTTAAATTTGATCAAAATGCAAGTAAAATTCGTTAGGACAGGATTTACTGTACATCTGAAAACCACTAAAAATTACCGATAAACTTTGCAAAATTTAAGAATCGATGCTCAACCTATGGATTTCAATTTTGAAATTTGAATTTCAACCCCTTAATACTTTTTATTTTAGTTTCTCTCCATATGAAAATGATTTTGTTTATATTTTCTTTCATTTTCCCCCAACAATCAATCACCACTACAACCTAGCCATCGCCATTTTCCCCCAACAATCAATCACCACTACAACCTAGCCATCGCCATCGCCATCGCCATCGCCACTCCACGAAGTCTCTATCTCTTATATCACCGCTACAACCCAACCATTGCCATAGCCACTCCACGAAACCTCTCTCTCTTATTGGGATTCAAACCATATTAGTCAAATCTGGATTTGCAACCTAAATTTCGAGTTTGGGAAATTCTCGGTATGGATGAGATAAATGAGTTCATAATAGAAACGGTGTATCCCAAAATTCTGTTTTGAAGTATCCCAAACAATTAATTATAACTGTTGTGTTCTAAATTCTTATCAATGAAGAAGACGAGAAGTCATCTCCATCTATGACATCGATAAACTAATAAATGAATAAAAAATTAACAGATCTGTCATTAATAAACAGTAGAGAATAGAGATGGTTCATCTCATGTGATCTACACTTATTTTTCATCTAATTACACTAATTGCCACTGTCGGTGTGCTTTCAAGTTACCAAGTGCAAAGTAATGGCCTCCACCATAGAATTACTAAACTCATATTCACATTAAAGTCTTGGAAAAAGATAGTCACAGAATCTGGATCTCCGTCCACGTAATCCAACTCCACGTGGCAGAATCAGACGCTTTTAACATAGTACGATCCCTGCTCCCTTCCTTTAATATCATCATCGTCATCATCCTCATCATCGTCCATCCTTTTTCTTTGTAAAATCTTCAGAACAAACTCCTCTTCTCCAGCTCACACCTTACTTGCTCACACTCTCATACTCACGCAGAATTCAAGATAGAGAGAGCAAGAGGATAGTGATAAGAGAGAGAGAGAGAGTCAGATGGGGTTGAGTTGAATTCTTGGGTTCTTTCTTGATCTTCTTCGTTTATCTAAGTCAAAGGAGAAAGAAAGAAAGAAAAGGTAAGATATTCCAATTTTTCATTACCCACCATAGATCTTAGTCATATTTTCGATGATTTGACTGTTTCTTGGTAATGGCTTACTAGTTTTCGAGCTGTTTATCTCTCTGGTAACCCATTTTGATTTTTACTTACAAGATCTGCATCAAATCCTACCTCCCAAATCAAAAATTGAAAACACCCATTTGATTTTTTCCCCTTTCAGTTTGATTTTTCGCTATTTGCGTCTTCTTAAAGCCTGCTAAAACGTTGAATTTGTGTAGAAAAATGTTGGGTCGATCTTCTCTATACAGAACAGGAAACTTCCGGCCTGAAAACCTAGGCCAAAACGCTCTTACCCTAATAAAAAACGTGTGCTTCACTGTCTTTGTTCTAGGAGTCTTAATCTTCACCATAATAGCCGCCACCTATGAACCAGAAGATCCATTATTCCACCCCTCTACAAAAATCACCACCTTCCTTACCTCCCATTCCAACTCCACTTTCAAACCCGATAGCTCTGTTGTGAAAACTGGCGAAGACTTCATGGCCTCAAACCAAATCCAATTCGCCACTCTCCTAAATGTAACCGAATCCATCAACATTAACCTAACTGATGTCGAAGATTCCTTCGGTGGTGGGTCCCACGAGGAAGGGAACGCGGGGCCCGAATGCGAGGGCAATGTGGATGGTCCAATCAATTGCCGAGATCCAGAGGTGTTCCATCTTATGATGAGGGCAACCATAGAGAAGTTCAAGGACATTCACTTTTACAGATTTGGTAAACCAGTTAGAGGGTCTAATGACAGCTCTTGTGACATGGCATGGAGGTTTAGGCCTAAAGATGGAAAGGCGGCCGCTTTTTATAAGGACTATAGAAGGTTTGTGGTTTTAAAATCAGAAAATTGTACTTATAGTGTTGTTAGCATAGGGGATTATCATAGTGGGGTTAATGCAAGGAAGAGGAAGAAGAATCAAAAACCCGGATTTGAAAAGAAACCTCAGATTCAAGAACAGCTCAAATTATTACCCGTTGTTGGAGAAACGGTTAATGATTCACTACCCGTTATTGAATCGGAAGGGATGTTTAGCCAAGGGAAGTACTTGATTTATGTGGGTGGTGGAGATAGGTGTAAGAGCATGAACCATTACTTATGGAGCTTTTTATGTGCTTTAGGTGAAGCTCAATACTTAAACCGAACCTTGGTTATGGATTTAAGTATCTGTCTAAGCTCAATCTATACTTCTTCAGGTCAAGACGAGGAAGGGAAAGATTTTAGATTCTACTTTGATTTCGAGCATTTGAAAGAATCAGCTTCTGTTTTGGACAAGGGTCAGTTTTGGACCGATTGGAACAAATGGGTCAAGAAAGATGGGCTTGGCCTGCATCTAGTCGAGGATTTGAAGGTCACTCCAATGAAACTTATAGACGTTAAGGATTCTTTGGTTATGAGGAAATTTGGATCGGTTGAGCCGGATAACTACTGGTATAGAGTTTGTGAGGGAGAAACCGAATCGGTTATTCAAAGGCCATGGCATTTGGTATGGAAATCAAGGCGGCTTATGGATATAGTTTCTTCAATCTCTTCTAGATTGAACTGGGATTATGACTCTGTTCATATTGTGAGAGGAGACAAGGCGAGGAACAAGGAGCTATGGCCGAATCTAGAAATGGACACATCTCCAGACACCCTTTTATCTACTTTGAAGGATAAGATTGAAGAGGGGAGGAATGTTTATATTGCAACTAATGAAAAAGATACTTCCTTTTTCAACCCTTTGAAGGACAAGTACGGGATCCATTTTCTAGATGAGTACAAGGATCTTTGGGCTGATGATAGCGAGTGGTATTCTGAGACAACTAAGCTTAATAATGGAGTTCCAGTCGAATTTGATGGGTATATGAGGGTTTCAGTTGATACCGAAGTGTTCTTGAGAGGGAAGAAGCAGATTGAGACTTTTAATGATCTGACTAATGATTGCAAAGATGGGGTTAATACCTGCCAAACTTCTGCTGGCTGATAAATGGAAGTTTCTGAATCAATTTTTTTTTTTTTTAAATTCTACATGTACTTTTTGTTTGAGCTGTTTTCTATGTTGTTTGGATAAGCTAGTAGAATAATAATTGAGTATTGTATTTTGTAAAAGGGGGAGAAAAATGTGCTTCCAATTTGGGAGTAGAGTTTGTTTGTCTTGCTTTGAGGTTCTGTGTATCAATTGATATGATAGATTTTTCAGGTTGAAATTTGCATTTAATACCGTACGGTTAGATTCTATTCACAGTGACGTTGTCTGCTCTTTCTCAGGTATGAATGTTTGATTGCTTTATTAGAGCAAAAATATTGACAGCCCATTATGTGGAAGAAAAAATACTGCTAATGTTTGCGGCATTTCTGATGTACTACTAAACAAAATTACTAAAGAATTAAATTTCATATTTGATGTTTGGATTTTTTTTTCTTTTTTGATTAAACAAAATTAAAATTTTCCTTTGATTAAAAAAAGGGTTAGAAGCATTACAACACCAAAAGCCTTACAAATATGCACAACAAATAGAAACTGAGACCCTATCAAGACACAAAAACATATTTCACCCTCAAATTCACATCAAAATACCTGTACAATATGCAGCTGTACATAAAATACATACCGAGCACATTTTACCAACTTGGTCCCACCCTTTCAAACTGCAGTTTGGGTCTAAACTAAACATCTCGGGTCGGGCCTTAAAAACTCCAGTCTGTCTAGCCAAACGCAAAATCCCATTTTCAGCTCAGTATCGAAACAAGAAACAAAAAGAAAAAACCTCCAGTGTACTCAAAAACTACAGTATCAAACACTGAACCAAGCGCATGCATGGGCCATAAAAATCTTCATCACCAAAAGCAAGAGGTCTCTTCTTCGGGAATCAAAGGAGTTCTACAAAGAGGACAAGTAATGTTCCAATCAAGCCATTTCTCCAAGCACGCCTTATGGAAAACATGTCCACAAGACAAACTGTTTATCTCCGATTCAGGCTCAAACTGGGTCAAGCAAACCGAGCAATCATGGTCTGGTTTTTTACAGCTACACACTTTATCAAACCGGATTGATGGGACCCGTGTCCGGAATTCCTCTATGAATCCATCAGAATGACTAGTACTTTGGAAGTCGATGGAAATTGGTGTGGTTTCAATTGAATCTATAGATGATGGTGTAGATGAAGATGAAGATGATGAAGAGAGGCGGATTCCGATGACATGAAGAATGGACCGGACTATGCTTTTGAATATGGAAATGGAGAGGGCAGTGTTTACTAGGAGGACACACAGGACTCCTTCAGATGGGGCTGGGAGACTTGAGAGGCCCATTTTGTGGACTAGATTCAAGCCTTTTTTTTGTTTATCTGATTGAGAAACCTGGATTTTGTTAACGGCGATAGTGAAAGATTGAAATCAGCTGAAATCAACTGGAGCTGCGGAAAGATGGGAAGGGTTATTGGTTTTCTTGATATCTGATCTGAAATGCATTAAAAGGGAAGAAAAACAATAAAGAGTTGTTAGAAAATTGATCAAAATTTATATTCCAAGTGACAATTCATAATAAATAGTAACAAGCACAAGAGGCATAAGTTTTTCAAGTGTTTAACTAGGATCAACCAATGACATCAAAAAAATTCAAACCAAATCAAATCAAAGTAAACTATAAAACATCAAATTTCTAAAAATGGTAAAAACCCTTAAGAATTTTACGATATAGAATAAATATGAAAAAAAAAAGGAGGAGAATTTGAAGATCTAGTATATTTAAGAATTTTTATAGAACCCAATATCCTAATCAAGACCATATGTTCCAAATTTGCATGGCCTTCTTTCTTGGAACCCCAAAAAAGAAAAAAAAAATGGAAAAAAAAAGGGAACACCTATACTCTAGAGATCTATCTTTCTTTTTTTATTTCCTAAGTCACTTTGCAAAGAAATACTTATCAAGTATATCTTACAACCTGATTAAACTAGAAACGAGCATTTGGTTAAGCATCCAGTAGAGCAAACATACCATAAAACTTGAAACCAAATTCAACAGCATAGTTATTAATTATGCCTCAAAAGAAAATTCAAAAGAAATTAACTTACACAAAAATAGCAACAGGATTTGATCTTCTTAGAGCTTTTTTGGGTTCAAAGTAGATAGATTTACCAGCAACGATAAGTGATTTTTGAAGGGAAGATTCAATTAATGATTAATACTCATCTTCTTCAACTCTTCTTTGCTTTCTCTCGTTTTATAGATGACAGCTCTCTCAGAAAAAAACACAGAACAACTTAACTATGGTTAGTCAATCCATTCTGCAGTTTTTGGGCTATCTTCCTCTAACCATGGTTACTTTATATCATCAACTGTCCTTTTAACTACTTTTCAGCCTAGTCTCTCTTATATTATTATTACTTTTTCCTTTTTTTAATGTTTAACGATAAAGTTTCCGTGTCTTTTCCTTTTTCTCTCAACTCCTTTTCCCATTCTGGAAGTTAAAGGGATTGTGTCATGTAATTTAGTTAAAAAGGTAACTCTTTCTTTTAACTTAAAAAACTACCCTTTATGATTTTATCTCTTTCATAATTTAAGTCAATCGTCAAATTCAATAAAAAAAATTTATTTTATTGTATCCATTAGGCTTTTTTTTGGGTACCTAAACCCGATTTATAAAACCAAAATGACTTACATATTGGAGAACTCTCTTATAAAACCAGATAGACTCCAACAAAATAAAAAAGAGTTGCTCATCCAAAAGAAAGAAAGAAAAAAAAAAAACCGTAGATGTATCGAATTGTAAATTTGCTAGAGCTTATATTCTCTTACAATGTGAGAGATAACAATTTGAAAACCTTTCAATTGAATATCATGCCATTTATCCCTCACTGGATAGTGAGGACAATCATGATTAAATAGTCAAGACAAGGTTAAGAGAATTACATTCTACCTAAAGAAAGGTCTAACTATAAGTACATATTTGGTTACAATCTTTTGGTGGGAATGGAATCAAAATTAATTTCAATCATCCGTTTGGTTGAATCCCTAATTGTGTTAGGAATGAAAACAATTCATTCAGAGAGTTCAAAACTCATTTCCTCACTCCTACTTAAATAAATATCTTTGGTGAGAATATAAATTTTTCATTCATTTACTCGAGATTTTTCTATGTTTTAAAATTTTGTTGGGGCCTTAATCTATAAGAACTTCTCGTTTCTTCCTCCTTGAGATTGTCGATTGTTCCCTTTCTTCATGAAAGTCTGAAAATGCAAGCTCTTCTAGCAATCTCTAGAGGAGAAATCGTGGGTTTCTTATTTTATTTTATTATTTATTTTATTTTTTTCAATTTTTTTGCTTCGATGGTGTAGTTGATTTAACTTTTTCTCACGTTATTTTGTAAGGGTTCTTTTCTTTTCTATGTCAATCAACTTTCTAGGGTTACTGCATCCTCTTCAATCAAGATGATGTCTTGATGATTTTCTTGGTAATTTTGAAGTTTCACACAGTCTTATACTTCACATAAAGACGTTGCATGTTCATCCAAGAAGCTTTAATGGATTCTTCATTCTTGAAAGCAACATTGTTCCAAACCTGCAATTCTTGCGCGTTAATGCTTCTGAATTACAAGAAAGAACACTCATTCTCTTTTGCAATTCTCCTTTTCTTGATTTGATCATAATAATTTGAGACAAGATTTTGTGTTTGGCCTCTAGGCTTTCGATTTAGTGATTACGCTCAAGATATACTTGCGTTAATTGTAAAATAAATTGAGATGTCAATCCCACGAAAAAATGTCTTGTCTTACATGAGGAATTAATGAATTAAAACACTCGACGATAATTGATAATGAACATAAAATTAGATTAAAAACTTAGTAACAAGATTAATTAATAATAATAAAAGTGATAATACATCAAGAATCATTTTTAAGTTTTGTTCCAGTATTTCTCATTTTGATTCATAATTATAACTCAACTGCATATTTCACATCACAAACAGAAAATTGAAAAATATTTAATTGAAGATTATAAAAATAAAAATATATTTGATACGATAAAATTATTTTATGTTAAATTATATGCTCTAACCTATCTTGCACTTTATTTAAAATGAATAATATATGATAATATTGTAATAAAAGATCAACATGAAAAATAAATTCACCAGTAATAAGTATATATTAAAATCACCCGGATAAAGAAAGCATGACTGAATTTATATGAAAGAAAAAAAATATAATTTTTAAATTATAAGAGACTAATAAATAATAAAGAATTTAATTCTAAACAAATATAAGACTTATTAAAATATTAAATGAATCAAAGTTTGAAACATAACAAATTAGATTTAAAAGATCATCTTTAACATTCCTTGTAATTTAGTCTAATTTGTAACCCATCCCCACCAATTTAGTTTCTTAAGAGAGTAATATTTTTGAAGAAGAAGAATTCTCTTTGGCGAGTATGCTACTCTCCTTTTATAAGCTTTTGCCTCTCCTCTTTGATTTGAAAATTTCATCATCCCTTTAATTTTGCCTTGATTTTTGGAAATCAAATCTTAATATTTATCTTCAATTTCCTTTTTTTTTTCAACTTTGTTGACTAACAATTACTTATTACTTCCGTGTAAGAAACACTTAACTTGGGGGCCTTGGGCTTTTTATTAATTTGAGCTTCTTTACTTAAATAATTTTATGATCAGAAAATATTTAAAATAAAATAATCTCTTAAAATAACATGAATGACACTTGAAATAAGATTTGCATGAGATATTAAATTATTAGTGTTTAGGCTTTATATGCACCTATGTCGGCAACTGCTTTGTGATTTATGTTTGTTCTTACTAGGCGAAAGTTCACGTTTTATATTCCATGTTGTAGGGACCAAGGGTATGTTAGCTACCTTGACTAACTTGCCAAGGAGGCGCAATGTTTGTAGGGGTAGTAGTGATACCAGGACTAAGCATCGAGGCTAAACTTTCACTGCTATATGTATATATTTATATCTAAATATTAATTTTGGAAGCCAATGACTTGATCGAAGTTTTTAATATAAGGTATAACTTATTTTGTAGGTATACCATATTTTTCTACGAAAATGGAGTTTCCATTTAAAAATAATGATTTTAGTCTACTAAAATTGTTATTAAAAAATTATTCCCGAAAGTCATTAGGATGTAAAGTATTTTAAACAAGTGTAGTATCACTCTAAGGAGCATGGGTCATTATAGTTGGGCTTGGATTGGCCACTCAATAAAAAGGGACATTAAATTTTAGAAATTTGAAATGTCTGGAATCTTTTTAGGATTTAAACTTTTTAGGTTAATTGCATTAATATTGATTAACATGAAATTAAAGTGTTACAAGAGTTATAAAACATTAAATATCAAGTCAATTAATGTTTGGCCCAATTCATAGGCATTTAAAGTTTTCAACTTGAAAAATTGAATGTAACAATGAAAGTTATGTTGTTTAAATTTTTATGAAATTTGAACTTTGAAATGCTTGGAATTAGACTCTACTTAATGCATTATAAGAAATTTCAATTTTATGAAAGATTTTTTCAAATTAAAAAGTTCTTACAATATTTCATTCCATTGAATTAGAAAGAGTTCTAATGTTAAAAGGAAGTTTTTTCAACAACCGTAAATTAATCTTGTTTTGAAAGGGTTTTAATGTTAAGAGAAAGTTTTCCCAATATTTATGGATTAATCTTGTATTTTGAAAGAGTTCGAAATTCAAGAGACTAATAAATTTATAGACATCCTTAAAATATTGAAGCATGTCTAACTTGGAAGTTATTTAATCTTAAGAAAATTAATAACTTTATAGATAACCTTAAAATGTTAAGATAATATCAAAAGTGGAAGTTACACTTCCCTAAGAAAATTAGTAACTATATAGATAACCTTAAAGTATTAATGTAATATATAATTTAATAGTTATACTAGTTTAGCCAAATAATCTATAGGCATGAGTTGTTTGATTAAGAGTTAATGATACAAGTAAATATTTGAATTTTATTTATATGCCAAAAATGCATGATAATGATAATATATTGGAAATGTTTTGATAGATCAACATGCATGTTTCATAAAGTATGGAGAGAACATGCATGAAATGTTTCAAATATAGATTCTAATTACATTGAAAAATTAAATAGAATCATGCGTATATAGATATATCTTGATGAGACCACATAAATCAAAATCTCTTCTATGATTAGATTAAACTTGTAAGCTATTTATATACTACCTTCGAAAACATTACAATAAATTTAATATTAGTCATTCACTTAATCACTGTGGACACATAAGGGTAACTGATTAAATAATATGTGAGTTCATTTGTTTATTATAAACATTAGATGAATGTAATCGCAATATTCCAACTATATTCGATTATGGACATATAGGGAATATGATTCGGGTAGTTGTTATGTCACAATGAACATTAAAGGTTAAGTTTAACTAGAAGATATGGTTGGCTACAAACATGTGATACCATGTTCTTCTAGAGGCAATTAAAGGAGTTGTATGTGTTGCAATTGCAAAAGTTGTTTCACTATCTTATATGTTTATTATGGTTGGTTATAGACAGATGAGAGCTTAATGTTCGATATAGGGATTCTTTACCTACTTGGAAAGAAGAATTTTTTCCAGTCCACTTAACAGTGTAAATGTGGATTATAATAAAATAGAGAGAGACCAATTAAGATTAAATAGACTCTCAATTTTAGTTGTTGATGTAGTTTACTAAGATACTTATGATTTATTTTTATTCATTCTTTTAAAATAGTCATATGAATAGTTAGTTATTTTCAATCCTTGAACAAAATAAGTTAAAGAAAACGATATAGATTAGCATGCAATTGAGAATAGTTCTCAGATACGAAAAGCTTTATGAAGATCTTACCCAGTCATAACTATTCCTAAAGAGGGAGTTACTGCAGATGAGAAAGCCATTTGGGAGAAATGGTTGCACCAAGATGATGAGGTGCAATGCATTATGCTTGTGTTTGTGTCGAATAAGCTTTAAAGGCAATACAAAAGGATGCATGCCATCAAGATTATTGACAACCTATATGTGATATGGGGTGAAGATGGTCATACTGAAAAGTATGACGCCTCAAAGGACCTCTTTCGTATAGAAATTACCGAATGAACTCTCGTTGGGCATCATGTTAAAGAAACTAGAAGGTCTAGATTTCTGGATGAACTATAAGCTTTCAAATGATTTGATCATTCATTCCATCCCGAAGTCATTTAGGTTGCCTATTTTGAACTACCCATGAATAGATTAACACTTACTCTTCATGGGAAGTCACCATGCCAAGTAAGACAAAGGCAAGTTTAAGAAACAAACTAAGGGTGTATATCTCAAGGCAAAATAGGTCATGGGTAAGAGCAATAAAAGAAAGGATGGGAAATATTTTCATTGTGGTAAGATCAGCCATTAGAAGCACTATTACAAGGCTTTTCTAGTTTTTCTTATGAAAAAGAAGCAAGAAGAGCCTTCATGTATATTTTAAGCTATAACTTCTCTTCAGAAAGATTCTTACTTAGGTATTAGATACCAAATAAATGAACTCATATTCTTATTAATAAGGTAGATCCTAAGAAGTAAAAAGAAAGCTTAAAGAAGAGGAGAAGTGATTATTCTACAAGTGGGAAGTGGAGCAATAAGTTGCAACATAAGCTATAGACTTTTTCACTTAGATTTTGTGTTATTATTTTTGTTATACAAAAGGAATAAGCTACAAAAACATTATTATAGTTTTATTGAGAAGATTTTGTAACTTCTCTTCTTTAGACAATGTTTAAAATATTATCTTTTATTTATATTTCTAGAAATGGTTAAGCATATTTATTAAAGTAGATAAGATATGAATATCTTAAATCGAGTTTAAAAAACTAAAAATTTTGATATTGATCTAATAAGCATTTAGCATTAGTCGATTAGATCATACTAAATGAATAAGAGCATACTTGTTGTCAAAATATAGTTACTTTAATCCATTAGATTGTGAATCAACAACAAGTAAGCAAAGTTTATCCACTTGAAATCATCAAGTCTACTTTAAATTATTTTAATGACAAATCAACCTTGTTGTAATATCAAATACATAGTGATGTATGTAGATTGATAACAACAAATACTATATGAGAATTTTGTTTTTCTTTTCTCATTAATTTCATATTCAAGTTCTCTAAAATTTCAAATTCAAACTCTTGTGAAAACATATAGTGCACAATTTAAGAGAAATGATAAAGAATAAAATAAAATGGAAAACAAATAAGACAAAAGTATTACTCTTTGATGAGATCACAGAGATAAATACCAATATTGCAAGTTTCTTAAAGTATACCGGATCAAGAATAAGATTCTTATTCATTGAAGTCCTCCTAGAACATCATAAGCGAATAGTGTTTTGGTATGGAGAAATCGGTATGTATGTGATATAGCCTAATATGACTTACACATTGAACATGCTTTAATCCAATTAGGCCACATCATATAAATCACCACAAGCATAGTGAATATGATTTTCTCTAAATCTGTATCAACCTATCCACATATGATATGAATAGAAATGATAGAATCATACTACCATATGAGATATGGAAATAATTAGTTCTTTCTAAATGTGTGATACAAATTAATTAGACACAAGGGTTTAATGGATGTTGTTTGGTAGGATATTATTAGTAGAGACTAGTATATATCTTCTTTAATTTTAGTAAACTAAAATTTTCTTTTTAGCCGAAAACTATTTTTCTTTTTTAAAGAGTAACTTTCTAAAAGGACAGTGGGACTTTGAATCTTAGTTCAGTAAAATGCTCACTAAAGAAACCTTCAAAAGAAGGAATTGTGATTCCCTAGTATACACTAATACTTGATGCATAAAGATATAAAAACTTCAATTCCTTACTTAGAACAAATAATGCAAGGTGTATGAGATACAACTTAAAGTTTTCATTTAAAATGACACAAAGAAGTTATGTTGGCAGCTTAACTTATAGACTGTGAAGCAAGCATCTCAAAAAAAAGAAATCCGATCTGTAAATTAAATCGTCTGATTTATAAAAGAGGATTATCTATGTGTATACAAGAATTTAGTGGGAGAAACATCCTGTTAATTGTCTAAATTAGTACTCACTTAGAATGATGTAACTATATTGCTAATTATCTAAATGTTGTTGTCGAGAAACTTCTCCATGAAAGAATTGGGTAAATTACCTTTTATTAGAAATCTATTGATAGATTCAAAAGGATTACTTGGCTTGACCTATTAACATACATTAGTAAAGGACTAAAATGGTTTGGTATGAAAGATTTCGTGAAATGATGGTGTGAGGAATGTCATGTAATCTTACAAAATTTGATAATTCCGATGCTTTAAGTGTTAAGAGCATGAATTTAGGAATCTGATTTAAGGACATTAAAATGCTATCAAAAACATTATATCATTCTTGAGAAGTACTAAGGATATGTTCTTAATCCATTGAGATTTTAAATTGAGATTTAAATTTCACAAGACTCTAATTTTCAATCATAGAAAAATAAAATAACATCATGTTCCATATAATATTAATTAAATAAGTTGATTGGAATAGTTTCAAACCAAGCATAAACCGATAATTAAGTAAGAGTTAGATCATTCATGGAGAACTTGATTTAAGAGTTAGATCATTAATTAGTTTAATTTATTAAGTCTAAATAACAACCACATTATTTACATATCTAAAGTGTGATTTAGATTTAATTTGAAACTAAATAATTATTTAGAAAAATATTAAATTGATTAAATAAGTTTATTAAATGATAATTTAGTAAATTCAAAGTTAAACAATATGTTTTTGGTAATAAAAAAATTTGGTTGATCATTAAAGTATTAATAAATCAAACCAGCCCTTTCTGGGCTAACCCAAATTAAAAGATTGAATTTTATCAGGTAAAGATTTTAATTTGAAATTATTAGTTTATTTTAATTTTGAGGAAATCTGAAATTAAAGCGAATACATGAAACCCAAGCGTTCGTTTGAAAGGTCGGAATCAGACTTCGAAGGTCTGATTGGATTGCCTAAGAGAGAAATAATATCTTATATAAAGAAACACTTCCCTAAGATTTTCAGTTAAGCCTTGTCGTGCCACCCAAGAGAGAGAGAGGGAGTGTTTTTGAGAAAGAGTTTCTCTCAAGCTCTTAAAGCTCCAACTTCACAACTACCACCGGTAACTCCTCTCTCTCTCTGATCTCTTATTTGAGATCTAAATTTCGAATCCAGATATGAGTTTTGAACCCAGATTTCTTGTTCGAGATTTGGATTTCGAACACAAATTTAATCATGATCAAGGTTTCAAACCCATATCTCTTGATTAAGATCCAAGTTTTGAGCGCAAATCGATGGAGGTCTAGATTCAAACCCAAATCTATCGAGATATGTGTTCAAACCTAGATCGAACAGGGAGTGACTACCTTCGCCGACGGTGGTCGGTTTACCAACGGTGCAGGGAGGTCTGCATTTTCTTTTTAATTTTTAAAATTTTTTATATGCTAGATGACATGGTTTGCTCGATTGAGCGTGCCACATCAGCATTAGGTTAATGAGAAAGGGAGTTGAAGTATTTTTTCTTACTCATATTAAAAGACATGGGGTCCTTATTTTTTCTTACAAAATATGAGTTTTTGGACTTCGGCCCTTATTTTAAATGAGTAGGAATAACAAAAATGATAGGATTAACTATTTTAAAATCTAGACCATAAATTATATAGAAAGATACCCACATATTATTGCACCGAATATTTTCTCATAATTACGCATGAAATTAGTATAAACAACCTGTAAGATGTAATGATTGGTCTACTGAAAATATAGAAACGTGGATAAAAAAACTCTTTAATTTCTATTGTGTTGTACGTGGATAATAAACACTCTAATATCTTTTGTGTTATACTTGCTTACAATTAGCAAGACATCAACTTCATTTTATAGAAGAAAATTACTGCAAAGTTATATATGAATAATTTACCTACTACAGTATGAAAATAAAAAACTAAAGAAGATGATTTAGAGAAGGCTAGGCGAAACAATCTTTAAGCAAAAAATGCAGAAAAGTTGCTGCTTTTTTTGTTTTTTTTTTTGTTTTACAGCTGTAACTAGAACTAGAAGGATCAAACTTTGATGCATTTGATTATGAGCTGCAAGGTTGAGAATCTAACTTAAATTTGAATCAGATCTCCACTTGTAGGAGGTTAAACAATTTTCACCATAGCTCCAATTACCTTCAAATGTTCGAATTAATTAAGCTACCTATGTCATGCAAATTCAAGGCCCATTCTGATGAAATACAAAAAATCAACTAGTATAAACTTTAGGACTCACTAACAAAAGATTCAAATTTATATTCTAACGGATACATGATTCTTCAATCAAGTGTAGTTAAGTAGTAATTACCACACTAGCTAATAGCTATAGTTTTGGGTCATGAAAATTTCAGTTCTAAATTAAGTTGTTAAATATAGACATCCTTAACTGTAGTAACGCATTCCAAGGAAGTGCCAGTTCATTAACTTATTTAATTCCCAGCTAGTTTCTAGTTTTTAATGTTTCAAAACTCAAAACCATTTATTCGGAACTCCCCCTCAAAATCAGCTGCACTCTCTTCCGAGAATTGAAAAATGCATTGCGCAAAAAAAAGGCAATAAAAATACACCAAGGCAAAGAAACTAGAACCAAACCTTTCAAACGGACATTGAACTTGTGATCCGAAGTTTCCTCCAAGGCCTATATCTACCACCTATTTCTCTATATCACTCTAAAAAATGGTTTTTTCCCTTCAGCTTCTGGGTACTTTCTTCTTCTAAAGGAGGCAATACCTATTAAAGCTCACATAAACAAGAGAATGGCTGCTACGCCAATTCTTTTACTTGAGATCCAATTTAATCAAAGACCCCAGAACAAGAAAATGGCTGCTACGCCAAGCGAGGTGCTCAGAGTTGCCCTTCTTTCTCTACTTGCTTTGGCTACCATCGCTCATGGCCACAATATTAGTGAGGACGACGAAGTCGTACCTGGCCCAGTCGGAGTTGGCAAGACTCAAGGCATTACTTATGATGAGAGATCACTGATCATCCATGGAAGCCGAGAACTTCTATTCTCCGGATCAATTCATTATACCAGAAGCACTCCAGATGTATAATAAATCAGTATATAGAATAATTGTTTCATTGATGTAGTGCATGATTTTATATACATATATATATATATACAGATAAGATACGAGTTGACAAGTTTCTTATTAACTTATATTTCCAGATGTGGCCTGATCTTCTTGACAAGGCTAGACGTGGAGGTTTGAACGTGATACAGACCTACGTGTTCTGGAACATTCATGAGCCAGTGCAAGGCCAGGTAATATTTGCGATTCAGTATCTGTACATTTATGCAGTTTTATAAAGCCAAAAATATTACGTTGTGTTTTTCAACCACATATACAATGATCTAAAGAATATGGACTTCACAAAAGATAAAATGAAAATAAATAAAAAACTAATTCATAAAATTTCTTGAACTAACTTTGCATTGATATATTGTTTCATCAAGATCCAATTCAAATTGTGATGTAACTTTTTTATTCCCGAATAAGCTTCTTCAATTCTTTTAGGTTTATACTCTACACCTTCGCCTTGTTTTGATTTTGGTTTTGCACATTATATTGCACCTGAATTCTTATAGTATAATCGAAAAAAATAAAAAAATAAAAAGTTGTACTACGAAGTTTTGGATTTTTATAATCTGCATTGTTCATACGTATTCATTGCTTACTATTGAATTTGTATGCATGCAGTTCAACTTTGAAGGCAACTATGATTTAGTGAAGTTCATCAAGTTGGTGCAAAAAAAGAGACTGTGGTTGACCCTTAGGGTTGGACCATTCATCCAAGCCGAATGGAACCATGGAGGGCTTCCCTATTGGCTACGAGAGGTCCCGGGCATTATATTCCGATCCGATAATGAACCCTTCAAGCACTACATGCAAAAGTATGTGTCGATGATAATCGAGAAGATGAAGGCCGAGAAACTATTTGCTTCTCAAGGCGGTCCCATCATCTTAGCCCAGATAGAAAATGAATACAATGCAGTCCAACTTGCATATAGGCACTTGGGCGATAGTTACGTTCAATGGGCAGCAAACATGGCAGCGGGACTACAAGCTGGAGTTCCATGGATTATGTGCAAACAGAGGGATGCTCCAGATCCTGTGATCAATACATGCAATGGAAGGCATTGCGGAGATACTTTCGTCGGCCCAAACAAGCCCAACAAGCCAGCTCTTTGGACTGAGAACTGGACAGCTCAGTTTAGAGTATGGGGCGACCCTCCTTCTCAACGATCCGCAGAGGATATTGCCTTCTCAGTTGCTCGATTCTTTTCCAAGAATGGATCTCTGACCAACTACTACATGTACCATGGCGGGACGAACTTGGGCAGAACAAGCTCTGTCTTTTCCACCACTCGCTACTATGATGAAGCTCCCCTTGATGAATACGGTACTCACTTGTCTTGTTAAACAATTGCATCACCTAATAAATCACTTAGATTAACATAAATTATTAAAGTAATGATTCGGGATTAAGGAATTTTGATGTGGGTTTTCAGGTTTGCAAAGAGAACCCAAATGGAGTCACCTCAAGGACTTACACAAGGCCTTAAAACTTGCAAAGAAGCCTCTTCTATGGGGAACTCCTACTGTCCAAGTAGTCGGCGAACACCAAGAGATTCGTGTCTGGGAGAATGCCGGAGCCACCTTTTGTGCTGCTTTCTTGACCAACAACAACTCCAAGATGGAACTCCCATTTAAATTTAGGGGAAAGAAGTATATTGTGCCAGCACATTCCATCAGCATCCTTCCTGATTGTGAAACCGTCGTCTTCAACACACAAATGATTGTGTCACAACACAACTCAAGAAACTTGGTGAAATCGAACGTAGCCAACAAATTTAACTGGAGGACGAGTTCTGAGGAAATTCCAACAGTCCAACAAGTGCCGATTAACTCAAAGATTCCGATGGAGCTCTACGGCTTGCTTAAGGACACAACGGATTATGCTTGGTACACAACGAGCATAGTGTTGGGTAGTAGGGACATGCCTTTCAGACCCGATATTCTTCCGGTTTTACGAGTTGCAAGTCTTGGTCATGCTTTGCATGTTTACGTTAATGGCGAATTTGTTGGATCAGAGCATGGAAGCCATGAGGAGAAGAGCTTTGTTTTTGAAAAGGTTGTCAACTTTAAGCCTGGGGTTAATTACATTTCTTTGCTGGCCATGACTGTTGGACTCCCTGTAAGTAAAATAAGTTTACAACACTCTTCAATATAATTAAGCAGTACTCGTGATTTGTGGTTTTGTACTGTTTCATAATTAGTCAAGTTAAATTGACACTTTTCTAATATTGTAGGATAGCGGAGCCTACATGGAGCATAGGTTTGCTGGCCCTCGTGCTGTGATGATACTTGGTTTGAACACGGGAACACTTGATCTGACACAAAACGGTTGGGGTCATCAGGTATGTAATCACTGATTTAATTCCTTAATTCTCTTCAAACCCCTAATTTGATTCGTAAATCAACTCCCTCACAAACGTTTCATACTGCTCTATGCATGAAAACTCTCTCAATTCAAATGAATAATTGTGTCCTACATTTTTTGGCAGGTTGGACTGAAAGGAGAAAAGGCAGGCGCATTCAGGGAAAAAAATGCAGCCGACTTCAAATGGACGCCCAATCTGAAGAAACCAGCACCACCACTCACATGGTACAGAACAGGCTTCGTCACACCTGACGGAAAAGACCCTGTAGCTATCAAAATGTCTGGTATGGGTAAGGGACAGATTTGGATCAACGGGAAAGGTATTGGCCGCCATTGGATGTCCTATCTCTCTCCTCTTGGCCAACCAACTCAATCGGAGTACCACATCCCCAGATCCTACCTCAACCCTAAAGATAACCTGCTTGTAATATTCGAGGAGCATAAACTAGCGCCTGAATCTGTCGAGATCGTCACGGTCAATAGAGATACGATTTGTAGCTTCGTCTCAGATGATCATCCCCCACATGTGAAGTCCTGGGAGAGGAAAGAACATAAGTTCAGGGCCATACTCGATGCAAAGCCATCAGCTCACTTAAACTGTCCATCCGGCAAAAAGATCATTGTTTTAGAGTTCGTAAGCTATGGTGATCCTTTTGGTGCTTGTGGGACTTACTTCTTGGGCAAATGCAATATTGCGGGCTCTAAAGAAATTGTTGAACAGGTGATTTTAATTTGCATATATCTATTTACTCTTGGGGATGGAAAATTATATGCATATGCTAACTAATGAGTTCTAATTTTTGTCGTTGGAACAGTATTGCAAGGGAAAGTCGCACTGCACTGTTCCAATGGAGGCTTTTACGAAGTACAAAAATGAATGCTCGGGAGTGAAGAAGGACTTGGCCATACAAGCGAAGTGTGACATCTTGTGAAATAGAAAATTTCCAGATTAGATTTTATGATTTTATAATGGGGTGTTCTTTGTGATTCATGGGGTTGGAAGAGAGAATTAGAGCCTTATAATTTTAATTAAAACTGTATCAATCAATGAGCAGTTAGAGCCCAATTAATGCTTGAAGCTCCATCCCACTTCTTCTAAATGAGTATAAGAATTTCTTGATCTTTGAGTGTATGCCACCCATATCAATTGGATTTAAATCCGGTAAATATTTATATAATATTATTTTTATATAAAAATTAGTAAGATATTATTTATTATCATTAATATAAGTTAATTATTATTTATTATATTTATTAATTTTATTTGAATTAATATTATATATTATATAAATATATATTATGAGTTTGTATTTTGGAGACTATGATAAAGATCATACTTATAGAGACTCGAGACACTTAAAGCTCTAAAGATACAAATAGTTTATTATCGTAGGATTTTGAGAATAGATATTGATTGAACACGGGGCGTTGTGTTGCATCTAATTATTAGGGTGTCTAATCTCAGAGCTAGTGAGATTAGTAGAACATCATGATAATTGCATTGGTGCTTAGTAGAGAATGAAGGTGTTGAACGTGACACTTAGATAATTTTCAATAGTAATTAACATTGACTGTTAATTAGTATTATTTAGTGAGATTTTACATGTGGTCCTGAGACTAGAGACACTATGGTTCCTTGAGTATAGGGCTTTATACTATAAC
The DNA here is from genome assembly GCA_027186245.1 of Coriaria nepalensis. Lineage (NCBI taxonomy): Eukaryota > Viridiplantae > Streptophyta > Magnoliopsida > Cucurbitales > Coriariaceae > Coriaria > Coriaria nepalensis. The sequence goes on along the minus strand of CP114490.1, from coordinate 8,771,443 downwards.
ATCATTCCAATCAGCCTTCACCATGGGTGAACGTGGGGGTGAACCACTGAGCATGAAGTGTTATGCGAGAAGATCATGAGTGGTCAAGAGGGAATTCATCGCTTTCGTATTTGAAAAAATATCATATGAATTATATACGTTACTGAATAAGAAATCTCTGTAGAATAGTATGGTATGAAAAGAGTTTCTATAAATCTATTGTCAATATTTAATAAATATATAATGGTTCATATAATTTCTCTATTAGGGTTTAAAAATTAAATCATGCTCTAGGACAAATCGAGATATTTGAAATATGGAAGGATTGTTATTGTAGCATACTATAGTCACAACAGTTTCTTTCGTAAGATGATACATCTCATCCCCCGGGTAGTCTTAACACTTTGCTAGAAGTCAATCTTGACTTGGAAGTTTAAAGTTATTTAATCATGAGATGATTATATAATTGTTTAATTTAAAAAGTTATTTTAAATTAAATAAATTTAATTTGAAATTAAACGAATTTAATTTGAAATTAAATAAAATCATAAAGATATTTATGAAATCCTCTTACCGACATGATGTAGAACGTAATCGGTTATACATATAAGGTTTGTAGTAACCTAGTTAATATTTCATCGAAGAAAAGGGAAAAAAATGGACCAAAATCATTTTAGGGATAAATTGGTAATTTAACTATAAAGGCAAATGAAAAGTATTAATTTGTTAAATCTAATGTTATGCTAGCATAATTAAGTATAACATTAATTTAATTAGAAATTAATAAGTTCTATAAAAACTTTTATTTAATTATAAAAATGTTATAAATATTCGTATTAATAATCAGATATTAAATAGCTTATGAATTGGATTATTAATTAGAATTTTATAAGTTAAATTAATTAAATGATTAATTAAAATATACATTGGTATGACCTATATAATCACCAGCTATCACAATGGGCTTGGCCCATTTAATTCTTCTAGTATGATTAGAATTTTAAATTATAAGGAAATATAATATGATAAGGAAACTTTATACCTAATGGTGCCTTATCAATAACACCCTACGTTGGTAGAATTTTAAATCCCTCCTAAATTCTCTCTTAGTCGAAATTCATGGAGAGAAAATAAAGAGTTTTCTCTCATCAATTTTACCGATCTTACGTTTCATCTGTTAAAACTTTAAGTAGAAACTTAACTGTGTGAAACAAATCGTGTGAACTAAGGTTAGAAAGCGAATACGTAGGCACCACATTCTTATGTAAAAAGATGAATGAGGCATCACATTCTCTTCTTCTTTAAAAAATTCGGTCCCTGAATTTCAAATACTATCTTGAACTATGTTGTGAAGAATATATGCAATAGAAAATGATATGCATGCCATGCATGGATTGAACTATGCTCTAACTATTTTAAATGAACAAGTGAGTATATTTCTCTCGTATTTCATTTTCTACTTCCCACATCACTTTCTCATAATTATGATTACGCCATAACACCTTCATTGAACCAACATCCTTATTTCGAAGGTACTTTAGTTGATGATCAATGATCTTAATTGGTTATTCCACATATGACATATCTTCTTTAAGTTTAAATGAATCAAGTTGCCATACATGTGATGGATCCAGTAGATATTTCCAAAGCATTGAAACATGAAAATCTGAGTGTATGTTTGCAAAGACTGGTGGAGGGGCTAACTGATAAGCTACTACCCAAATCTTCTCTAATATTTCAAAGGGTCCTATTGTCACGACCTGATTTACCGGATCCGTGACCGGTGTGAGAACTGCGCAACTAAAGCTATTTGGAGATCGGATACAAGGAATCTGTGGTCACACAATCCTCACAAGCCTATTTTCTTACTTACTTCCATATATTATAAGTTGTGGAAAATGTCCAACTCAAGATTTTCTATTTCATCATAAATCTAGGATTTTCAATCTATATAATTCATATATATATAGGGTAGTAGCGATGTACAACATCTATACTAGACATCAGCAAAAGTAAGACTTATATATACTTTATTCTACATCTATTGAAATTTACATATTTTATCTAAATATATAGTGGAGCGTCTAACTTCACCCTCAAAATAAAAGTTCACTAGGCAGAATGTTATCCAAGGATCAAATGGGCAACCGTCGTGCAATCCTCTCAAAGCCTCTAATCCTTCTCTAATCGGAAAAGGTTTTCAGTAAAATGAGGAGTGAGTATAAAACTCAGTGATTAATAACTATAACATGTTATGAGTTTAAAACTGTGAAGATGCAACTCATCAAAACTATTTCAAATCATGCATTTTCGTAAAAGTTTTCAGCAGAGCAATTTCATAAAGCAGCATAGATTCGCATCTGTGCAATAAAGCTACTGAAATATATCATTTTCAATTCAATCCTTAGCATATACTTGAACATACTCATAGTTATTCTAAAAAACCGAAAACATCATCAAAAGTCATGCCAATCCATATCATTCATAAATCAATATATATATATCATTGACAAAACCATAAGTGTAAGAGACAAAACGTGATCACGTGGCACTTTACTCCCACTTAGGACTCAAGAGGTAGCCCCTATATCACTTTGCTCCCTACATTCATAGAATCCTGATAATATTTACAACTTTGTTAATAAAACAAAGTGCTGCTTTTAGAAACTTCTCAAAATACGTTTAAATGCCTCCCAAAATTACATTTTAAAACTTTCATGTCTCCCTACAAGTCCGGCCTATATGTATTCCACACTAGGTTGATCACACTTCATTCACCCAATCACGAATGTATTGATTTTCCCTTTTGCTTACCTACAACACAAGCAACTACTATGAGCTAAAAGCTCAGTAAGTAAAGATTCTATCTCACATGCACAAAACATATTTCAAATACATTTTTTTAAATAGCTCGATTGAATAGTTCTACAAATTCTTATAAATATTTATATGCAAATGTGACGCTCTTTCTTATTCGACTACTATGGGCCTTGAGAATATTGCCGCCAGCATTACTGTGATCTATGTTCCTCTATGACCAATAATATCTAAGATCAGTGATTCTGCTCAGTCCGCCCTGATTAGATTATATCTAGGATCATCGACCTCTCTCAGTCAGAGCTGATCGAATAAAAATCTATTAGGTCAGTGACTCCACTTAGTCTGCCCTGACCAGACAACACCTCACTATATTGTTATGCTTATGTCATGTGAAGCATCACACTAATCAATTAAAAGCATAACATTTCTCTTTGTTGTCCTTGCATGAAAACTAATTGTGTATTCAATACTTTTTGGAAAAGGTATATATTCAAGTAATATAAACTCAATTCCAACATGCTATATAAAAACACAGCACCATTAAATATAGTTTTATGAACTCAATGTTTAGCATGCTATATTGCATTCATATCAATATCATCAATCTCTAGCTGACCAAATAATGAACATACTTGTGTTGTAGGTGAGACTTTACTTACCTGACGTATGTACTATTGAGTAAGAGTTTCATGAAATCCTTCAGTTTCACGGCCCGCTCCTAACCTAACCAAGTATGTATTTATCTTAGTAAAAACTTTATTCTCAATTATACTTAAAAGACATAATTTAATTTAAGGTATCGAACAACTTTACGAACATCGTTTAACTATTTACCAAGCATTTATTATATCTCAGTTAAATCTAACTCAACACTACTACTCAAAGTATATAATTTTGAAAAGGAGTATGCATTGTTCTCTACTATTCAATAACCTTTGACCCGTCTAAATAGTCTTATTGCTAGTATAGCAGATGTCGAGATGTTGAGTACTTCATCGAGCCATCAATTACGTCGCATGTTAGAGGTGTCGAGTATGCCGAGGCGTCGAGTATGTCGAGGAGTCGAGTACGTCGAGGCATAGAGTACTTCAAGTATGTCGAGTACATTGCATATTGGCGGCATAGAGTATGTTAAGGCATAGAGTATGTGAAGGCATTGAGGGATCGAGTACGTCAAGGCATCGAGGGATCGAGTACGTCAAGGCACCGAGGCATCGAGTACGTCTAGGCATCCAGTACTTCAAGTATATCGAGTATGTAGCATATGTTAGAAAAGGCGGTTCGAAACCATGAAATGGAAGCGAATAATGAGTCCTAGCGTATAACAAAAATTTTCAAAAAAAATGTTTTAGCGATCCTTTATATACATATAAATTAATCCTACATTTATACGAAGAGATCATACCTTTGTCTGCGTGAATCGATCATCGAGACTCACACCATGATCTTCTAGGTTCACCCTCAATACAATAGGACGTGTGTGGGCACGTAGAGATGACAAGGTTTTTCTTTTTCTCTCAGAAAAATCTCTACCGAAAATAAAGGCGAGAGTATCTTTCAAGTAGAGTACTCTAGAGTGATAGGCAGTTTGATGTACTTAACAAGTTATACAATTTCGATTTAGCCTATGTAATTAGCAAACTAAGTAGATATACGAGTAATCCCAGTGCATGACTATTGTAAAGGAATCGTGAGAGTAATAAGGTACTTACGCTATACTCACAATTATGGACTGCACTATAATAGATATATAGTTGTACTAAAAGGGTACACAGATGCAAGCTGGATAATAGATATGAAAGACTCAAAGTCTATGAGTGGCTATGTGTTTACACTAGCAAGTTCAACTATTTCTTAGAAATCTTCTAAACAAACTGTTATAGCTAGATATATCACGGAATCTGAGTATATAGCCTTAGATAAATGTGGAGAAGAGGCAGAATGGTTATGACAATTCTTAAAGGATATTCCAAAGTGGTCAAAGCATATGCCAACAATATGCATTCATTGCGATAGTCAATCTGCAATTGGAAAAGCACAGAGCAATATTTATAATGATAAGTCTAGACATATACGTCGATGACATAATACCATCAGACAATTACTCTATACTTGAGCTATCTCTATTGATCATGTAAAATCAGAGGATAACATTGCGGATCCACTAACCAAAGAGTTATATAGAGAGTTAGTTAAAAAATCATTAAGGGGAATGAAATTAAAGCGCATGAAAGAGTAAGTCAATATAAAAGAAACCCAACCTAGCTGACTGAAGATCCCAAGATCTAGGTTTAAAGGGACAACCTAGTTGTATAACGTATATCACTGTAGGATTTATCCTCCTATCCATTCTCATGATGAAACAGTGATGCCCGTAAGAGAAAGGATAAGCTATCCATTCTCTTAGGCATTGAAAAATTCGAGCGGAGTAAAACGAGTTACTCTTGATTAGGAATCACCTATATGAGAGAGAAGTAGACTTCAAAGGGAATTACTTGGGGATAATTCTGATCAAGTCTTCCATAACCAGAGAGATGTTCAAGGATAAAATGAACATAATAATGACAACTTAAGTGTGTCAGGTAAGACTCTTGTGTGAAGTATATTATTGTTTACATGAATGGCAGAATAGTTCAAAGATATCATGTATACTAATCAGCTAGTAAAATCAAGTACTTTTATAAGAGAAGGTTCAAAAGTTAATTCTTACCTATAATATGCAGGTTTCAATCCGTCGAACTCTATCTCCAGATGAAAAATGTTTTAATGTCGAAAAACATCCATTTTCTATAATCCGTCAATTTCATTCACGTGGAGGATGATTGGAAAATTAGCATTTCAACATGCTATGTTTATGTCCGATTTTGAGTGGAGCCCACTTCGTATAAATGAAAGATCAAAGTTAATTCGGTTTCTCCTCCATGAGAACTTCGAATCGGTATATAGTACGCTCAAAATGATTAATGGGTGAATGAGAAATTGAATTTCAAATTACAACTATTGCAATTGTTTGTAGTAAAAAAAATGAAGGAGAAAAATTTTAGCTGTTAGAAAAAGGAACAAGTGGAAAATGTTTATATAAAATCGTGCATTTGTTAATGGGTATTAAAATATAAACTAGAATGCTCTTTCTTGCATGCGCTTGCAGGGGGATGCAAATCCGAACTGGATCGGGTTTGCCATGGCCTGCACTGAATGTCGGCCCGAAAATGCTCATCTTTGCCTTGACCCTCCTTTTGTTTTTCTTTTAAATTATTTTTTTTTCTTTTGCAAAAACGTATGTAAATAAAAGGTTGTAATTGTTTCATTAGATTTAAATCTGTATTAAACTCAAATTAAATTTCGAATTGAATTCTCATTAATCTTCTCTCTCATCATGAGCCTATAAATTAGTAGTTTTCTTTCATTTGGAAAAACACCAAGAAAATGAAGTCTCTCTCAATTTTATTTTCTTCTCTCTTGAGTTCTAAGTTTTCAATATGATAGAGTTCGAACAATTTTTTTGTTCGCTTGAATAGTATTAGTGGTGTGCCGCTACTATTCGCATCCGTTGTATCTTGAGAAACAGATGTCATGAGGGGGCGAATTTGTTTTAAGAAAACTGTTGCATAACAGACTTAAGTTTGATTATCAGTTTCTTACCTCACTGTATTCAATTTTCTGTTTAATTATTTATTCTGTTTAATATTCTATTTTGTTATTCTAGTACATTTTTAATTTTATATATTCTAATTTTATTTTTCTATTTTATTATTTATTATATTACTATTTACTATATTTTATCTCTATATATTCTTTACTATTTTTCTATTTATTATATATAATTCCTACACTCTTGATTGAATTTCCTACAAAAATCATCAATCAAAATATCTCGAGTATTTATAGCACGCCCGAGCAACACTACTCACTCCACCACGGAGCGCATCTACCGAAGGCCAAGTTGATCGCGCAGTTTTTACAAGCTCCCGCCATCGGTCACTGTTTGATCGGCAGTTGTTAAAAATCAATGTCCACGAAAACATATTAACTAAAATTATGGTTAATATAAAGAATATTATAGCGAATTAGATGTGAATAGTCTAACTAACATCTGAACAAAAACCGTAAATGTTAAAAGACCCATCTAAAACTGAGAACCATAAGCTCAAAGGGAAAGATTAAAAAATAAATAAAAAAGCATTTTGAAAAAAGAAAACAAGCATGTTGTCATCTACTCCCCGGCCCATCATTAAAAAAGGGAATACGAACCATCTCCTCTCATCTTCTCTCACAAACACACTGATGCTTATATATCTTGTGAAAATCACGAGAGTGGGAACCAAATCACAAGAATCACAAGAAAGAGCAGAGATTGAGTTGTAATATCCCGCAGGAAAAACACACTCAGTTGCTGCAATTAATGGCCACTAATCAGAAGCAGAAGAAAAGCAGTGGAAGCGAACAGGTGTTAGATGGTGTACAGAGATGGTAAGTTCTCTGTGAAGGAGCTTCAGCCTGCTGTTGCTGATATTGGTGCTGCTCTTGGCCTTCCCGCTCAAGGCTCCTCTCCTGATTCCGACCACCACTACTCTGAGGTCTGTACTATCTACATATTTTATATTTTTCCTGCTCTTCCATCCTTCTTTTTCCTTAATTACAAATAGTTATGTCGTAAAAAGAGCATTTGGAACATGTTTTTTAGTGTATTTTAAATATATGGATGTCGGAATTTGTTGCTGTTTTTGTTTACAACTTACAAAAGTGATCTCAGATTCAAATTTTGAGATGAAATCTATATTAATAATATCTTTTCAAGAAAAAATCACGAATTAAATTCATGTCAACACATCGAAAAATAAAACTAATATATAAAAAATTAGTTTTAATGAACTCATTAAATAAAGGTTAAAAAAAAGGATTAGATGTACTTCCTTTATTTTTGGACGGTCCAACAAGTATATATATATATATAATTTAATTTGTTTTAATGATATTTGCTTTATATGCTCTATTTTAGTTGGATACCAAAGTCTTCAAAATTTCTATTTCTAGTTAGTTCCCGAACCATCCAACCTATCATCAAAATTTGTCGGTGTCAGTGTGTGGGACAATTCTCTTCTTCTTAATTAGTTTATAGTTGGAGACCTCTTGTTTTCGTACTTGACTTGTCTTTACTTCTTTTCTTTCTTTTCTCTTGGAAGTCACGTACAAAGAGCAATCTAGTGACGATTGTTGTGGAAACTTCATAGCTTTCTAATTTCTCATATAATAAATTACTTTAATATCTTTGATGAAAGTTGCACTTAGTCATTAATTTATGTGGGAAAGGAACAGACCATACTGAATTTTGTTAATTATTATGTATTATTTATTTTATTTTATCCATTTATATTATTATTTTTAGATTTTTGAAGATGAACTGGTTTTGTGATAAACTATTTGTACTGCAAGTCTGCATCTATATATAAGAAAAGGTTTTAGAAATTGAAAATTTCTTAACTGGATTGTGCTTAAGGTGGACTGATTCTTTTAAATTATTTATACATATTAGTTTTATATTGTCATATTTTACACCACATTGATCTATGTAGTTGAAATTGACCTATCATCGTAGATATAGTTCCCCTTAAAATTTTCTTTAAAATATTAGGGTAATAGCACAAGATAGTTCATGTTAAAGGGCTGTTAATATATATATATATACGAATCACATTTTAGAACATGTTGGAAGACTTTGGACTTCTAAGTTCATGAATATTCCTTATATATAATGTATGCCCACAACAAGGTCATATTTCTGTTTAGTGGAGATCGAGCTCGATCCTTAATTCATAATCGCCTTAAATTATAGTTTTTTCTGGAGTAAGTATAATATTTCCAACTGCATAAAACATAATCTCTAATTTATTCTTCCAAGCTCTAAATATTTGAATGGTGACACTAAACGTTTAATTTGGGGATGCATTAAATCATAAACTCAGTAAGATAAACCCTAAATCTTGCAGGAAAGTAAGGAAACCCAACTTCAAAATACATTAATCTTTCAAGAAAGTAAAACAAATACTTCCAGATCACTTCTATCTATTTCTTTTAGTTTCCATATAGAGTTGTTTCCTTTTGATTATTAGTTAGTTGTGTTCTCATATAATGATCTCCTTTTCACTTAGTTTTATTTGGTCAGTCAAAATTTTTATTTTCCCACATTACATAATGGTATATTACCAAATAAATTAGAATAATTGTTCTTTTTCTTCTCCATAATATCTGCACCAGTTAGATTAATGGTTGCTTAGTGAATATCTGTTGATAATTTGTAACTTAGGTCCTGAACGAATTTACACACGGTAAACAAGAGAAAGTAAGCAAAACCGAGTTCAAGGAAGTGCTTTCGGACTTCCTCTTGGACATGGCTGCCGGTTTGAAGCGGGATCCGATTGTGATACTCAGAATTGATGGGGAAGATCTCCTAGAATTCATCAATGGTCCATTTTACGAATCAGAAATAGTTTCCATATCTTCACAGATAGAGCTGCCAGACGGGTCTAACCTTCGCGATTACATCGTTAAGGCTTTAGAAAAACTTTCTGTAGAACAAGGGATGCCCCTTTCTTCCGATGCTTGGGTATATGTCATTAACTAATTTTTATATGATTTATTTTATTTTATTTTTACACGGTTCAGTGTATGAAATTTTGTATCACTATGAGATTTTCAAAGTCTACCCTTATACTTTAAAACATTTTCATTGAGAATAACATTTTTCTGATCAATCTGAGTCACCATCAACTACTATAACACCCTTTTATTTTTTCTTTTCTCTGTTTCTTCTTCTTCTTCTGCTTGTGCAGGTTATGAGCAACATTGTGGAACCGGCGCTTGATTCATGCACTGATGAGGATTTGGAAAAACCATATTCTCAAGAGACATTCTTGGTGGAATTCAAGAAAGTAGGAGAGCAATTGGCTAAACGTCTCAAAGAGCAGCCTGTGATTGTTGCTCATAGTGAAAACACCTTTGATGGAACTAGCATTAAGAAACTTCTCTCCAACAAGTTTGAGCTGGATAAGGTTCGTTCAATAATTTGTAGAATATTGCGGTCTTTCTTTTCTGATTTTGTTTTTTGTTTGTTTGTTTGTTTTTTTCAACACTCTAATTAAGGTAATTAGCGCTTAGCTATCGAGCAATTTGATTTTCATCCCAATAGTTTAAATTTTCTTATAACTTTATATACTACAGTCCCACCCTCTTTAATTTCTTCTAGATGCATAGCTAGACCATACGTTATCCATTATAGTTTTCTATTAGTAACTTATCATCTTACTTTATCTACCGTTCATTTTACTTTTTCATACTGCTACTTTAAAGCTGTTTTTCTTTTCTTTTCCTTTTGGTTTTTGTTTTTGGGACAACCATAGTGTCCAAAACTATCGAGTTCATTGATCATTTGGAATTATGCAATGAAAAATGTGATCTAATTTGCAGTTACTGAATACAACTGTTGAGAGCATCCCAAAAGATAATCACGGAAAAATTTCGAAGCAGTATCTTCGAGTGGCCCTAGATGTGATAGCCCCATCAGCCGGGCTACCACCTCTCGGTGCAGTTGATCAGGTAATAAATTGATCTTAAAATTCTATGAACTGCAAAAGGGTTAATATTTCAGTTAAAGCAAACTAATAATTGAGGACCTACCTAGATGCCTATCGATCAATGAGCTAGCAAGCTTAACTCTTATTCTCTCAACCTTTCATGTAAATCTTAATCCTCGAGTTTCTTAACAGATGGACCTGGTTGTTAGTGATGCATTTAAGTTGGTCGATGCGGATGATGGGAAGATGGTTAAAGAGGATGAGTTCAAGAAATTATTAACTGAGGTTCTTGGAAGTATTATGCTGCAATTGGAAGGAAATGTTATCTCAGTCTCTTCTAACTCTGTGTTGCATGAGCCTCTTGCCTCTTCTTCTACATTATGGTAACCATCACCTTAGTGATGCATGAGCCTCTTACCTCTTCTTCTACACTATGGCAACCATCTCCTTAGTGATGCATATACCACATCTATATATACATCAAAACGCTCTCCTAGTTACTAAGAGTTTAATGAATAAACAAATATATGTGGAAATAATGTTTAGATTAGGTAATGATTTCAAAGAATGAGTTGTCCACTTAATTAGTTTAGCTGTGCTACAAAGTTGGATATGGTTTTAATTTTTAAATTGAATCTATAGGATGACGTGAATTTAAGATACGAATTCCCGTTCATCCACCGTACTCTGGTGCCGGTGGCACCGATGGAGCCACAGCGGGTGTGAAAGGAACACTACAAAAAAAAAAAAAAACACGTGATTTAGTGGTGCACTTTTAGTAGCACTTCAAAATATGCCTCTAATTTATCATATTTAGTGGCACTTGCTGCTAAATGTCACAGCAATATGATGTATATATTAAAAATGCTGCTACTGGTTTTTCTTTATATTAGTGGTAGAAGATTATAATTTATGCCACTAAATAAAATTATTTAGTATCGCTAAATTAAATATCAAAAAGTAAATTAAAAAATAAAATTTTACCCCAACTACCTCTACTATTCACAGCTAAATATAATTAAGTGAAAAAAATTTAACGATTAAGGAAAAAAATATATATATTCTCTCATTTTCTTTATCTAGCAACGTTTTTTTTTTCTTTTTTGAATCGGGCCTCTCTCACTCTCTCATTTTTCATTGTACCTGTTCAACTTCTACTTATAGAAGTGGATTGTATGGCATTCATATAGTCCATAAAATTAGGGTTGTCTGATGCAATCTAACGTCTCTTAGCAAATCACTTAATTATTAGAGTAGACACTTGTTACTTTTTAGTTGCTTTTCCATCTTGAAGACGATCTATTAGACAATCAAATGATGGTTGCTACAAGCTCTGATTCTAGCAACAAATCAAGGGAGAAATCAAGGGATCAAAAGGTCACGTATTTAGAAACTTAGCTTATTAGATATTTTTTCAGTCGATTCTCACGCAATTTTTATGCTACCCATTGGTTTCAATCTTTGCAGACCTTACGAAGGTTTGTATGACGATTATCATATGATGCTCAGGTTCTCTATTACATTTTTTAATTGTGGCAGAGCTTGTGCCTTCAATAAGACTTAAGGAGTGTTTGCAAATATGAGTCTTAAATGTAGGAACTCTTTTCTTGTTTCATTTTTCTGTGACATTGTTTAAATTGGATGCCTGTTTGATCTTTTCAACAAACTGATTGATTGTTTACAGACCTTTGAGGCAGGAGGCTACCAGAAAATCCACAAGTAAGTCGTTTAGAAGAATCTGCAAATGGAAGTGCAACTCAAGGTATCATCATTTGGTCGCAGATGGATGTGTACTCACCACAAGTGTTGGATGCTGATTCTAGGGTAAAGGTTCACCAAATATCAGTATGAATGCATATCTCTACTTATTTACATATTTGTATTATAACGGCATTTTTGCGGGTGCTACTAGAGGGCGTTATTTGGCTAGTGGAAGAGAGATCAAGGCGGTGACATTTTATAAGTGTGTCTTAATATTCTTACAATTTGCTTTTAAATCCTTATGTGTTTTAATTTTCGTGTTAATACATGAAGAGTGCGGCTCATTGACTTCTAATGACTACTAGGTGGAGCCACGTAACTTGATTGCTTTGCGTCGGAGGATTCATAGAGCTCTTGGGTTCTACTTCTTATTCTTCTTTTTCTACTTCTTTAGTTCTTATTCTTCTTCTTGGATTCCAATTTTTTTTTTTTTTTTTCAGGATGACGACTTCATTATATAAATGAGAAAAGATGGCTCGTCAAAGAAACTCCTCGGCATTGAGGGCAACAAAACGTGACCCAACAATGAAGTTAGTATAGCAATAAACTACACAAAAGCCTGGGCAAAGAGATCTGCTAGAAAAGAAAAAAGAAGAGAAAAAAAAAAAAAAAGCCAAACTCAAACCTTAGAGAAATGACATGAAACTCATCTTTTTTCACCAACCCAGCTCTAACGCCCGAGAGAGCTTGAATAAATCCTAGATTTTGAAACCACCAACCAAAGCCAATCCAGTAATTCTTGAAGAAAAATCAACCGATTCCAGTGGAAGGGAACGAATCACCCGTAAAGGAACATGAAGGCACCTTTGAAGCCATAACAGCTAGCCACGAACGAAAGTCATAACAGCTAGCCACGAACGAAAGCTATTCTCTATGATCGTAGAAAGAGGAAAATTATTAAATTTAGCACCTTCTTTGTACAGCTCTACTAATTTAATTCTCATTAATTCTTTATCATTTTCTTATATGCTCCACCTTTTGTATTATTAAAATAGAAATCACATATTAATGAAAATTTACCAATTCTAAAATTTTACATGATATTAGAGTCTAAATAATAATAGGTCTAACCTTGAATCTCTTTCCCGTCCTAAAATATTTACAGAGCCTCCCAAACCTCGTATCTCTCCCTACTATCTCCACCTCTCTAATTCCTCAAACCTAGTACTTGTTTCCAAATAACTTAATGGCAATAAATTTATCCAATGGTTATGAGTAATTACTCGAGCTTTGAATGCAAAAAATAAATTGTGTCTTGTGGATGGATACCCTTCTTCCCCTAACAAGAGTCAATCTATAGTACAAGCAATGCGACCAGACCAATGATATGATGTTCACTTGGCTCCTAAATATCATAGAACCCAACCTGGCCGGTACCCTGGACTTTCACGATACCTCTTTTACCCTATGAATCGACATGACATCTAGATTTTGGCCATGGAAACTGAGCACGTCTTTTTTAGATTAAACACAATCTAGCCTCTCTTAACCAGCTTTACCTAACAATTCCCGACTACCATGACCGTCTAAAACAATTATGGCAAAAACTTGCATCCCTTTAACCTGTCATGGATCTCGCCACCTACCAACAGCGAGAATCCGACGAATAGGTCTATCCGTTTCTCCTAGACTTGAACGACTCATATTCTGCCTTATAGAGCCAAATTCTAGCTACTAAACTTTTTCCCACAATCAATAAAATTTTTTCCATTCTCTATGAAGAAGAAAAGCATAACTCCTCCACCTTTCTCTTCCTACATATGCCACAGCTATGGCTTTTCACAAGTCCTCATCACATAGAAATTGTTTCAAATGTAGCGAATGCGGGAAAGAGGGTTATACCTGTGACCAATGTTGGTGACTCATCGGATACCCCCCCTCCCCCCCCCCCCCCGACCGAGAACCACGCCAGCACTCTTCCATCCTTGGTAAGCAACCAGCCCTTGCAGCTGCCATCACTGTGCCTCACCCCTCTTCTTAGATCTCACTGGCAGTTCTCCAATAACTCTCAGATCTCCTCCGCCACAACTAGCGCAATGCTGGCTCTACCTCCATCCTAGATCTACTCCGCATTGTTTTTGTTAAAGACTACTAAAGGGTGAACCATTGAGCATTTGTTTAAGTATGTGCAGTTTGTAGGGTGATAAGATGAGATTCATCACCTCAAATTAGAAGGTGTGGTTCTATGAATCATACAACTCATGCAATGAATACAATCTTTGCGCATGAAGAGAGTTTACTATAAATTTATTGTCTAGTTGCATAAGATTTTATTATATTCATAAAGAAAATCTAATATGATTTAACAGTTAAACTGTGTCCTAGGATTTTGTGAAATCATGAATAGATAAAAGGATTAGTTTGGTACGGTAATAATTATCTATGGTTCTTTTTTAGATTCCTCATACTTCTCATTGCACGGATGACTTATCCGCTTTAGTAAAGCCAATGTGGGTATGATTGTTTAAGGTAATTTGATCATAGAAGATGATCATATCGACTATTTGACTTGAAAGTGTTTTCAAAGTTAAATGGTTCATTCAATAAAATATATGAAATTCACAAGTTGTCATGGAGCATACCTATCGGTATAATATAGAATTTACCTAATCACATACATAAATGTTGCATAAATCTCAATTGAATTGTAAATTAGAAAAATTTTGACTCGTTCATTGCGAATTTAATTTAAGAGTTAAATAATTAATTAATTTAATTTATTACATACAAATTACACTTTCACTATTAATATATTCAAAATATAATTTAGATTTAATTTAAAATTAAAAAATTATCTTAAAAATATTAAATTAACAAGATAAATTTACTAAATTAAGACTTAATAAATTTATAATTAAAATAATATTGTTTAGATAAAAAAGAAATATAATTAATTATTAAAGTATTAATCAGTGTATATGACTCGGTAGAAAACAATCACAAATAAAAACAATTCAGTACCGCAAAGAAAATCAGTTTCATGCATTTAAATGAACAACAATCACAATTAACGAGGGCTAACATAGATGAAACAATACATCAGAATAAACAAATGGGGAACTAACAAAGAGAGAGGAAGAGATGGATTTTACCTTAAAATAAACTATCTTCAATCGGAGAAGAAGAAGATCACAGACGAAGAAAAGCTTGCATACGATCAAAAGAGAATAAGCGATTCGAGAGGCGTTCCTTCAAAGGCGAAGAAGATGGCAGCACACAGGTGGATGTCATGATTAAAGAAGAAGAAGAGAGAAGCCCTAAATTCATTATACATTTAAATGGTTCTGTCGGTTAAGGAAACCCCAAATTCAGTCTTCATAGCCTAAAGAAACCCCCTTTTTAATACGCTTCGTTGTATTGAATGAAGAAAAAAAAAAAAACAAGATTTTCACTTTGGTTGCCAAATAGGATTATTGTCCAAAAATGGGTTCTTGAACGAGGTTTTCAAAACGGGTTTCAAAACTCCAAATTAAACCGGTTTGGTTTTGGTCTATTGACAATTTTCTTGTCATCATTGATAAATTAAACCAGTTTTTGAGATATAATAATGATGATGCATTGCAAATTATAAACATAATATTTAATACATAATTCTCAACCAGAATAATGCCTTTCAGCATTTCAAGTCCATCATACAATTTAAAAACTCTTTGAAAAGAAAAACAACATACAGAACTTTAATTACAAGCACTGGATACATGAAATGCTGAAATGCTCAAGACTGAGAAAGAACAAAGGAAAACTTATTTTACATGGCTATTCATTGGAGAAAGTTCAACCTAATCCAAATTCGCTGCGTTTAATAGTACATATATATATATATATATGTCTGTAAAATATTATTTTATATGACACGTATTCGTCTCACTTTGCCCTTAAACATTACTGGAATTTTCACCTTTCCCAACGCAACCCCCAATCAAGCTCATAAGATCATTCTCTCCCTCAACCCATACCAAAGCCTCCTTAGGCATATTGAGGGACACAAAATAATAAACGACACAAGCAAGAAATGGTCCCACCCAGAAAACCCAATGCCCCTCCCACAACTGACCTCCTTCAACCACTGCAGGTCCCAAACACCTCGCTGGGTTCATTCCCGCACCTGTATAACCGCCATTCCCCGTAACTGTAACCGATACAAAAACCGGCATTGCTATTGAAGCTGCCAATATAACACAAACCATTTTCAACCCAAGCTCTTTACTTCTTTTTTGGTTAAATGCTGGTGTAACACCTATGTAAAGAATCATAAAAGTTGAAACAAATTCTATAACCAACCCTGTTCCGGGGCTTAGCCCATAACTATGTTTATCGGCATGAATAGCACAGCCTCCAAGTAAAAACTTGTCCACAGCCGCTCGGTTCATAACACCTTTGATTAAGAGGAAACCTACAATTGAGCCAAGACATTGGGCTAAGATGTAGATAGTGGCTCGGACAAGGGGTGTGACTCCCATTAGAGCGGCTATGAATGAGACCATGGGGTTCATATGGCCACCGGATAGAGGGATAGTTACGAGGAAGAAAAAGAAGAAAACAACGAAAACGACTAATGCTATATGCTTTGGATCTACTGTTGGAGATTCCAGGCATGCTATGATGGAGGTGATGAGTGTGAACATTAAAAGGCACGTAGCTACTGCCTCTACAAGTGCTGCTTTCCATAGCTGCAACGAGATCATAGAAAGTATTAGCGAAAAGATCCGATCAAAAGGACAAGGACAAATGATGATTATATGAATGTTTGTTGAATATCAGTGAGATGAAATATGTACCTCAGGTGAGAAAGTTTGATGGGCACCAATTCGGATAAGAATTTCTTTCCTTTGAGGATTCGCTTCAGTTTTGTCGGCCGTAGTACTTCTTCGATGATCTTGAGAAGACATAGCTTCTATTTTGTGGAAAGGGGAAAAGGAAAATCAATGTTAGTGTAGCTTTTAGAAGAAAATGTTAACTTAGATTACAAGTAACAAGCTAAATGGAATTATTCACTGGATGCAGAATCCTAGTGGGGATCTAATGTTCATGCTACGTATTTATATAATTTATTTTAGCTTTCAGAAAAGTATACATCATATCTTAAGAGAAGAAACGGCTGGCCTTAAGAGTTGAATTTGAGATTGCAAATTGAGAAATTTACCTTCCTAATTGCTACCAAACTAGCCCCAGGAGTTTTATAATTATATATCTTACATATAACTCATTCGTTTGAGAAATGAAGAGTGTACATTTTTAATTCAAACGCCCTTCTAAAAAACCGATCTCTATGCTTATTCTATAGGATGCAATGTATTATAATATAGATTTAAGTATATATTTAGTAAATTAATTAACGATGAGGAAAAATTAAAATAAAATAAACTCCTTGAAGTAGGAGTCATCCTGCTTCGAACTATATCAAAGGTTAATTGGCGAGCTACGATATCAACCCACGTGAGGTCAAGATTCAGGGTTTAGGATTGCACTTCTTTGAGGATTTATAATTATGCTGCATATTTTTTCGGTGTTAGCCATCACTCAGTATTTAAGTGGGTTTATGACCATGTCTGTAGTGGCCGGACATTAGATACGGAATTAGTCGGGCGAATGTGCTCGGACACTCTTAACTTATAGTAAACAAGTAAATAAATAAATAAGAGAAGATAGCTAAGTTCCGAAAGTCCAACAAATGACACAATGCATAAGACGCATTTTACGAAACAGAGTGTGAAACATTATTTCTTCTCCAACAAAATCT
The DNA here is from genome assembly GCA_027186245.1 of Coriaria nepalensis. Taxonomy (NCBI): domain Eukaryota; kingdom Viridiplantae; phylum Streptophyta; class Magnoliopsida; order Cucurbitales; family Coriariaceae; genus Coriaria; species Coriaria nepalensis. The sequence continues at coordinate 8,753,572 of CP114490.1, read as the reverse complement.
TGTAAAATTAGAGAAAATTATTTAATTATAAATTAATCAGATATTTTTTCTCTAAGTGATATGAGATAATTTCAACACTAAAGAATGTATAATTAGAAATTATTCTTGTATTTTAACATTATCTATATTCTATAACTAGCTTATTTGTTATCACAACAAATTTCACAAATCTCTCTTTAAAAGTGATCGAAAGAGATGTTTATTTAGTAATCAGAACTTTTATCCTCCCTATTATCATATTGGCTTTGAAATTCTAAAAAATAATCGATATTCGTGACGATCTATCCAAAAAGTTTAGGGAAAAAATAAAAGAAGAAGAACTTAGAAACTATATCATTGAACCATAATCTCAATTGGTATTGAATTCTAAGTGAGGTAATAAATAAACAAGTCATTGGAATGTGAGTTGTATCTCTTTACTGATCATCCATACGCTTCAAGTGAATATTGTCTTTTTCTTCTTAAGAAAAATGAAATAAATCTATCTTATATTAAGATAAATGCAATATAATGAAAATAGCCAAAAGCAAAAACACTTAAAGCATTGTAGCTTACCGCAATCTAGATGGTATGTGGTGGGTACACCAATAAAACGTTGAAACAGTGAAATGTAGCAACAAGTATGGAAGGTGAGGGAGTCTATATATAGATTCACTTGGAAATTGAGGGGCGGAACAAGCAAGAAAGCTTGTCCTAATTACAAGGTAGGCAAAAGATAAAAAGATTGCGTATATATTTTTTTTAGAAAAACATCAAATATGAGAATAAATATTTCAAAACTAAAATTATAAAAATTTAAAAAATAAGAGTAAGTTTAAAATATTAAAGCACGAGAAAGATAGAAAATAGTTATGGTTTATTTTTGGCCGAATTAAGCTTCAACCCCATGAGAGTTATAGCAAACTAGTTATGTGAAATTTTCTATTACAACTGCAATTGGAATCTTGGTACTTCACTTTATCGTAGTATCACGTCCTTACCAGTTCCTGAATAGGCAACATCATGTTCCTCGTAAAAAAAAAAAAAGTCGTGCACTCCTGTAAAAATGATATTTTAGTTTACACAGTCTTTTCAGAAAATAAAATGATAATTTATATAATGCATTAAATAAAAAAAAAAAAAAAGAGGATTGCCTTGTCCACGTCGCACTCTATCTATCTCGATCGCTGCTGGCTATTGTTTAGTCGTCATATTTTAGCTAATAATCAGAAAGTCAATATCAACATCTTTTCGTTATTATGTCGCTGCTGCCGATCATCATCATTTCATTTTATTAGTTTATACTATGTAGTAGCCTATACGTTTATTTCAACTTATTTATAGCGATCTTTAGCTTAAATACTCTTTTTCTTTTTCTTTTTTATATAATAAATCTCGTTATTCATTTTTTAAAAATTAAATTATAATTTAACTTCTCTTTTCTTTTTCTTTTTTTATTTTTCTTTCTTTCTTCTTCCTCTTCTTCTTTCTCTCTCATCGACGGAATATTACAACTCTCTAATAAACTCGCATTTACTCCTAAAGTTGCTTGAAACCTCCATTTGCAAGCATTTCCTCCCAAGTTGAAACATCCCATTCGTAGGCATTTGCTCCCAAATTTTTTCGCTGAGAGAGGTAAAAATTTTGTACATTTTTTTATTTATTTATTTTAAATCAATATCGGTTCAATTTTTATTAGACTGGCATGTTGTTGATATCAGTTCAATAAAAATTAGACTGATATCTTTTAAGTCTTTTTTTTTTAATATTGATCTCAATTTTTTTTTTAAGAATAAATTCATCTATATTCATACCGTTATGTTTCGATGAGAAATGGAAATATGATAATGACACTTCGAAATCATCTAAATTTTGGGTACCAAAAAAATCTGAATGATAGAAAACTATTTTAGTTGAGAGATAAGTATCATTCACTAATTTGTTAGACACACCATTCATGTTGATCCTAGTAAATTTGATATGAAAATAGCATACAAAGTGTTATTGTCATCGATTATTCATCCAATATTTATAGAAGATAAGACAAATATGAAGTCCTTTTTATATAATACATGTTCGAATAATCCCTCAAAACAATATAATGATATTGTTATTCTGTCGTGATGTAACTCGTAAATCTGAATATTGTAATTACAATTCAGGCTGATGGAGAAGGAAGATTTCTTTATTTTTTTCATAGATTTTATGACATCTATTAAGAGGTTTTGTTTAATGCGAAAGGTTATTAGTATTAAGGGTAAATATAGAGGGACGTTTCTAACCGCAACTACACAAGATGATAACAAACAACTATATCCATTAGCATGAGCTATAGTCGATTCGCAGAACGAGGCATCGTGGACTTCGTTCTTGACTAAGTTTCGAGAAATAATACATGATACTCTCAATTTGGTGATTATTTCATATTGAACACAAAATATTAGAAATGATATACAAAGTGTTTACCATAATTCTTGGGCCAAAGGTTTGCTTATACTCCTTTTATAAGGGACACAAGCTCTTGAGTCAAGCCCAAGTTAGGCCGGTTAACTTCTAACCATGTTTTGGCTCCCCCAAAGTTTGTTTTAATTCTCATTTTCAAGAAGTAAAAATAAAACGTTGTTATTCCAAAATAAAGTCCAATTTTACCTGGTAAAATATGAACTTTAATTTGGGCCTTGTACATGAGCTCGGTTAAGTCCATTAACACTTTAATGACCAACAACACTTACTTTTGAACCGAAAATATTCTGACTATAAATTTATTAAATATCTATTTAATAAATTTATCTTATCAATTTAATATTTTTTTAATTAATTATTTAATTTCAAATTAAATATAAATTATACGTTGGATATGCTAGTACTGCGAGTGTGACATAGGCATAATAAATTAAACTAATTAATGATTTAATTTTGAAATCAAGTTCATTACAAACAAGTCAAATTTTCTCTAATTTAGAATTCAATTGAGATACAATCAACTTTATATGTGTGATTGGATAAGTTATACATTATGCCGGTAAGTGGACCTCATAACAACTTATGAGTTTATCTATTCTTTTGAATTGACTATTTAACTTTGAAAATACTTTCAAGTCGAACATTTAATATGATCGTCCAATATGATCGTCCAATATGATCAATTAACTTAAACTACCATACTTACATTGGCCTCTAATATGGTATATGGGTCATCCGTGTAATGAGAATTATGATGAACCCTAACAAGAATCATAGATCGAATTAACATTTATATGTGTGATCGGATAAGTTCTACATTATGTTGGTAGGTGGATCTCACAACAACTTGTGAGTTTATCCATTCTTTTGAATGGATCATTTAACCTTGACAAGAACCATATATGACGATTACCCTGCTAGATTGATCCTTCTATCTATTTATGATTCCAGAAAAAGGTGATGGTTAATTGTTAAACCCTATTAGATTTTCCTTATGAATTATATAAACTTTTACGCAACTAGAAAATAGACTTATAGAAACTTTTTTTATACTATACTACTTTGGCCAAAGATTTTCTTTATTGTATAAATTATATTTATTTATAGAACCACATCTTCTAATATAAAAGTGATAGATTTCATCTTATCACCTTACAAATTATACATATTCAAATACATGCCTAATGTTTCACCTTTTTTGTGATATTTAGCTAAAACCACGTGAAGCGATATCACATTTTAAAACCATTCAGAAACATACCAGCTCAAACAAATTTTAGGATTGAAAATTATTTTCTTAATTGGCACAAGCTATGCAATCACTAAGGATCAGAACAAGGAAAATATAATCAAGTGCCTTTGAGGTCTCTGTTTTACATAAATACTATAGATTTAAAAAGGTGTCAATAAAACCACATAAATTCATATATCCTATAATCAACTAATCAAGGCACACCAATGATGTTCAAACGCCAATGCACGTATGTTGATCACATACTTATGATCCTCAAGCTTCCTGATGATATGCACGTATGTTGATCACATACTTATGATCCTCAAGCTTCCTAATGATGACCATCTAGTTTCACTCCTGGTCAGTACGATGCAGTTTAAGTGAAGTTCTGAATACGTTTGAGAAATCATGTTTATAGCCTTCTGCATGAAAATGGTCACTTGGAATCAACTTGATGTACACATAGAAGGCCACGCAAGCAATAGCCGGGCCAGCCCAAAATACCCAATGCCCTTTCCAGAGGTGTCCCCCACGAACCACTGCTGGGCCCAAACACCTAGCAGGATTCATTCCAGCCCCGGCATAGCCCTTAGTCGCTGTTACTGTTGTTGAGACGAATACCAGAAGGCCCACTACGACTCCTACAATCAAGAAGATCATCACTCGGCCCAAGTTCCTTGCTTGGCGATGATCAAACGCCATCCATATTGATCCAAAAAGGAGAACAAATGTGCATATCGTCTCCAACCAAAAGGCCTGGCCTGTTTCAATCCCAACAGTGATGGGCCCATGTGGGCCTGGCGCAATAACAGTAAGCGTGCACCCTCCAAGTGAGAATGCCTCCTCCATGGTACTGCTTATGACTGCTTTGAGAGCAAGAGCACCTATTATAGCCCCAACACATTGGGCCAAAATGTAAATGAAGGCCCGAGAAAGAGATATAAGGCCCACAAAAGTGGCTGCTAAGGTGATGACAGGATTAAGGTGGCCACCTGATACAGGGTTTGTAGCTAAGAGAAGAATTGAAATAGTGATGGAGATGAGACATGACATCATAAGGTTTGGAGTTTTGGTTTTGGTTTCATAGGAGGAGATTACTATTATGTCTATTGTGAATACAAACACTGCCATTCCAACAAGCTCCCCTATACTGGCCCTCCACACCTGTTCTTAAATACAATCAATATATATAAGCTTTTTTACCCATTAAAGAAGCTTCAATTAAATTTACAAGTAATTATGAAATGACTTACGTACTAAAGTTAAAATTTCACTACGTTAACTGAAAAGTTAGGAAAATTTGCACTTGTAATATCCGTTTTGCATCAATTATGAAATCATTTTTTGTAATTCATTTAGTTTGGTTAGTATTATTAGATCAAGAAGGATTGTATCTTACCTTTAAGGCAAAGAATTCTTCCAAACCCAGAATCTCACTTAATGAAGAGTGATTATTCTTCTTTTCTTCATCTCTAAATTGTCCTACGCTGCAACATTAAGGAATAGTGCTTACTAAAAATATGTTTGTACTAATTCTACCTATAATCACGATTTAATTAAGAGAAAAGCAAAATTAAATTTAAAGTTAAATTGAGGTATATAGGACGACGTACTTTAGGGTGGGAGAGAATGGTTGGACTTTGTTCTCAAAGAGACTACTTTCTTCATCCTGCTCTTTAACAGACTCGTTTCGTGAAGACATCATTGATGCTTTCTTGATTTCAGTTCACCCATTGATTATATAGTAAGATTTTGAGTGTATCAATCAATTATGTATAAATGCAGGCTAGAAGCAGTTACAAATTCATGCCAAGCAATGAATGAAGAGATTAGTGGACTTCTTTTTTTCTTATATTTATTTTCAACTGTTTTTCTTGAACCACAATATCGGCTACTGCTCCACTGTATAATTTATTAGCTGATGGGAACCGGATCTTAATTGCTCGTTGATGTGTTCCAATACATAACTTTTATCTCAAAACATAGTGTATATATTTATATATATAATAATATAAAAATTGAGCTTCAATATGCAATTCCTTTTTGTGTATATAAAAAAATTCCAAATAGCCATGGCACATCTTACAACCAAAGTTTTTTAAAATTTTAATTCTTTAATAAATTCAATATTAAATATAATTAATAACTACCCTAATATTTTTCCAAACAAAAGGGAGCGGGAAAAAGCGTATCAGTTAGTTTAGTCACATGTTAAATTTAAATTTCTTATAACATCTTACATGTCAATATTTTATAATAAAATTATTTAAAATTTTATTATTTTATAATAATTAAATATAAAATATAAATTAATAATTACCAAATTTTTTTATTTTTAAAATAAATTAAAAAAGGAGAGGCTTATTTTTCGTCCAAGTAAATCCTAAATTTTGACTCAATAATAATCTAAGCTACAATAATAATCTTATATTGATTAACAGTTTAAAAGATAAATTAAAATATACAATTATATATATAAATATTATTATTATAACATATAATAATCATACAAGTACCTGTGTGTGTAAGATGAGTGTATGTAAGAATTGGTCCACCCAATTAATATTTGTGATAACGTCAAATAACTATCTCAAATATCAATTTCTTGGAAAGCGGGTGTCGGAACGGACTGACATTTTGTTTTTGATTTGAAGGAAAGGAGTCACATTGCAGGATTTGAAAAGCATACTGCCGACTAGGCAAGTTTATCTCTCTCCGTCTCCTTATAATATTGTTTGTACGGTTTTTTCTATTTTAATATATGATAATTTGGTCACATCGGGTGATATGAATTTTCGATTGCATAAATTTCATATGTTATTTTAAATTTAATAATTAAAATATATGATATGATAAAATTATTTAAATTAAGTTTATATTAATACGAAAAGATATTTGATAAATTGATAATTTTTTCTTTTACGTAATATGTTAAAATTACTTTCTAAGTATGAGTTCTTGGTACAGATCGAATTATAGGTTTAAGTTATCGATCTAGAACTAATTCTAGATTCGAGTTATTGGTTCAGACTGAGTTCTAAATTTGAGTTCTCAATCCAGACCAATTTCTAAATCTAAGTTTTCGGTCCAGATTAAGTTTAAGGTATGAGTTATTGGTCCATACCGAATTTTAGATTTTAGCAATTTTAGAAGATGATCCATCTACTCTTTACTGAAGGGATTAGTCTCAACTCCATTTGCAAAGAGAAATACCTAGTTAGATCTCTCACTAGGTTTGCTGCCTTTCCAATTTGTTGGTTTCCCATGAATCTTCTAGTAGGTGTCTCGAGTAAGACAAGGTTTATTGCAGTAGTCACACCAAACTCATGATTTTTCTTCCGTCTTTTGCTGATTTGTGATGGCCTTACTAACATTTACGTCGGAGGCAACCAATGCTAAGTTCTCAATAAGGGCAGGAGCAACCTCTTTTCCAAAACATACATTCTTATGACTTTCCTCCATTCTTACTTTGGAAAATACCTCGACGAATGGTGGAAGGGGATGTCTGCTAATGATCCTCCCCCTAATTTCATCAAACCCAATGTTGGGTCCTGCAAGAAACTTGTACATACGATTGGCCTTCATAGTCTTCTTGTTGTGGTTAAATTCGTCTACTAATTTCCATTCATAGTTGTTGAAAAGATTTAGGTCTTGCCACACTCATTTTAGTGAATTGAAATACTTGGTGACACTATCCTCCCCCTGTTGCATTTCACCACAAGTTTTAGAGTCAATTCAAAAATTTGCGATTCAAAGTATATCTTAGTGATATTAATCTAGAGTTCCTTAGCCGTCGGATAGAACATATAGTTGGAACTGATGTCTTCATCTAGTGAATTCACAAGCCATGTCCTCCCTTGGTGGTGCTCGCTTATCTCCCGTCAAGTATCCAATCTTTCCTCTCCCCCAAATATATATTGAGACATAATGCAGCCAGTGCAAAAAATTATCACCGGTCAACTGGATGGTGGTGATCCGGACAGAATGTGAATCAAAGTTAGAGATCTGAGTTTCATTGGTTTTTGGCAGGATGCTAGCTGGGAGAGGACTCGGAAGTAATGTCAGACATGGTAGGTGGTAGGAAAGAAGAGTCAGTGATGGGAATCTTGCTCTGATACTGTGGAGAAACAGAGAGTATGAAAATAACTATTTAGGGAAAATACAAGGGCACTACTAAATAGGAAACTATCTATTCCTAATTTCTATGACAAATATAGCTATCATATTTCCTAGAAAATACGAAATATCTTAGTCCAATATTCTTATCTTCAACAATTATGTTCAATCTATACTAGGGACTGCTAAAAGACTGTTTATCTTCAACAATTATCTTAGTCCAATATTCTTATCTTAGATAATGGGAAGATGAAAGAACTGTTTAAAGTATAGATTTTATTCAAGACCGGTTCTTGTGAAAGATGATTAATTCTCATTTTCCGGATAATCTTGACACTTTGCTAGACGTTAATCTTGGCTTGAAAGTTTCAGTTAATTAATTATAAGAAGATATTAATTATTCATTTCAAAAAAATATTTTAAATTAAATAAATTATATAAAATCATAAAATATTATGAGATCTTTCTATTGGGATGAAGTAGAACTAAATCGGTCACTCACATTAAACCTCCAATGTAACTCAATTATTATTATTTTGTAGGTTAAGAAAAAATATATTTTAAGGATAAAATCATAATTTACCTTATATTATATATTTAAGGGCAAAACATTCAATTGTTAATAAACTAATGTCATGTAGTTATGTTAGTATAATTAAGAATGATATTAATTTAGTTAGAAATTAATAATTTATATATGAGATTTTATTTAATTAATAAAGTGTTGTAAATATACGTAGTTAATAATTGGATAATAAAAGGTTAATATAAAAAATTATTAACTATATGATAAAGATCCAATTTAATAAAGTGTTAATTAAAATTGACATGGATTTACATGTAGTGGCTGGTCATATAAAGGGAAATAAGCTTGCTTGTTAACTTAATTAGATTAAGAAAACAAGCTCATTAGTTGATAGTTGACTATGTCCAAATTGTGAGATTATCTTACTGTAACCTAAACTCAATTAAGGTACTATATATTCTCCCCTAAGGCTGGCTGAAATCCCTATGCTATTCATCTCTCCATGGCTAAAATTCACAGAGAGGAAAATAGTTCATTTTCCTTTTCCCAATTTTTTGGATTCATGTGATGCATCATAAAATAAAAAATAACCGAGCGAATGAAATCATATGCATTATGATTAGAGGGTGAATGTTTGAACATCTTAACATTTTCATTCACATGGAGCATTTATATTTTTTGTTCGGTTCTATAACAAGATTTAATTGTAAGTATATATTATCTCTATTTTTATGCTTCTCAGGATATTTGATACTTTCCATAAAGATATATATTTGATGTTTGATTGTATAGACGATCGTGGAAATTGTTTATGAGCGTAATCCATTGATTGGATAATTAGATCCAAAAACAATTGAAGTCTACCGTTTCGTTGATAAATTGCTTGTAGACTAATAATTGGCTATGACTGAAAAAGAAACATAGGTCCGCTATGATTGGTTGAGGCCATTTGCTATGACCCGACATTACCTTATTGAAATATTATACTCATACTATATAACATATTTTACTATCTAAATAGTATAACATTTCAACTTCTAAATTCAAATGTTGCGGTTGCGGTTGCGGTTGTGTTGGTAGTGGTAGTGACGAATGAGATAATGAATTGGATGAAAATGAAAATAATTAAAGTTGTGGGTAAAAGAAAAAAAACATACATAAAACCCAAAAATGGATGAAAAAGTAATTAAATTGTGAGTTGAGTTCTAATTTTATTTGAATAAGAATATAAAGGAGTTATTGGCTCAACTAATTAAAGTGTAATAAGTTAAGATAGTTAACATTTTAGTTTGATGGTACTTGGCTAAAACATAATAGTAAGTGCCAAAGGATCATCCACCCAATATTTAACTACCATTAAGTGTTAGTTAAGAACATAGCCGGCTGAGTTGACTTTTGACCAACCACAGGTGGGTCATCATGAAGTCATGACACCATGTGATACAAGCCATGTATTGCTACATGAGATCAATGAAGTTGACCTTCCATCGATAAAACCTTACACATAGGTAATAAATAATAAGAAACGTATTATACCTTGCCAAATGGATGTTATGTGCCGTCACCATACTTTATCCCTAAACTAAAATACCATATATTGGACAAAAGGAAGCTTTTAAGGACTTGAATGGTCCTTTGAAATATAATTTTCTAAAAGGAATACTTGCTAACTACCTGGTCGGAATTCTCCCACTCATATATTTTTGGTTGATATTTCCAATGATTGATTCTTTGTATGATTTCACCAAAAGAACAAATAGAGATCTCGTAACCTGTTAATTAAACTATCCCCTACTCTTTCATCCATTACCATCGAATAGATACAGGAAAGAATGGCTGTAATCATTGATTCTCGTCCTTGGACTTCTTCGCTGATGACAATAATATTAGTTGCTCTCTACGGTTTATCAGGCAAGCATCATTAGTTAGTACCTGCCATTCTGCTAACATAAAAGTAATCTTGATCTCTCTGTTTTGCAGATTGTTATGATCCTTTGGATCCGAAAGGGAACATTACTGTTTCTTTTGACATTTTGCAATGGAAACATGAGGGTTATGTGGTCAGTATACTCTGATTTTGTTTCCCAGGTTGATGAAAATTGTTGAGAATGAAGGTTATAAAGATTGAGGTTTAAATCTAAATTATCAATTTTCTTTTTCCTTTTTGTTACAGGCAAGGGTAACAATTCACAACTACTATCAATATAGGCATATCGACAAACCAGGGTGGAAGCTAGGTTGGACATGGGCAAATAATGAAGTAATTTGGTCAATGAGAGGTGCATTTGCAGCTCAGCAGGGAAATTGCTCATCCTTCAAATATGACACACCACACTCCTGCATGAAGAACCCTCTCGTTCTCGATCTCTCGCCAGAAATAGCATTACCGGAACAGATGTCAGAACATTGCTGCCATGATGGCCTTCTTTCAGCATCGGCTATTAACCCTTCCAAGTCATTCTCTTCTTTCGAAATGACAGTCGGAAACTTGGGGCCCGGTCCAGGATATAATTCCGAACAAGTGCCTCTAAATCTTACTTTAATGGGGCCCGGTCCAGGATATACCTGTAGCCAACTTGTGGACGCTGATCCTACCGTTTCTTCAGATATAGGAGGTCGAAGACAGGTTCAGGTTTTCAGTAAGTAAAAGATTATCATATTGTAGCATAATTTTTCCATCAAATAGAGGTAATAAATACTGTTTTTGTTTTGTTTTCAGGAACATGGAAATCAATCTGTACTTACTCTCAGTTTTTGGCGAACAAAACACCGGTCTGTTGTGCTTCTTTCTCAACATTTTACAATCCTAGTATCACATCATGTCCTCTATGTAGCTGTGGATGCAGGGAAGCAGATCGAGCAACTGTTTCGTGTATAAGGTTTGTTTTTTATTTTAAATGTTGCTTTAGCTTAGATTATGTGAAAATTGGAGCAGTGGTTCAACGGCAATTTTCAGAAATTGAAATCCAGATAAGATTCGTAGGGCTTTAGATGCATTCTGTAGACACTTTGGTAGATTCTATGGGTTTAAACTCAAATTTTCTGAACTCGAACTTCATATTTGTCTCCGGTTAATAATTGTTAATAGACAATTTTTTTCATTATTCTTTCCGTTTATAGAAAGTATCTTCAAAACCTGTTCACCTATCTCTCTGTGATTCATTCAGAGAAGCCTACCCCTCAAAATCGACGGATTTCATGAGCAACCTCGAGACGATCCAATGCAGCGATCACATGTGCCCGATCCGTGTACATTGGCATATCAAGAACAATTACGCGAAACATTGGAGAGTTAAACTCACAGTTTCGAACTACAATTATGAGCGGAACTACTCCAACTGGAATGTACTAATTCAACATCCCGGTTTCAGACAATCGGAACTAATCAAGACATACAGTTTCAACACAACGATCCTTCAATCCCCTGCTTCTTCAGATGGAGTTGCTCTGTTTTGGGGCATAGAATATTACAACAGTGAGTTATTACAGGGTCATGAGTACAATGTGGGTGCGGTAACAACAGAGATTCTTCTCGAAAAGGACTTGGAATCGTTCACGTTAACAAACGGTTGGGCCTTTCCCCGGAAAATATATTTCAATGGAGAAGTCTGTGAAATGCCTTTTCCGGACAATTTTCCGATGCTGCCAAATGATAGTAGCTATAGGAATGATAATAAGCTTTCTCATGTCGTGGCGTTACTGTTGTATTTGTGTTTCAAGAGTTTAGTTTCTTGGTTTTGAGTTACAATTGTAATTACTAGATTATCTATTTGTTGCAATCAATCCAGCAAAATTAAGTTAAGTTTACTTAGAAATCATTATATATTTTAAGGTAGTCTAATAATCCGAAAGTCAAAGAAGTTATGTAAGATTTGACACCCAAAAAAAAAAAAAAAAAAAAAAGAATAGATAGGGTAAGGAGGAGTATAGATATAACTTGAATACAACTTGAATATTACATATCTTTTCAACTTCTAAATTAATGATCAAATTAAACCGCAATGAAACCTACTTAATCACTATTATTGGATTATAGAATTCAGCTCATTTTTTTACAAAACCTTTTGTTGATGAAATTCGATAATTAAGGGGCAATTTTGGTAGATTCTTGAAAATTATTACACATGGCATGCTGGACGGGTTTATAGTGACATGTGGTGAAAAAAAAAGAACTTTATAATAATTATAAAATTTATTATTTAAATCTCATATTGTTAAAAAATTTGTTCAGTAAACTTAAATTTTTTTATTTATTTTGTATTCTTTGTAATATATATTTATATATTATTATGAGAAGATCCATTAATTTTTATGAAACATTATTATTATCAAGTAACCGATTATCTTAATGGATATAATTTTTAAGAACATAATCAATTTCTTCATCTATTCTATCATTTTCATTTTTTCACTCTCAATCTTCTCATTTTTATAAATGCCAACATAATCAAAACTATATGGAAGTCATCAAGCCCCAATACTGATATCAAGTGGCTCTTCAAATATTTTTTGTTTTTCACTCTTCAAAATCAAGGCACGTGTATTGGAGATCTAAGCATTTGAACTTGTATTAGTTAGCTCGAAGAAAAACCCCTGTAAGTCGTTGTTCTCTTTTATTTCTATAGTGTAAAAAATATTATCGAATTTGATTTATATGATATATTCATGTCAAATTCATTGTGATCCACAAAAGTTTTTTTTACATGTTTTTTAACAACTCCTTGAGAGTGAAAATAGTTTCGCCAATATAACCTTTTGAGCATGTCATCTTTTCACACAAATTTCCTTCCTTTAAGTCCCCACCGAAAAACAACTAATATTAATACGAGTGTCATTCTAGGAAAAAATAATTAAATGTATGTGTCATTAATAAAGATGCCATATATAAATGCTATTAATACACATCGATAGACATATATAAATGCTATTAATACACATTAATAAAGATTAACATGATAGTTGATCGTTTACTTATGGCTACCAAGTTGATTGACTTGGTAGGCTTAATTACTCACTCGTCTTGCAATTACCTAAATTTAGTATTTGTCGCGTGTTTACGTGTTTTCAGACAGTGAGTAAATTAAATGCAAAAATCACAATAACTAAGAAATCTAGATACATGAATTGTGAACAAGGGAGTTAGAAATCAGAAAATATTTTAAAATATTTTGAATTAAATTTAGAAGTTTTGAGATTTAGAAGTTATGAGATTTAGAAACTATCGAAAAAGAAAAAGAAAGTAAAGATCAAAACAACAAAGAATGTATCAGAGAAAAAAAAAAAAAAAAAAAAGATTAAGGACTTCAACTAATGGATTGTTGTAAAAGATGATGGTTAACTAAAGGAAAGAAGCTAAATTAGTAATCTAATCATTTTATTTTATTTTCTTATTAAAGAAAATATAAAAAGAAGGCTATTTTGCCAATTTTTTAGATTTAGGCTATTTAGTAAAATGACACATTCTTTAAGGCCATTTTGCCTACAGATCCATATGTTTTAAGGAAAAGTTGTTAAGTATGTGTGATTTTAATAAATATCCTACATCTAGAAAAATTGGCAAAATAGCATCCTTCTTTCCTAATTTAAAGGTGGTAAAATTACTATTGTCTACCCATCTAGTGATTTTGGTAAATTGGTTGGTTTTTAGATCTACTGATTGTACTAAGAATATCAACCATCATGAGTGAGAATCCATTTGATTTTAGTTTTTATGACCTCAATATACATATAATATATTAGGAGACTGAAGCATTTTTTACCTTGATGTATTTAGCAGAACTTGAGCAATAAAAAAAAAATTTGGTATTTGAGTTTACTTGTTTATGGGGTTTTCTTTTCTTTTCTTTTTTTTTTTTTTCTGAAAAGTCACAAGGGAAAAAGAACAAATTGTTAAACATTTCACCTGATGTGAAAATGCTTTGAAAATCCGTAACGATAGAAGCTGACTTTTCTCCCTTCCCAAATTGGAGCTAATTACAAAATATCCTATTACGAATTAATAATTAATGCAGAAGAAAAGAAAAATGAACGGTACTCCCAGTATCAAGATCAGGCCAAGTTCAAGGTAGCTATGTGTAGTTTATGAAATAGAGGGAGCTCTATATGGTGGTTTGAAACCCAAACCCAGAAGAAAGCAAGTCTAGTTTATTCAAGCCAAAAAAAAATTATTTATTTTCCTTCAAATGAAAAAAAAAAAAAAAAAAAAAAACAGAAAGCTTAGGAAAGAACTACCAAAATCAGCAGGATAATAGCGAAAAACTAACATAAATATTTAGAACTCTTACTGTTGTGGCCTTATTTTTATTGATTTTCAGTATCTAGAATTTCTCTCTATTCGCCACCAAGAAACATGGTCAACAGAAAGGATGTTTTCTTATATCTTAATGGTAGCAAAATCTGGAACATTATTATTCAAAACCCTGATCGAATAGGGCCGGCTAGGGTTTCTTATATCATGCACAAATAAATTTCTTCTCACCCTCTTCTTCAACACTTATTTTCTTTATTTGAACCCTTTCATGAATTGAATGGATGCTTAGGCAGCAACTTTCTTTGCCGTTACGGAATTGATGATGGCAGCAAATTCAGGGCCCTGTCAAAATATATCATTTAAATGGGGAATATTAATTTCATCTACCAGTATCTAGTGTCATTTTATTGACAGCTAAAAAAAAAACAATGCAAATGTACCTTAAGAGAAGCTCCTCCAACTAGAAAACCATCAATATCTTCTTTCTTAGCCAGCTCAGCACTATTGCCTCCATTTACAGACCCTAAAAAGGATATAAAATATAAGTTTATGGTTAAATCCTTTCATGGTTAGAGGGCTTCAGCTCCCTACTAATGTATAAAGGAATGGTTGAAATTATTCATAATATGATACTTGGAAATGGACATGGATGGCATAGCTGAGCTAATTACATTTGATAGTCAATCAGTTTGCAATAAGGACACACATCTGTTTATAAATTGGATTCTCTTTAAAGGAGAGATGATGCTATGTTCCGTGACAACCTAGCACCATTAAAATATATCACCGTTGGTGTTAGGCTTATGAAAGCCAACTAACTAAGACGTCACAACTCTTTACATGGATTTAAGTTCAAAAAAATTAACGTGAAATGTTAGGGCATCCCCACTATAAAAGATGCCCTCCACCTATGCTCAAGTATAGTGTAAAATGAGCAAGACACGTTGTAGCAGCGCCTAGCGCCTAGTTGCAATGATAAATAGTCAAAAATTCTCGCACCATATTAGATGGGGGCGAGTATAGAAGCAAGTTCAGACTAAAATTATGAATATTAGATTAGCCTCTTGAAACATAGGAACATTGATGGATAAGTCAAAATAGAGTTAGTAAATGTCACGCGTAGAAGGAATGTAAACATTGTTTGTCCTCAAGAGACAAAGTGGAAGAGAATCAAGACTAATAAATTAGGAAAATGATTCAAACTTTTCTATTCGGGAATGGATAAAACTAGGAATCGGGTAGGATTAATAGTGGGATATCATCTATAAGGATGCAGTAGTTGATGTTAGGAGGTTTGGGAATTGGATAATGAATATTACTTTAGCCTTAGAACAAGAAATTGTGCTATATTATTAGTGCGTATGCACTCCAAGTGAGATTAGATGACGAGACTAAAAAGGAATTTTGGAACTCTCTGGGAGAGATAGTTAATAGAATCTTTCTTTTCGAAGATCTTCTTAGATAGAGATTTAAATTGTCATGTAGGTAATGATAAAATAAGGTATGAGAGAGTTCATAGAGGTCAAGACTTTGGAATTTCTATTCTAGATTTTACCTCGGCTAATGATTTTACGATAGTAAACACTTCATAAGAAGAGAAGAATCATTTAATAACCTTTGCGAGTAGGCATAATAGAAGTCATTGATTATTTTTTAGTTAGGAGATAAGACCTAAGTAGCTATAAAAATTATAAAGTTATACCAAGAGAGTATTTGACAACCCAATATAGATTATTAATCTTGGTATCTTGTCTTGTGAGTCAAGGTAGAGTAGACAGAGGTCAGATTAAGTCGAGAATTAAGTGGTGGACTATGAAGGGAGATGTATGCCAGATTTTTAGATATAAGATATTAGATAGTCGGTTAGTCCTAGAAGGATGTGAGAATGTAAAGCATAAGGATAACATTAATACCTCTTAAGTTTTTTTAATACATAGCTAACTATATAAGCAGTGAGGTGAGGGAAGTAATTAAAGAGGCTAAAGTACATGACAAAGGAACATGGTGTTGAAACAATGAACTGAACAAGCCATTATAGAAAAGAAAACAAAGTTTAAGAATTGGCAAAGAGATAAAAACTCGGAATCTTACGAGTGGCATAAACAAGCCAAGAGACTAAACAATAAAGCAGTAGGAAATGCTAAGAAGAGAACATATGATGATTTGTATAATAAGCTAGATGCAAAAGAATGGGAGAAAGATATCTTCAAGATAGTAAAAGCCAAAGTTTGAAAAGCTAAGGATTTGAGTCATGTTACGTGTATCAAACATAAAGATGGTAGAGTTCAAATGCAGGATAAAGCTATTTTAAATAGATTGAGGGATTGCTTCGGGAACCTGCTTAATAGGACAAGTGTAGAGTGGTTAAACTTCGAGAGACCTGAGATGCAAGAAATGAGGCAACTAATGTTCCGTCGTAGAGTTAGTGCTAAGGAAGTTAGTGAGGTACTGAAGAAGATGAAATCGAAGAAGGCTGTTGGACCGGATGAGAAACCAATTGAGGTGTGAAAGTGACTTGGAGAAGTTGTGATCCAATGACAGACTAGACTCTTTAATAGGATTTTAGATAATAGGAAAATGTCGAATTCATGAAGACATAACATTATGATACCAATTTATAAGAATAAATGATATACATGATTGCTCAAACTATAGTGAGATAAGGATTATATAAGTCTTATAATGAAACTATGGGAGGGGTTATTGAGCGGCGGAGACTTAAGAGTATCACCACTGTATCAGAGAACCAATTTAGTTTTATGTTCGATAGGTCTATGACAGAAACAATCTTCTTGATTAGACAAATAATAGAAAAATATAAGGGGAAAAAAAGCCTATATATAATATTTATCGACTTAGAGAAAGTCTATGATAATGTTTAGGGAATTAATCAGGTAGATACTTAGAAGGAAGAATGTGCCTCAATATAACATCGAGATCATTAAGGATATGTATGAAGGTATTGTAAGGTCAGTACGTGCGATGTCTAGTGAATTCCCTATTGCATTAAGACTTCATCAAAAGTTGGCTTTAAGTCCTTACCTCTTTACTTTAGTTATGGATGAGCTGACGAAACATATACACGATGAGGTACTCTAGTGTATGTTATTTGCAGATGATATCGTTCTAATAGATGAAACTAAAGAAGATGTAAATCGAAATTAAGATAGATGGCACGAGGCTCTAAAAAGTAAGGGCTCGATTGGCAACTTGTTTTAAAATTCAGTTTCTTAAAAACGTTTTGCGTAATGATTACAAAAATCATTTTTCTAGTTGAAAAAAATGAAAATCACTTCTTGTGTTTCTCTAGTGTTTGATTTTTTTTCGTTTTAAAAAAAATGAATTTTAAAAAGTAGGCAAAAAGTAGTTGCCAATATGATTGGCGACTGTGATTTTTGTATTCTAAACACATTGCCAATTAGGGCCCAAGGGTTCTTAAATTAATCGCCCAAAAGGGGAATATCTAGCTTATAATTTTGATCCCAAGTCTCAAAGAAGTGGTAACCCATTTGAGAACTAGAGTGTGAAGCTTTTTGATATTTAGATCTAATATCCAAGAGACTGACAAGAGGATATAAACTATAGGATTAAAGCAGATTGGATGAAATGAAAGATGCATCAAGAGTCTTATGCAATAGAAGGATGCATGCAAGATTGAAATGAAAGTAGTACAAGATGATCGTTCATCAACTATGCTTTATGACTCGGAGTTTAGGCCACTATAGGACAACATATGCATAAGATGGTGGTTGCAAAGATGGGCATGTTAAGATGGATCTATGAACACGTAAGGATAGAATTAGGGATGAAATTATTAGAAGTTATCTAGGTGTAGCTCTTACAAAGGATAAGATTAGAGAGACGTTTAACATGATTTGGTCATATGCCGAGGAGACCAAACACAACCCCATTCAACAAAATTTAGATTGGCAGGTAACTAAAGTGTATATAGACCTAAAGTGTATATAGACGAATGGGTATGTCGATGAAAACTTGGATTAGGTAATAATATGTGAAAAGATCGCATAACTTGGAGAGCCAATATCCGTGCAGTCGACCTTGAAAATAACGGAAATATACTTAGATGATGATGATTGTCTTTAAACTCGACTTAAAGATCCATCAAGGAAATATGGCTTTTCCATCTTTCATATTTTATTTTGTAAAAAGAAAATGATTTTAGCCATTTAGAGAGGCTTAGAAATTCTCTCTATTGTTTAAATTAAACAATAAGTGCTTTACTTCTACTGTTCTACTCTCAAACCACTAAGAAGCAGCACAGATGCATAATATAAGCAATCATACCAAGAGATTGTGGAGTTTTCTCTCCTATGATCACAGTTGAAATCAAATAAAGGCTTCAACTACTCCTACCATGCAAATGAATTTCCAATTACCTCCATAGATGATACGAGTTTTTGATGCTACTTCTGGGGAGATGTTTTTCTTAAGCCAATCGCGAAGAGCTGCATGTACTTCTTGAGCCTGTTGAGGCGTAGCTACTTTTCCCGTCCCAATGGCCCACACAGGCTCATATGCAATGACGACATTGTCCCAACTGGGTATAGCATCTGCGCATCATAAGCACTCGGTTTCTATTTCAAGATAGACTATGTTTATCAACTACAAATTACTGGAAAAGAAACATCTGGAAGAAACTTAACCTGCATAAGCTTTCAACTGCTCAGAACAGACATCAAATGTCTTTCCAGCTTCCCTTTCTGATAATAGTTCCCCAATGCAAGCTATTACTCCAAGACCCTCACTCACTGCATAAGCAGCTTTCTTACCTATGAACTAAAGTTGACAAAGCTTCAGTCAGCTTTTAAAATACAGTATAAGATTAGATGAAAAAGAAAAAATTCTGGGAGACTATCATATACTTGGTTTTTATAAACTCTCACCTGGTTATCTTCACCAATAACATGCCTCCGCTCAGAGTGCCCAAGAATGACCCACGTGCAGCCGGTATCTTTCAATTGTTCAACACTACAGATAAAGATGATTACCGGTTATGGGAAATAGATGCAGAAATCATATGGTAAGAGCTACTACCCCAAGTAGAACCTTCCTTCAGATGATTATTTGGAGGGAAGAAGTATACCAGCATTCAGCAATCACAGCATACAGAACCATACAGTTTCTACTGAGGACACCATACTATTGATAAGCGTTTGCATCCCCACTCCCAAACAATAAATCATACCAGATGAAACCTAATAAACATGGATATGAGAGTTTCCTTCCTGAATAGACAGCTGAAATTTGACAAGTCATAAGGGATAATTCCAGTATTGGTAGACCTTGCTCTTAAGCTTCCATTGACACGAAGAAAGCTCTTTCAGGATCAGGTCATTTGTGCTTGATGTAAATCCCAAAATTTTGTATCAACTACTATTAATATCTACTTCCAAGGCAATACCTCATACTAGCTAATACTACATTAAATTGATGAAGCTAATCTTTAGGTTCATATGGCTAAGACCAATTTGAAAAGTCACAAAACCTAAGTTTCTTGTATATGGCGCTCATAATTAGTTTCAACAAACATTAAAGGAGGTTGGAATAGATAATGTCGAATTTCAGAATCAAATTATTCATGTACGTGATAAATTTTCTCTACCTCTAATTTTAAAATAGCCCATACCAGGAAATCAGATGTCATTCAAAAAACAAAAAGGATCAATTTAAGCATATCCTCTCTTTTGGTTATGGCCTTTGGGTGGGGAAATGAGGGAGGATTTATCACTGTGGTCATGTTAGACAGGATAGCACACAAGAAGAACCCCAACTTCCTTTTAGTTCCAATTCCAACCTATATCTACAGCAAAGATAACAACAGTGTCTAAGCAATTCAAAATTTGTTAAGATTATTTTTTCAACCCCAAGAAGATTATTCTTGAAAATGGTGCATTATTTACAATCCAGATTAGGACAAAACATACATGGATAAAAGATATGCTCAATAAGAGAAAAGAAACTCAAAGTAACCTGATTTCTCCTGTGAAAGCACCACCTTTACCAACCCAGGAGTTTTGAGCAGAAATCTCAATCTCTGTTCTTAACGTGCTCTTTACCTTATCAATGTAAACAAATGGAGGTGCTACGACAACATCTGCATGTTTTAAAAATGTTTTACGCATGAAACCATAATATAAACGAACTTCTATCACATCTTCAGAATGAATTCTTATACACAGTCCTTGCGTTGAAATATACCACCAAAACGACTTGGATAGCCTGAGGGAACTGTGCAATTAATTAAGAATTAAATGGTAGCATATTCATTATTGTTGCATTATTCAATATTTCAGCATGTGCATATGTCAACAAAAGTACCCAAACAAACGGTGGATCCTACAACTGGGAAGTCACATGTATAAACTCTGCAAAAAGCTTACTTTGCAGCCTACTATAGACAATAAGAGGATAACATCAACATGAAGTTTAATACCGTCTTACCAACATCACTTTCCAATTTAGCTTCGTTCAAGTCAGAGACGAGCTTGCTTATAGATTCCTTAGTGCCATTCTAAATAAAACAAAACCAAAATAAGTGTTCGCATGAAGAAATCGAGAATAATAGATTTTCAAATCTGAGGAAGCAAGAATAAAAATACTTAATGAAGTTTTAAAATATGAATGTCAAAATGCAATTCAACCATGATGAATAAATAGTTGAAAAATGATCATATGTTAAAAAGCAATATAGTCAACTAATGGGATAATGAACGGTCTAGTTCATTGCTCATGATAGATCCAAACCCACTTTAAGGATGTAGAAATTGCAAATGACGAATATATAACTAACAAAGAGGAACACTTAAGTTTCTGAAGACTTGGGAGTTGGGAGTTACAAGGCATTATTACAAGATGCGTTAAAGCACTTAAGGTCCATTTTCAATTTTATGTCACAAAAAAATGCAACTAATAAGGCAGAAACAGCACAAGTTACTACCAGTTTCTCTTCTTCTCCTGTGTTTGTTGTAAATTAGCTGCCCCTTGGGAACTTCAGATTTTTTTTTTAATTCTTGTTTGGTATTACGCTCTTTTAAGTTTGAACTAATCAAGATATGTAACTAAAACATTATCCAACATGAAAGTAGGAATAAATCCTCATTGATTTCATTGATGCCATAGATTTATTAAACAATTATAGCTTTTCAAATTGATTATCAATAGGCAGCAATAATAGCAAGGTTATTGTCATTTTTCAGGAAAGGATCTGTGTTCTTTGCGTTCCATGAATAATTTTTTCACTTTTATTTATTATTTTTAAATTTTTAAATTTTTTAAATTTTTGTATTTTTGTATTTTTCTTGTAGCAAGGGGAGGGGAGAGAGCATGAGAGAGAGAGAGTAGTATGGGATATCTATTACAGCAGGAGA
The DNA here is from genome assembly GCA_027186245.1 of Coriaria nepalensis. Classification (NCBI taxonomy): domain Eukaryota; kingdom Viridiplantae; phylum Streptophyta; class Magnoliopsida; order Cucurbitales; family Coriariaceae; genus Coriaria; species Coriaria nepalensis. The sequence continues at coordinate 8,731,616 of CP114490.1, read as the reverse complement.
GAGAGAGAGAGAGAGATGGAGATAGATATTCTATGTGGGGGAGGGGCGCATCTATGTCCCTTTTCGATGATTAAGTACATAGTCTTCGGAAAACAGATACAATCTAGCTTCTAGACCTTCTATTTTCCCCATAAGAGGGGATATGGTTTCTGCCTCTCACTGATCGGATAGGAGGTTAACTTGCAACACATGCAAGTCAAAGAATGTTCAAGTTTTATATTTAAGTTGGATAGGAGGAAAAAAAAATAAAAAAATGATATACATATACATTTATATACACACAAGAAAAGATGCAAGTCAATGTTGGAAGAAATCGTTTGTACGACTCGGCTAAGTGAGAGAACTAATAATTCGTTGATACAGGTTTAGAGATCTTATCCAGAGATAATAGTTTTGGAAGTGTATATCCATTTAATCAAAGTTCAAAGTATCATAAAACTTCCAAGGAATTAAAAATACTTACACACTTCCAGTTTCCACCAACAAAGAACTGCAAGCACAATAAAGAATGGAGATCAATTAGAAAATAATTAAATCCGCAAAAATAATCCAGGTGCTAATTCACCATCAAATCACAAATTCATAATACCAAATTCTAGCAAAAAAATAAAAGAAATGAAATGCTAAAAAAAAGCTCCAGAATACCCCATTGTTCTACATTTTCTTAGAATCCAAAAGAACACAGAAATTTCTCGGAAGATAGTACGGAAAAAGAAGAAGACCGGAACAAGATATCCTTAATTGATGAGGTGGATGAACCGAGGCATAGATCCAAAAATAAAATTGAATTAAAATACATGCGAACAAAAAGGAAAGCAAAAAATACCTTGCCAGTGCCAGCCATGGCAACAATGCCACGAGAGCCTTTGCGAGAGGCAGCAAGGCGGATGTGAGAGGTGACATGTTGAACGAGAGACTGAGAACTTTCGGATTTGGAGCATGATAATCGGATGGATGCGAGAGACGTCGACACAACCGCCATTTTCGGCCTAAGCTTATGATCTTTTGGATTCTTTTTCTGCCTCTATATATCTGATTTTTTTTTGCTTTGACTGCACTACTCCCTTCTTTATGGTCGTGAATGAGGAGGGTTTTCTCTGCTTTGGTGGTGTTTGTCGTAGGTTTATTGTAGGTCAGAATGGATGACTGGGGAGTCCACTCGACCTCGGCACGCGTCAAGTGCACGCTCCAAGTTGTTGTCTCAAACTAACAAAAGAGTGTGTGTGATATTGACCGGTTAGCACTAAATACGGTCTAAGGAGGGTAAGGATTAGATCTCAACCCCTAAATTTAGATTTGTGTAAATTAATGGTTGCGATTTCTTCAGCCCCGATATCATCGTTCTTTGCATGCCATGTCATTAATAGAGTAGAAAAAAGGCACGGCTCATTTTTTAGATGAGAGGGGTGGAAAGTGGCTCGTTTTCTACCGGTTATTTATTAAATGGCTTAAGAAAAATCAAGCTTGATTTCAGCATGGGAAACAAAATGGAGAACTTGAATTTGTGACATTAGGAGGGAGAAAATATGATTAAGAAAATTTTAGGTATCGATTTCCGTGAAAAGGAAAATTTTATCTCTTAATCCATCCATGAGTCTCAGAATTAGGAAAGATATTAATTAATTTTGACTTCAATTTTGTGATGGGCAAATCCATCAGTGTAATTGATTTAATTTAGGGTAAATTGAAATTTGCTCATATTAGATTTTGTAGTATTCTAGTAATCAAACTTGATCAATTTTCGTTCATGTTATTTGTTTTTCCAAAAGAATTTAGTGTTGACATAAATTGTTATATGGTAATCGTATACATAATTTTTAATGCATAATCAAGGTGAAATTTATAAGAATTTTGGGTTGAAATGAATCTTTAGAACTATAATCGATTTCTCATAAAAGATTCGGATAATTCAACCTTTAGCTTCTAATTTATTTACAGAATTGTTCTACGAGACAAAGTTTTGAATTTTTTATTTTGACTAATAATGAGTTATATTAGTTATTTTAGCTACTAATTTGTTTGTCTTTCGATTCCATTTTTTATTTTAGATATTTATTCAATTAAAAGTTGGAGGCAGAGATGAGTAATGATAAGTTATAACCACTTGTTTGACTATTGAGCTTATCAAAGTCCAAGACTTGTTAATGCTAAAGGGATAGCTATGCACATAGCTATCGAGAGTGAACTTAAAGAGATGATGGCTATTCTCAGTTAAGCCTTCTATTTGTAGAGGTTATAAGCGTCTTTTTCTTATTTTAATTTGAACTTCCTTATACAATGTAGTTCCCATTGTAGTTGACAAATCCTTGTATTGGACGAGTGTATTTATATATATATTACTTTAATTTGCATAATTTTGTTAGTCATGAATCTAAATTCCATTTACCTACATTTTAACTAAAAGACCAAATACATTTGGTTGATTATATGAAGATTCTATGTTATTTTTTATGTTTATTATATTTATGTCTCTTAAGCTCTGAAATACGGCTTTGTAGTCCATATGTTGTCTCAACAAAGATCTATATACGAAAATATTTCATTCAGGAAATAGTGTCAATTAAAAGATTTTAAGGATAGTGCATTGGTGGTACATACTCTTGAAATGGAAAGCCCGATTTCCTATTTTCCTACAAACCTTCGTTAGTCAAACAAGTAGTTTTAACCAATAAGTAGTTTTAACCAATCATTACTCATCCCTACATCCAAATTTCAATTGAACAAATATTGGAACAAAGGATGGAACAAAGAAACAAAATAGTAGCTAAAATAACTAGTATAATCTATTATTAGTCAAAATAAAAAAACCAAAACTTTGTCTCATAGAGCAATTAAGTAAGCAAATTAGTAGCTAAAAATTGGATTATTAGAATTTTTTATGGGAAATTGATTATAGTTTTTTGAATTCATTTCAATCCTAAATTCTTATAAATACCACCTAAATTATGCATCAAAAATCATATACACAATTACCAAATTAGAATTTATTTCAACCCTAAATTAGGAGCTAAGAGTTTAATTATCTAATTTAAATAGGGAAAATCGATTACAGTTCTGCAGATATATTTCAACCCTAAATTCTTATAAATTTCACCTTGATTATGCACCGAAAATCATATACACAATTACAATATCACAATTTATTTAAACTCTAAATTCTCTTAAAAAAAACGAATAACTTGAACGAAAATCGATCAAGTTAGATTACTAGAACACCACAAAATAAAAAAAATGGGCAAATCTCGATTTATCCTAAATCAAATCATTTACATTGATGGATTTGGCTGAAAATCTCAAAATTGAAATCAAAATCAATCAATATTTTACCTGATTCTTTGACTCATTTTTTTCTCTAGATTCACAAATGGATTGAGAGGTGAAATTTTACCCTTCGCGAAGATCAGAACCTAGAAATTTCTTAGTTATCTTTTTTTACTCATGATTTCACAAATCCAAGCTCTCCATTTTGTTTCCTCGTTCTGAAATTGAGCTTTATTTCCTTTTAGCCATTTAATAGATAACTACCAAAAAGAGGGCAACTTTTCACACAACCCGTGCCTTATTTCAACTAGACTAATGAGCCACTTTCTTACCTCTCAATTAAAAAACAAGCCGCACTCTTTTCAAATCCACTAATGACGTGGTATCCAAAGAATCGTGAGATTGGGGCTTGAGAAACATTGGTCTACACAAGTCTAAATATAAGGGTCAGGACAAAATCTTACTCATTACTCACCCCCACATCCAAATTTCAATTGAATAAATATCTAGAACATATGATAGAACATAAAGAGAAACAAATTAGCAGCTAAAATAACTAGTATATTCTATCATTAGTCAAAATAAAAAATCCAAAATTTTGTCTCATAGAACAATTCTGCAAACAAATTAGTAAGTAAAAATTGACTTATTCGATTTTTTTGTATGGAAAATCGATTACAGTTCTATGGATATATTTCAACGCTAAATTCTTATAAATTTCACCATGATTATGCACCAAAAATAAAATACATGATCATTAGATCACAATTTATTTTAACCCTAAATTCCGATAGAAAAAACTAATGACATGAAAAAAAAAATTCAATCAAAGTCGATTACTAGAATGCCACAAAATATAATCAAATCAATGACTCCGAGTGATTTTCCCAAAAATCTCAAAATTGAAATCAAATTCAATCAGTATTTTACCTGATTCTAGGACTTTTTTTTTTCTTAGATTCACGAATAGGTTATGAGGTGAAATTTCCCCCTTTGTAGAGATCATTATATAGAAATTTCTTAGTTATCGTTTCCCCCTCCTCACATCACAAATTCAAGCTCTCGATTATGTTTCCCCAGTCTAAAATCAAGCTTGATTTTTTTTCAGCCATTTAATAGACCACTAGAAAAAAATGAGCCACTTTCCACAACTCTTTGAAAAAAAAAATGAGTTGCACCTTTTTTCAACTCCGCTAATGACGTGGAATCCAGAGAATGGCGAGATAGAGCTTGGAGAAATCCCACCCATTGGTCTACACAAGTCTAAATATAGGTGTCGGGACCAAATCCTTACTCTCATTACTCGTCCCTACATCCAAATTTCAATTGAATAAATATCTAGAATAGAGGATGGATCATAAAGATAAACAAATTATTGTCTAAAATAACTAGTATAATATGTCATTTGTCAAAATAAAAAATCCAAGACTTTGTGTCATAGAATAGTTCTACAAACAAATTTAATAGCTAAAAGTTTAATTATCTGAAATTTTTAGGGGAAATCGATTACAGTTCTATGGATTCATTTAAACCAATTAGTAGCTAAAATTTCAATCGAATAAATATCTAGAATAGATTATGGAACAGAAAGATAAACAAATTAGTAGCTAAAATAACTGGTATACTCTATCATTAGTTAAAATAAAAAAAATCCAAGCCTTTGTCTCATAGACAAGATCTACAAACAATTAGTAGCTAAAAGTTCAATTATCCGAATTGTTTTTAAGGGAAATTAATTACAGTTCTACGGATCCATTTCAGCACTAAATTCTTATAAATTTCACCTCGATTATGTACCAAAACTCATATACACGATTACCAAATAATAATATATTTCTACCCTAAATTCAACTGCAAAAAATGAATAACATGAACGAAAATCAATGTAGTTTGATTACTAAAATGCCACATATCCAAACCAAGCAAATTTTATTTACCCTAAATAAAAATTAGTTACACCAATGGATTAGCCCGAAAATCACAAAATTGAAATTCAAATCAGTTAATATCTTACCTTATTTTAAGACTCATTTTTCTCTAGATTCATGAATAGATAGAGCCGTCAAATATCTTCCCTCACGGAGATTAGAGTTTAGAAATTTCGTTGTTGTCCTTTCCCCCTCTTAACAGATAATCGACTAAAAGCGAGTCAGTTTCCTAACCTGTCAGCATTAAAATGGCATCCAAAGAACGGTGAGATCAGGGTGAGAAAAATCCCAATATTTAGTCTACAGAAATCTGAATATAGAGGTCAAAATTGAATCATTTCTCTCATTACTCATCCCTACATCTAAATTTCAATTGATTAAATATCTAGAATATAGAATGAAACATAAAGATAAACAAATTAGTAGCCAAATCAACCGGTATACTCTATTATTAGTCAAAATAAAAATCCAAAACTTTTTCTCACAAAACAACTCTGCAAAAAAAATTGTATATAAAAGTTGAATTATCCAAAATTTTTAGGGGGATTCAATTATAGTTCTACGGATTCATTTCAACCCTAAATTCTTATAAATTTCACCTCGATTATGCAACTAAAATCATATACATGATTACCAAATCTTTCAACCCTAAATTCTACAAAGAAAAAAGAATAACAAGAACAAAAGTCTATCAAGTTCGATTACTAGAACACCACCAAATCCAAAATGAGCAAATTTCGATTCACCCAAAACCAAATCAATTACATTGATTAATTTGCCCAAAAATCTCAAAATTGAATTCCAAATTAATCAATATCTTACCTGATTCTAGGACTCATATTTTTCTCGAGATTCACTAATGGATTGTGATGTGAAATTCCCCTTCGCGGAGATTAGAATCTAGAAATTTCTTAGTCGTCCTTTCCCCCTTTTGACGTAAAAAATTCAAGCTCTCCATTTTGTTTCCCAATTCTGAAATGAAGCTAGATTTCTTTTCGGCCATTTAATTGATAATCGGCAAAAAATGAGCCACTGTCCTCACCTCTCGGTTAAAATACAAGTTGCGCCTTTTTTCCGCTCTACAAATTACGTGAAATCCATAAAATGGTGAGATCAAGGTTGGGGAAATCCCAATCATTAGTCTACATACTGAATATAGGGGTCGGGACATAATCCTTACTCTCATTTCTCATCCCTACACCTAAATTTTAGTTGAATGAATATCTAGAACAAAGGATGGAACGGAAAGATAAATAAATTAGTAGCTAAAATAAGTTGTATAATCTATTGCTAGTCAAAATAAAAAATCGAAAACTTTGTCTCATAGAACAATTCTGTAAACAAATTAAGAGGTAAAAAATGAATTGTCTAAATATTTTTAGGGAAAATCGATTACAGTTATGCAGATATATTTCAACCCTAAATTCTTATAAATTTCATATCAATTATGCACCGAAAATCTTTAACACGATTACCATATCACAATTTTTTTCAAACCTAATTAATGCTTGAAAAAATGACTAACACGAACAAAAATCAATCAAGTTTGATTACTAGAATGCCACAAAATCTAAAACGAGCAAATTTCAATTTACCCTAAATAAAATAAGTTATAGCTGGATTTGCTTGGAAATCGAAGAATTGAAATTAAAATCAATCAAATCTTACCAGATTCTATGACACATTTGTTTCCAGATTCAGGGATGGATTGAGATGTGAAATATCCCCCTTCGCGGTGATCAAAACCTTTATATTTTTTAGTCATTCTTCCCTCCCCCCCCTACATCATATATTCAAGCTCTCCATTTTGTTTCCCTACTCTAAAATCGTGCTCAATTTATTTTCAGCCATTTAATAGATAACCGGCAAAAAATGAGCTATTTTCCACACCTCTCGGCTAAAAATTGAGCCGCGCCATTTTTCTACTCCATTTATGATGTGGGATCCATAGAACGATGATGTCGGGGTTGGAGAAATCCCAACAATTGCTTTACACAAGTCCGAATTTAGGGGTTGGGTCCGAATCCTTACTCTAAGCACTCATCCCTACATCTAAATTTCAATTGAATGAGGTGATTATATTGATTTATGGATTGTGTTTGTATTCAGTAGGGTCTTGTTATGCCCATAAGTCACTCCCTTAGACAAGTTCCACTAGATCACCAAAAACTCTGACTTTTTGTATTGAGCCTGTCGATCCTCTCATAAACTAGAGCCCGCCGGATGCCTGTGGACAATCCCAAAAAGCTTCTTACACCCTTCGCCCCCTTCCCTTATCTTCTGGTTCAATAGCTGCACAGTTCTTTCCCTTTTCTTTTTAGCCGATGCGCTTAAAAGAGTTCCGTAAGGAATAACTTTTCCATTTCCAGAAGATCGAATCCTCCATTACAGGTAATGACTGGCATAAGGTAGTGAAGCCGGAAAGGAAATCGTAGTTCATTTAATTGTCACTATCGTAAGGTACAAAAGAGCTTATAAATTAACTATCTTAGTGGACTAAGACATATAAGAGTCGAGGTTTTAGCCTTTTCACTACTTCATCCAATCTCTACCAAGTAAGGTATTGTATGCTGCAGCACCATACACCACAAAACTAACCTTGGTGGCTTACCCAGAACTCTATTTCAGAGGAAGCCGCCAGAATACTGTTTATTTAGGTTTAGGAAAAAAAAGACGAAGAACTTCATTCCTTTGCCCTTAAGCTTAAGGCTTTACTTGCGCTAAAGCGGGAATCCACTCTAAGATCAGAGTCAGCAATAGCCTCCGATTTAGCTACATAAGTGGAACCGGCTTTTACTTTCTTTCTTTCAATTTTCTTTTTTCCTGCTAATGGTTTAAAAGGGATTTCCTTTCCACTTCCCATAGTTCTATAAAAGAAAGCCTTTAAGCTTCTTTTCCCGCTGCGAGGGTCTTACCTTTTCTAGCTCCAATCTAGCTCTAGTGCTTATTTTCAATAAAGGAGTTACCCGCTATAGCACAAAAACATAAATAATAGCTAATAGCTAGCCAATTCGAAAACATTGACACCAATCAGGCTTGATTTTGAAATCTCCTGCCGCCCCAGAGAAAACTCCAAATGAAGTCTATCCCGAAGGCTAGGGTTTCAATTCTTGTTTTTTATTCGAGCCCGGCCAGAGAAGAACCTACATCCGATGTTTAAATACTATATTGAAAAAAATAAATGAGACAATGAGAGTAGGAAATCTTATGAGGTATGGGGGTTCCTGGCTCGACTGTTAGTAATAGATAAAGGATTGATTGGTAGTACTTGCTAATCTAGTTAGATCGAAATGAGACTATTCCTTAGCTTGCTTGCTCTTACTCTTATGCTCGTTACACTGCTACTTATTAAGGGTCATTTTGATAGTCTCTTACTGGTGGACACAATATCACTGTTAGGAATAGTGGTTATGGTAATACTTAGACCCCTAGTAGACATGATATCCACCTTTTGCCTTAAATACAGACAAAAACACTTTAACTCTAACCGGCTTTCTTGCCTTTTAACTTAAAATGAAGTAGGATATCCTTAACATAGGAAAAAAAAAAGTAGTCACTTAGAAATGTATGAAGTAAGAAAGTATGAAGCAAGGGTATGTAAGAGTAAGAGTAGATCATTCCCCACTATGCACTCTTTTCTATTGAAAAATAAAGTAGCTAAAATTGCATTGAGAGGGGAAGATAAAATGTATGAAAGAAGCCACTAGACGTTTTTTATCTATTAACTTTTAGGCTTACCATTGTAATGAATTTAAAGGATTTTACAGAAAACTTCAATAGGGTAAGCAACTAATGGCATAGGCTCAAAGGCAAAATCAAATGCAGAATGCAGAAAGAATCAAAGCGAGAACAAAAGCAACTGCCATTGAAACTAGATCACTTACTCATTGACTTGCGAGCTACCTTTCCTAAGAAAAGACGTGAGGTACTTATTGATATTCATTTTCCTTTCGTGCTGGCCTACAATCCTTACTTTAAAGGAAAATAAGGGTACTGATGGCTTAAGCTTACAAAGATACTGCTTACTTAACTAAAATACCTTAAATCCTCAGATGCTTTCTCATAGGCTTCCCTAAGCTTCCCCTTTCGAAAGAGATAGTTCCTGTGATCCTTTTTGTTACTTCAACATCAGCACAATCTTCTTCTTCTTCTGAAGGGAACTCAAACTGATTGGCAGGTGAAACCAAGAAAACCGCATAAAAGAGATTTATGGGTCTATATCGACTAAACGAATAAGGAGAGGCGAAAACAAACTAGCTCAACATAAACTTAATAAGGAGACGAAGTATGTTTAATAACCTTTCTCGAGACATAAAGATAAAAAATTTAGTAGCTAAAATACCTACTATAATTGATCATTAGTTTGTATAAAAAATCCAAGACTTTGTCTCATTAAATAGTTCTGCAACTAAATTAGTAGCTATAAAGTTAATTATCTGAATTTTTTTTATAGAAAATTGGTTACAGTTCTGCAGATTCATTTAAACTCTAAATTCTTATAAATGTTTCCTCGATTATTGACCAAAAATCATATACACCTTTACCAAACAACAATTTATTTCAACTCTAAATTATGCTGGAAAAAATGAATAATATAAATAAAAATATATCAAGTTCGATTACTAGAACTCCACAAAATCTAAAATGAGCAAATTTTGATTTACACTAGATGAAATTAGTTGTACCGGTAAATTCTTGGTCGTCCTTCTCCCCTCCTAGCGTCACAAATTCTCGCTCTCCATTTTGTTTCCTCATTATGAAATCGAGCTTGCTTTATTTTCAATCATTTAACAAATAACCGGCAAAAAGTGAGCCACTTTATCCACCTCTCAACTAAAAAATGAGTCGCCCCCTTTTTCAGCTCCACTAATGACATGACATCCAGGGAATGGAGACATCGAGCCTGGAGAAATCCCAACCACTGGTCTTCACAAGTCTAAATATAGGGATGAGGACTGAATCCTTACTCTCATTACACATCCCTACATCCAAATTTCAATTGAATAAATATCTAGAACAGAGGATGGAACCAAAAAATAAACAAATTAGTACCTAAAATAACTGTTATAATATATAATTAATCAAAATAAAAATTCCAAAACTCTTATATAACATGTCTGCAAACAATATAGTAGCTAAAAGTTGAATTATCCCAATTTTTTTAATGAAATCGATTACAGTTTTACGAATTCATTGCAACCCTAAATTCTACGATGATGCACTGAAAATTATATACACGATTACCAGTTCACAATTTATTCCAACTCTAAATGTTTCTTAAAAAAGTGAATAACATAAATGAAAATCGACCAAGGTTGATTACAAGAACGCCATAAAATCTAAAACGAGGAAATTTCGATTTGCCTAAAATTCTGATAATTGAAATGAAATTCAAGCAATATCTTACATGATTCTAGGACTCTTTTTTTTTTTTCTTTTCCAAATTCACGGATGGTTTGTGAGGTGAAATTTCCCCATTTGTAGAGATGACAACATAGAAATTTCTTAGTCATCATTTCCCCTCCTCATGTCACAAATTCAACCTCTCCATTTTTGTTTTCCCATTCTGAAATCAAGCTCGATTTCTTTTCAGCCATTTAATAGATAATGAGTAAAAAACAAGCTATTTTCCATACCTCTCGGCTAAAAAATGAGCCGGACTATTTTTCTACTCAACTAATGATGTGCCATCTAGAAAATGGCCAGATCGAGACTAGAGAAATCCCAGCCATTGGTCTACACAAGTCTCAATATAGGGGTATAGACCGAAGACTTACTCTCACTATACATCCCTAAATCAAAATTTCAATTGAATAAATATCTTGGACATAGGATGGAACATAAAGAAGAACAAATTAGTTGCTAAAATAACAACTATAATTTATCATTAGTCAAATAAAAAATTCAAAACTTTGTCTCATTGAACAGTTCTGCAAACAAATTAGTGGCTAAAAGTTGAAGTATCCAAACCATTTTTGTACTTTAAGGTATCACAACATCCTCATTTGGAGGTACCTTAGCTGAAACTAGTGAGGTAATAAGATAATCTGTCCAAGCGTCATTTTAGGCACCATAAACTTTGTTGAGTTCAATCCTGCTCCCATTATTCTTTTTAGAATGTACTTCCTTCTCTACGAAGATAGTGTGTTTGGAAACAAACACTTTTTACTCAATGGGATGACAAAAGTAATATCCTAAAGTTTCATCTTGATACCCTACAAAATAACATTTTTCGGATCTCACCTCCAACTTTGATGCTTCTTGCTTGTTAACATAAGCAGACCAGCCCCATATGTGAATATGTTTAAAGAGCATCACCATACGTGAATATGTTTAAAGCTTGTCATTCTTTCTTTCCATATCTCATATGGTGTTGAAAAAACAGACTTTGAAGTTATCATGTTTATAAGGTAAGTGGAGGTTTCTAGGGTATATTCCTAAAATGATAAAGGTAGATTAGTAAAGCTCATCATGGACCAAACCATCTCCAAGATAGTCTTATTTCTCATCTCATACACACCATTCAGCTATAGTATTTTGGGAATGGTCTATTGTGAGATTATACCATTCTCCTTCAGGTAGTCAAGAAACTTGTGGCTCAAGTATTCACCACATCGATCTGATCAAAATATCTTAATACTTTTGCCTAATTGTTTTTCTACTTTACTCTTATATTCCTTGAATTTCTCAAACGATTCAAATTTATGCTTCATAAGATAAATATGACTAAATCGAGAGAGATCATTTATGAATGTGATGCAGTATAAAAAACCACCTCTAGTAGAAGTTGACATAGGCCCACATATATTAGTATGTACTAGCCCTAACAACTCAATTTTTCTCTCTCCAGTTCTACTAAAAGAAGATTTGATTATCTTGCCTAATAAACATGATTTGCAAGTTGGCATTAATTCCAAATCGAATGGATTTAAGTATCCATCTTTATTTAACTTTTGAATCCTTATTTCATTGGAATGACTTAATCTACAATGCCACAAGTATGTTTGATTCACATCAAACTATATTTTCTTGACATGTTCAATATTCATGCAACTTTTGTTTTTCAAATTTAAGACATATACACCATAAATTATTTACCCCATCGGATCAAAATCTGATTGGCTTGATAATGTCTTGCACATAAAGTATTTTACATTTTTCATTAAGGATGATAAATAATGTCCTGCTAATATCCCCATAAAGATAGTATCACATAAAGTATTTGTCACATCGGGTCAAAATCCAATTGGCTTGATGCCTATACACTTTCACTAATTTCAAAGAAAACCTTCTAGTTGATTTAAGAAGTGTGGTAGGAACCATTTTAGAGAAGCAAGGCTAGAAATGTAGGATATTATAATTGTGGATGATAATAACATATTGCCAAGTTCTATGATAACCAGAAGAAGAATGAAGAACTACAGAGCAGGCCAAATTCCAAAGTGTTTGCCATCACTCAGGAAGAAGGGAAAGCGAATCCACCCACTATGGTTTTAGATAATATTTTTATTCCCTAGTATTCTACATTATTTTCTATAGGTTCAAGTGCTATGCATGTACTTTCTTCCTCGAAGTTTGTTATCAAAATTAAACAATCCTTGGATTAATGAGCTAAGTTATTTAGCACAACACAACCCTAAGGGGTTGTGTTGTATTTGACTCATTGTTTATAAGCCGTGTCAATAAATCTATGTGATAAAGAATTGTTTATTAATCTTGTCGTGCTAGATTTGCAGGATTTTGATGTCATATTAGGAATGGATTGACTCTCAAAATATAATGCTACTATAGATTGTCGAAAAAAGAAAGTGAGGCAAATTCAACAATATCTTCAATCAAAGCATAGAAGTTACTAAAGAGTGGTTCTGCAGGATATCTTGCTATACTAACAGATACTCGTAAGGAGCAACAACTTATAGCCTATAAATGCTCCTATTATTTGTAATTTTCTCTTTTCCATTTAATTACTAGGAGTTCCACCATAATGTGAGATTCAGTTTGAAATAGATTTAGTATCACGAGCGCACTGATTTTGAAAGCTCAATACCTATTGGCATCAGCTGGATTAAAAAAACTCAAGATGCAATTACAAGATTGGTTAGACAATGGACAAATTCATCCTAGCTTCTCACCATGGGGAGCACAAGTATTGTTTGGGAAAAAGAAATATGGGTTGATGCAAATATGTATTGATTATAAGGAGCTTACCAAATTTACCATGACATATACCTTTTCCTAAGAATAGTTAGTTTGTTCGAGCAACTACAAGGATAATTACTTTTCTCAAAGATTAACCTATGATCAGGATACCATCAACTAAAGACTCGAGAGAGTGATATCTCAAAAATGGCATTTCGCATAAGTCGATGAATCTTCGCTTACACAGAGCGAAATGCAATATTTAAACTACATGAAAACATAATAACTTACAGAAAACGTAATCTAAATACTAAATGAAAATATATTGCCTACTCTATGACCCTGAAAAATAGATATTTTTTGCTTTCATATTGTCCAGACTGTGAGTAGGGATTGTGCCCATAGTAAGCATTTATACTCCCACTCAGGTCTATATGTGAATTTGGATATTGTCCCATATATGTGGTCAGATAATAGGTATTCATGGTGCTGCCCTATTCTCCAGTTGGTGGCCATTATGACAGAATATATTCATTTGAAAAATAAAGGAATAAATAAACAAATAAAAGTATTTAATTACTTAAATAAATAAGTACATTACCCTCGTCTTCTAATTGAAGCTTACGAGCAATCGGCTGGGATGACAAGCCTTCGCTTCGTTGAGAAGATGACCCACAATCGGCCTTCCATCCGCTGCGTGTTGGCTTTCTTAGTTCAACTACTGTCTTCAAGTGTTTGTTTCCTAGATGAGTTGCAGCACGCTCTTTAAATCCCTCTCCATCAACTTCATGAGTAGGTTTAATATGAGCACCCAATTCGTGTGTAGCATTACCGATGTTCAAGTTGAAATGGGCCATTTTTCCATAAATTGATCAGCATATTCATTAATTATTGACCATGTTTCTAAAATCTCCCTATACTTATATATTGTTGAGGTGAACTTATTGATGTGACCGGTTCAAATTTTCGATTGCGCCATTTTTGGGTCATTATGCAATGATGATGTGGAAGACCTAATAGTTGACTCGATAAACAATTGTCTTGCCTTCCTCGTCCATCTATTTAAAATATACTCTTCTAGAATGCTGAATTGATCATTTGTCTAAGCAGCCTTATTATATGGACACATGGAATAGCCACATGCTCAAAAGTTTTACACGTACATTAATGAAATCCATATATTGTCGTAATATGATATTGTTTCAATCTCGAATAGTCGTGAGATGGGGCCTTGCTATATAATTCCATGAAGTACACAACAATCATTTTTGCTAACCTAGGTCATAAACATTGGACGTGTGAATGCTGCAAGCTTCTATGGAGATGGGGTATTTTAATTTTGGAGCTGCAAAAGTGTTGACCATTTGAAAATCTGACTGAAGCTCGTTGTAATGCAATTCATCCACAACTTTCTAGAAATGCTTTAGGAATCAATCCATATTCATCTTGGAATTCAAATGACCTCAGATATAAGTGTTAAAGTTTTCACTCACTTGTGTGGTCCTTTTACTTGTACATAAACCATTTCTCACATAGGCCTACACTCACTTCTCACGCCTCTCGTAAATCCTTTATAGCTGATGGTTATCATGTATATTATGGTCATCCAGCATTTGAGCCCATGCACTCTCGAAATCTTCTATTGAACTATCAAATAGAAGCCTCTTTCAATCTTACTTAAGAGCTTTGTTCCCTAGTAGACATCAAGATTTTTCTTTGCATTTTGTTAGATATGTGATACACAAAGGAAGTGATAAATGTCTTGAAAGACGGTGGGGATTGCAGCCAACAACGCTGCATCATGGTCAGTGAATAACGACATTGGCACCTTATCAGACATACATTCTACAAATGTGGTAAATAGCTATTGGAATGAGTCAATTGTCTCATCAAAAAGAAGACATGCCCCAAACAAAACCCTCTATTTGTGGTGGTTTAGACCCATGAAAGCCCAAAAGGCCTATTTTTATCCTTTGTTTGGTAGGTCGTATTGAATGAGACAAAGTTTTCGAAAATTGCATAATCATTCTGCATGCAGTGGTCTGCCAAAAATATATTAGTGATGTGATCATCCTGGAAAATTAAGCTTTGCTAAAAAATTGCGAGTCATTCTCATGTTGACTGCCAAACTAGTTTACAAGGACGACACCCACATTATACTCTATATTCTTGCTTCATCGATTACTGAGATAAATTTTTTAGGTCAGATTGTGTGAACTCCACCCTATCTCTTCCAACAACCATAACAACTATTAGATCATGAGCCTGCTTCTGGCGCATGGAAACTTCCTCCCCAACGTCGAACTTGAAAATACTTTCCATTTTGTTGTAGTTGAACTTGAAAATGTGCAGCACGATCACACCTTATCTTTCATCGATCCCTCACAACATTGGTATGTGGATCTCTTTGATCTCTTATATCTTTCTTGTGGTAGAGAAACCACTTATTCATCAATATGCCCTCTTATCCATTTCATCCATCTGATTATTCACATCATCTCTTAGTTCTCATAACATCTTTTCGAACTTCTCTGTCTAACCCATAAAAATAGTCTCTATCTTCTTCTCTAGCACTCTACAGTTCCTCTTACATTTACCTTCATCACTATTATCAATTCCCCTTATGCCTTCTTCTTCTTCTTCTTCTTCTTCCTATTTTTTTTTTTCATTTTCTTCTTCTTCCTTTTCTTCTTCCTCTTCTTTTATATGTCTTTCTTCTTCTTCTTCTTCTTCCGTAGCTTCTTATTCTATTCTTTCAGTTCCGTAGTCAACAAGTCTACAACTTTGTCGTCCTCATCCTCTAAAGGTTCCAAAGTCCATAAATACTCTTGAGCTGCTTCTTCCTTAGTCAGTTTTAGAATTTCACGAACGACGAGATGTATTAAATGAAGGTAAAAGTCATTCAATACTTAATCAAGATAAAGTAAAATAGTTTAATTAATTCAATAAAAGAAACGCTTACATGTTTTTTCTTTATCCACATCTCAACATTTACATGAGTTAGGGGCGGTTTCCTAGATGACCATCTTAAAATCTAAGGGATGATATTCTATTTATTCTACAACATAGCTCATTTTCCAAGATAAGGAATGACTTCGTATGTAAATACATGCATAGTAATAAATGGATTAGCAAACGTAACTCAACAAAATGAAAGCCAAATAAAAAATTAAAATATAAAGTCTAACTTGTAAAGCCAAGGGAAACTCATCTAAAGTATATGTTTCCTCTTTCTCCTTCTCTTTTGATGCCTTCTTCTTATATCTATGTGCAAGGGACTTCTCTGTAATATTCTTCTAAAGGGCATGAATTTCTCATAACTCACTCTACCCTAAGGATAACTAGATAACCGGTAAAAATTATTGGCTATGCTCAGTGTAAATTCCCAGATCTTATTCTTCTTCCCTTGAGCTCAAATAACTCCATCAATAAATAGACAACCATCTTCACAATTTCATCATCATCATTCGTCCACGGGGCAACATTTAATTTGAATCTTTGTGCAAAATCTAAAAGTTGTACACTCTTCACACCAAGATATTTCTTCAACAAGTGGTTAGAAGGGTAATCATGATATTTCATCCCTATCACCATTGCAAATTCTCTCAAATCGAACCGCACATGCTTCTTCTACTTCTTAAACAATAAATCGTACTTCTTCTTGCACTCGGCTCGTCGGAGAAAGAAAAAGTTCATAATTTGGCTAGAGTTTGTCAAATCTGCCTTCACATCAACAAAATAGCCTAGGCAAGTTTCTCTAAACAACTGTAATTGTCGTGAAGTGAGCTTTTCTTTTATATCAACCATCACAGCTTATTACTTTATTGTCATAGTAGTACAACACTTAAAAGAGAAAGCATCGTGGATTACGAGTTGAAGCTGAGGACGGATTGGAGGTTGATCACCCTGAAAACAAATAAATTCAAAAATTGAATGTTAGTATACATAAATATTTAAGCTAATCAATAGAAAAATACTTCAAAATTAACAAAAAAAAAACATGTCCTCTACAGGTCGAAAAGCCACGACTTGTGAAGGGGACTTCGATCCATAGAGTATACTAGAGTAACTGCTAGTTGACCCTACGGCTTAAAAGCCCCTTCACAGGGCCTTATCGACCCATAAAGTAAACACTACAAGTCGAAGAATCCTTCACAGGTCGAGGCTCTTCGACCAGTAGAATCAACTCTACGGGTCCAAAGCCCCTCATAAGGTCATTTTTTTAAAGAGAGTTTTAGGACGCTTACCAGGTTACTCGAATGGGGATTTTCCGGCGATGATTCTAGTGCCTCTTTCAACCTCTTAGCTTCTCGTTCATATGAGATTTAAGGATCATTTTCCTTTTTTTTTTTGTCTTCCTTCGCATTCCCACGAGTTCGAGTCATCATGATTTTTCAAAACACATTAGGTTTGCTTTGAATGGAGATTTTGACTTCGAATAGTTCGTGAGCTCGAATAGGACGTTGATGGAGGTTAAGAATGAAGATTCTAAGCTCTGAACAGGTGCATGATAGCTTCAGACAATGTTAATGGAGGTCTCAACATGCTTTAATGAAGGGCGGGGGGACGAAAGAAAAAAAAAGAAAGTAGGAGGAGAAAAAAAGAAAGCGGAGGGGGGAAGAAAAAAAACTTTAATACACAGGGTCACCAAGTTTGATCAGGTGACCTGCATGTTTCTTTCCTAGGCCACGTGGCTTGCCCAGGTCCCTCGAACATCCATGGACGGTCCGAATTTCTCAATCTGGTGGACGCAATGCAATCCGAGCCCTAAATTAACTGGGTTACAACTTTTTGAAAAGGCTTACCAAAGCTAAAACCTAGATCGCGAGTAGAATTAAAATTGATCTCCGTCTCGGTCCTCATCACCGGGACTAGTCCAATCATCATCAATACCAGACCAGTGTCGGGATTCCTATTGAGGTCCTCCACACTGGGACCACAACAAATCAACAATACCGGACAGGTATGAGATTCCCATCAGAACCCGAAAATATGTTAACCCTAATTTTCTTGAAAGTGTATATCAATTACAAATTTGATCATTAGCCCCGTGGCAAGAACAAAAGAATTCTCAATAGCAGAGAGTTGAAAAAGAAAAGCACATGTATTACTGCGTTGGGAAAGAAAATAAGAAGTATGAAAATTTCTCTAGGTTTTGGAAATAATTCAAAAGTTATTTCTAACTCAAATCTGCATTAGTAAGTTCTACTTCAAAACGGCTTACTTAATTCAGTCGCCAAGGAAAAATAAAACCTTTAATGGGGCTACAAAAAAGAAATCCATGTTTTTACTGGCCTAATTTCAAAAACTCGGACAACCTTTTCGGGCTCTCTTAGATCTTCATATGCTGCTTAGTTACAAGAGGGAGCATAATAAGATCACACTGTTTTTGTTCCGCTTAGCCACAGTATGAAGTCTGATCTACTTCTTTTTCTTCAATTTGTTTGACTGTGACTGAGTATATGCAGTACCCTAATCATCAAGAACAGATGAATATCAGAATAAGAAGAAAGCACTACATTTTAAATTTTCAAAATCGACTCATGCATTAGAAACTCACCTGAAGCCACTCATCAATAGAGGCATCGGTACTCCTAGTTCCAACTTCAACCTTGGGGGGCCTCCTGGTTTTCTATGCAAATGGAAGATACGGTAAAAACTCTTTCCAATCGTGCAAGGTGAGAGAATTAAAAAGCAAACAAGCACAAATTTAAATTAAAAATAAGCAATACAGAGAAAATATAAACAACCATTTAACATTTAATGTCAATTCTCCAACAGAAACTGTATAAAGTTTACATACTTGAAACCCGAGTTTCCTCATCTACCCTCTGGGAATAAGGGGATCATGGCAAATTTAATGAAATAAACAATATTGGATTGGTCTAGAATGTAAGTTTGGGACATAGAGAAGTTTACATTATTTCATGAAGCATGTACCTTAGAAAGTTGCTGTACTTGACTTTGAACCCATAAACCAAACAGCACAAGGAGAGCAATTCCAAGGGTAAAAAGAAAAACAGACTCAATACTTAAGAAACCACCAGCTTCTACGACTTGAATGGTACCATTGAAGAATGTACTTTGGTAGGGATTCTGGTCTATCTCATAAGCAATGATACCCACAAGATCGAAATTTCCAGGCTGCATAAAAGGCAAATAATGCGGATGTGTATTTGAAAACCATTTCAAATTTCAAGGCAGCATAAATGCAAATCATTTCACCAGTTTGTAAGTATTTGAAAGAGAAAGAAATACTCAATTAGGAAGTAATTATTCAGAATGCATTGAAAGACCATTACAATCAATATACCTGCAAATACTTGCTGACAGCAAACTTGTATGGGATAGTAGCCTGAGCTGATGCTGGCACTGACACGTTATTAAAGATCTAAAACCAAAAACAAATACAGAAGGGAATAAAAAAATAAGTTAATAAAAACAATAGCAAAACAGCAGTTTTGGAAAAATAAAAATGAAAAACTCATGCATGAGAATCTCTAATAATGGGGAAAATCATGTATTTAAGAAACAGAAAGAAATATACAGATAAAAATATGGCAATATATCATGAGTATGGACGTTAAATTTTGCAAAGAGATGAACCACGTGTAAGGATTGCGAAGAGATGAACCACATGTAAGGATTGCGAAGAGATGAACCACAAGTAAGGATATAAACAACGTAGTATTAAAAGTATATCCTTCTCCCAGAATATTATCAGAAAATAAGAGACAACAAAGGATCAAAGCTACATCCCTCCTGATGACACCTTTCCTTCTGGATACAGAACGGATTCAAAGAAAGCTGGACTATAATAGAAAAACCTAAATACACAAAACTCAATACCCAGGTAACAATTTTACTCATTCCTCAACAAAATGTTTTGATATAAAGATAAACTTCAAATAGGCTACAGATTCTAGCAAGTAAGGAAACTAAAACTAAAAGTAAATGATATAGATTAAGAAACTAAGAATAATACTCCCTAATAAGAATACTAATAATAATATATAATGTGATACAGAGATGAAATAATTACCCTAAATACATAAAGTACACATTAGAATGATACATAATGCAAGCTCCTAATTCCCTATTCCCGGGATTGGGGGGGCTAATCTTCCATTTTGTAAAATGAGCAAATCTTTCTCATTTAAAATCGTTGGATTTTAAATAAAGAGATCCAAGGATTTTGGTTGAAGTGTGGCAAATAAGGAAATTTTAATTAAACAATAGTAAAGTAACTTTTTACCACTTCAACCAAAACCTTAAGATCTATTTATTTAAGATCCAACGGTTTCAAATGAGACAGATTAGCTCAATTCACAAAATAATTACCCTAAATACATAAAGTACACATTAAAATGATACATAATGCAAGCTCCTAATTCCCTATTCCCGGGATTGGGGGGGCTAATCTTCCATTTTGTAAAATGAGCAAATCTTTCTCATTTAAAATCGTTGGATTTTAAATAAAGAGATCCAAGGATTTTGGTTGAAGTGTGGCAAATAAGGAAATCTTAATTAAACAATAGTAAAGTAACTTTTTACCACTTCAACCAAAACCTTAAGATCTATTTATTTAAGATCCAACGGTTTCAAATGAGACAGATTAGCTCAATTCACAAAATAATTACCCTAAATACATAAAGTACACATTAAAATGATACATAATGCAAGCTCCTAATTCCCTATTCCCGGGATTGGGGGGGCTAATCTTCCATTTTGTAAAATGAGCAAATCTTTCTCATTTAAAATCGTTGGATTTTAAATAAAGAGATCCAAGGATTTTGGTTGAAGTGTGGCAAATAAGGAAATCTTAATTAAACAATAGTAAAGTAACTTTTTACCACTTCAACCAAAACCTTAAGATCTATTTATTTAAGATCCAACGGTTTCAAATGAGACAGATTAGCTCAATTCACAAAATAGAAGATTAGCCCCCTAGTCCCCCTTATTCCCCATCACTATGTCTAATGGATCGAAGACAAAACTACTAGTTCTAATATACACACGCACAACATAACAAGTGCACCACCACCATTAACATCCCAAAAAGGATAACTGACACAAAAGCAGAAACTAGATCCATGTACTCCATAAAATCAGTATACCGTATAGAATGAGCCTAAATACATAAATGAAGGCACATAAAATCTTGTATGCATCAGATCAAAGGTGACTGTTCATGCCTTTATTGTTCTTTATTGGGCAATGGATCCTACTCATAGTAAGATTTATAAGTTTTCGTGTATACAAGTTCTAGCAGATGCAAGGGCAGGTAATAAGGAACAACTCTTCGTACATAACCAAAGGCACATAGGATCACAACTTCTTATAAGTCAACCACGAAAAAAAAAAAATTAAATAATGATGAATCTGAAATTCAACTATCAAAGACTTTCATTTTATTTTTCTTAACGGGTCAAAGTAATCCCTCTCCCCCCAATGGGAACCAAGGCAGATCATCCCCCAGACCCCATCCTAAATATACAAATTTTCCCCCAGACCCCATCCTAAATATACAAATTTTCCCCCAGACCCTTTCCTAAATATACACATTTTCCCCCAGACCCCATATGTACATACTATGAATCCACTCTTCCTTTACATAGTAGTAGGCGAATAGTGACCCTACTTGTATGCACACTCACACGACAGGCAAATTCCAAGATCTACCACAATGGAAACCAAAAAAAATAATATATAATGCATGAATATAACAGTGTAATAGATCTATGTAAGCAAATAACCAATGTTTACAGCGTGTGCTATAGGTCCATCAAGAAAATAAGTGTTCTATACGCTAACAAGTATAATAAGTCATAAAAGTGTATAAAAAGCGCTGAGTATGACATTAGCAACAAACGACACTATCCGTGTCTTTGACCCTATTTTGACAAACATAGTCTGAAGGAGTGACACTAAATTGTTAAAAGCGCAAACTAGGAAACAATATTTATTGCCAGTGCTCAAAAACACTGTCCAGTTACTCTCATTTGGGCACTGGGGATAAAAAGACACTAGTTAATAAAATTAAACACTGATCCCTAGAGCTCATGAAAGAAGTTGATCTAGAGGTCATCTGTGCATAAAACTATTCAAGGGATTACCTGTGCAGTAAGATTTTGAACCACCATACGGTGATCAAAAGAGAAATGTATGCTGGCATGTGTAGCAAGTACATTCACAGTTCCCTCCCCTGGATTTCATCCCCAAATAAAAGAGGTGAGATACAGTTGAATAACTAAGAGAAATAATATTAGTGACAACAACAGTATATGTATAGTAATATGAACAATAGTAAAAGAGAAGTGAGCAAAATTAGAGATGATTAAATTGATAATGCAAGTCATTCAAAAGGGAGAAATTTATCCAGGATGCCATTTGAAGAGAGAGAACAGAAATGCAATGCAGTGACAAAAACCCTTACAAATTAATGATGACA
This sequence comes from Coriaria nepalensis, assembly GCA_027186245.1. Lineage (NCBI taxonomy): Eukaryota > Viridiplantae > Streptophyta > Magnoliopsida > Cucurbitales > Coriariaceae > Coriaria > Coriaria nepalensis. The sequence goes on along the minus strand of CP114490.1, from coordinate 8,708,837 downwards.
GAGCAAGGTATTAACATTCTCAATATAGAGTTGAATACCGTCATTTTTCATTCCCACTAGAACTTCAGTCTCTTCTCCAGCTGTCACCACTGCATGAAGAGAAGATACAAATTCTAAAAGATGACTCATACATACATTATAAGAAACAGATGCATTGAAAATGGGAAGGGTTATTACAGCGCACGGCATTCTTTGGGAAAACACAAATAGTATAGACCCCTGGAGCTGGACTAAAGCTCCCATCTCCAAAATCTGGAACATATTCGCTATCGCCAACAATTCCTACATCACTTGCTTCTTCAACACCCTCTGTATATTCCACACTCGAGTCCGACTGACATCTAGCAACTGCAGGGAAAAGAAGAGCAAAGTAAGCCAGCACTTCACATCATACTACGAAGAGTTAGAACACATTCATAAAGACTAAAAAATTCAAGATTCAAAAATTAAAATCCATAAAGGTATATCTCAATAGCCTAGCAAACTTATACAGTAAAGGTATATCCGATACTTTGAATGCTTAGCAAGAACGTCGATTTTCTAAAAACCTTTGCCCAAATGGAAAAACAGAGCATCAAGTTCAGCAATAAAATTGATTATTCTAAACAAAATATCTTGATTTGATTTCAATATTATGCTGTGGTAGCATTGTATAAAAAAAATTTCTGCTTTTTTTAACGAGCCACCCAACGATGTCTTGATATTACCGACGAAGGTCCCTACCTTAATTTTAACACGGAAAAAATTACAATAATCAACCTATTTTTGCCATAAACAAAACAATTAGAAGAAATTGAAAACCAAGAAAAACTTACTAAAGGATACTAAAACCTAAAAGATTCTAACAAAAAGGCACAAACATGCAACAGTAAAAAAATATATATATACATATAATCGAACGATTTCATTACAAAATTCAGAAATACAGAACAGAATGCAACGAATCAAAATCATTCAAACCAGATCCAATTCAAACAGATGATCGCGATTGTTACGATGCATGCAAGATCAAATTTTCATAGAAACGAAATTATCCGGAACGGAAATACATGTATGTGTAGAAAATGGATCTAGATTTGAAGATAAGGAAAAGAACCTCGGAGAAAGGGTGGGGCGAGGAGGAAAAGAGCGAGGAAGAAAACCGAAAAGGTGTTTGTCGCCATGTTTGAGAGCTCAAGTGGGTGGTCGTGTGGCCTAGAACTTGAAAGAAAATAAATGGAGCAGACCAACAAGGTGGTTTTCACAAAATGCTGGGCAGAGACCAAGCGAGGGCGAAATGGTCAAAGCACAATTATTAATACATAATGAAAATGAAATTTACACAATCACAAGTTCAAGCGAATTTCGGGAAAGTATTTTAATTCCAAATGGAATTCGGGAACAAAATTTAAATTTCTAATCAATAAAAGTGAATTAATAAATTTCATTCCGAAGATAATTAATGATATATTTTAATATAGTAAAATTTGAATAAATAAATATTATTAAGATTTAAAAAAATTATTAATTTAATTAAATATTTTTTTCTTAAATTATAATAAAAAATTTTATTATTTAATTAAAATAATTAATTTATCAAAATTCTACTATTAATATTTTTTTTCTTATAAAGATAGGTTTTAAGGGGGGGGCAAAGGAAAAAACCCAATCCCCAACAAAGTAAATACAGGGAAAGGTCTAGTAGCCCAAAACGGGCCTGTTGAATAGAAAAACAAAAGATAATTGAATTTGATCCTAGAATCAAGAGCCCAAGTTAGAATGAAAATATGATAGGATACTCAAACAACTCGAGCTGTGAAAGTAAAATAGTTCAGTTACTGTTGACATTAATTTCCGTAGCGCTGGTTGATGGGCCTGCATGGGAGGTGTCCCGCGAGGAGGAGAAAATTGTCGGTCATTTTGATTCTGAGATCAATGTATTGATTTACTGAAGGATGTAGTGGTGAATGGCGTAAAATAATTTGAATGAATTAATTTAAATAAAATTTATAAATAATGTGAAAAATAAAGAAAAATTGATTAATATCATAAAATATAAAGTGATAATATAAAAAAAAAATTCAGGAACGATAAAGAATCTGACTATTTATAAAATAACTAAAGCGAGACAGAAAGTTAAAATGGTTTTAATATTCTTCTATACAAAATCTACTGAGAAAGAAAACTAATAAATGTACATAATAATCATGGATGATGATCATATGACTTATTCTAAGGTAATTAATAGCCCTGATTCCAAGAAATAGCTAAAAGCAATGACATCCGATATGGAGTCCATGTATACTAATCAAGTCTAAGATTGAAAGTATATGTTTGTCAAGCTAATCAGATTTTGACCCGATAAAGCAAATATTTTATGTGATACTATCTTTATACGAATATTAAAAAGTATTTACTTGTTGTCATTAATAAAAGTCACTTATTATTATCATGTTTATTGATTTTGTTAGAATTAATATTACATGTTATATATATGCATATCATGATAAAGTTAAGTATCTTGAGTTATACACACTAGAGACTATGATAAGGATCATGCTAGTAGAGACTCGAGTCGCTTAAAACTCTTAAGATTCAAACAGTTCACTATCATAGGATCTTGAGAATAGATATCGATTAATCTAGATATATAGTTATATAGTTTATCACCTTATTATTAAGGTAGTCGATCTCACAACTAGTGGTGTTATTGAAACACCATGATGATTTCGTGGGAACTTAATAGAGACTAATGGTATTAAACATGACACTTAGATAACTCTTAATGGTAATTAATATTGACTATTTATGAGAATTATCTAGTAATTATTTTACATGTTATCCTTCAACTTAAGACACCATGGTTTTTTTTAGTACAAAAGACTTTATACTTTGACATCATTCTCATTAGCCTTAGCCTCAGTGAACACGGGGTAAACCATTGAATATGAAGTGTTGTATGAGAACGATTATGAGTGGTTAAGAGGGAATCCATTGCTTGTGTATTTGGAATGAGGTCCTATAATTTATATGATTTATTGAACAAGGAATCTTTGTAAAGTATTATGATTTGAAAAGAATTTTTGTAAGTCCATTTTTTATGTTCAATAAAGGTATAATGGTCAATATGATTACTCTAGTAGGGTTTAACAGTTAAACAATGTCATAAGATGAATCAAATCGTTACTTTAATATTGTAACAACCCACACTGCTCGAACCATTACTTTACTTAAACTTTCCTTGTAAATTCAGACTTTAAAAAAAAATTAATTAACTACTTGTCTAAGAACTAGGAATGAGCATCGGGTTAGATCCGACCCAATGCATGTGGTTACCCGATGATTTTGATCGAATCAGATATCTAATCCGATCGAAATTGGAGTGACTTTTTTTAGATCGGATAATATGGTATTTGAGTATTATATATATATATAATATGTATAATTGACTAATTGTATAAGGTGTATAGAACTATGTATCTACTATTTATGTCAGATTTTATGTCATTAAAATATATATGTAGGGAGGGGCAGATGGATTAGAAGGAGGGGAGGGAGGAGGGGGGAGGGGTGGATGTAATAGGGAGAGGGTCAGCATCAAAAGAGGCAAGTGAACATCAATGGATCAGATAAGGAGAGGGACGGCGTCGGGTGAGGGAAGAAGGGAGGGAGAGAGGGAGGGCGGCTAATCTGGTTTCTCTCGATTTCTTTTTTCCAGTTTTATTTTTTATTTATTTATTTCTATTAAAGGAGACATGTCGGATACTGAAAAGATTGGTCGGATCGAGTACCCAATCCGACCAATCTTTTGATAGTGATTATTCGACCCATGTTTGATCTAATTAATTGGATGGGGTTAGATAAGGGCTTTTTGATTATCAATACTCAAAACTTTGGTTTCAAAGGAAGCGTTTTAATAGTTTCTTCGTTAAAAGGTTTCTTTGTTAGTAGCAAAACTATCATACAAAAAAATGAAGTTTATTATGGTGTGTGCTACTAAATGTTAACATGACCATTGGGAGATTTTAAGATATTTATAAGGAGATTCTTAAAAATACTAGCCGAGTTCTTACGATGTACAAAATATATAAATATACATAACTATTTATGATATTAAGCGGAAGTTGACATCATAGCTCAGTCCTGGTACCACTAATTTGTTTGCGTACATCGCACCCTCTTAGCAAGTCTGCCAGGGTAACTAGATTGGTTGTTTACCCTTAGTACCTACAACATGAATAATAAGATGTGAGCTTCCATCTAGTAAGCACAAACATGGCTCACAAAATATTTATACACACAGATGCATATGATTTATGAAACATGTATCATTCAACAATCTTAAAATCCATTTCTTTTGTAAAACTCATTACATGTTTTGATCTTATCTCCCTTAAACTTTCTTACTTTTTCTTTTTTTGGGCCCTGTATACGTACCAGATGTACACTCAACCAATGGAAAGATGGGAAAGCGACCCGATTCAAATTTACCTATGATCCTTATATGCCTTAGCATGTAGTAGCATAACTTAAAATAATTCTCTCTTCATTGGGTCTCGACAATTTTTTTGAGAGATTAGTACGATACTAAACTATTATATCACAATTCTTTTTATCTTCGTATACCTCTTGAGTTCCTAACGTGAAATATGAGGTCAAATTTGCATGATTCCCATAAGTATATATGTCGTTCAAGATTTCATGAAAGCGGCAACTATAACAAATTTAGCACTCATATTAGTCAATCAATTCATAATGAAAAAATTAATTAAATAATAGAAACAACTTAGCAATCATTAACAACAACTCATCAAATTTCGAAAACAAGTTCTATAATATAAGTGAAGTTTATACTTACTTAAAGTTCAGGCTATTCTGTATAAGTTTCTTTTTTGAAAATCCTTCAGATCTTGAGTCAGCTAATAACCTAGAGCATCCATATAAAATTAACCTAGTAGGAATTTCTGAAATTCCTTACTATCTATTAAACTTCTTAATATCCAACTGTCAATGTTATAAGCTGTCTAAAATCTTATATATCACTCTTAACTAATGCAACAATATATTTATTAAACTCAACAAAATATACAAGAGAATAATCCTTAACATTATCCTAACCGTATAAGTTTAATGACCTCATAGATAAATCTCATTCTCTTCTTATACCTTAATCCATGACTTGAGATTTGATTATCCTTAAGATCTTAATCATAGTTTCATTGTCTTACTTCATTTATTCTTAGAATCTTGACCAATGTAATATTACTTACCCATTAGTTTCATGCACTACAATTTTAAACTTAATATCACTTTTATATAGCCTTAACAAATCGTATTCTCAATTTTAACCAACAATGACTAACACCTACTTTTTATTGAATTTATTTTCATAACTCAATTGCAATTAATGAATTTTACCTACAACCTTAATCTACTACTAGTCTCTGTATGTCAATAATTTTACTCATACTTCTTTAGCTAAACATATAAGTAACGAAATCAAGTTGCAATTACAAAGCTCTATCTATTTAATAGTCCAAGTACTATAAAGAATGGTGACTTAGTTTTATCTAATAATTAGGAATCCACTTTTTTTTTTTTTTAACGTCAAGAATCAATCCACCTTACACTAATCATCTCTTTAATTCAAAACTTAACTACAAATGAAATAAGTTTTGGTTAGCTAAAGAGGGTGTCGTACATCATGATTTAGTAGCTAAATATACTACATGATGAACTAAGTATAAGCCAATTAGGGAATAAAAAGGAGTGTCATGCAGAACTGACGAAAATTTGGAATTTCAGAAGTTAACTTAATAGATTTATTTCCCTACATACTATATAGTTAGAAATTTATAGGGGATTTATAAATTTGGTCCTTTCCACTTCGGCCTATTAAAACTTTAATGTGTTACAAGACTTTCTTTTGATCCATAAATTTTTATTTGATTTTAAATACATTAAATCTCAATTTCTTAATTTTATCTTGTCAATTTTATATTCTTATAATTAATCATTTAATTCCAAATTAAATCTAACTCACACTTTGGATATGCTAGTATATTGTTGAGACATAGACTTAATAAATTAAATTAATTAATGATTTACTCTTTAAACCAAATTCATTAAGAACAAGTTTTTATTTTCAATTTAGAATTCAATCAAGATCCAATCATCCTTGATATGTATGATTAAATAGGCTCTACATTATGTCGATGGGTGGCCCCACAACAATGGATTTATAGAAACATTTTTCGTATCATGCAACTTTATGCAAAGATTTCTTCCTTGCATAAGGCATATTATTCTTTGAACCTTCCCTCAACATGAAGGTGATGGATCCCTTTTTATCACCCTACAGACTTTTCCTATAAGAATACATGTCAAATAGTTGATCCTTTAGTAACCCTTAGCTAGGTCATGCTGAAAGATATCAAAGCATGATCTCCAACATGTAAGTATTGTGATGATCTCAGGTTTAAGAATTACAAGTACCATAATAATAAGATAAAATCTATTAACTGTTAATATAATTACCAATGAGATTTTTCAAGTGATCATATTCTATAATTAAGTCTCTATTGATTACCTATATGCCTATCTCAATATTCTTCAATTCCAATGATCACGAGAACATCATTCTCATTTTGAAGATGGTAGCATGTTATTGTATCTTCGGATTATCATTATCTCATCATGACAATCCTATGACTATGAACAATTTGGATTTTAGACTTTAGGCCAACTTGGATCTCATCGAGCATGATCACTATCAGAAATCCAAGTACTTATTGAAGACCCGTGAGTCTATGAAGTATGTCATGCAATTATTTTTAGGAAATGTAGGCATGAAAATAAAAAATAAATGCAGCGGAAATAATATTCAAAATTTATTCGGATTATATCCTAGCATGTATTCTAGCAAGATTGATCATACAATAATTATATCACATATGATCTTTTTACAGAAAGTCTAGTAAATTTCATCAATATTAAAATCAAGATTAGGTTAAAAGGGATACCTTTCTTCTTGAATAATTTGACACAATACCTTTGCTTTTAAAATCACCCTCTATGATTATTGAACAAACAATAATATCGTTAAAATTTACAAATAAGATTGTATCTTACGGAATGTATACCCATCGGGACTTACCCCGAATGGAAGCCTTTTCATCTTAACAGAGTCAACTTTACTTGGTTAACAAGGTATTTCCCATGTTGAATTAATGAAAATTGGCCAATGGGACCCATTTCCCTTCTTTGTAGCCCTCTTTCCTCCTTCTAGCCAATTTTACCTCTTAAAGTTACCCAAACATCAATTTAATTAAGTTCAAATTCATTCCTTCGGGAGCAAGGCCTTCAACCTTTACTTGGTCAAAGTATCTTTTGTTTAAGGAACTAACTCCTACATTCGAAGGATCTCTCATCAAAGAAAAAAAATCATGTTGGCTAAGTTAAGGGGTATCTCGTCAAAATAAGGGCTGATGGGTAATATTTTTGGGCCAAAAGTAATAGGGGTCCAATGCTTCGTCTATAAAATAGGACTCACTACCGAAGAAGAAGTACACATAACAAAAACACAACAACGTCCAAAACACTAATCGGTTCAACACCAAACACTTGGCCTAAGGCCTTGAATCCAATCCTTCAACGGACTATTTTATCGCTCTGTAGGCTCTCGACTTGCGTGATTCACTAGACATTCCTCACCATGTCTCACCATTAAAGTAATCCATTTTTCATCCGTCTCTCAATAGATTTAGTACGCAAGAATAATGTGACCCTTTAAATATTTTGTCTTGCTTCTTTCACGATTTAATTTATAGCTAGATCAATTTTTATTTATGATACTCTTTTCAATTCATGTCTTTAACTTATGATATTTAATTTACATGTCTTTAATTTATTGCAATTTACATTATATTTTATTTATTCGTACTTTACCTTATTGCCTTTGTTTTATTGCTCTTTAATTTCAGCCCCTTTATTTTATTACAATTTCAATTACCATCTTTTTCTTAAATTTGAAGTATTATGTATTTCTGGCACGCCTGCATACGACACTTTTCTTATGATAGAATGATAGTGATTTCATAGCACTCATTTGCCTACTTATCATACGTTTGCAAAAGTTTACCTATCAACAAATTGGCATGTCCAATAGGACCTATCACGTTGATGTCTACCCATTGATTATGCAGAAATATCCTTAGAAAATGTTAAGTTAAAAGTGATCTTCTGGAGTCTTTAATTCAATGTCCCACAAGTCCTAGGCCATCTGAGGAGCAGTTGTTGGCCGAAACTGAAGGTGACTCGTCAACTGATGAGGCCGATTGTACTCCAGGTCCATCTAACATCTGACTTGCTTGGGTTGTCTATTAAGGCAGTCAAAGCCAAAAATCGTATGACATCTTAATTGTCTAACTCTTTGACAATGGAAATATCATATGCTTGGACGGCTAAAAGTTTGGCCCGTTTGTTGGGATGGAAACTCATTGAATTTCAAGAGTTATCCTATCAACAAGAGCGTCATGAGGGACATACAGGGCTAGAAACCCCCAAACCATCTAGGATAACTGGAGCATAGCTAAAGATTAGCCAATGGCCAATCTGGTACGAACTATTGATTTGCCAATAGTTGATGAATAACCTTAGCAGACCAAAATTTAGCTGCAATAGGCCAAGAGGTTGCCCCTATTTTTCATACCAAATCTAGAGGCTACAGGTGCAACCAATCCATATCATGCCACCTCGGCCCAAAGGTCCATCAAGGCCTGATAAACAATTGGCCAATGTAGGCAGTCCATCTGTGGTTCATCCAAAGGTCGGTGAGTTGTGGATAAACATTCCGTTTTATCCTCATATGCAACCACTTATGGCAGCCCCTCAGCTACTTAGACTAGCTATGTATGTGCAATCGATGGTAAACTAAGATCAATAATTTGACATTATATAGGACATCAAAAAAATTCGACCGTTCGACAGCTGCTTAGCATATGTACCACTAACGATATTCTAAGGAGATTGACCTAGAACCTTTCCCTCAAAGATACCGGATCTTGAATTTCACCTTGTACTCTGGATATGATCCCGATAAGTAAACCATACAGAACATTAGTTGCCTTACCGTTCAATGCGGTGAGGCCGATGGGAACAATAAGTTGAGGATTTGATTGTTTTCCAACTCCTTAACCGGGCAAGCTTCCGCTCAATTTGATAAGAACTATATAGGATATATAGAGCAACACTTACATATCCAATTCTATTATAATCAACTGGAGGTTATGAAGTGAGTTATCTCATTTTTTCCAATAGACGGAGCAATCGGTTGACGCTTTCTTGTCTCAAATTAAGCAATTAAGGAACCGATGTCAAGTGATTTTTAGGACAATAGAAAATCAATAAAAATGTTGATCTATGTTGATCTTGAGAAAGAGAGGACTGACATGCTTGTCAATTTTGTTGGTCATATTTTCAAGCATAAATTGTTCAATGCAGTATGGACGATTGGAAAAATCAGAATTCTACATCAATTTCAATCTTATCATACTCAATTCTACATTTTGAACCGTTTGTGAAAGAGAAATCCTAATTTTTTAAAAACATGTACTTATGTTTATTTGGTTGTCAATGTTGCTTCGTCGACATCTTCATTTGTTAGAAGTTCTCTTGAATCTTGGCTTTTTTTAACATCTTCATTTATTGGACTTACGCAAGATTTCAGATTGAGTTCCAGTCCCAAATCCAATGATATCCTAGTGATTTCGGACCGGGAAAGTGATATCCTAGTCTGAAATCTAGTGATTTCGGACAAGAACAGTTATATCCCAAGCTGAAATCACTGGAAACTCTAAATCCTAAACCTTAAACCTAAAATCAAAACCATTGACCATAAACTCTAAACCTGAACCATAATCTCTCGATACTAAACCCTAAACCCTAGACACTAGACACTAAAACCTAAACTCTATATCCTAAATCATAAAATCTAAACCCTAAACATTAAAATATAAACCCTAAATCATAAACTTTAAATCTAAACCCAACCCTATAAACCCTAAACAGTTTAATAAACCCTCCCATATGTTTTAATTGAAATAAGTTTTAATTGAAATAATTCATACGATATTTCTTTGGATTTTTAGTTTATTCCATTCCAATTCATTATCTATTCTTTACAGACTTAAGTAGTATTTCAATTACGTTAAATGTATGAGTGTCAATTAACATCGAGATTTTGGACTAGGATATCAATGTCTCAATCAGAAATCAACTAATTTCGGACTTGTTTAAGGATTTCGGATTGAGACTTATCGGAAATCCAGTGATATCCTAGTGATTTTTGACTGGGAAAATGATATCCCAACCCAAAATCACAATGATATCGAACTTACCCGGGATTTCAGACTGGGTTCTAGTCCTAAATCAAATGATATCCTGGTGATTTCGGACCGAGAAAGTGATATCCTATTATGAAATCTAGTGATTTCGGCCTAGGATAGTGATATCCCAATATGAAATCAGTGGATTTTCGAACCGGGCATGAACTTCTTACAAAAATAAAAAGAATTAAATTTCATACAATAACTTCTTATAATAATAAAAACACAAAACATAAAAATTCTTATAATAACTTCTTATAGTAATAAAAAACATGAAATATGAAACAAAAAAAGCATATAATTTCATGAAGTGTTCTCAACAGGCGGTGGTGGAATCAAGTTCTGATAAGTCTTCTTATTGTGTACAAGACTATTGTAGTTGCCACATTTTCTTTCCTCTATATTTGTTCGCTAGTCGAAGGCATATGTTTGTTTTTGGGTATTCCACTCTATTGATACATGATTAGTGGTAAAACAATAATTAATCGAATCCTTTTCGAAAAATCCCACTCGCTAGTCGGTGGTACATAATAAATTGATTATGCATTTGCGGCCCTTTAATGATGAGTGGTGTAGCATTGATCATGTAATGTGTAGACACTCACACTTTTAGAGATCGCAACTACTATGACATGAGCGCATGGAATCTTATCCAAGTCAAACACCATACATGTGCAATTCTTTACCCTTAAGTTGACAAAAGCATTAGTAGCATCACCTATCACTTCAAACGTTTCATCATCCACACTATCAACCTTTATTGTCCGAGATTCATCATGTCTTTTCTTGAGCAGTTTCACTACCTTAGGAGTTCATCGATCGATTTGCTGATTAGATTAATTTCTTCTAATATTGACCCAAGTCGTCATCATCTTCCTAATACTACTAAGCAAGGCTACAAGATATTCACGTGCATCCTTCAATCCATCATACTGCGACTCATAATTATTATTTGTCATGATGTTGTATCTAAGACCCTTGAAATGAGCTTTTGACTAGTGATCAAATCCAATATCCTCCAGGTACATTGCCACACTGAGATGCGATGCTCTGATCTAATTAAAGAACAAGTTGAATTCTTATAGCCTATATGCATTAGCAGTAGTCTTGAACAGAGAACCATGCCACCATCCCTGACTCTTGACTTCAAGTTTTGCCCAATGTGCCAAATATATGCACCGTATTTGAAATTTGGGTAAACACTTTATACCACATTTTTAATATTTTATGATCGATCTTAAATAAACACCATATTTTGTGCATCATGTATTTTTTCTCAAAGCCTAGTAAAAAATCAAGTCTAAGATGCTTCATTCTCGGAGTGTACTATAGCACATGCTACTGGATAAAGTTGCTTGTGACAATCCTGTGCGGTTGCGGTTAGATGTGTGCCCTTGTATTTGTACTTCAAGAGGGTTTCCTCAATAGATATTACCTTCGCATGAACCAAAACCCCTTAATAAATGCCATGAAAAATTAAAGAAACCTTCCTTCTCCATCCGCCATAAGTGCAATTACAGTCTCTAGATTGACTACTTCATCACGGTAAAGTAATGTGGTAACTTTGCATTGCTCTCCTCAGTCATTTCCCGAATAATGTCATGTGTAATAGAATTTGCTTTCCATGCCGTTAACTAAGTAATATGTACCGCGAGTTTGCTATAGGCTATAATTTTAATCATTTCTGAGTTATGACCCTTGTTAAACCAACTATAACTATTCATCAGATGTCATCCAATTACTAATGTTGCTTGTCGATATCTGCTATGCTTGGAATCAAGAGAATATGTGTGTTGATCTTTATAAGTTCGAATCTGGAAAAATGAAAAATCTTTCTTTCTCATAGCACAAAGCATTCACATGCAATTTAGATCTATAAAAAGTGGCAACATATGTAATCATTCGATTTCTTCATCCTGAAATCAAAATTCTATCGAATCGCATGCATATGTAGATTTACCTTTAAGTCATTCTTTGAGGGAAATAACTGAATACGATAAAACTCATCTCTACTTTAATGAGAAGAAACAATCAATAGTAAATTGCTTCCAATGCCTGAAAAATTGGTACTCTAACACCAGTTGAATAGCAATATGAAAAATATTATCATAATCGTCATCGCCCTCTTCTTTAATTTCATTTTGGGATTGTGATAAAAATGATGGTGGCAAGTTGTGAACATCGGAGTGTTGGACCTAGATTCTCTATAGCAGATAAAGTATTAGGTATATAAGAGGTGAGTCCTAGTCCCTTAAGGTAGTCATCCTCGAACAAATGAAAATTAATATTCATTTTATTGTTGTGACGATTACTACATTCTTCCTCCATTCTTTCACCCTCATCATTCTCTTTCTCACTCTAATTGTCAACCTCATCCTTGGTCTCATTCTCGTTCTCATCCTCATTCTCTTCGTCATCCTCAACCTTGACCTTGGGCTCATTTAGATATACATTACTACCATCATCATAATTCATAAACTTCTTATTTTTATCATTACTAAGATTAGGTAATTGTCGTCGCTCTTGAACATCTATTTCACTTCGTGAGTGGAGCTGGATCTCTTAAACATGAATGGATTAAAACGGCTTCACATTGGCACCATTTTTTTTTATAAATATTGGATGAGTGATCGATGAGGATAACGACTTATACACTATTGTCATACCAAATTCATTAAGATCAACACGAATAGTATTATAGACGACCTCTAGCAGCTCACTAAAACTGATACTTGTTTCAACTACAACACCTTCCATCCTTGTAAGCATTTCGAAATCCAATATTTCGATAGTTTTAAGGTTTCATCCTTATTTTATTCCCCATTGAAATATACAATTATGAATATAAATGATGTCATTTCTAAAAAAGAAATAATTTTAAATTAATATCTTGACCAAATATAGATATAGTTTGTAATTCATGCACCAAATTCTAATTCGAAATAGAAATGAAATGCATTTATAGATAAAAAAAACTAGACCAAGATCTTGGCCCCTAATCTTGGATCAAGATATTGGACTGAAATCTTGAACTGAAATATTAGACCGTGAGTAAGTTGGACAAAAATCTTGGAAGTAAGAATAAACTGAAATATTGGACCGAAATCTTGGATAAAAATCATGGACCAAAATATTGGAAATAAAATAGATAGAAAGACGGGGACCATGATCTCATATTGAAATTTTGGACCTTAATCATGGACTAAAATTAATCACGGTCTAAGATTCGGTCAAAGATCAATGTCTAGTATTAGTCCGACCACCAAGTTAAATGCTAGTCCAATTACCAAATCGATGCCCGTTCATGACCAAGTGAAGAAACAAAATATAAAGAACAAACTTATCGAAATTTATAGTTTTATATCTCATTAAAGACAATATAAAAGTAGAAAAATACGTTAAAATAGAATATGTATTGAACCGAATGGTGATGCTTGTATGTTCCAATGGTGATGCGTGTGAGTAAAGATCGGGGAAAGGATGAGTAAAGATCATTCTTCTCTAAAAAAGGATCGAGCAAAAATGGAAATTTGAAAATGAAGTTTGAAATGGTTATGGCTATGCTTGGTAACACTTCTTATATTTTGTATTTATAAAATCATTTTTTGTAATGATTACAAAAAATCATGTCAAAAACAAAAAAGCGTTTTTTAAGATATGAAATCCGTTTGACATCTTTTTGATTTCTTAATTCAATCTTTTTTTTTTCAATCGAAATGTTAACACCCAATGTTACCATTACAAGTCCAAGTTTAAAACTTAATTTCAAACATCCATTTCAGATACTCAATGTGGAAATAGAGGTCACTGAAACAGATCCCATTAACCATATTCGATTAAAACATGAATCATAGCCTTAACCTATACACAAAAATGTAGACATTTATATCAAACCAAAAACTATAAACCAAAGTTCAAAGTATAAATTAAAAGCATGAAAGGAAGTCAAATTGACGATGAAAGTGTTAGAGGAAGACGATGACGAGAATAAACCTTCCATGAAAAGGTCGAACACCCTATCGACCTATCAACTATCATAACTTATAGTTTACTCGATGGGTCGATGAGGTCTTTGACCTGTTGCATATAATAACTTCTAATTTATTCGACGGGTTGATGGAGCTTTCAACTCGTAGAATAAACTAGTATATGATTTTGATATTAATTATTTTTACGATTGAATGTTGATATTAATATTGATTTTTGAAGTGGATGCAATGAAGCACTTAAAGGATGATATATTTTTTTCTAATTAATTATTTACTTTTTTTATTTTATCATATATTTTTTTCATTCATATTTGTTTAGTCGAATAATTGAAATTTTACATATTTATTAGCACAATTATCGAGTGCAAATAGATTCATTATCTAAATATAGAAATATTGTGTTATTTGATTTAAAATATTGTGTTGTTGAAAATTTGGAATTTAAAAAGTTCAAGCTTGTACTATTGTTTGTATAACTTGTTTTAAAAAGTATTTAAATATTTTAATTATGATATTAAGGTAAATAACATAAAGCAGACATTAACCTTGATCATTTATTAATATAATCCTATCTATAATCTATGTTATCTATATTTATGCTATTAAAAAAATATTTTTTTTGTTATTAAAAATTAAAAAAATAATTAAAAATCACACACCGAACTATATTATTATTAAAAAAGAGAGTTGAGAGAGAAAGGAGAGAGTTGAAAAAATATTTTTATAAATATAAAAAATAAAAATTTATGATTTTTATATTTTAATTTTTATAAGTTTTTTCTTAATTTTTAAAAACCATTTTAAAAATAAAATTGATATAAAAATAATTATTAGATAAATTTGTCCCCATTTTAAAATCAATTTTTATATTTCAAAATATAAAAAAAGTTTTTGAAAAACGTAAACAAACAAAGCCCTTAGAATATTTTTGGATGAACGAAGAGCATAACAGTCGATACAAAGGGCAGGAAAATAAATTCTTTTTTGCTTTTATTTTAAGTAAAAGAGAAAAAGGATAAAAAATATTAAAAAAAAGTGTTTCTTTATTAAATCTCCCTTCCACATTTCTAGGGTTAGGCCTCAAGCTTCTATCGATCATCTACCATGGCGAACCCTACATCCGTCGATTCTTCTCTCTGGTGGGATCCCTTCTCCACACTACTCACTGAGCTCGAAAATGCTCCTCTCTCTTCCGACCTCCCCACAAATCTGGTACCGACCACTTTTGCTCTCATATGTCCGTTATCGATTTCTGTTTCTCATCATCTCATGTGTCAATGTTCTTAAAATGAACTCTGTTGGTGTTTTAGGGGAATAAGTTGAAGCAAAACCATGAATGGTTCGTGGAGACGTTAACGGGGTTCAAGAAACCAAATGAGAAATCAAGGGAGGCCTTAAATTCGCAGCAAGTCAAAATTGGGTCTCATACATTGACAATACGGCTTGATTTGAAAGAAAAAGCTCTACAATTCAGCTCCTATTCGGTAATTTTTGTGGAAGATATTGGTATTTTTATATGCTTTACTCTGTTTATTAATAAGCACTGTACAGAGTGCCATTATAATTAAAAGGGCCTAACAGTATGTATACGTTATTTACCTTCAGAACGTAATTAAAATAAGTCTCTAAAGATTGCATGAGATGCTACCATTTTCAATGATGGAATGTGTTACAGCCGAGCTTCCTATTTTGTTGCAGTGCTTAGATGAGGTGCAGTCTTACATTCTGGTTGCAAGATCAACTGAACAGAAGAATACAGCTCTTGATTGCATAGTTCAAGAATTTCTTCACGTGGTCAGTACTTAGTATAGATTCTTTCTTCTCTCATGTTATAACTGTTTGTATATACAAAAAATATTTTACCACAAGTTGCCAAGTGGGTCCAAAAGTTTCTTCCGAGGTTATTCAAAATTTTGAATCGTATGTTAACATGCATTGGATTATGATTTTGTATGAAGGCATCTATCAGAATGCATTATCCCACTTACTGATGACATGTGAACTGTAATTAAAGTGTAATAAAGCTTACTGTCAAAATTTCTAACAGTGGCACTCTGCTTAACGGTTTTGTTGGATTTTAGCTTCTTGAGAGTTTCCACTTATGAAGTAAGTATTTAAGGGGAAAATGCTTATCGCCTTGCTTTTCATCCTTTACATAAATCAGTAGGAGATATCTTCTATATATCGACAACTTTCATGTTACTATGTTTTATTTTCATTTCTTACAACTAAATCTTTCACTTTGCTCTGAATGTTAACATCATATGACTTCTAATTCTGCTTCAAATTTCATTTGTGATTCACTTTGGTGTAATTACGGATGGCTAGAATGTTTTGTGTTTCTGTTAGCTGGTTCTTATCTTCTTTTACAAAAATATTCAATGGTTTTGGAAAAAGAGGACTTTTTATCATTTTCCTTGCTGGTATCTCTATCATATGTCGTATCTCTCGATGTCTGTTGTTTTATTCCATATTGCTGTCTTTAATCATTCCTTTTTTTTCCCTTCTGTGTTTTGTATCAAGTGGGATGTGGGGGAAGGTTAGGAATCCTTGACGCTCTAGTCCAGGGGTTCCTATTTGGGTTCCCATATCTGTATGCATACATTCAGGCATATATGCTGTTCAGATTTTCCATTTGCTGATAATACCTCTTTGACATATGCCTAATCTCATTTTTCCACTTTTCTGAAGGTATTGCTGGAATATTACATTGAGCGCCAGTGCCTACTGAAGTGTACTAGGCGAATGCTTTTGCAAGCTTGTAAGTTCATTGTGAGAGCGTTATCTCTTCCGATGCTGAACTCTGTGTCTCTGTCAGAATTGCTCCACTTTGATTCATTAACTCTTAGTTTCGACTTTAATTAATAGTAATGCTGCTATTCTTGGTGCAGTATATGTTGGAAATGGCTCTAAAGAAGGTGATATGAGTAAAATGGCACAAAAACTGATCAATGATGGATTGGAAAGCAAACTTATATTAGTCCTCCAGAACCTGCTCACCTGCAGTCACCCTGAACTGTTGGTATGTATGAACTGTGTTTTACTCTGAATCTTTATGATACTAAGAAATACTGGCTGGATGATTCATTTATATGAGGATGTGAGTGCCTCAGAGCGGTTATTTCTTTTTTCTTCTGGACATGTGAACTTGACTGATGAATATTTTTATTTCGGTTAAATTGTCATTTTTGTCCCTCCTTTTTCACTGTTTTCCTACTATTGGCCTTCTATTTTGGTTCGAGTTAGTTCAGTCCTTTAAGTTACATTTTTATCCTATTTTGTTCCTTGGGGTAAAAACAAAAACATTAAAAAAATAAAAATTTTAAAAATTTCAACTTTTTCTGATACTATTTTCACCCTTCTTCCCCAAACCCCTCCGCCTCTATTTTCATCCCTGCCGCCCTCTAATCGAGGAACAAAATCGCGGTTCAAAGTTGAGACCTATCGAAACCGGTTTCAGTGTTAAATTTAGGTAGAAACCTAGATCTCGAAGTGATTCAACCTTTGAAATAATCACTTCGAGATATGGGTTTCACCCAAGTTCGAAGGGATTCAACCTACAAAATGAGGTTTCGCTCTAGATTGCGAAGGATTTCAACTTTTGAATTTGGATTGAACCCCAGATTTTGAAGGTTGAACTCTTTGAGATCTGTTTTTCAACCTAGATTTAAAATTGAAACCCGGATTCGATGGATCTCAACTTTGAAACTGGATTTTATTCAATGATTGAACGGTGGCTTTGATGGAAATAGCGGTGGAGGTGGAGGGTGGCAGAGACATAAATAATGGTGGCAGAGTTGTGTGAACAGAGGAGGGGATTTGGGGAAAGGAGGGGTGAAAATAGTAAAAGGAAAAAGGTCAGTGGAGGTTATTAAATTTTTTTTAATGTTTTATATACTTTTTTTTAACCCCAACGAACAAAATAGGATAAAAAGAAAAAGTATAGGATTTAATTGACTCAAACCAAAATAGAAGGATGAAATTAGTTAGCCGGTGAAAAAAGAGGGGTGGAAACAATAATTTAACCTTATATTTTTGTATTCTTTTAATTGTGCTTAAATTAGGGTTACTGGGCATGCACAACATTAAATTTTGAGCAAATTATTCGCCACATTCTATTCTTGAAGCCCAACTACCCATTTTTTCCATAACTTATTCCTTCTTTCTCTTCATATTATTTCTGTAGATTCTGTTGAAGTGTTAATTTTTGTTTTACAATGTATGCATATTTTGTTCAAGGAGAGGTTTCTAGCTTACTTGTTTGACCTCTTCTTGTAATTATCATCTTAACATGTAAATACTATTGGGGGTGTTGTATAGGATGTTGACCTTTTTGCTTTGTGGGCTGAGGAGACATTGACAGAAGACAATCTGGTTTTGGATCTTCTTTTTCTTGCTTACTATGAGTCATTTTGTACTTGTAGTAGTGAAAGATGGAAAACACTATGCTCGTTTTATAAGGTATATAATTTTCTTCTGGCACTATCTTTCCTTTTTATGTACTTCTCATCATTCTTTGCACGTTCTAAAACCACCTAATATGGCAGGGAATCTCATCTGGGACTTATAATTTTGGAATGCTTGCAGTATCAATTCAAGCGATGCATTATTCTTATCAAGCCAAAGTTCGGTTGTTGCTTATCCTGATAGAAACTCTAGACCTAGAGAGCATTCTTCAGATGGTTCATGACGCAACACCATTCAGGTTCATTTCCTCATTACACTTGCCTATATTTTGTGCAGTGTCGAAACCATTTTGGAAATCGAAGACTGAATAAAATCCTAGGTTGTATCAATTATCTGATAGGCATATGGCTTGAATAACTTAATGCTAAAACTAGTAATTTAGTCTGATGACATCTCATGTATCATGAAAATATCTGTTGCTTACCATGGAACCAAAGACATGCGACTACTAAAGATGCGGTCTTTCTAAAACCATTTGACGTCTAAGATTCATTTTACAGAATTGTGTTTGCGATTCAGTTATCCATAAGGGGGCGACTGGTACCTAGAAATCACTAGGGAGAGTTAGAGTTGCTGTGAAAAGTGGTGAAATTGGTGAATTTTGGCTGGCTTGTAAATTTGGGCTGTGATATAGAAAGAGAAAATAACTCGCTTGTTTTGTTGACAAGTAGTATATGAGGAGAAAACATGAGATGAATTGGTCATATGATCAGAAGCACCATAATCAATGATCCGTGGTTTTAGATTAGAAAAAATAGTTGAGGCTATGGGGAAACTACCTTTTTTAGCAACAAAACTTGAACTAGGGGTAGGAATTTGGCTGATTATTTTGTATATTTGATCAAGCTGTTCTTTGCTAAGGGAAGGGGATGATGTCTCGGTTTCAACGGACGCATTCATTCCATCACTGTTTTTATCTCCACTTCAATTGCCCTTCCAATTCTGTAGCTTTTCATGAATTTTCAAGAAGGTAGCCCTAGTATGTCTAGGCTTGTTACAATAACCACACCAAACCTTAACCTTCTTCTGAAACCTCGAATGTTGACCGTAGGAGGAATTAGATCCTATTGGCTTATAAGCCGCTGCGGCAGCTACCACTTCTTTTGATACCGTGGTGTTAAGTGCATAATTTTCAAGGATTTCCATAGAACCCTTCTTCCCATCATCACAATCTTACGATTCTCTTCCCTTCTAATTTCTAAAAAAACCTCCCTTGTAGAAGGCAGTGGTTCTTTTCCTAGAATTCGACCTCTTGCTTGATCTAGGTCAGGGTTAAGACCAACCAAGAACTCAAACACCTTATCTTTCTCTACTGTTTTCTTGAACTGTACAACGTCTACTCCATATGCCCAGTCAAGATCATAAAACAGATCTAGTTCTTGCCATAACCCTAATATCTTATTATAATAATTGGTGACAGTCATGTCTCCTTGTTTCATTTCTCGGATCTTTGTCCTAATCTCATATATCTGTGCTGAATTTCCTAAGTCTGAGAAGGTAGAGGATACTGCATAACAAACTTCCTTTGCAGTAGGGAGATGCATGTAGTTTTGACCAATATCTTCAACCATTGAGTTCACAAGCGAAGAGATGATGGTATAGTTCTCTTCTTCCTAGATAGAATAATTCGGATCTTTCATATTAGGTGCTATTGTAGTTCCTGTTATATGCCCCATCTTCCCTTTTCCTTGGAGAAATAGTCTCACTGATTGAGACCATCTTAGGAAATTCTGTCCATTCAACAAATGTGTTGTGATCTAGATGGTGGATTTCTCATTGAGGCTCAGGGACGACGGTTTCCTCTCAGCGACTGTCAAGGAATCGTCACCCATGTTGTTGTGAATTTGAAGAATACGTCTTCACGAGGGGTCCGTTTTCCGACCAATAAACGAATGGAGGTCACCGGTTGATTAAGTCAATCGTTAATGACCTTAGAAGAGTGCTAGCTCCGATACCATGAAAACTTTAATAATTTGTTCTAAAATTTACAGATTACATACATAGGGTATTTATACACTAGAAACCCTAGACTAGTTATGGTAAGATCTTAACAACTAATTTACAGTCTCATATCTTTAGAAAAATATTATAAGATATCTCTTCCTCCTAATATGTCTCCTCAGATTTCTTTAACCAAATCCTAACATCATCCGTTTTTATTTCCAACAGATGATGTTAGTATATAATATAAGATACACATCCTTTAATTTGTGGTTTTCGTCATAGTTCAAAATATGATCCAAGAGTGATTTGAGCATCCTATATCACTACTTTGATTCAATCAGTTTAAGGAGACAAAATTTCATAGTTTTGATTTGTTACTCTCTTTTATTATGTGGGCCCTCCTTAGCATCAAGGAGAAAGGACCCTTTTAAGATGTCACATATATTATTACTAAATGAATTTCATGTAGATGAGTGCATGGGCTCACATTTTGTTAGCTTTCAAGGGCTCAAATTTTAGGGTTAAATTATGTGTTTATTAAAAATAATCATTAGACACACGATCGTTGAAAACTACCATATGACCCACTGCGACAAGTCAAAACTATTCTGAAAACTTTTAATAATCTGTTCTCATTATTATTTTCAGATTACATACATAGGGTATTTATACACTAGAAACCCTAGATTAGTTATGGTAAGATCTTAACAATTAATTTACAATCTCATATCATTAGGAAAATATTCTAAGATATCTCTTCCTAATATTTCTCTTAAGATTTCTCTAACCAAATCCTAACATATCTTTTTATTTCTAACACTCCCCCTCAAGCTGGTTCAAAGATGTCTAGTAAACCCAGCTTGCATACCAACTTGTCAAAATGAATCTTTTGTAATCCTTTAGTAAATATATCTGCAACTTGTTGATCTGTAGGAATATACGGCATACACACTATGCCTTCTTCCAACTTCTCTTTAATGAAATGTCTATCAATCTCCACATGTTTAGTCCTATCATGCTGAACCGGATTATGAGAAATATTGATAGCTGCTTTATTGTCACAGTAGAGTGTCATAGGAGTAGTACTCAAGAACTTTAAATCTTCAAGCAACCCTTTTAGCCATAGTATTTCACAAATCCCTTGAGCTACCGCCCTAAACTCAGCTTCTGCACTACTTCTAGCTACAACATTCTGTTTTTTACTTCTCCAAGTTACTAGATTTCCACCAACATAAGTACAATAGCCTGAGGTAGACCTTCTATCAGTTACACTACCTGCCCAGTCAGCATCTGTGAATGCTTCAATCCTAACATGTCCATGATTATGAAATAGCAATCCTCTTCCCGGTTTTCCTTTTAGATACTTGAGTATTCTGTAAACAGCATCAAAGTGTTCTTCTCCAGGTGAGTGCATGAACTGGCTCACAACACTTACTGCAAAAGCTATATCTGGCCTAGTATGAGATAGGTAGATGAGTCTTCCCACTAGTCTTTGAAACTGTTCCCTATTCACCATCCTATCTGAACTTGCTGCCTCTAACTTCAAGTTTGCTTCCATAGGAGTTTCAACCGGTTTGCACCCGAGATAACCTGTTTCCTTAAGCAAGTCAAGTACATACTTCCTTTGAGAAACAAAAATTCCCTTCTTAGATCTCGCAAATTCCATTCCCAAAAAATACTTCACAGATCCAAGGTCTTTTATTTCAAATTCTGTGGCCAGAAATTTCTTCAACATTTCTAGTTCATCTACATCACTTCCAGTTAGGATCATATCATCCACATAAACAATGAGAATGACAATCTTACCATCCCTAGAATGTTTAACAAATAACGTATGATCTGCTTGAGTTTGGTGATATCCACGACCCTTTAGAGACTTAGTTAGGCGATCGAACCGTGCCCTAGGTGATTGCTTTAGGCCGTATAGTGACTTTCTTAACTTGCAAATCTTCCTTGTTCCATAATGTCCTTCAAAACCAGGTGGTAAATCCATAAACACTTCCTCTTCTAATTCCCCATTAAGGAATGCATTTTTTACATCTAGCTGCTGTAAAGGCCATTCGAGATTAGCAGCAAGTGAAAGCAATACTCTAATAGAATTTACCTTAGCAACCGGGGCAAATGTCTCTTGGTAATCTATTCCATAGGTTTGTGTGAAACTCTTAGCCACAAGCCTTGCCTTGTACCTTTCAATCCTCCCTTCTGCATTGTACTTCACAGTAAACACCCATTTGCAGCCTACCGTTTTTCCTCCATTAGGTAAGCTCATAATCTCCCACGTGTCATTTTTTTCAAGTGCTCTCATCTCTTCTAATACAACCATTTTCCATTCTGGTTGACTCATTGCTTCCTGAATATCTTTTGGAATTGAAACACTGGATAGATTAGCAGTAAAGGTTCTATAGCTAGGAGATAACCTATGATAGGAGACATATTTAGCAATAGGATGCATAGTACAAGTACGAATCTGTTTCCTAAGGGCAATAGGGATATCGAGATCAGAATTTGTAGAAACAACTTTATCATGATGATTTGAAATACTTGAAACATTTGGAACTGTAATACCTGTTTCA
Source organism: Coriaria nepalensis (assembly GCA_027186245.1). Lineage (NCBI taxonomy): Eukaryota > Viridiplantae > Streptophyta > Magnoliopsida > Cucurbitales > Coriariaceae > Coriaria > Coriaria nepalensis. The sequence goes on along the minus strand of CP114490.1, from coordinate 8,685,500 downwards.
TTTACAAGATCATCATCCACAGAGACATTTTGGTAGGTAGGAGATTGAGGTTCTTTATTCTGAATCTGCTTCCTCCGAGAGTAGACTAGCAGCTCAGGTTGCTGCACTATTTGTAGTTTTTCTCCCCCTGACAAAGAGTCTATAACATTTGATTTTATAGAAAGGGAAGGATCATATAGGTTACTAGATTGAGGGACATTTTGAGTAGGCATATTTATAACTGGTAGAGGTAAAGAGTTTGAAGTTTCTCAAAAATTATCTTCCATCCTAGAATTACTCTCCCCCTGAAGAGAATTTTCGGTAAAGTAAGGTGTGTCTTCAAAGAAAGTCACATCCATACTCACAAAGAATTTTTTTAACGTAGGATGATAACATTTATACCCTTTTTGATTTGGAGAATAGCCAACAAAGACACTTTTCAGCTCTAGGATCAAGTTTTGACCGATTGTGTTTGTGTATATGAACATAAACTGTGCAACCAAAAATTCTAGGAGATAAGGAGTTAAATATCCGAATATGAGGAAATGTTTCTAGTAGTTTGTTTATAGGAGTTTGATATTCTAGTACCTTAGAGGGAACTCTATTTATAAGATAAGTGGCTGTAAGGACTGCTTCCCCCCATAGATACTTAGGGACCCCCATAGTAAACATGATTGATCTAGTAACTTCAAGTAGGTGTCTATTTTTCCTTTCAGCTATCCCATTTTGTTGAGGGGTATCATAACATGTAGATTGATGAAACATGCCTTTTTCTGTCAAGAACTCATTTAGGATTGAATTATAGTATTCTTTGCCATTATCGGTTCTAAGAACCTGGATTTGTGTTTGAAACAGATTTTCAATCATATAATAGAATTCTTTGAACTTTTTTGCAGCTTCGGCTTTTTCTTTTAAAAGAAATACCCAACATATCCTAGTATGATCATCAATAAATGAGATAAACCATCTAGTACCTGAAATAGTTGTTACTCTAGAGGGTCCCCAAATATCATTGTGAATTAAATAAAATGGCCTAGAAGCTTGATAGGAATGAGATTTATAAGAAGCTCTCTGATGTTTTGATAATTGACATGGTTCACATTGAAGAGACATTGGATTAACATTATTGTCTTTAAAGAACGATGGAAACAAATGCTTAAGGTAAGGAAAACTAGGATGACCTAATATATAGTGCCATAACATTATTTTGTCTTTAACAGGAATAGAAATACTACTACTTGCAGTTTGAGCTTGTCCACCCTCGGTAGTTGATTCATCAAAATAATAGAGTCCATCAACCATCCTAGCACTGCCAATCATCTTCTTCGAATGATGATCCTGAAATTCACAATAAGAGTCATAGAATTTCACTAAACAATTAGAATCCTTGGTAAGTTTGCTAACTGATAAGAGATTACATGATAATTTAGGGACATGTAAGACAGATTTTAGAGTAAGATCATTTGAGATAGTGATTGAATCTTTTCCTGCAATTGGAGATAAACTCCCATCTGCTATACGAATTTTTAGATTACCGGGACAAGTAGTATATGAGGTGAAAAAATGAGATGAATTGGTCATATGATCAGAAGCACCAGAATCAATGATCCATGGTTCTAGATTAGAAAAAACAGTTGAAGCTATGGGAAAACTATCTTTTTTTGCGAGAAAAACAGAACTTGAACTAGAGGTAGGAATTTGACTTATTATTTTGTATATTTGATCAAGCTGTTCTTTGCTAAGAGAAGGAGATGATGTCTCGGTTTCAATGGACGCATGCATTCCATGACTGTTTTTATCTCCACTTCGGTTGCCCTTCCAATTCTGTGGCTTTCCATGAATTTTCCAGCAGGTAGCCCTAGTATGTCTGGGCTTGTTACAGTAATCACACCACACCTTAACCTTCTCCTCAAACCTCGAATTTTGACCATAGGAGGAATTAGATCCTCTTGGTTTATAAGCCGCTGATGCAGTTACCACTTCTTCTGTTGATATTGTGGTGTTGAGTGCAGAATTTTCAAGGATTTCCATAGAACCCTTCTTTCCCATCATCACAATCTTACGATTCTCTTCCCTTCTAATTTCTGAAAAAACCTCCCTTGTAGAAGGTAGTGGTTCTTTTCCTAGAATTCGACCTCTTGCTTCATCTAGGTTAGGGTTGAGACCAGCCAAGAACTCAAACACCCTGTCTTTTTCTACTGTTTTCTTGAACTGTGCAGCATCTACTCCACATGCCCAGTCAAGATCATAAAACAGATCTAGTTCTTGCCATAATCCTAACATCTTATTATAATAATTGGTGACAGTCATGTCTACTTGTTTCATCTCTCGGATCTTGGTCTTAATCTCATATACCTGTGCTGAGTTTCCTAAGTCTGAGAAAGTAGAGGATACTGCATCCCAAACCTCCTTTGCAGTAGGGAGATACATGTAGTTTTGACCAATATCTTCAACCATCGAGTTCACCAGCCAAGAGATGATGGTATAGTTCTCTTCTTCCCAGGTAGAATAATTCGGATCTTTCATATTAGGTGCTGTTGTAGTTCCCGTTATATGCCCCATCTTTCCTTTTCCTCTAAGAAATAGTCTCACTGATTGAGACCATCTTAGGAAATTCTGTCCATTCAACAGATGTGTTGTGATCTGGATGGTGGATTTCTCATTGAGGCTTAGGGACGACGGCTTCCTCTCAATGACTGTCAAGGAATCGTCACCCATGTTGTTATAAATTTGAAGAATATGTCTTCTTGAGAGGTCTGTTTTCCGAGCAATAAACGAATGGAGGTCACCGGTTGATTAAGTCAACCGTTAATGACCTTAGAAGAACCAAGCTCTGATACCATGAAAACTTTTAATAATCTGTTCTCATTATTATTTTCAGATTACATACATAGGGTATTTATACACCAGAAACCCTAGATTAGTTATGGTAAGATCTTAACAACTAATTTACAATCTCATATCATTAGGAAAATATTCTAAGATATCTCTTCCTAATATTTCTCCTAAGATTTCTCTAACCAAATCCTAACATATCTTTTTATTTCTAACATATTCTTATATTCAAAATCACCCACTTACTCTCATCCCCTTACTCTATGCACTTTCATGAATAAAACATAGCTCCAAATTAATTTATGTAAATGCATAAATTTTAATCCTCTTTTATTTTCACCTCGAGCTTCTAAATTTAATCCTTGATGATTTCAAATTAAGAAACTCTCATTTCCAATTTTTTTCCCCCTCAGTTTAGTGTATTTTAGTCAATTCTAAAATGTGTTGTGCAATTCCTCAGGCAGGGTGCCTCTGTTTTCAGTGTGACTGACATCTTGGATATGGATGTGTTAGTCTCAAGCTTTGATGTTTTTGAAATGAAAGAAGGAGGTCCTCTAATTCTAGCATGGGCTGTATTTTTGTGTTTAACTCTATCACTTCCTGGAAAAGAGGAAAATAAAGCATTAATGGTATGTAGCTCTGTCAAATGTTGGTTTCTGCATAAGTCATGAATTCTACTATGATGTCTGCATTCTCATTTTTTTTTTTGAATTTTCAGGAGGTCGATCATGTTGGATATGTTCGTCAAGCTTTTAAGGTGGCATCATTGAATTATTTTCTTGATATCCTTATCAGTGATCCACTGAAGGATTCAGATGTAAGCTGTACTGCATTTATCATGTTTGGAGTTTTCTTTTGCCAATACATGTTGAAAGTTTGATGCATCACAAGTTTCAGTAATCTGGCTGGTCTGCTCTTTTCCTCGATGCAAAGCATGTTTCCTGATTTGTGTTTCAAAAAGTAGTGGTTATTTGATACTCTGTTAATGAGTACACACAATAGTCCTCTCTATTTTCATTCAACAAAGGATATTTCCTCTTTTCAGGGACCAATTGCTGGCTACCGCAGTGTCTTGCGAACTTTTGTTTCTGCATTCATTGCATCTTATGAAATCAATATTCAGGTAAATTTTATGTTTTCTTAATAAGCTTGTTAAGATTTTATTCATAGCCTTTCTTATTTATGCTGGTCACTGTGTGGTGCAGCTAGAGGACAGTACCTTTATCTTGATACTGGATATTCTTTGCAACATATACAGAGGAGAGGTTTGGATGTATAGTGGTTTTTTCCGTCTTGTTCATTATTAATCTTTCCATTACTCTTGCTCATAGGTTTTTTTCTTTTTATTTATTTTTTATTTTTAAATTTAATATGCTTTCCTGTGAACACTGTAGGAGTCACTCTGTATTCAATTTTGGGACAAAGAAAGTATTATTGATGGTCCTATCAGATGCCTTCTTTGTAACTTAGAGGGTGAATTCCCTTTCAGAACTATAGAGCTTGTCCGTTTTTTGTCATCTCTCTCTGAAGGGACTTGGCCTGCCGAATGCACGTGAGTAGTATTCGAAGTTGTGTATATAGGATTGTATTCAATTACTTAGTAGTTAAATAGTCATCTCAGATTTTATCATTGAGGAATTCTTGTCCATGTAAGAACTATAAATCTATAATTATATATCCATCTTGCATCTGATGCCTTTTTGGATGTTGACAGGTATAACTTTCTACAAAAATCTGTTGGCATATCATCCTTGTTTGAGATCAATAGTGGTACCGTTGTGGATAACATATCTCAGATTGTGGAAACACACCTACCACAGAATGTTCCTGGAATTGAAGGATTGCATATTCCCAGTAAAACTCGTGGACATATTCTCAGAGTAGTTGGTGGGAACACAGCTCTTGTACGATGGGAGGTTAATATCTGGACATTCCTTTTCCCTTTATGTATTTACATAATGTCTGCTTATATTTTTCTCTGGAATTTGTCTGCAAAAAAAAGCCAACTATTTCTGTTGTTATTGAGTATTGTCATCGCTATTTTCTACTATGTGGTCTCAAGTACTATGTGGTATCGAGTGGTTCATGGTAAAGAAGAACTGGAAGGCCATTTTCTGATCTAGTCTCTTAGCTGTATATCCCTGACATGTGTTTTGGGTAACAAAGCTCTTTTGAGAAGTAGTTTCTGTTTGTTGAGAGTTTATTTAGAAAATTTGGAAGAATTATTTGAAAATGCCTGTGAGATTATGTATACTATTAGGGCGGTTAATTGAGTCATCAATTTTTATAACTTCCAATGATTGGGGTGATTGTAAAAACGGAAGTCCAACTGTCTTTCTCTATATGGTAAAAATTTTGTGGTTCTTGTGATTGCAGAAATATATATATTTTCTGCAATCATATATTTTCAACAACATGGACTCTATAAAAAACTACCAACAACATTTATTTTTCTTTTTCTGGACCTCCTTTTTCATAATATAATTTTATTGACAATCTAGTGAGAAGATTGCTTAAGCAGTTATTTAAGGATACAAATGGTTCTTGTATTTGGACTTCAAATTGGAAGAACTTAGTGTCTGTCAATGCTTTCTAAATTTGCAATAAAACACCATTATCGTTGGGTAAAAACTCTTCTCTACATGTGTGAAATAAATTTGTGCAAGCAACATAGTTGAATTATTCATCTGCCACTTGTAGTTGATGTGTACAGAGTAGCTATATTAACTATATCTGTCCTGGGAAGTTGATATCTCTATGTAAATATCATGTGTAAGACAAATAAGCATAAGCAACAGAGTTGTATTCTGGTTATCTGTCACTTGTAGCTGGCAGGTAAAAGAGTAGCTATACTAAATACCTGTCATGTGAAGTTGATGTGCTTTCGTAAGAATGATTGTCCAAAATTTATTTATATTCACAAATGACTCAGTAAAAGAGTGAAGCCAGGGAGAAAAAGAGTAGGGTGGTATTTCCTGGAGTACCTTTCTATCTATGAAAAGATGGATATAAGCACAAAACAGTTATTATTTCATAATATGATTTTTCCAGCATATCCGATTTTTTTTCTTTTACATTAATATTGTATTGGCGACCCCCCACCCCCCGCTTTTTTTTTTTCTTTTTTTAATTTATATTTTTTCCCCTCCTATATATTTGTCTTTCTGGTGACACCTGCTTTTTGTTTTGCAGTATAGACAATCAGGGGTGCTTGTGTTACTGATGCATCTGGCCCAGGAACTGTATTTGAATAGAACTGAAGAGGTTTTTCTTACTTTTGACCTGCTGAATCGGCTTGTCTCCTTTAATAAGGTGCTTTTATTTTCAGTGTCTCCGAATATTGCTTATTTACATCTTTATCTTTCCCAACCCCCTCTCTTCATATCAATGAAAATATTGAGCAAAGAATATCATTTTTCTCACTTTGTAAACTATTTTTAGGCTGTCAGTTTTGCTCTAATGGGCATCACCAATTTGCTGACTGTTCAAGCACCTGGCATGGATGGTCACGTTGAAAAACATTTATGGTAACTTTTGTTTTGTGGTTTTTAGTAGTTATGCATTCTCAGTTTCCTCTTGAGTTTTCTCTTCTTCCAATGAACAGAGTTTGTAATTTGCACAACCTTTTTCCCGTCTTCATTTCAGGGTAATTGAGGTCATATGCACACTTATTAGAAACTTGACTCTTAATTCCATCAATGCTGCAGTGATGTCCCTGGGTGTCAGTATTCTGTCAAAATTGTTGAAATGGTATTCTTTCCAAGTGTCTCTTAAATTTTTGTATATGGGCTACTACTATATATATCTTTATTTTAATTCCTTTCTCACATTTCTGGGTTTAGTTTCCCATCTGATGTTGCAGCAGTAACTATAAAAGCAAATATATTGGATGTGATTCCGAAGACAATGCACGGTCATGTTGGCTTTGACGATTTATCAAGGTGAAACCTCAGTTCAAAAACTTGCTCTATAAACTTCAATTGTTGTAGCACTCATGTATAACTTGGTGGAATTATGCTTCATTTCAATGATTGGCACACATTAATGGTTTCGTGAGGAGAAATTCTTAGGTAGAGTATTTTTAACACTGTCATTCTTAGGCATAGTCCAATTGCGTAGAGCCACATTAAATAATGTATTTAAAAATGATTTTAACTTTTTAATTTTTAATTTTGTGTTTTTCTAATTTAATCTTTTCCCCCTTATAATTTAACCCTAAACATATTTTGAATATAATATCTTACCTAAGGAAATAAAATATTTTATTTCCATAAATCGTTATTACAAATGAGTGATTACAGTAGGATTTAAATAGGAGAAATAATGGATACAAGCCATTACGTCCCATGATTTTAGTGACTAAACTAAGCAGAAATATAAGTTGGAAAATAAGGAAAAAATCCTAGCTAATTCCACCAAATCAGCACACACTAATTTCACAATCACACAACTACTCCTTGATTTCTGCACACTGATTTCTGCACTCCGTCAAGCTGGAGCATATATGTTGATCATACCCAACTTGATAATCAATCAGTCGAAATTAGTTCATAGAAGAGCTTTCATTAGAATGTCTACAATTTAAAGATTTGTAGGTGTAAGGTTCATTTGAACTACTCCTTCATCAATCTGTTTTTTAATGAAGTGTCGGTCAATCTCCGCATGTTTGGCTCTATCGTGATGGACTTGATTCTTAGCAGTATTTATTGCTACAAGGTTGTCAACATTCTCATATGTATCTTAGTTGTGATTCTTAGTGCAATGAGCAATTGTTTTAGCCGCATGCATACCTTCACAAACACCATGGGCCAGAGCCCTAAATTCAGCCTCAATACTGCTCCTTGCAATTGCAAACAGTTTTTTTGCTTTGTCATGTAACAAGATTTCCCCAAACATAGGTACAACATCCTGAGGTAGACCCATCCGAAATTGAGTCAACCCCATCTTCATCTGAAAAAATATGAATAGAACAAACCTTTTCCTGGAGTTATTTTTTGATACTTGAGAATGTGCTACACCGCATCGAGGTTTTCATCCGTAGGATTATTCATAAATTGATTTATCATGCTGATTGGTAAACTAATACATGCCTTGTATGGGAAAGATAGTATATGAGTTTCCCAACAAGTATTTAGTATCTTCCTTTGTCAACTAGTGAACTATCTTTTCTCATACCTAATTTTACTTCTATGATCCATTGGAGTATTTGCCAATTTTTATCCTAACATTCTAGTTTCTTTTAGTAAGTCTAATATGTACTTACATTGAGAAACTTAAATCCTTTGTTTTGTTTGAGCTAGAGGTGGCAATCCGTGCCAAAAAACAATGGCACGACATGGCACAAGCAATGGGCCATAAAACATGCCTTTCATGTCGTGTTGGCTCATGGGTCCATGGGCTCGTTTCAACTCATGGCGGCCCGAGGGCTTGCTTTTTTTTTTAATATTTAATTTTAAACAAGAAGAGTTTTAAAGTGATTAGTAAAATACTAATACTGCAATGTGTGATTAATTAATTTAACACGTTACATAAATGACACGTTAATAACACATAAGAGATGTAGCTCAATAAACGATATTAAATAAGAAATACATTAATAACACATAAGGGTCCAAGGGATGTTCCTAATCTAACAAGTATGAAGTAACAATAATAGTGAATAAAAGCTATTTGAAGTAAAATTTGTTATTTTGGAATTTGGAATTTTATTCTTAAATTTAAATTTGTTATTTTGGAATTTAATTTATTTGTAAAATTTGTATATTGTTAATCGTTCATAATTGTTATTATTTAATAAGTTAGAAGTTAGTACCATTAGTAATTACAATTATAAATAAACTGTAAAAAAAATTATTTGGCCAAAATGGCCGAAAAGGGCTGTGATGTGCTTCGAGTTGACATGGGAAATCCATGCTGGTCCACATGCCTGCATAGTTGGGCACAACACAACTATCGCGTGCCGTGCGTGCTTGTGCCGGCCGGCTCATTTTGCCACCTCTAGTTTGAGCCACTTCCATCTTAAATAATATTTAAGAGTTCCCAGGTATTTGATCTCAAAGTCCTTTGCAAGAGTAGGCTTCAATCTCTTTATCTCTTCTTCAAAAGCACATGTTAGAAAAATATCATCCACATAGGCAATTAAGTAGCTATTTTACCTTTAGAAGAATGTTTTGATAGTGTGGTCTGATTGCCCTTGTGAGTACCAATGTTTCTTGACAACATAGGCTCTTGGAGACTGTTTGAGACTTTATAAGGACTGTTTGTGCCAAACGAGGCTCTTGGTAAGTCCTTTTCGAAAGTTTGAGGGATATGTTAGAAGGGACTGTCAGAGCTAAGTTTAACTATTACAAAATATTCGGTTTGGTAGGCAATGTCATATGTTGAAATCAAGATGCTGATAGAACAAAATTTCGAGGATGAAGAATGAGAACCTGAATTTTTGTCTCATTCTACTCATGTTTTTGGCTCAGTGTTCTTGTTTTGTGCCTTGATAACAAAGGCTTAATATTATAGGGTCCTGATTTGAACCTTTCTTGCTTCCTATTTTTGTTATTTATGCTATTATTTGTTTCTATCTCTACTTGCATGTGGAAGTGCCCATATGCTGTTATTGGCTTCCAAGGGCTCGCTAATGTGGAATATTAGCATTCTGTATGGCGTGATATGTCATTGTTGGGCTGATTTCTTAGTGGCTCAAACTTTTGGGACAATCGTTTATATAGCAGTTTTAACACCCTATATATATGGAGAAATAACTGACCCTTTGTATACCTAGCTGCATTCATCTCTTATCTTTCTATATACACCCACTCATCAGTCAACTCTGGGCTGCAGGATTTATGCATATATTTATACACTATCATCAAATTTAGGATGTGTATTTTGAATGCTTCTTAATGGACTGACAATTGGTAGCAATTGCTCGTAGGACATAATTGTTTCTGATCATATATATATATTGTGTGTAAATGGTATAGATGTCCAGCACATTGATCATCTTCCCTTTTTCTTTTGTTTTATTTTATTTTATTTTTATTTTTGTAAGCACATTTTATTTTGTAACCGGCACTTTTATCAGGCTTGCTTAGATATGATCTGTATTCTCACTGGATAAAGAGTTCTCTGTCAATATCCTAATTCTTTTCCTCGGTTCTTTTCAGAGCATCATGGCTACTTTCTGGAAAGCTTACAAAGATGCTGTTAATTGATTGTGAACAAAATGATAATGACTTTCCCTTGACTGTATCAGGCATGTTTAGTTGGTTCAATGCAACTCTTATATGCTGCTATGTTTAATTGTTGGTTCAATGCTTGTCTAATATGCTGCTATTAGTAGTTCTTTCTTTATATTTTGTTGCTTGTCTAATATACTATTATTAATACTTCTTTCTATATTGTCTAATAATCCATTGCTCTAGCCAACCAATAGAAAGCTTAGATTTTCATGAAAAAAAAACCATTTTCTCCTAGCTCGAGTTATTTTGAAAGAAAGAACAGGTCCAAATTACTAGAGATTACATTTTTGGTTGTAAATAGTGATTTATTAACAATGTTTTGTGATGAGACTAATATGATTTTATAAGGCCATCTTAGGAGGGTGCTTGACGACTTAACATAGGTTATTGATCTTAGATTTTTGTCTTGTGAGTAGAGGTAGAGTAGATAGAGGTTAGATTAGGCCGAGAATTAAGTGGTGGATTATGAATGGAAATGTATGTGAGACTTTTAGAAATAAGATACTAGATAGTTCGTTAGTCTGTTAGACCATCAATTATTCATACTTATGTTAAGAGAAATAAAGCCTAGCATAACATAGTTATTATTAGTATTAGTCTTACTACTAGTATTATTATAAGGATTATTGTTATGAGGGGTATTTTGGTAATTGTTTGTAGTAGGATAATAAGCAGTTGAAGGGTTAGGGTTTAGGTATTCAGAAAGTTTGGGGAGTAAGAACTCTTAGGGAGAGACGGCCTACCTCTCGAATAGTAGGTCATCCTATGTTAGTTTGATTATTCGATTATCGAAGAATAAAGTTTTGCCCTAGTCGTAATTATCTAGGCCGGGTCCTATCAAATTGGTATCAGAGCACTCGATCATCGATGGCTGCGAAGAAGGTAGAGGCACTCGAGGAGAAATTGGAGAGCGAAGTGATGGCGATCAAAACATCAATCGAAGAACGCTTCGCAACAGTACAACAGCAGTTTGCGCAGCAGAATTCGTCGTTGGAAGCCATATTGGGAAAACTGACGGAGCTGCAGTTTAGGTCACCATCGAACCCTGACCAACTTGTGGGTGGTCATGGTCGGTCAGCAGGGGACACCGCCGGAGAAGGCAGCCAAGGCAGCCGCAGTGGCGGTGAGCGGGCTGCAAGGGGGAAACGAGCGGTGGACGGCGCAGTAGAGGGTGCGGGCGTCGACGGCCAACTTAGGGAAGAGTTCGGCGGCGAATTGGGGGAAGGTTCCGGAACGGCAGCACAGCCGTGGGGGACAGCGGGAAGGTTTCAATTCGGACATGGGGAAAAAGGTGCGGAACAAGGGCCAGCAGGCGGTTATGTGGCAGGAACTGCCGCGAGTGGTGAGGTAAGGGCGCCGTGGGCTGATTTTAGGGTTCCGGCGGAACCCCCATGGGCGGGCCAAGGTCAGTACGCGGGCACACCAGGCAGAATGGGTGTGGATCCACAGATTCGCAAATTGAAGATGCCTATCTTCGAAGGCGAGGATGTGGCGGCATGGGTTTATAGGGTGGAAAGGTACTTTGAGGTTAATGGATTATCGGAAGGGGAAAAACTGCAGGCAGCCGGTCTATGTTTGGAGGGGCCGGCGTTGTCATGGTTTCAATGGTGTGGGCACCGCCGACCCATGGGGTCATGGACGGATTTTAAAGAAAGGGTGATGGTAAGGTTTCGGACTTCTCACGATGGCGACTTATATGAACAGTTCTTGGCACTCCGCCAAGAGGGGACAGTGTGGGAATACCGAGAGAAGTTCGAGTTGCTTTCCGGGCCATTAATGAGCGTCCCTCCGGAAATCTTAGAGGGAAATTTTTTAAAAGGGTTGAAACCGGAAATTCGGACAACATTGAGGTTATTACGGCCCAAGGGACTAGAGGAGTATATGGACTTGGCTGTACAAGTGGAGGAGAAGAAAAATGCAAAAAAACAGCAAAGGAGCAGCCATGGCAGTTTTGTTCACAAAGGTTATTTCGGGACTCATAGCCCTCGGACGCAAACTGTCACCGTCGGTAGGGAAGCTCCGGGAGAGAGGAGAGCCGGGTACCGTCCGGAAGGGAATTTCAAAAGACTAACGGAGACAGAGATTGCGAACAAACGAGCAAAAGGGTTGTGTTTTCGTTGTGACGAGAAATTTTCGCCGGGGCATCGTTGTAAGGAGAGGAGACTCCAAGTGCTAATGGTTGATGATGAGGAGGAAGAGATGGTAGAAACGGATGATGAGGGAGAGGAGAATCCGATGCATCACCACCTAGATTTAGCCGAAGTGTCGCTTAATTCGGTGGTCGGATTTACACCCTACCACACCATGAAGTTGAAAGGGGAAATTCAAGGGCAGAGTGTAGCGGTTCTTATCGACAGTGGGGCTACCCACAATTTCATCTCTAACCGCGTGATTACGGAACTGGGACTAGAATTGGCGAATACAGGCAGCCACGGGGTAACCTTGGGAACGGGTACTACGGTACGAAGTGCGGGTTCCTGCAAAAACCTGCGGTTGACGATGCAAGGGTTGGAGGTAATTGACGACTTCTTGCCTTTGGATTTGGGCAGTTCAGATGTGATCTTGGGAATGAAATGGTTGAGCTCGATGGGTGAAATGACAGTGAACTGGAAATTGTTGAGGATGCGGTTTCGTAGTAAAGGGCAAACCGTGAGACTAGAAGGAGATCCGAGTTTGTGTAAGACTCTAGTGGGCTTGAAAACTATACTGCAAACTATCGAGCGCGAAGGACAAGGGTTCCTGATCGAAGTAAATCCGCAAATGGGTAAGGATACGAAGGGGTGCCGCGCGGTGGAAGAGGCGGTGCGGGTAGTAGTGGACCGCTTTAGCGATGTATTCTGTATGCCCGTAGGGCTGCCCCCACAAAGAGATCACGAGCATGCTATAGTATTGAAAGAGGGGATGTCGCCAATTAGCGTGCGACCTTACCGATATCCGCAGGCACAGAAAGATGAGATTGAGAGACTAGTGCAAGAAATGTTAGAAGCCGGCATTATACAGCCTAGTATGAGTCCTTTCTCTAGTCCAATTTTGTTGGTCAAGAAGAAAGACGGAAGTTGGCGGTTTTGTGTGGATTATCGGGCTTTGAACAAAGGGACCGTACCAGATAAATTTCCTATTCCGGTCATCGATGAACTATTGGATGAGTTACACGGAGCTTGCGTGTTCACCAAATTAGATTTGAAGTCAGGATATCACCAAATTAGAATGCGGAGAGAGGATGCGGCTAAGACAGCTTTTCGGACCCATGCGGGGCATTATGAGTTCCTAGTGATGCCTTTTGGGCTCACCAACGCCCCGGCAACATTTCAGTCACTCATGAACAAGGTGTTTCAGCCGTACTTGAGGAAGTTCGTGCTCGTCTTCTTTGACGACATCTTGATCTATAGCCGCTCGACTGAGGAGCATTTGGACCACTTGAAGGTCGTTTTAACGGAATTACAAGGTCATCAATTGTATGCGAATGAGAAGAAGTGCACCTTCGGGCAGCCTAGTGTGGAATATTTGGGCCACATTGTTTCGGTTGAGGGGGTTTCGGCCGATCGGGCAAAGGTGGCGGCAATGCTGGATTGGCCAGTACCGAAGACATTGAAGGAATTGCGGGGCTTCTTGGGGTTAACCGGTTATTACCGCAAATTCGTCAAGGGTTATGGTACAATCGCGGGGCCTTTAACGGATCTACTCAAGAAAGATAACTTCCGTTGGGGCGAATTGGCGGCAAAAGCTTTCGACAAATTAAAGCAAGCAATGGCTAGTGTTCCGGTACTCGCTTTGCCGGACTTCACGACGACTTTTGTAGTAGAAACCGATGCATCGGGCTATGGGTTAGGGGCTGTCCTCATGCAGAATCAGCGACCGATTGCATATTTCAGTCAGGTTTTGACGCCGCGAGCTCGTCTTAAGTCTGTCTATGAACGCGAGCTCATGGCCATTGTGTTTGCGGTGCAAAAATGGAGGCCGTATTTGTTGGGTCGGCGGTTTATCGTCCGCACGGATCAGCGGAGCTTGAAATATCTGTTGGAACAACATATGGTGGCGGAAGATCATCAACGTTGGCTGTCCAAACTGTTGGGCTACGATTTTGAAATACAGTACCGGTCGGGGTTGGAAAATCGAGCTGCGGATGCGCTGTCCAGGCGCGTAGATGGGCCCCAGTTAGCGGCAATATCGCTCCCGCAGCTATTTGATATAGAGGGGCTCGAGTCGGAGGCGGCGGCAGACTCGGAGTTGAGAAAAATCAGAAAGGCTATTGAGGAGGGCAATGACGGGTACCCCGAGTACTCGGTAGTGGGGGGTCGGTTACTTTATCAAGGGCGTATAGTGATTCCGAAATCGTCGGTGCATATACCACGGTTGTTACAGGAGTTCCATGGTAGCGCAATTGGAGGCCATTCAGGAGTGTTGAAAACTTACAAACGCTTGGCGGCCGAATTGTATTGGGTGGGGATGAAGACTGATGTGGAGCGATTCGTGGCAAGTTGCGATGTTTGCCAACGACACAAGTATGCGGCCATGTCACCGGCGGGGCTGCTCCAACCCTTACCGTTGCCGGAAAAAGTTTGGGCTGAGGTGAGTATGGATTTTATCGAGGGGTTACCGCGATCGGAAGGGTATAGGGTCATTTTGGTGGTGGTTGACCGTCTGAGCAAGTATGCCCATTTTGTGCCTCTTCGGCACCCTTACACAGCTGTGACCGTAGCCTCAGTGTTCATGAGGGAAGTTGTCCGTTTACACGGAGTGCCGGAAGCTATTGTCTCGGACCGCGACAAGATTTTTTTGAGCCAATTTTGGAAGGAATTATTTCGATTACAAGGGACGGCGTTGAAAAGGAGTTCTGCTTACCACCCGCAAACGGATGGCCAAACGGAAGTGGTTAACCGCTGCCTGGAAACGTACTTGCGGTGTTTTGTGTCGGACACCCCTCGACGTTGGGTGCAATGGTTGTCTTGGGCCGAGTATTGGTACAACACGTCATTTCACACAGCTTCGCAGACCACCCCTTTTCGCATTCTCTACGGCCGCGACCCGCCCCCGCTGGTCCGTTATGGTCATCGCACCACCCCGGTCTCACAGGTGGAACAATACTTAGAGGCGCGGGATGACACGTTAGAGGAACTGAAAGGGCACTTAGCAAAGGCTCAACAAAGGATGAAACGGGAAGCCGATAGGCATCGACGGGAGGTGCACTTCGAGATAGGCGATTGGGTTTTCTTGAAGCTTCGGCCATATAGACAGAAATCCCTAGCTAGGAGGAGGAATGAGAAATTATCAGCTCGTTATTTTGGCCCGTACAAAGTGGTTGCGCGGATTGGGACAGTCGCTTACCGACTTGATCTACCGGCTACGGCGGCGATTCACCCGGTATTTCACGTATCTCAACTCCGAAAAGCCATTGGTTCTCATGGGGCTTCTCCGACAATACCACCTAACTTGACGGCCGATTTGGAAGTGTTGTTGGAACCGATTGAGCTATGTGGCGTTCGACAAGGGACGTCGGGGAGGAAGGATACATGGGAAGTCTTGATTAAGTGGAGGAATCTGCCGGTCCACGATGCAACATGGGAATCATACGAGTTCATCGCACAACAATTTCCGGATTTCCACCTTGAGGACAAGGTGTCTCGTTGGGAGGGGAGTAATGTTAGACCATCAATTATTCATACTTATGTTAGGAGAAATAAAACCTAGCAGAACATAGTTATTATTAGTATTAGTCTTACTACTAGTATTATTATAAGGATTATTGTTATGAGGGGTATTTTGGTAATTGTTTGTAGTAGGATAATAAGCAGTTGAAGGGTTAGGGTTTAGGTATTCAGAAAGTTTGGGGAGTAAGAACTCTTAGGGAGAGACGACCTACCTCTCGAATAGTAGGTCATCCTATGTTAGTTTGATTATTCGATTATCGAAGAATAAAGTTTTGCCCTAGTCGTAATTATCTAGACCGGGTCCTATCATAGTCCTAGAAGATGTGATAAACATATAAGGAGTAGGGCGAGATAAGTACTTGGAGAGGCTAAAGGAAGTGCATGACATGACAAGGAGACATTGTGGTAGAATAATGAGGTGCAATAAGCCATTAGGGAAAAGAAAACAAGGTTTAAGAATTGACAAAAAGATAGAGATCAAGGATTGTATGAGCTGTGTAAACAAGCCAAGAGACTAAGTAGTCAAACAGTAGAGGATGCTAAGAAGAGAGTATATGATGATTTGTATGATATATTAGGTACAAAAGAAGGGGAGAAAGACATCTTCAAGATAACGAAAGCTAGAGATCAGAAAACTAAGGATTTGAGTCATGTTAGGTGTGTTAAACATGAAGATGGCGGAGTTCTAATGCAGGATAAAACTATTTTAGGTAGGTGAAGGGATTATTTCGAGAACATACTCAATGGGATAGGTGTAGAGGGCTTAAACTTAAAAGAGATCGGAGATGGAAGAAGGGAGGCATCTAGTGTTCCATCGTAGAGTTAGTGCTAAGGAAGTAAGAGAAGCATTAAAGAGGATGAAATCGGGGAAGGCAGGTGGATCAAATGAGATACCAATTGAGGTGTGGAAGTGTCTAGGGGAAGTTAGGATCCAATGGCTAACTAGACTCTTCAATATGATTTTTGATATTAGGAAAATGCCGGAATCATGAAGACATAGCATTGTGCTACCAATTTATAAGAATAAAAGAGATATATAAGATTGGTCAAATTATAGAGGGATAAAACTTATGAGTCATACAATGAAACTCTGGGAGAGGGTTATAGAGCGGAGACTTAGAAGTATTATCAATATATCAAAAAATCAATTTGGTTTTAGATCGGGTAGGTATACGACGACACAATCTTCTCAATTAGACAAATGATAGGAAAATATAGGGAAAAACAAAAGAGCCTACATATGGTATTTATCGACTTAAGAGAAAGCCTATGATAGAGTGCCTAGGGAATTAATATGGTGGGTACTTGGAAGAAAAAATGTGCCACAATGTTCTATTGAGATCATTAAGGATACATATAAAGATGCTATAACTAGTGTCAGGTTAGTAGGTGAGATGTCTGGTGAATTCCCTATTACAGTAGGACTTCATCAAGAGTCGGCTTTAAGTCCATACCTATTTGTGTTAGTTATGGATGAATTGATTAAACATATTTAGGATGAGATATCCTGATGTATGTTGTTAGCTGATGATATCGCCTTAATGGATAAGGGGCGTGAGGCTCTAGAGTAAGGATTTTAAAATTAGCCACTTAAAAATAGAATATTTGTGCTTAGCTTACGCCAATCGAGATTGACAGTAGGCCTAGAGTGTGAAGCTTTTCACTATTTAAGATTTATTATCCAAAAGACCGGGGACATTCGAGAGGATATAGACCATAGGATTAAAGTAGGTTGTATGAAATAGAGGATGACATCAAGAGTCTTATGCAATAGAAGGATGCGTGCACGATTAAAGTGTTACAAGACGATCGTTCGACTAGTTATGTTCTATGGTTCAGAGTGTTGGGCCACTACGAGACAACATATGCATAAGATGGCAGTAGCAGAGATGCATATGTTAAGATGAATGTGTGGTAAAATATGAAAAGATAGAATTAGAAATGAAAAGGTTAGGAGTTACCTAGGTATAACCCCTATAGACGATAAGATTAGGGAGAGACGTTTAACATGGTCTGGTCATGTGTAGAAGCGACCAAACTCGGTCCCGGTTCGACAAAGTTTGGATTGGCAAGTAAGTGGACGGTGTATATGGAGGGTTAGGCTGTTGAAAACATGGATGATGGTGGTAAAGGAAGATATCCTAGGTGATAATATGTGGGAAGATCACATAACTTGAAAAATAAATATCCGTGTAGCCGACTATTAAATCTTCTCTTTGGCCAAAAAAAAAAGGGAAAAGTGCTCCATCTTCTCCATCTTGTTTTAATTGCAAATCAAATATTTTTCCTTGATAATGCTGTGTTGATGGTACTTCGTCTTAGTTTTATGTACGTGCTCTATAGTCTAACTTGGTGTTTATAACTTTCAGTGTTGGACTTTACCATGCAGCTAGTGGAAACAGGATTACAAAATGATGCTGTTGTTGCTCTTGTTGTCTTCTGCCTTCAGTATGTTCTAGTTAATCATGAATTCTGGAAATACAAGGCCAAGCACACCCGCTGGAAAGTAACAGTCAAGGTTTGTTCTTTTTGTTTGTTCTTTTGGTTTTTCTGGCTGGCAACATGGGTTTCTGTTGTTCTCCTGTTTGTAAAAGCCAACCATAAATAACATGAGAGCTGATGTATAAATGATAATGATTAGTTCTCGCTTTCATTGGAATGTAATACTCAAGGTTTGTTCTTTTGGCTTTTCTGGCTGGCAACATGGGTTTCTGTCGTTCGCCTGTTTGTAAATTCCAACCATAGATAACATGAGAGCTGATGCATAATGTTGATGATTAGTTTTCGCCGTCATTGGGTAGCAAGAAATATGGAACATGAGAGCTGAAAGTCTGTCTTCACAAAAGAAAATAAAGCAATAAATAAATTAAGAGCTGGAAGTCTTGTCTGACCCTGAAAATTATGATGGGGGGCAAAAGAGCACTATCTTACAGATTCAATTGATTTGAAATTTTATTTCTATGTTTGCACTATGGAATACAACCATACATCATCATTGAATGATTGGCAAGCCTAAAAGTGTTTCAAATAAGAAACTCAAAATTGTTGTCATTTTTGGTTGGCCTTGGATGTAATAATACATGAGTTGCATTTCTTGGTGCAGTTAATGTTTGATGAATATTTGATGTATTTTAGGGAAGTAATGTAGAACAAGAACATGTTGATATTCTGTATTTTAGGAGAACATTCGTACATGGTTGTCTGTATTTTAGAACATCTAGAGGATGCAAATTTGGCAAATATGTAGCATATAAATGTTTATCTATTTAACCTGAATAGGGGTGTTGCCTGTTCATACCTCTGTATTTCAAGGAAATAAATGATATTGTTAAGTTGAACTTCATTAACGGAAATAGTTCCCCAAAAACCTGGTTTGCTAGATGCAGTAAAGTGGTGTTCCCCTTAGGTTACAATCAGATTAATGTGGATTATCTGAAGTTCATTTTTCTTATTCTAAATCTTATTTCTTAAACAGTGGATATCTGATCCAATAAATATTTAGCACCCATTTATTTGTCGCATTGCCTAAGCATTCAAACATCAATGTTTACTGGAAATGTAATCTGATTTGAACTTACTATTTTTAGGTCCTTGATTTGATGAAGAGATGTGTACTGTCAAACTCACACGCAGTAAAACTGGGCAATATAGTCTGGGATATGCTATTGTCTGATTCTTCCATCCACAACACTTTGTTTCGAGTTGTTTGCACAACTGGACAATCTTTAGAGGTCAGCCATGTATCTTGTACTCATAGCTTCTTGATATCACCTTGAGTTTTTGGCCCCTCCCCCCCCCCCCCCCCCCCCCCCAACAAAAAAAAAAAAAAAATATATATATATATATCAATGTGCATTTAATTACAACATGATTTTATTCATCAGGAGCTGTATGTCAACCGTATTTTTGAAGTTGCTGAGATTGAAGGGTTAGAGCATGCTATATGTTATGTTCTGGATATCTATTTCATTATGATCTCTAAGTTTGCGAAGGTACTTACAAACACTTTTATAATTTGAATGCAATTCTAAGCACAATAACTTAGTGATAATTAATATTTTGTTTGGATGATTAGCATCAGATTTTGTTAATTTCCTCCCCCTGCCTGTAATCTCGGGCCATCTGTTGTTGTAGATTGCCTTTCCCTTTTCCTTTTGGAATCATTAAATACAGAAGTTGAATTTTGAAGAAATACTCTCCAAATTTCTTTCATCATCAAGTTTCTTGTTTTTGTTTTTGTTTTTTGTTTTCCCCTCCTTTTCCCTTTAATTGCTTGGCCTGGTTCTTTGAATTTATCCGTACTTGGTTTGAAATATTGTTGAAACAGGACTTGTCATCTGGTCCCCATTTACTGCACCAAGCACTGCTGTCTTCAACAACCAAGCCTATTCCTTTTGCGGCAGCTGTTGTCACCTTAATATCATATTTTCGGAATCAAGTATGAGGTTCAACCACTTTAAATTCTATTTAGTTATCACTGACAGTAATTTCTTAATTTAATATACGCCTTGGCATTTGAATATGTTGCTTTTCCTCTCTTTAATCAACGTTTTAAAAAGAAAACTTCTATTTCTGGTAACAGAAACTGAAGATGGAAAGTTTTCATCTGTTGGTTGTTGTTTGCTCTCATACTGCTGTATTTTGTGTGGGAGTTTAATTGTGTGATATTGTGAATTTTAGAGGTAAAAGAAATTCTATTCATACTTTTAAATTTACATCTTAGGTTCCTCTATATAGAAGAAAACCCTAATCTAATAGCAGAAACCAAGCCTACACATAATCTATTAGAATCCCTAAAATCAGCAACTAACCTATAACTGAGAATTTTAGAGGTAAAAGAAATTCTATTCATACTTTAAATTTACATCTTAGGTTCTTTTATATAGAAGAGAAACCCTAGCCTAACACCATACAATGAGCCTAAACATAATCTATTAGAATCCCTAAAAATCAGTAACTGATTAATAACTAATTAGTAACTAATTAGAAAGCAAATCAGTTTGATTTGTTTACTAGAATCTTAAATATATTCTACAATATTCTACAGTAGCTAATCATGAAACAAATCAAACTGATTTGTTTACTAGAATCTTAAATATTTTCTACAATATTCTACACTCCCCCTCAAGCTTGGTTATAAATATTAATCAAGCCAAGCTTGGACTTTAAATCTTCAAACTTAATTCTTGGTAGGGCCTTAGCTAGGACATCAGTTATCTGAAGACAAGTAGGCGTGTAAATTAGCTTGATTATTTCTTCATCTACATTTTCTTTTATAAAGTGACGATCGATCTCCACATGCTTAGTTCGATCGTGATGTACTGGATTTTTTGCAATACTTATAGTAGATTGATTATCACAGAACATTTTCATTGGTTCATCTATTGAAAATTTTAATTCTTTTAAGAGTCTTCTTAACCACATTCCTTCACATATTCCATGAGCCATAACTTGAAATTTTGCCTCTGCACTATTGTTTCTTACTTCTCCATGTAACCAAGTTCCCCCATACATAGGTGCAATAACCTGAAGTAAATCTTCAGTCTTTGATTGATCTTGCCCAATCTGCATCACTGTATACTTCAATATCTCTACTTGCTGTTTTTCCAAAGAACAAACACCCTTTCCAGGTGTCATCTTTAGGTACCTTAAGATTCTGTAAACAACCTCCATATGTTCTTCATTTAAACAATTCATAAATTGACTTACCTTACTTATTGCAAAATCAATATCAGGTCTAGTGTGGGATAAATAGATTAGTTTCATTACCAACCTTTGGTATTTGCCCTTATCAACTGGTGTATTGTCCTCTTCGTGTCCTAGTTTGGTGGTTGAATCCATTGGAGTATCTATCAGCTTGCATCCTAGCATTCCTGTTTCCTTCAGTAGGTCCAACACATATTTTCTTTAAGAGACTGAAATTCCCTTTTTAGATAGAGCTATTTCCATTCCTATGAAATATTTGAGATTCCTAAGTCTTTGATCTCAAATTCTTTAGTTAGGAATTCTTTAATACCGTTAAGATCTTCCTCATAATCTCCTGTTACAATAATATCATCAACATACACAAAAAGAATGACAACCTTTCTGATTGGATGAGTATCCCAAGAAAATGCATTTAATTGCTCTAGGATCAAGCTTGCTTCTGGTCGGATTGTGATAATGGACAAAAGCAGTGCAACCAAATACTTTGAGAGGGATACAACTTATGAGGTGTGTGTGTGTGGATAGGACTTTAGGAGGGTCTGATATGGAGTATGAAATTGGAGGATCTGAGACGACATTCTATTGATAAGATAGGCTGCGGTAAGAGTGGCATCACCCCAGTACATAGGATGAGAACATGAGTGATCATGCAACATCTAACAAATGTCTGTTTTTCCTTTACACATGAACTTTGGTGGACAATTTCCTTGTTCTAGTAGATATGTACTAAGAGAAGATGTGAAGTACTCTTTAGCATTATCTGTCTTGAAAACTTGTATCGTAGCTTGAAACTGTGTCTTAACCATCGAGATGAAGTTTTTGAATATTTGGCCCACAATTGACTTTTCTTTCATGAAAAACACCCATGTCAGTCTTGTGTGATCATCTATTAGGGTAATGAACTAGCGAGCACCCGTGTTGGTTTTTACTCTAGATGGTCCCTATATATCACTGTGAATCATGGAGAAAGGTTGGGATTTTTTGTAGGGTTGATTTGGGATGGAATTTCGGGTGTGTTTTGAGAGGTGACAGATTTCACACTGAAAATCAGATGAACTTTTATTAGAGAATAATGATGGAAATAATTTATGGAGATACATAAAATTTGGGTGGCCTAACTAGTAGTGCCATAATATTACTAGACTGTCTTTAGGAAATGGACTAATAGGACCATTCTGACTTCTAGACACCAAACAATTTGACTTGCAATCAACTTCTTGAGGATCAGAAACCTTAAGTAGATAGAGCCCTGAGTATATCTTAGCATTGACAATCGTCTTCCCTGAATCCAAGTCCTGAAATTCACACGAGTATGGAAGGAATTTAGTAACACAATTATGATCTCTAGTAAGTTTACTGATTAGATAATAAGTTGCAATCTAGATTTCAAACTAAAAGGACCGAATTTAGACTACGATCTTTTGATATTGTGATGGATCCCAAACTGGCCACCTTTGAGAGTTAGCCATCTGCAATTCTGACAGTAAGATTTTCATGGGAAGGGGTAAAATTACTAAAGAGAGTTTTATCACCAGTCATGTGGTCTGATCCTCCTGAATCCATAATCTATGGGTTGTCCTTCTCTTTCATAGTATTCAGGGTAGTAGCGAGTTTACCTTTTTGAGCTATGGACCCGGTTCCAATAATGGAGGAGGATTATGAGGATGAAGGTGGTTGGTTAAACATCTTCTTTAGTAGATTTCCCTGCTAAACAAGTTGGATTCACATGTTGGTTTTTCATGGATCTTCCAGCATGTGTCTTTAATGTGCCCCGGCTTTCTGCAGTGCTCACACCATGGTTGTTCCTTCCTTCGTCGATTCTCACTTGGCTGATACCGAGTGCCTCTAACAGCCAAGGCTAAGACTTTCAGATTTTGAGTGACTAAGTGAGACTTCATCATTACCTTTTTTCTGTTTTCCTCTTTCCTCTTTCCTTCATAAAATGCCTCTTTTACACTCGGCAGAGGTTTATAGCCTTAGACTCTTCCTTTAACTTAATCTTGATTCTGGTTCTATCCAATTTGGAACTTGTACAATCTTTTCCTTTGAACAATTTGCTTATACAACTAGATATCTTTAGTGCACTTCCATGGATGAATCTCGCACAAGTCAAGTTGCTGCAAGTAGTAAGTTAGGGCATTATAGTATTGAGTTACGGTAAAGTCTCCTTGCCTTAAGTCATGTAGGTTGCTCTCTATCTCGAACTGTTCCGAGGTGTTCTCATTATTGGAGTAGGTCTTCTTAATTGCCTTGCAGATCTCCTTTGCTATTTCTTATAATAGAAAGTTTTCTCCAACTTCATTAGTCATGGAGTTGATGAGCCATGACATGACTGTGTCGTTTTCAGCCTTCCATACTCGAAACCTAGGATCATCCTTCTCTGGTTTCATTACTTCACTCGATAGATATTCATCCTTCCCCTTGCCGCAGATGTACATCATTACTGAATGAGACCACTGAACATAGTTGTTCTCATTCAGTTTGTGCCCTATAATGATTACCTGATTGTATTCCGAGTTTCCAAGGTTGGCACCGCCCATGATTTCGTGATCTGAGGTGTTTTTTGGGTTTGAACCAGACTGAGAACTCAGTTTTTCTGTAGCCATCCTGTATTTTGTCATGAGGGATTGATTTGCTACAGTTCAGGGAAAATGAGGCTTTGATACCATGTGAATTTTAGAGGTAAAAGAAATTATATTCACACTTTTAAATTTACATCTTAGGTTTCTTTATATAGAAGAAAAACCCTAATCCAATAGCAGAAACCGAGCCTACACATAATCTATTAGAATCCCTAAAAATCAGCAACTAACTAGTAACTAATCAGGAAACAAATCAAACTGATTTGTTTACTGGAATCTTAAATATTTTTTACAATATTCTTCAGATATCATCTAGTTGTTTCCATAGCTATTATTTGTTTCTCCTTATTATGCTGTGGCAATTATTCTTTTCTTCCTAATCAGTGAGTTAAGGCAATTGATTGACAGAGATGTTATGGATTTCATGAAATAATTTGTTGTGTTCAATTTCATTTCTCAGGAGTTGTTTGAATATTGGACTCTATATAAACATTCTACTCTCGGTTGGTAGTAACTAATATGACCTGTAATATGTTTGATAAGTTTTTTCAAAGATTTCTGGGCTGTCTATGCAGGCAATACAAATTGGTGCTGCTAGAGTGCTCTCTATGTTATTGATGATATCAGATTCATTGCAACCATCTTTATCTCAAAATGCTTGCATTAGTCTTAATAACGAGCAGGTTTGGGACTTTGTTCTTGAACACATTTATGTACTTTATGCATCTTTGATCGTGTAATATTTTTGTTAAAAAACTAATTGTCCCAAAAGCTTAAGTTGTTAGGAAAGGATCCAACATTGTATATCATGCACATAGAACTGCTAATACTCTCCCCGTATGTTCTCTTATTTTTTATTTTATTTTCTTGGCATGTGCAAATTCATATAAAGTGCACGGTCTGTTTTTGCCCTTGCACAAACAAATTGATTGAAGCCTATTAAATGGACAGCAGTATGGAGATTTGAAGGAAAGGACTCATGCTTTGAAGCCATATTAAGAAACCAAAATCTCCCAAAAATTTAAGCTGTTAGGAAAAAGTCCAACGTATATCATGCTAATAGAACTGCTAATAATATCCATATTGGCTTACTGGGATCAGTTGTGTTTCTTACTCATCTTCTATAATTTTTTGGTATTAGATTAGTGATTTGAAGCATTCTGTTGACTGCATACTATCCAAGGAACCGCTATGGAATGAAGACCTCTTTGTTGCCGTAGTAAATCTTCTCAGTTCCGCAGCACTTTTTCAGGTTTGTTGCTAGTTATATTACTTCCGAGATAGTAGAAATTGCTCAATCTTGATCAGTGGTCCCATGTACCTTGGATTGTCTAAACATCCCCAATTGTGATAGTCTTGTTAAAAATGTATTTCTATGGATAATTAAATGAGTTCATTAGCATAAGTTATTGGTCGAAGTTAATTTTTCTTAATTTTCTTCTCTTAACCTTGATTTATTGTCTTTTCTTAATATGGTTTTGCATTTTTTTTCCCCACTTTACTAATTGGCTTCTTTGTGCAGCCTGCACTTCTTGTTGCTATGTTTGTTGCCAAAGAGAATTCAGATGTCAATCCAAGGGAGCTTGGTGGTGTGAGGCCACCAACTAATGAAACTTCATTGGGGCTGCAGAGGCGTGAAAGATCCAGCATGATAGATACACTTCTATCTTATCTAGAGAGACCACAGGATTACATCAACAGGTATTCTCTTGAAAGGATTCTTTGACCACATTTTTTGTTTAATCGGTTATTATTGAGTACCATGCAAACAGGTTTTTTGGGTATGCCATTATAGCTACATCTTTACATCATTATTTAAATTAAATATATTTAAATTTTTTGATCTCCAGCAATCCCCGATTACTGCTGACTGTACTCAACTTACTAAAGGCCTTGTGGCAATCAGCTGGTCAGTATATAAACATTATAGAGAGGATGAAGAGTTCTGGAAAGTTCTGGGAATACATGTCAAAGTTTCTTCCACTAATTGCAGCAGAGGAAGAGCTGGAACACGAAGATCCACATGAAATGAACAATATGAATTTGGCATATAAATATCAGTGTCTATCAGCCATTCTTGGAATAATGTCATATGACATCTTTCTGCAGAAAAAGTTGCTTGCTGAGTCAGCTGTAAAACAAAAGACTGGATCAGAAGAAAGTGCTGTAATTCCTCCAAGCACTGAAAAGTCAACGGCTGCATTGGTCTCTGATCCCAAGGATATAATCTCAAGTTTCATGGCAAGCTCTCATTTAGAAGATCTGATCAAGTCGCTTACTTCTTGTAAATTTGAGAATGGAATATGTTTTCGCGCAAAGGTGATGTGACCAATATTTTTGACTTCCTTTTCTTTATTTTACTTCAATATTTTTCTTGTGGTAGTTATGTTTTCGGTTTTCCTTCTGTGTTTATGGTTGGTTCTTTCTTCTCTCTGATTAATTGCTCAGGCTGGGACTTTTTGGCGGCTTAGGAGGTATTTGGGTTGGGGAGTTTTTCTAAATGGGAGTTTTTCTAAAATTAACGAAGTGTTTATTGAGGGTACTGCTTACTTGTACTTTTAGTGCCAACAGTGCAACTAAAATATTACTCTGCAGTATTAGTTTTCTTCAGACGCAAATGGTGATAACCTGTATAGTTGGGTGTACTTTGCAGGTTGCTGTTAGTTTATTCACTGTGCATGTGATGGAGAAATTAGCAACTGGAAATAGTGGAAGTTTGTCTATATCCTTAATTGAGAAGATTCAAGCTACGCCAACAAAGGTTAAAATGTTTTCTTATTTTAATATTGTCACTGATAAAATATTGATTTTTTTTCGTAAGGTTTCGAAATGTATCTTTCAATTTAAGCATCTTTCCTTCTCTAGTTCTCTTTTCTGCCTTCTTCTACTGTAGACCAACACACTCTTGAGAAATCTTATACTAAGAGCTCCACATCACAGAATATAATTCACTCGTCTTGAATACAAACATGCTGCAGTTTTAATATACATTACTATATTTCTGCCTAAAATGTTGATATTTTTATAGGGAAATGTTTAGTTGGTTATATTAATTGTTCATTACAAAGCATATGTTAATTTCATTTACATCCAGTGATCATGTGCCAATTCTTTTCATACTCCTGACTCTGTATTATCTTTTTGCAGCTCATCAGTCATCCTTCTTTCTTGGAATTATCGGCCCAGTACTTACAGCGTGGTTACAGGTAAAAATGCACCTCTTGGTTACTTTTGAAGGGGTTTGGACAAACTCTTATTTCTTTTATCTTCACATACAACTTGTTAATTAGACGTCGAGCATCTCGATAGTTTAAAAATGAGCTCTTCTGTTCCTTGAAGGCTTGAACTATAATCATGAGCCCTTGTTTTCCAGTTATAGCTAGTAAGAACTTCAACATGTGAGATACAAGTCTAGGAAAATATGTGGAATTCCATTTATATTTAAGATTATATTATTTGTTTCCTATTTTAAATAAAGATCTACAAGATCTCTAGTTTTATTTCCTTATTCGTTCCTAGCTTTTAGGGAGTAGTTTGCTGCTAGATTCAAGGAAAATAAATTACAATTTCACTGTCATAGTTCTAATATGAAACCTCTGTACTGCCTATTGATATAATAAGAACATTTTTCCCTTTCCAAATTCTTCAAAATACAGTAACATGCATCCATCCAGATGGATAACAAATTTTTGGTCATGCCCTGAAATTTGTGTACAAGATAGTGTAGTTTTGGGAGAGGTCCTGGTAATTCAAATAATTTTGAAGAGCGTTTTGATTCCTTCTTCCTTTCCTTTTTTTAAAAATACATCAACTTCCAATATTTGATTACGATTAACCTATTTTTTGGTATTCAAACGTTAATTAAATTTAGATTTTCTTCTCTTAATGATTTGCAAGGCCACATTCTTTGGTCTCGCCAAAAACCTTGTCCTTATGTACGTCTACCATGACATGAACTCCACTTTACTAACTGCAGAAGTTTCCATATAATGTTTTACTTCGCATTTTGAAGTTTATTATCATCTAATTATATGGCTTTGACATGTTGCTTGACCATTCATACTTTGTCTAATATGCGCTAATGCATCTGTCTGGAGTTTTTTTCTTTTTGGTTGTGGTAAAATGTTTCAAAGACTGAAGGTCCTCTGATTTTACCTGTCATTTTTCTCTTCTTCTGATAATAGTGCTTTATTCCCTTATTAATATTACTAATTCTTGACCTTTTAAACTTTTGCAGTGGGGGCAAGGAACTGAACAACTTGATACTCTGTGATCTATATTATCATCTACAAGGAGAGCTTGAAGGCCGTGAAATTGGAAGTGGACCTTTCAGAGAACTCTCCCAGTATCTTGGAGAATCAAAATTGTTCAATTCTCATCAATATAAGTTCAATGACGACCTTTTTGCGACTCCAGAAGTTGCGTACTTGTTTGACCTACCACGTATACGGGCCGATCTTGGAATGGATCTTTGGGATTATTCAGATTGGAAAGAGTCTAAACCAATAGCAGAAAAAATGTTTTGTTGCATGCAGGACGTGAACTCCATGATGTTACTTACTAGTTCAAAGTTAACTGCACTGAAAGCATTAAGGACTGTCATAATTTTACAAGAGTATTATGTAAGTTTTTGTTAAATAGCCTTGTTTTCCCAAACTTGTCTGTTATTTAATCTTTATACTATGCATTTAGAATTATATTTGAGATTCTGATTTTTCGAACTGTCGCAGTCAGTGGAAGAAAATACCACAACTGGAGGGAAGATCCCTGCTCAACTTTTCTTGTCCTGTATTGAGCACGTGTGTGGTCATGTGCAGATCACAGTTGAATCGCTAGCATTTGACTTTGGTTCTTCCCAGTATATCCTTGATTTCCTTGCAGCACAGTCTGAACTACTT
The DNA here is from genome assembly GCA_027186245.1 of Coriaria nepalensis. Lineage (NCBI taxonomy): Eukaryota > Viridiplantae > Streptophyta > Magnoliopsida > Cucurbitales > Coriariaceae > Coriaria > Coriaria nepalensis. Next base: position 8,656,617 of record CP114490.1, on the reverse strand, counting down.
CTCCATTTAACAAGATCTGTACATAAAAGGATGCCTCTATCAATTTGTGCACTTGTCTTGAAGACGTCAGGCTGTTGTCTTAAACAGCTGAGTGATAGCAGAATGACGGTTGCAGCCATTAATGAAATGATGAAGTTCTTCCTTATGTTAGTTCTTTCCACACTGGAATATTGCAGCCTCAAACCACAGTTAGATGGAGCAAAAGACGGAGAATCTGTTGAAGACTTTGCTCAGGTTTCTAATTTAAGTGTTGTGTTGCTTCCTATTCTATGCAGCTGCATCTGTTCCTCTGAGCATTGGACCCTTGCCTTGACAGCTGTAGACTTGATACTAAGAAGCTTTTTGACACCAAAGACTTGGTTTCCAGTCATACAGAATCACCTCCAGCTACATCTTCTTGTTCTAAAGCTTCAAGATAGAAACAATTTTATTTCTGTTCCTATCTTGATGAAGTTCTTTCTGACAATTGCACTTGTGAGAGGAGGTGCTGATATGCTTATAAGTTCTGGATTTTGGTCTTCCTTGAGAATGTTATTTTCTCAGTTTTGGGATGATAGCCCAATCATAGAGATTACTTCTCATCAGAACCCCTCCAACTTGTCTGAAAGAACTGGAAACATGCAAGAAATTTGGGGTCTTGGTGTAGCTGTTGTCACATCTATTGTTCATTCTCTTGGGCATAGTTCTCATCTGGATGTTTTGGATAACATGACAACCTACTTTTTCTCACAGAAAGCTCATATGATTTCTTATTACCTTAGTGTACCGGATTGTCCTTCTGATGACCATGGCAAGAAACGGCCTAGAGCTCAAAGAACACAAGTATCTCTAAATGCACTTAAAGAAACAGAGCAAACCCTAACACTAATGTGTGTGCTAGCAGGACACTGGAAATCTTGGGCTAAGGCGACTAAAGAAACAGAATCATTTATGAGAGAGAAATGCATCCACTTTTTGGCCTTTATTAGCAGAGGGTATCATCGCTCTGGAGAGTCTTCTTCCAGGACCGCCCCACACTTCTGCTCTCCAATCCTCAAAGAGGAATTTGATTCTTGCCGGGAACCATCCTTCATCCACAGCAAGAGTGGATGGTTTGCTCTTTCACCTTTCTCATGCGTGTCAAAAACCAAGTTCTTTTCTCTCTCAACTTCTTTGATGAACAAGGCTCAGAAGACTGAAAATTCAGATCCAATTTCGCAATCATATTTCTCCGACAGCGTTGCAGTGCATATGTATAGAATTGCTTATCTTCTTTTAAAGTTCCTCTGTTTACAAGCTGATGGTGCTGCTAGAAGAGCGGAGGATGTGGGTTATGTTGATCTTGCAAATTTCCCAGAGCTTCCTATGCCTGAAATATTACACGGGTTGCAGGTATGTGAATAGCTATTATTCTAGAAATTAGAGGCGGCAATGTGAGCCAGGCCTGAGCCCGCCCTTGAGCCCGGCCCGAGATCGGGCTCAAGCCGGGCATATATATCAAGCTCTAGGCTACCTGTAAGCCCACCTACTTTTCCCTTGCATATTATACAAGGTATGCAGAGTTGTGGCAGGTCTGATTAAATCTTTATTTTTATTTTTATATTTTTTTAAATTTGTATAATATTAAGTTTGAAAATTTAAAACTTAATAATTTAAATTAAAAATTAGAACCTATAAATAAGTGAAATAAGAAATTTAGATAATAAATGACAAGATAATAAATTTAAAACTTAAAACATAAATAACAAGAAACAAAAAAAAAATTAAAAAAAAAAGAAAAAAATGAAAAATAAATAAAAAAACAAACTACAAAATAATATTACAATATCTATTCTGCTTCCAAAACAGGTGGTTGACTCGGAGATGATACGTCACCATCACGTATGTATGAGTTATAATGGCGCAAGTAACCAAATCCCTTTATGGTCTTGCATCAAAAAGTTGTGCATACCAAACACTGCAAATCATCATATATTTTCATTATATCGGTCGACCTGATAAAGCTCTGCAAAGTGATCTCAAGTAAAGTGTCCCCTACAAAAAGTTGTCTCCATCAAATTCCAATATTGGAAATTTCAAAGGCTTTGAGAGAATTGAGCGTAATAATATAAGTGAGATAGATAGAGTATTTGGAAGGAAGAGTGCGAGGAGATTGTAAGATGAAAAAGGATATTTATAAGAAAAAAGTAGATGCTTATGGAAGACATCTTTTGTGTTATAAAATTCTTTATTGGGTCATAAAACATCTTTATTGAACCATAAAATCTATTTATTGTGTCATAAGACATTTTTTGCCCAAAAATGGGAAAACCTTTTTTGGGCTTTTTAATTGGGCTAGGGCCGGACCAATGGTTTTGGGCCCGGCCTGAATAGCCCTTTACTTAAACGGGACTCGGGCTCAATACGGGTCGGGTAGGCTGGCATGGCCTGGATTGCCACCTCTACTAGAAATGCGTGGTGGTTTGGTGGTTCAGTAGTAGTTTATGCTCTTGAATTGGCTGTTTAAACCTGGATGCGTTTGGGTAACTATCTCATATGCCAGTTTTGGACTAATTGTGGTTTGAGTCCCCAAATCTAGTTTTATTTCATTTTGGACCCCCATAATCTAAAAATAAACTTAGAGCTTTCTAATCTAATCTAGGTATCAGTTTTTACCCAAATGCACCCCAATCATTTTCTCAGCACATTTAATCTATCTAGGTATCAGTTCACCCAAATGATCAGGGGCATCATTTTCTCTGCAAAACCGTAAAATGAGGAAAGAGTGCGGAACAACAGACTGACATAATCTCTTTGTAATGCAGGCTCAGGCAATTGCCATCATTATTGAGCTTTGTGAGAAAAACAAGCCGAACCAAATAGAGCCCATGATCCAGAGTTTCTGCCACTTATTGCTCCAAGTTACGGAGATGAGCTTGTACTTGGAACTGTGTGTTCTACAAATATGTGGTATAAGAACGGTATTGGGTCATGTGGAGGATTTTTCGAAGGAGGTCAAATTACTGTTAAAAGGTAACTAGTTGTTTTGTCCTGTTCAAGATAATAATATGATTTTATTCATCTAATAATTTTATTTATTTCCTCCATTTTTGATCTAATTGAACAGCGGTTGAGGGACATGCATTTTCAAAAGCACCAGTTAAGTCCTTGAAGAAGATAATGTCATTCGTCTACCCTGGAATGTTATAGAGTGTAAGTTTTGCTTGAGGTAATTTTTAATGCATAGGTACAATGTAAAGTATGTAGGAATTCTCAACGTGGACATGAAATGTTATATTCATGTATTTTCGAAAGAGGAAAGGAAAAGGAAAGACATTTTTCTCTTGGCTTATCCTTAACGAGAAGGGTATAGTCAAATATAATATACCTAGATTTTAAATTAATGCGATAAACAGAAAAAATCTAAACTTTCATTTAAATTTATATATTAACGTAATAAGAAATTTTAAAAAAATTATTAAGGGAAAATCATATTCACAAAAAATAATTTAATACATAAAATACTGGAGTAAATTGTATAGATTGTAATGCTTGTTAACTATTTTCAACATAGTTCATGATATTGGATCCATTATCATTTAAGTGCACGTGATATGTTGAATATTTTCAATGTAATTCATAGTATTGAATCTATCTCAAAGTGTTTATTCATCATTCTTGAGATTAAACTTCATACAATAGCGTACTGTTATAGAAAAAAGAAAGAGCTTAGGTATATATGTAAGAATGAGAGGCTATATTCTTGATAACGGGAGATAACAAATTTTCATTTGATTAAACATAAAATAGTCGATCTTAGGTATATATGTAAGAATGAATGAGAGGCTATATTAAGAACTTTGTAGCTTTTTGGTGTAAGGGAATAACCCATGAATACACATGCAGAGGATTTGGGATTGAACTGATCTTGTTAACCTGTCTCTATACCATGTCATAGAGAGAAAGCGAAAGCAAAAAACAGATAGAGAAAGTGAAAATAACAACCTTTTCATTATTGATAAATGATAAGTATTCAATCATCGTGTATTCAATCATCGTATATATACACGTGCAACTAACTGCAACTAACTGCAATAACATAATAACTGATTATAGATGACCTTGGATGTAGCTCATCTTTAAATTGCTAATGGAAACCAAAATCTATTAGGCTGCTACTATAAAAGATAAAGTCTAGCTAAAATTGGGAGAGAACAAAATAATTATAGCGATTCTGTTTGGACTGTTACTTTACTAATATTTTCCTTGTAAATAAGAGAATTTTGTATTTTATTTTATTTTTTTTTCACTGTGGACTTAGTTTAAAAGAAACTTTTTAAAATTTTTTAAAATTTTCTCCATTAAAAAAGTTTTTTGATTAGTAGCAATATTTATCATATGAAAAGTATGTTATAGTGCTACTATTAAACATGCACGTATCGACTATGAAATCTCAAAATATTTATAAGAAAGTGCTCAAAACCTTGGCCGAGTCTTTACGATGCACCAAAATATTTATAACTATCATTATTTACGTAATTAAAGTGGAAGTTTACAGCGTAGCTAGTCCTGATACCACTATCTTCTCCGCAATCATCGCACTCTCTTGGCAAGTTGTCAAGGTTACTAGATTCGTTGCTTATCCTTACTATCTACAACATGGGACGTAAGACATGAGCTTTCGCTTAGTAAATACAAACATAACTCACAAAACAGTTATAAATGCATATGATGTATGAACTTACCGATGGTCCTTGTATGCCTTGACATGTATTAGCATAACTTTATATAATCCTCTATTCATTGAGCCTCGACCCTTCCTTCGAGAGGTTGATACGATATTAAACTATTTTCTCTAATTTTTTTCTATCTTTATTTACCTCTTACTTTCTTAACATGAAATATGAGTTAAATTTTGCATGATGTTTATGAGTGCATATGTTGCTTAAGAATTTCTATAATTAGTAACTATAATAATTATAACACTCATAACAGTCAATCATTTCATGACTATAAAGCAATTAATAACGTGCACAATCATGCAATCATTAGAAACAACTCATCAAAATTCAAAAGAAGTTTCCATGTTGTAAGTGAGGTTTGTACTTACATGGATTCTATGCTTTCCTTAAAGGATTATATACTTCACGAACATTGGGTTAATTGTTCGTCTATCCAATCAAGAATTTAACTTAGTTTAATAAAACCTTAACTTTTCATAAGCTTTTCTATTTAGTTGACTTATCTCACTATGCAATAATACTGTTTGAAACTTTTCATAATTGGATTATTCTAACAGACTGTTGTTTTGTTTTATTTCATTTTTATTTAATAAAAATACTTTAACAAGTCATTTCATATTCAGAAACTCACTGTAATATACCTGGTTCAATATCTATATGTAACAAAGTTGCTAACACTTCTAATCATACTCAATCTAAATATTCTAATTTTTAACTTCATATTTTTATTAACCTACTGCTGATATGAAATTTCCTATCAAGTTACAATAGCATACGCTAATTACATGATATAAATAAATTATATCAATAACTTAAGAAAGTAAAAGTTAGATGCATACGCTAATTACTCTTGATTATAGACTAACTTAATTAATCAACTTAAGAAGGTAGGAGAGTGACGAACACAAAGAGAGCAAGTAAAAGAAAAACATGGATGTCTAAAATAATAAGAAATCGTCGTGATATGTTTAACTATGAAAGGTACGTGCCTTTCTTATATTAAAATTGTATTTAATATAAGCATGAGGTATAAATTGTCCTTGCAGGAGGTGTAAATTTACCACCACAAGTGGCTCTTATATTATTCAAATGGATGGCAAGTCATGTATTGATTTTATACCTTAATTTGAATTTATTATTGCTATATATATATATATATATATACACGTTGTTAATGAATTGCTGAAGTTGTTCTCAACCTTTTACTTATGTCTTTAACTAATCCCCTGTTTGGAATTTAAAATAATAATCCAATTGTGATGAAGTGTCATGCTAAAAACTTTGTGCTTCTGAACTGTGGAATATGAGGTTCGAAGAAAGAGTTAAGTTTAATAATTATGAGGCTCCTATTGATGATGGTGGCAACACAGTTATGCGGTTTCTTCGTTCCTTATCGAAAATTCACACTATGTTTCCTATTGATTGCTCATAGAACGATGAGATACTGAGTTCCACAGCAGGAAGAAGCTTGAGAATTTATTCACATTTTATACTAGTCCCTTTTTAGATCCTTCAAAGTTACCTAATGAGCTATCTAATTCTTTATTTATTTTCTTTTCTAGCAAGAGTTTGTGTCGCGAGAAATGTCATGATAAAATATTTTGTGTTGCTGGAAGGTTTCTCAACAAGAGTACAAAGGTCGTCTCAAATGAAAATTCTTCAAGCTTGACAAGACAGCACCAGAGGTTTCTCAACAAGCTCTAGGTACTGTTCATGGACGTCAGTTCACTCAGCTTGTTACAAATTGGTACCAAGGGTATGTGCTTTAAATTGAATACTTCATGCAACATAACATAATTATAATAATGAATAATGATTTCAATTTCGAATTTTCTTTTTAGGATGATAGGGATAAGCACCAAGTAAAGTGTAAGAATCAAACGAGTTTGTATGTTGGAGGGTGAAAGCGCCTTCCTCAACAAGCAAGGCGTAGCAAATGTTGTCGTCTTTGTACCATTAATGTTAACTTGTTATAATTGGAATGGTACGAACTTTGTAAGTTGCTATTGGATGACTTTTTTTTCTTCTTTTGCGGTAAAAATTTACAGGTAGAGCTACTATGAGAGCTATCTTTGGGCCATGTCACGCAAACAGAGAAAAGGGATTTCATAAATCCATATGCAAAACATGCATATATAAGACATCAAGTGTGTACTTCTATCCTTTTCATTTTCTTTTTGGTATTTGTGCCAACTCAGTAATATGTACATTCATAAATGAAATACAAAAGATCCTACGTGATACCCCAGCCTCAACTGACTCACAAGAACTGTAAGAAGGTGACATTATTTGGTCACCAACAGATTTGTACACCCAAGTCTTGGGTGCTGATCCTAATAGTAAGATCCAAGGTGTAGGCTATAAAATCTATAATCTTTTGAGGGTAATTGTATAATCAAACTAGTTCTGTAGTAAGGAAAGTGGAGGTGAAAACTCGGACATTTCTCAACTCAAGGAAGACGTAAGTAATGACAAGGTTGAAATGAGTGAACTGAAAAGGCACAGTACTGGTTTAACTTCTTTTGTGCAATCTTTTGTCGGGCAATGTCAAGGACATATAACTTTCTCTCTTTTACTACTTCATTATCTCTTAAATGTACTTGTGATTTAATATATATTTGCTTATTGTAATGAATTTATTATAGGGAATAAATGTGGCATTAGATAGATTTAATTTTTGCTTGGATCCTCTTCAAGGAGGTTAGAGATCTTCTGTTGGAAGTCATGGGTTAAAATCATTAAATCTCGGTAAGTTGGCTAATATAGTTAATTATTTGGATAATAACAAATTTAGGTGTTTTTTTTCTTTATTCCTTGTTTATTTATTTTTTGTAGATGACGATGCTGATAACTACTCATGGGGAACAGTAACTACTCAATGAAGGTTTCTCAATGCATGATGCACACTTGATATATGAGTTTTGATACAATCTAAGATTTGGAAAAGGCTTTTTAAGGAGCAAGTTTTGATATACTTGATTTTGAGTGAGGCTCATTTCCATTTCATGTAAACGAAAGATCAAAGTTGATTCGGATTCTCCTCCGTAAGAGCTTCAAATGGTTTAAAGTAGAAAAAATGAAGGAGAAAAATTTTGTCTTATATTAGAAAGGGGAAGAAGTGGGAGAGTATTTATATAGAATTGCACATTTGTTAATGAGTAATAAAATATAAGCTAGAATGCTCTCTCTTGTGGGCACCTACAGGAGGGGTACAAATCTGGACTGGATCGGGCGTGCCTTGCGTGCGCTCGCATCTGCATGCGCCGAATGTGGGCTGGAAAATGATCTGATTTACCTTGGCCCTCCTTTTGTTTTTCTCCTAAATTATTATTATTATTTTCTTCTGCAAAAAGGTATGAAGATGAGAAGGTGTAATTTAATTTTCACTTTCATCATATTTAAATATGTATTAAACTCAGATTAAATTTCATATTAAATTCCCATTAATTTTCTCTCCCCTCATGAGCCTACAAATTGACAGTTTTCTTTCATTTGAAAACATATCAAGAAAATGAAGTCTCTCTCAATTTTCCTTCCTTCCCTCTAGAATTCTAACTTTTCAGTGTTATAGAGTTCAAACCATTTTTTAGTTCATCAGAATAGTATTGGTGGTGCGCCACTATTGTTTGTCTCAGTTGTATCTTAGGAGACAGACATTGTTCCACCTTCTGCATTGACCTGAGGGGACAAATTTGTTGTAAGGAAACTATTGCATAACATGTCTCGGTTTGATTCTCAATTTCTTACCTTACTATTTTCAATCTTCTATTCAATTGTTTATATTTTTTTGTTATTCCAGTACATTTTTGGTTTTACATATTCTAGTTCTTTTTTCTATTTTACTATTTACTGTTTAGTGCTTTGCTGCTTACTTTCTATTTACTGTATTACTATTTACTATATTCTGTCTCTATTTACTGTTCATTATTTTTGTTTTTCTGTGTATTATATATAAGTCATACAACTTTAAACAAATTCTTTCTCATTATGATATTTAATAAACAGATTTAAATGCATCTTTAAAATAAACGTAGATGTATCATTGATATTGTAATCATTTTCATTATTTATGTAAAATAGTTTTACGATCATAATTGTGTAACGTTTCAAATTTAATTTGTTCATTGTAATAATTATTTTGTGGTTATTTAAATTACTGCTACCAGTCCTCTATGAATTTAGAAATGAGTTTTAAAAGTATCCAACAAGCTACCACTGTTGAGACAATCTCGCCGGTTACTCAAACCCATGCTTCTATAGTTCATCCCATAAACCATGAGGAAAGTCCTAAGAAATTCAATGGGCAGAACTTTAAAAGGTGGTAGCAAAAGATGATATTCTACCTGACTACACTAAATCTCGCGAGATTCTTGAAGGAGATAGCTTCTATACTCAAAGGTGATGAGCATGATGTCCAAATAGTCAATGTTGTTAATGCTTGGAATCATTCTGACTTTCTATGTTGTAACTATGTAATGAACGGTTTGATCAATTCTTTATACTCTTTATATAGTACAAAGAAAATGGCAAATGAGCTATGGAATGTCTTAGACCATAAATATAAGACCGATGATGCTAGTACCAAGAAAGCTATTATGGGCCGGTTCCTTGAATATAAAATGGTGGATTCCAAAATAGTAGTCAATCAAGTTCAAGAACTACAAGTTATCTTACATGAAATTCATGCCGAAGGGATGAATTTAAGTGAATCCTTCCAAGTAGTTGCTATCATTGAGAAGCTGCTGTCTGGATGAAAGGATTTCAAGAACTATCTCAAGCATAAGTGAAAAGAGATGAATATTGAAAATATGGTTGTTAGGCTTTGGATTGAAGAAGATAACATGAAATCATATAAAAAAGGGGTCGCTCAACATGTGGCGAAGGCGAATGTTGTGGAACATTCTCAAGGTCCCAAGAACATAAATTCTAAATTAGGACCAAAAGGAGGAATCTCTAAGAAGCAAACAAGGTTCCAAGGAAAATGCCTGAACTGTGACAAGATGGGTCACAGAGCTTCAAACTATAGGCTGCCGAAGAAGAAACGAAGCCAAGAAGCAAATCTAATGGAAGACATCACCTAAGATGTTTCTGATATCAGTCTTGCTCCTACGGTTTCTAAAGTAAATCTAGTGGGGTCCAATCTGAGAGAATGGTGGATTGATATTGGTGCCACTAGGCACATATGCTCAGACAAAGGAAGGTTCCCTTCTATCAACCTACCGGTAATGGTGAGAAGTTTTCTATGGGAAATTCAATCACATCTGAAATAGCTGGTCAAGGCAAGGTGGTTCTGAAGATGACTTCTGAAAAAGAGCTAACTCTTAATAATGTTTTGTATGTGTCTGAAATCCATAAGAACCTTATGTCCAGTTCACTCTTGAGCATGCATGGATATCATCGAGTTTTTTAATTTGATGAGGTAGTTATTTCGAAAAGTGAATGTATGTGGGTAAGGGATATGTTTTTTATGGGCTTTTCAAGTTGAATGTAATAACTATAATCTAAAAAATTAATAAAGCTAGTTCTTTTGAGTCTTTTAATCTATGACATTCTAGATTAGGACATGTTAATTATAACTCTTTACGTAAATTAATTAACATGGATTACATACCAAACTTCCAAATTGATTCAAAACATAAGTGTGAAACTTGTGTTGAGGCAAAACAAATAAGGTCATCATCTCAAAGAATTGAAAGAAATACCGAACCACTTGATTTAATCCATTGCGACATATGTGATTTTAAATCCAATCAAACTAGGGGTGGTAATAAATATTTTATTATTTTTATGGATGATAGCATAAAATACTATTATGTGTATTTGTTGAAAAGCAATAATGAAGCATTAGAAAAATTTACTCTCCTTAAGAATGAAGTTGAGAATCAACTCAAGAAGAAAATAAAGGAATTAAGAGATGATAGAGGTGGTGAATATGTCATAACATGTGAAGAAATATGTGCACAACATGGTATCATACATCAAACCACTACTCCTTATTCATTCCAATCAAATGGGGTTGCTGAAAAGAAAAATCGCACCTTAAAGGAAATGATTAATGTGATGTTGATCAGTTCTGGATTACCTCAGAATATGTGGAGAAAAGCCGTCTTGTCGGCAAATTATCTTTTAAACAAAATACCCCAAAAAGATACTTGAAAGACGATATATGAATTATAGAAAGGAAATAAGCCTTCCTATAAATTCTAAGTAGTGTGGGGGTATCTTGCCAAAGTAATCGTACCTCCACCAAAGAAGGTAAAGATAGGTCCGAAAATGATTAATTGCATCTTCATTAGTTATGCAAATAATAGTAGTGCATATCGATTTCTTGTACATGAGCCTAAAATCCTATACATTCACAAGAATACAATAATGAAATCTAGAAATGCATCATTTTTTGAACATGTATTCCCAAGTAAGTCCCAAGCAAAATTGAGTTCGTTTAAATGAACACGTGAGGATATTAGTAAAATAGTCAGGACCAAGAATAAGAAGATGAACAATAGGTTGAAATTAAACCTCGATGTAGCAAAAGAGCTAAGATAGAAAAAGTTTTTGGTCCAGATTTTCTAATTTCCCTGTTTGAAGGTGAACCTCAAACTTTTAAGAAAGCTGTGAATTCATCTAAAGGTCCTTTATATAAAGAGGTTATCAATAGTGAAATTGAATTCATTTTACAAAATCATACTTGGGAGTTTGTAGATCTACGTCCAAGTAGTAAGCCTCTAAGGTCCAAATGGATTTTTAAGAGAAAAATAAAAGCTGATGGATTAATTGACAAGGACAAGGCTGGACTTGTAATTAAGAGATACAAGCAACGAGAAGGCTTTGATTACATTGATACATATTCTCTTATAACGAGAATAAATTACATTAGAATGATCCTTGCGATTGCTGCTTTGCGAAATCTAGAAATGCATTAAATTGATGTGAAAACGGCCATTCTGAATAGAGATTTAAATGAGGAAATGTACATGAAACAATCTAAAGATTTCATAGCCCCATGAAAAGAAAATAAGGTCTGTAAATGAGTGAAATCTTTATATGGCTTAAAGCAAGTACCAAGGCAATGGCATGAAAAATTTGATCACACAATGATGGCTAAATGGTTTCAAAATCAACGAGTGTGACAAATATGTATATGTCAAAAGTACATAAAATGGATGTCATTTTGTGTCTTTACGTTGATGACATGCACATAATTGGAAGTGATGATAAAATAGTAAAATCTACCCAGAATACGCTAAATTTTAAATTTGACATAAAAGATATGGGTCTAGCAGATGTCATTTTGGGAATGAAAATTTCAAAGACATCAAATGGACTCATTCTAAGTCATTCTCATTACGTATATAAAATTCTTGGAAAATTTAGCGAAGAAGATTATGGTGTAGCAAAAACACCAATTAATGTCAGTTTGTATATGAGTAAAAATAAAGGCAAGGGTATATCTCAAGTAGAGTACTTTATAGTGATAGGTAGTCTGATGTACTTAACAAGTTGTACAAGACCCGATTTAGCCTATGCAATTAACAAACTGAGCAAATATACTAGTAATCCACGACATGACAATTTGAAAGGAATTGTGAGAGTACTAAGGTACCTACGCTATACTCATAACTATGGACTACACTATAATAGATATCCAGCTGTACTAAAAGGGTACACAGATGCAAACTGTATATTATATATGAAAGACTCAAAGTCTACGAGTTGCTATATGTTTACACTAGCAGGTGTAAATATTTCTTGAAAATCTTCTAAATAATCTGTGATAGTCAGATCTGCCATGTAATATGAGTTTATAGTCTTAGAAAAATGTGGAGAAGAGGTAGAAAGGTTACAATAATTCTTAGAGGATATTCTAAAGTGTCAAAGCCTGTGCCAGTAATTTACATTCATTGCGACAATCAATCTGTAATTAGAAGAGCACAGAGCAATATTTATAATGGTAAATCTAGACATATACATCGATGACATAATACCATCAGACGATTACTCTTTACTGGAGTTATCTCTATTGACAATGTAAAATGAAAGGATAATATTGCGGATTCGCTAACCAAAAAGTTAAATAGAGAATCAGTTGAAAAATCATCAAGGGGAATAAGACTAAAGCCCATGAAAGAGTAAGTCAATATAATGGAAACCCAACCTAGTTGACTGGAGATCCCAAGATCTAGGTTCGAAAGGACAACCTAGTTGTATAAGACTTAATTATATCATTGTGGGGGTTATCATCTGATCCATTCCCATGATGAAACAGTGATGCCTATAAGAGAAAGAATAAGCTATGCTTTTAATGATTCTTAGGCATTGGAAAATTCGAGCGGAGTAAAACGGGTTACTCTTGATTAAGAATCACCTATGTGAGAGAGAAGTAGGGCCGCTTCAAAGAAAATTAACTTGGGGATAATTCTTATCAACTCTTGTAGAATCAAGCAGATGTTCAAGGCTAAAATGAACATATATAGGTTTCAAAGGTTGATACTTACCTATCATATAAAGGGAGGTTAAAAAGTTGGTACTTACCTATCATATAAGGGAAGGTTCAAAGGTTGATACTTACCTATTATATATAGGTTTCAAACCGTCGAACTTTATCTCCAGACAAAAAATGTTTTAATGTCGAAAAATGTATGTTTTATATAATTCGTCAATTTCATTCATGTGAGGGATTGTTGGAAAATTAGCATCTCAACATGCTATGTTTATGATTGATTTTGAGTAGAGCCAATTTCATGTAAACAAAAGGTCAAAGTTGATTCGAGTTTTCCTCTGTGAGAGCTTCGAATTGGTATATGGTACGCTCAAACTGATTAATGGGTGAATGAGAAATTGATTCTCAAAGTACAATAATTAGAATAGTTTGAAGTAGAAAAAATAAAGGAGAAAAAATCATTGGAAGCGCGTTTATATAGAATTGCACATTTATTAATGGATAGTAAAATATAAAATAGAATGCTCTCTCTTGCGCGCACCTTCCTAGGGGTGCAAATCCGGACGGATCGGGCTTGGCACGTATGCACCCGCACCTAAGCGCACCGAATGTTAGCCCGAAACTAACCCGATTTGTCTTGTCTCTCCTTTTGTTTTTCTCTTAGATTATTATTATTTTTTCTTATACAAAAAAGTATGAAGATGAAAATGTGTAATTTAATTTTCAGTTTTATCATATTTAAATATGTATTAAATTTAGATTAAATTTCAAATTAAATTCTCATTAATCTTCTCTCTTTTCATGAACCTATAAATTGGCAGCTTTCTTTCATTTAGAAACATACTAAGAAAATGAAGTCTCTCTCAGTTTTCCTTCCTTCCATATAGAATTCTAAGTTTCCAGTATGATAGAGTTCGAACCATTTTTGAGTTCGCAGAAATAATATTGGTGGTGTGTTGCTACTGTTCATCTCCGCGTATCGTGAGAGATAAACATCATTCCACCTCCTGCACCTATGTGAGGGGGAATCTTTTTAAAAAAAACTGTTGCATAACTAACATCGGTTTGATTCTCTATTTCTTACCTCACTATTTTCAATTTTTTATTTAATTATTTATTCTGTTTAACATTATATTTTGTTATTCTAATAGGTTTTTGATTTTACATATTTTGGTTCTATTTATTTATTTCACTATTTACTGTTTACTGTTTTATTGCTTATATATTCTATTTACTGTATTACTCTTTAGTTGGATAATGTGGGTGCAAGATGGTTTGGCATACAGACATTGGAGGGGTAGTTTAAGAACCCTTGGGAGGGCAGGGATGGATACCATCAAGGTAGCCGAGAAGATAATAATACCCTATTAAGTGGGTTTCCAATTGAGCACGCTATGATTAGAAGTTGGAGGCGCAGTGAGAAGCAATGGAAGTTGGGAACCCAAATCGATGGCAATTAAGGGTAGTCCGATGGGGCCGATGAGGCAAAGGAATGGGACATGGCGGTGGTAGGATTCAACTTGGTGGCGGAGAAATTGGAGGTAGAAGGGTTGGGTTATTGGTTATGGATCTTTCTGGTCGTTAGAGAAAAAAGGCTGCATGTATGGAATACCATGTAATTGAAATAAATTAAGATCGAATTCCGCAAAACGCAGATTAAAATATATACAAGAGAGGCCTGACTTTATGGTAAAGCCATGCAGGTAAAGCCATGCACGGCTGTACAGATACAGGGTTATAATAGGAAATATTTGACGAGTAAATTTACAGTAAAAAAATAGATAGTGGATTCTTTCAACTTTTCATCTACAGTGAAGTGTGATTTCAAAGATCATATTAAACATATCTCGATTTTCAACTCTTGTGCACCGTTTAAGATTATTAAAGGTTTCTGAGTGATACGTATTGGTCGAAATATGTAAATAGTTTGTATAAGAAATTATATATGTATTTGGTTTTTATCGACCGTCATGAGAGTGGTTAAATACTAACAGTCACTCCAAGAGGCACTGTTACGTACCGACACATTATAAGTGGTTATAATATTTAGTGGTTATAATATTTACATATATTATTTTTTTATTTTTTATTTATTTTAAAACACTGTAAGTATTACTGATTTTACTTTTAACATAGTTCAAGAGACAGCTAAGTATTAATTTAATTTCTCTTTTTGTTTAAATTTATTTATTTATTTATTTTCCACTTTTCTTTTCTCTTAGGACGGAGAGAATTGAATCAAAATGGTATCATTTCCTTGGTTTGGTTTAATTAATAGCTATAAACTTGTAATAAAAATGGTTTGAACGAGATTTCTTATGACAAGATCTACGTAAATGGATTGCTTAAAATTGCAATAACTACGTCCTAGCCGCCAATCATTTTGCAATAAATTTTTTCTTTGGCCAAAGATTTGGCAATAGTTAAAATATCTAAACTTACCAATTTTGAGCGGCCTGCTAATTAGTTATTGGTAAAATTCCAGGACAAGCTAAACCAAAAACCATAATGTAAATTAAACTCTAATTTTTATTAAAGAGACATGCGAGCACTTTGGAGTTACTTTAGCTTTGCCTTTCATTATATTATCAATAATCTGATGGGAAAAAAAAAATTGATTTTGAGCGGGGAGGCAATTCCGAGTTAGCCCCCAGCTATTACCGGAAATGTTTATTAACCAGAGGTGGCATTTCCGCAATATGGTGCAACATGAAGGCCTGTCTCTTCATTCATGCTTATATAAGCCTCGCTTCGTACCTCTTTGAAATAAGCCAGAGCCACAAGAAGGTGGAAAAACAAAGTAATAAAGATAAGCAAATAGTAAGAAAGAATGAAACTCATCATGGCGATTATCAAGCAAGTAAAACCAACATGGTTGTGGGGTTTAGTCGCATGCATGGTGACCCTGCCATTGCTTCGATACTACCTCACAATACAACTGTTTCACAATAACATGTTAGAGAAGGAAACAATCCTCCATTTTTTCTTACACGACACTCCTAGCGGCAGAAACCCTAGTGCAATTCGTGTTGTTAAAGCTGTAGCCACTAATGGTAGCGCAAACTATGACACCTCCATCACACCATTTGGGACTGTTTGGGTCGTTGATGACCCATTAACTGAAAGTGCAGACCCTGCTTCAAACGTCGTTGGAAATTCCCGGGGGATGTACGTATCGGCCGGTCGAAAGGAGTTGATGCTTGTTGCTTACCTCGATTTCGGGTTCACGAGTGGTGAGTTTAAAGGCAGTTCGATCAGCATGTTTTCTAGAAATCCAGTGGTGGAAGTGGAGAGGGAGTTTTCTGTAGTTGGAGGGCGTGGAAAGTTTAGGTTTGCTAGAGGGTTTGCAAAACTTAGGTGCATTTTTTTTAATGAGACAACGGGCGACTCTATTGTGGAGTATACGGTGTTGGTAAGACATTATTTAATGACATAGCTAGAGCTAGAGGGATGTATATCTCCCGAGGAGCGGCTTCATCAAACGTCTTTGTACTTTGAGTTCTTTTCTTTTTCTTCTTGTTCATGTTTGCAATGAATTGATAATGAATTCTGGCTTGGAGCTGATCAAGTTCTTTAATTTCATGATATTTGAAAGTGTAGCCGACCAAAAATTTGGCATCATTGTGTAATCTTCTTGTATGCCACGAGAAAATGAAGAAGATAACCTATAGAATGTTAAAGGATCACTGTTATATATGCTAGAACCCTAGAAACATGTTTTCTTTTCGGTTATCTTCATGGGTGCATTTGAATTTAAAGGTTCACTGTTCTATATGCTAGAACCCTAGAAACATGTTTTCTTTTCGGTTTATCTTCAAGTGTGCATTTGACCGGAATATTCTTTGTAACAAAAGTAGTTCGTTTTCAACCGGATTCACTCAAGTTGGATTAGAATTGAGGGTGGGTTGAACGGAAAAGGATCTCGGCCTGGGGAATTAAAGACCCGCGAAGCTACTTTGAATAAATTATATATTAATGTGCTGAAAGCAAAGCCTTTGGCCCATCAATGACTGCAACCAGACCAGAGGCCCATTTCGCCGTCAGAATCACGCAAGCGACAGTTTGTCCCAACAACATACAGCGACAGTTGACTAAACTATCAGTTATAGCAAACAGAATTTATAATAATCTGTAAAACAGTACAGTTAAACTAGAAAACATTAAGCAGAATTTATAAAACATAATATGCAGAAAGTCAGAACACAAAACAGTACTGCAAAAAATGTAAAATGGACTATAATACAAACCGTAAACAATATTCAAACAAAACCTATTTGTAGTAATGTCATTCTATAAATATAAACAATAAAAAAAATTTAAAAATATAAAAATTAGTAATGCTATTAGAAAGAACTTAAATATAAAAATAAGAAATTTACAAACCGAAATGATGATAGGAAAAATTAGAGAATGCAGTTGCACCATCACTAATTCCAATGAACTTCTAAGTGTGAGAATATTATTACACTGAACCTAAAACTTTAGAAGAGAAAATAATTTCTAAAGGAAAGAAATTTATTTTGGTTGTTTATTTTCAACCGAAGGAGAGCCAATTTAAGTCAGTGAGAATTACAATCCAGATTTAATGGAAACCAAAAATTAAATTCCAAGTTTTCTATGAGATTAATTTAATTTTCTTCACAAACTAATGCATAACTATTATTAGGCTTGTAATATTCAAAAGGAAAGAAAATAAGAGAAATTGCAAAATATGGCTAAGACGGATTGGGTTGGTTTCGAGCTAATATTTGGCATGCACAATTGTAGACGCACATGAGACTCAAACCATATTGGACTAGATTTGTATCCCCACGTGCGCATGCAAAAGAGAGCATTCTAACTTATATA
Organism: Coriaria nepalensis; assembly: GCA_027186245.1. Lineage (NCBI taxonomy): Eukaryota > Viridiplantae > Streptophyta > Magnoliopsida > Cucurbitales > Coriariaceae > Coriaria > Coriaria nepalensis. The sequence goes on along the minus strand of CP114490.1, from coordinate 8,638,629 downwards.
TTATTGCATATTAACAAATGGACAATATTATATAAACACTCAACTTGAATGTCTCCTTTTCAATGTGGGAATTTTCCTTCTCATTCTTTCCACTTAAACTATTTCAATTGGTGCACTTTGAGTATTAATTTTTCTTTCATCCATTTACTATTTTGGGCATACCATATATAATTTCAAAACTCTTACAGAAGAGAACCCAAATCCACTTTGATCTTTCACTTACATAAAGTGGATCCCACTTAACTTCAAGCCTAAATATAGAATATTAAAATATAATTTTTTCAACAATCCCCTAGATGAATAAAAATTGACAGAAGAATTAAAACAAAGATTTTTTTACCTCAAAATTTTTTTCGACCTAATGATAGCATTCAACGAATCAAAACCAATATAGGATAGGTAGGTATCAACCTTTGAACTTTCCCCTGTGAAAGTATCTTGACTTACTCGTTGATTAGTAGATGCGATATATTTGAACTGTTTTACCATTCACATAAACGATAAAATACCCCACTCATAAATCCTTCTTGATTCAATTGAGTTCTCACTGTTGTGTTTATTTTGGCCCTAAACATTTTTCCCGGTTCTGCAAGTGTTTGACAAGAATTGGCCCATATCAATTCCCTTAGAAGCATCCCCACTGCTCTCTCACATACGTGAATTTTTAATCAAGAGTAACATGTTTTACTCTGCTCGAATTTCTTGATGCATAAGAATTATTAAAAACATAGCTTATCATTCCTCTCTTAAGCATCATTGTTTCATCATAGGAATTGAGAAGAGGATAACCCTCACAGTGATCTAATGAAGTCTTTTAAGACTAGGTTATCCCTTTGAAACTAGATCTTCGGATCTCCAATCAATTAGGTTGCGTTTCCATTGTATTGACTTATTATTTCATGGGATTTAGTCCATTCGCCTTGATGACTTTTTAACTAGCTCTCTATTTAATCTTTTGATTAGCAAATCCATAATGTCAATCTTTTGATTTTACATAATCAATAGAGATAACTGAAAGTGATACTATTTATGTTTGTCAAAGCAATAGGGTTTTGACCCGATGAGGCAAATAACTTTATATGGTATTATCTTTATACATATATTAGTAAGACAGTGAATATTATTATTTTTTATCATTTATGAAAGACAGTTATTACTGACCATATTTATTATTTTTATTGGAATTAATATTATATATTCTATAAATGCATATCATGATAAAATTTAGTGTCTTGAGTCATGAACTCTATAGACCATGATGGAGATGATGTTAGAAGAGACAAGTCGCTAAAAGCTCTAAGATGCAAAATGGTTTGTTGTTATAGGATCTCGAGAATGGACATCAATTTATCCAGATAAATAATCATATAGTTCATCACCTAATTATTAGGGTGGTCGATCTCACAACCTGTGGCATTAGTGAAATACCATAATGATTGTATGGGTGCTTAAGAAAGACTAAGAGTACTAAAATTGACACTCAGATAATTCTCAATGGTAATTAATATTAACTGTTAATGAGAATAATCTAATGACTATATTACACGTGGTCTTTAGACGTGAGATCGCCATGGTATCTTATGTGCCGGATTTCATGCTTGACATCATTTTAATTAAAGCCAAGGGTGAACATGGGTTGAACCGTTGGGTATAAAATGTTATATATGAAGGTTGTGAGTGATCAAGAGGGAATCCATTGCTTATGTATTTGGAAATAGATCATATGAATTACATACTTTAATGAACAATAAATCTTTACAAAGTAATATGGTATGAAAAGAGTTTACGTAAACTAATTTTTGGCATTCTTAAATATATAATAGTTCATATGATTTGTTTATTAGTGTTTAACAGTTAAATCATGCTATAGGACAAGTGTGATATTAGCAAGATAGAAGGATCGTTAATTATAAATATACTACAGTCACAGCAGGTTTTTTTAGACGATGGTACTTCTCATCTCTCGGGTAGTCTTGACACTTTGTTAGAAGTCTTTTAGACTTAGATGTTTAGGTTAATTAATCATGAGATGATTAAGTTAACTATTTAATTTAAAATATATGTTAAATTAAATGAATTTAATTGTGAATTAAACAAAATCATAAAATATTTTGAAAGCTTCCTACTGCCGTGATGTACAACCTAATCGGTCATACACATTAGCTTCGATAGTAACTTAGTTAATAAGATTCATCGGAAAAAAAAAAGAAAGGAAAAAATAGATTGTTTTCATTTTGAGGGCAAAATAATAATTTGACTCGTAGTCTGACTTTAAGGGCAAAAGAGTAATTATTAATTACTTAAATGTAATGTTCTGCAACCTAGTAGCACAACTCAGTGTGATATTAGTTTAATTAAAAATTAATAAATAAAAATAAATTTTTATTTAATTATAAAATGGTCTCAAAGATTCGTATTAATAATCAGGCATTAAAGAATTTATTTAATTACAAATGAGCTAGATTATTAATTCGCTTTTCACGGGTCAAATTAATTAAAGAGTTGATATTATAATATCGATAGGTTATGACCCATGGTTATGGCCGGCCACATACGTTTGGATTTGACCCATTTATTTCGTTAATTAAGTTAAGGAAACCTAATGGTATACTTTGGCACAGCCTCTGACCACTTTGTGATATTCTCTAATCATTTCTTTACTCAGTAAGCTTCTTCATCACATTTATTTAAGACAACAAACTCAAATTATATAGTGGACCTACCGATCACCGGATGTTTAGAAAATGTCCAAGAAACCACTTTCTTAGTATCTATATCATTAGCTTTATATTTATGGTATAAGGACTCCTATCTCCTTTACCATTTTCTTTGTAAAAAAAAAGTAGTCAAACTGTTCACCACATAATTTTGACATAGAATGTCATAATATTTTCAAGCATCAATAACATTGTTTAGTTAGATATCATGTTAATCATCTTTGAGCTCATGAATTTTTTCTATCAAGAATTTCACAAGAATCAAAATAATCACCTGGAACAATATTTTTTATTGTCATCTTTTGAAATTCATTATATTGAATTTCTCTAATTTTTCTGATGACAGATGGGAAGAACCACAATGCGAGTTGGAAAATGATTTTCTAGAACTAGAGAGGGGAAACTGATTTTCTAAATGATGAGAGTTGTTTCGGTTGTCTATTTCTAAATGGAGGAGTGCCTGTAAATTGAAATCCAAGTCCAACAATTAATTTACAGTTTTCGTAAATTAATTCGTAACTGTTAGGCTTAAATGTTCCCAAGGAAAAAAATAAGGGAAATTGCAAAACACGGTTAAGGTAGACTGAGTCGGTTTTGAGCAAGCATTTACGTGCCCAAGTGAATGTGCACGTGAGGTATGAACTATATTTGATCAGATTTGCATTATCATAAGAGAAAACATTCTAACTTATTTATAATATTACACCAATAATAAAAAGACAATACTATATAAACACTCAACTTCAATGCTCCCTTTTAATTGTGGGACAAATTTTCTCTTATTTTTCCACTTTAAATTATTTTAATAAGTGCACTTTGAACATCAATTTCTCATTCACCAATTTACTATTTTGAGCATATCAGATACTATTTGAATCTCTCAGAATCCAAATTTACTGTGACCCTTAACTTACATAAATTTTGTCCCACTCAAAATCGAGCCAAACATAGCATATTAAAATGCTATTTTTTCAACACAAACATGATTTTCCCCAAAAGGAAAATATCATCCATTCCCATGGATCATGGCAAGGATGTAGAGTAGAATAGATGATCAAAGTAGCCCTATAAACCTTAATTGTGGGTTATAAATAGGTATCAAGATGCACTTGAGATCTCTCTGATGCCACACACCAAAACTGGTTGGATAGTCCAATATACATTCTAGTTCAATCACTGTCGTCAAATCTCTTGACTATCATTTTCTTGTTCTTTTTTTTTCTTCTAGGTAGCAGCCCGTATACATTTTAAAATTTTTTTGTCCTACCATATTATCAGTACCATATGCTCAGTTTTTCTCGAGACGTTTATTTTATTTTGCTTAATTTTCGTGTTTTGGTTCTTCATTTTTTCAATTAATTTCTTTTTCACTAGTCAGGATATCAATTTTGATATCTGTTATATGTAATATCTAATATCAAATAACACTAGAACTCAATAATTCAATCGGTAAATCTTCACGATTCAGATAAATATATATCCCAAGTTTAGTCTTAAAATTCAATGGCCAATAATCACTTACAAATATAACTTCCTGTCCCTAATCGATAGGAAAAATAATGGAGAGATTACAACAACAATTGATCTTGGTTAAAACCAATTTGCTTGACGCTTTTGAGGTCCGGGTTATTGAGGGTCAACTCCGAGCATTCGACGGTAAAACCTTCCAGTAGATAGCACAAAACCATCAGTCTCAAGGCAAACTATCAAAAATAATGCTTCAAGAATTCTCACAAATATTCTCATGTTCAGAGAGGAAAAGAAAAAGACTCAGAGATCTATAAAATTTATTTCCTCTAAATGCATTGAATAAGCTATCTATAGGCTCAAAAGAAAACAATACGTGAGAGATTCCAGCCTGAAGATCTCAACCTCCATGAAAGTTGAAGAAAAGTGATACCTTTTTCTTCGCAGCTTTGCCACCATGAAAAAACCAAAACAATCTCCAAAATCATTGTCTTAAAATATTTTTACTATAATTTCCCCCACAGAGTCTTAAAATATTGGCAGGCTCACAAGTAAGTTTTGAGTATGAGAAATTTCTTAGCAGCTAAATTTCAGCATGTCATATTATAGGTGTCTTTTTTACTAGAACTAACCCTTAAGGTTAATAAATTAAGACCTATAGATAGTTGGAATAAATTCTTAAACCTAATATTTTGATGTAAGTAAGTTACATTTATGGCCGACACACTAAAAAGTACTTAGGTAAGTTAGAACGGATGACATGCATATAGTCATGAGTTGGACTAGGGAGAGTTCTAGAGAATTAGCCCAATTTTCACTAGAAGTTGGTCCATCTCAGTACTTATATTGGTAATCTCAAACAAATATATAATCCACAACTAAATACATCATCTTAATTAAGATTATAAAGATCATTAAGAATCTATGACTCAATACTCAATTTCATTGTATTTTAGCACTAATGAGATAAGCCTCTCAACAAAGGAAGTTAGTGCTTTGACAAACAACTCGTATCACATATTTTTTCCATTCATGTAGGTTGAGTTTCCATTATTCATCGTTTATTTCTATGAGCTTTAGACTCATCTCTTGATATTTTAGATATGAGTTTCTTACTCAAAGGCTTCTTTAGAGGATACGCTAAAACTTACACCATTACTCCATTGCTTAGCAATTTTCTTACAATATTATGACTTAATTTGGTATATCTTTATTTTCCATTGTAAATTTTATTTTGGACTCATTCTATAGTCTCTTAGCTATCACATTTCATTGATATGGGAGGCATCACCTTCATCCATAAAGAGATGTTATAAACAGTCCACATTTTCACGTTCTTCCTCGTCCAAAAAAAAAAAAAAGCTCATTCCTTGTGAAATATGATTCACCTTCTTCATTCACAGATGGTTTTATGATTCCTTGGACAATGAATTGTTTTAAATTAAAAATTATAAAAAGTTAGTTTATATGTAGTAAATAATTGTTGGGTAAAAATAGATTAAGATTTTTATTCCTTGTCACTTTGATGATCACTTGTATTGTGGAGCCTACTCGAATGCTCAATTCAGCATCCAAGGTACGCGATTTTCCTCCACCACTTTTCATAATGCATTACAAATATAATATTAGCTTCAGAAGCCTCCATACCTACATAGTTAATATATTAGCACCAATTACACTTATATTAGCATCAAGAAGAAATAAAAGTAAAATATGTCTAACATGAAAAGCTACCGAAAAACTATATAGGGTGTATGTTTCTCGATGCTCGGGTCGTCTTGTATGAACCTTGGCATTAGTTATCACATCCCTCTTCAGGACCTAAACCTTAGCTTTAGTTATCACATCCCTCTTCAGGACCTAAACCTTGGCTTTAGTTATCACATCCCTCTTCAGGGACCTAATGGTCTTCGGGAAGGAAATTCTACCCCAAAGGTAGTTGTTGAACAACATGATATTTGAGGCGAGGGATAAGGCCATATTTTAGATATCATTCTTCTTCTCTTGACCTAAAGGAATTGCCTCCATGAAGTACATGGGCCATCTTCGCAATGTTATCATCATCCCTTTCTCATTGATTGAACCTCTTCGAAGCTTAGCAGGGGTAACAAGTTTCCCATCTAGATACTTGTCAAATAACTAATTTTAGTGTTATCTGTACCAGCTCATAGTAAGTTGGAAATTGGTGACACTTAAGTCCTGTCAACGGTGCAAACTCTCGAATAATGAACGATAGAGGCTTGTGCCAAATTAAGAACCACCTCGTACTTCTTCTTGCAGTCGCTTCTTAAAGTATGAAGAATTGAATAGTTGACCCAAGTTTTTGACAAGATCATTCACCTCTAGGAAGCGCCCCACGCAACTCTTCCTAAATACATACAATTGTGATATGGTAAGCTTTTTCTTGATATCATTAACCATCATGCTTAACTTTGATATCACTATAAGGCGACTCTTGAAATCATTGGAAGAATTTTCGGCCTGAAATAATAACAAATAAGATTAACATACAAGTATAAGCTAACAAATAATACTAGAAATTCAATATTAAATTAAATTTGCATTGATCGATGGATGATGACTTTTTTTGTATATAATCAAGATCGAGGGATCGAAAACTTATTTTCCTACTTTGATTTGTCTCAGTCTTAATAAACTGTATGATCGACGGATCAATAGCTATACGAAAAATCCATTGAGCCATCGGTCAATACAAAAGAAAATCCATTGAGCCGTTGGTCAATATAAAATAAAATATGATGAGGATAAAATCACTCATTAAAAACGAATCCATAATAAATTCGTAGAGCTTATAGCCTAAGGACATAAAATGGTATGAAGTTCAATATACCAAATATATACTCGGCCTGATGCCATCTTATAAGTATATGAAAGTTTAATTATCAGCGACTCTATCAATAAGAGAATAAATTTCTTAAGGACTCGATCAACTGGTGTCCAAGGAGTTTTTGTTCTCATAGGACTATCTAGTGAGACCTATAAATACCTCCCCATGCATACCATATAAGGTACACAGTTTACTTTTCTTGTCTAAGAAATTAATCGCTTCGATCAGTTTTCTTACTTAAGAATCAAAGGGGTTTCATAGGTTGTAATCCATGTATTTCATTCGTCCTCTTTTTCTATTTCGCAAGACGCACTGTTGAGGTGAAATTTGGGATTAGCAATTTAACACCGACCGTGAGGACATCAAACTTCTCCATAATTGAAAGTCCAGGTAATTGAATCTCGTTGAGTTTGAAGTGTAAATCACTATGAACGGATTTATGGAAAATAAAGATTCGCCCACTCTATGGCCAAATGGAAGAGCTGCTGACATTGCAACAAATGATAATTTCCTTATTTCATCTCGTAGCACATAGAAGATCAAGAAGGCAATGATGAGCAGTGAATCCACCTCAAGCTTCAGAGCTGTTGACATAGAAAAACTTGTTTTGAGAAGAACGGGGAAGAAATCGCTAAATGAAAGACAAAATAAGGGAAAATGTTCTTAACAAGATGTTGAATATCTTGCTAGCCTTGGTCAAATCAAAGAGATATACCTTATCCTTCTCGCAACTCGTTGTCTTGCTAGCAATCGGGAGGGTGACTTGTTTGTCGCCTACTATCTTGACAGCTGAAAGTAATATGCCAGTCAAGCTAATATGGTATGACCTGATCGGGTCAGATACTTATGAGAACTAATCTTGAATTGTATAAATCATAAACGTAATTGAATGTATAACATTTAATTAAAGCATATCATAATCTATCTTGATGTTATGAGTTAGAAATAATAATTTGCATACATAATAAATTACTTGCATACTTGACAGGTTATTGAGTCTTTAGACATGCACTTGGAATGATGATGAAGATCATGATTGGTGAGATCCAAGTTCTTCATAGTCATAGGATTACAATGATGAGATAATGATCATTTGGAGAGACTATTACTTATGATATCCACTTTGAAATAAGAGTGATGTTTTCATAATCATCGATATTAGAGAATACCAAGATACACCTATAGCTGATTAGTAGACTTAATCATTGAATATGGTTACTTGACAAAATTTTATTGGTAGTTATATCTTCTATTAATGAGTTTTTTCGGTGACTATGGAACTTGTATTGCTCAGACCTAAGATCACCACAGTACTGACATATAAAATATCATACTTTTATATTACTCCATGTGTCAAAGTAATCAAGGCCTTCTCTTGAAATAGATTTTTTCTGTCTCCTAGGATACAACGGAGACAAAGAGAAGCGGTACACCACCGAAATATTCTCGGTGAACTCAAATAGTGGCTCGAATGAAACTTTGACCTCTAGAGGGAGGAAGGAAAACAGAGGATTTTGTTTCTAATTGGGTTTTCCAAATGAGAGGAAGAAGCCAATTTATAGGCTTATGAGGGGAGAGAAGATTAATGGGAATTAATCTGAAATTTAATATGAGATTAAATTACAACATTTCATGTTCATACGGTTTTGTAGAAGAAGATGAAGAGAAAAAAAAATTCAAGAAGAAAACAAAAATGGGCCTAGGCAAACCGGGTAGTTTTTCGAGCCGACATTTTCGTATCCTCCTCAGGCATACCCATGATGGCTTCCCAAACCATCTCATCCATCTTAGAGAGTAGTATATATGTCCTTGGGGTGCACTTCTCTTGATATTCAGTGCATATGGAGTAATGGTAAGTAGGGCATTGTCAATTCTCAGTCAAAATAAACCACTTCTCTTTCCAGAATTTGTTGACCTGAGGGAGCCCAGTTATGGGTTTTCCTTTCTGGATTATAGTGTAGTGCTATCCTTGCTCCGACTCGGACTAATCAAGGAGTGGAAGAAGCGGCTTTGGGGGCATGCTCAGTCTCCTCATAATATAGCACAAACAACCCTAATATAGTTATCCATACTTTGGGAACTGGCTAACTTGGAGGCAGACTCCTTGTATAAAGCAGGGATTGGATGACTGGATGGAGGGGCATTCTGAATCCCCAGACAAACATGTCCATATATATGGCAGTTTCCACTGAACCATCCATGCCTATAGCTGATGTTCGCTCGTGCTCCTCAGGTACATATATGTTGATACAAGATGGAACATTATATTTGGTAATGATGTGGAAGCGGACATCCTTATTGAAGTTGGAAACGACCTACATATAATGATCAGACCGAGATTGAGCCGCCTCCATGGATTTCTTCTTCGGTTTAGGCCGGGCCTTCCTGAGCATATCCATCTCGGACGTACCTAATGATGAAAAGGGGAACGAGTCAGCCTCAGATCGGATCGTAGTGGCTAAAGGCCTAGTCTAAATGATTGAGTGATATCCTAGTATTAGTCAATAGGGTGAAAATTTCCTTAAGTGTTGGGGAATTATGAGAAGAAAAATGACTGAGTACTACGTTAATGTCAATTAGTAAGATGATAATTTGTCTAAGTGTAATGAAATTGTGAAGTTCTATGCATCAGAAAAAGGTGGAAATCTAAAGAAGAGGACCAAAGTTCTATGCATCAGAAAAAGGAAAACACCTACGTGGTTAGTCTTTAAGTCTGTTTCCAATCAAAATGCGTTTTTTCAAAGAAAAATTAAGGTGGGAAAAGATTCATATGAAGAACGTGCATGGACAATAAAGAACAATTGAAGAAAACTAGAAAATGCAATGGAAAGAGAAAACTTACTTGCTCTGTCAGATATGGTGGGTTGACCAATTGATGCGGACGGTGGTTCGCGGTGGTGCAAGCAATGGTGAGAGGTAGTAGATTTCACAAAAAATAGGGTGAGTGGAAAAGAATGATGGAAGTTGAAAGGATATGAAAGCTTGGAAGGAATAGATAGTGGCGGAAGAGCTTTTATAAAAGAGAAGAGGAAAGGGGAAGAGATGCTATAGTTGCATATGGCAGTTGGCATATGACATGCGTCATATCCCTAGAGGTCTCCACAGATAATGACAGACATGAATCAAGGGGCATTTAAGAAGTCGGCGTGCGTCCTTTCATATCCTTCAGTACGGATGGGGGTCGGTAGAAAGTGCATGAGTCTATTGCCTGAAATAGAGGTCAAATGTCACGTAACCCATACAAAATGTGGTTGCATGCCAATAGGATAACTGTTAAGCATGATTCCGCGACAGCCTCAGCTAGGCACCCTCAAAAGGCCAAAGCTGAGTAGAGATAGCAGAGCCTATGGAAATATAGTGCTAACGGGAGATGATAACTGAGGCTGAGATTCTTGAAGACTGAGGTGGTATAAAACAGTCTAATAATAGCTGAATATGATGAGAAGACTCAAGACGATATTAAGGCTAAGTCAGATATTTCCTCGCTCAGCTTAGACACTCAAGATGACACTAAGGTTAAGCCAAATATTCCCTCACTCAACTCGGATGTTGGCATGGGGATGTCAAATGAGTAGATAGGTGGAAAATAACCAACACTTGAGTGGAAAACATATCCCTATTGTGCCAGACAGAGGTGGTGCTGCTACCTGTTGAGGTGCCCCGGGAGATGTCAGACTAGGACAGTGCCTTAGTATGCAAAGAGACTTGTGAGTGAGGAGCAGATCCCTGTTGTGTCAAAAGTGCAAGAGCGCTGATACCCATCATGGAGCAGGAAATGATCAGAATGTTGAACAATGGGAGTACGACACGTGTAAAGTTGTCTGGTGTCTCCCAACCTAAACTAAGTATAAAAGCTAAATGACTTCGCAGTAAATGGTAATGCAAAATTTTCAAGAGAATAGCAAATACACATAATACTTTATACTTATCCCTCTAGAAAACTGACTAAAGCTTCAGAGTGGGGCTGACCGACCACTACCCCGACTGCAGTTTGCTATTGAGTGTAAGTAGCGATCTTGGGACATACTATGGATGGTAGAGCCCTTCCTAGTGAACGAAAATCTACGTCAATAATATATATACGATTGAATGATTGATCAATGCAAGTTTAGTTTTAATATCCAATTTCTCGTGATATACAAATTGTGGGATCGATGGGTTATTTGTACTACCCATTTGATCTTAAAGTATTGTATGTCAAAGGATCAATAGCTATACAAAAAATCCATTAATCCATCAGTCAATGCAAATATATTTATATACCTGGTCGATCTATTTAGTCCTACTCTAACTCGACTTTAAAACAAAATCAATATTCCATTAAAATCCAACAAGAAAACAATATTTTCAAACATTTTCAATCACATTTCAAGCATTTTCACCATTTTTGAAATGAAAACCCTAATAGTTAAGGATATATCTTGCTATTTTCATCCATGGATTCTAACTCCATGAGTCCTTTGGTGCTACTTTCATCAATATCTTCCGACATCGAAAGTTCGCTATTGCACCGTCTCATCTATTTACAATCCTTGTAAGGTTTTTAGGAGCTATGAAGTTCGATCGGAGTTTTTGAAGGAGAAGGAGCTATAAAAAGCTCGAGAAGGAAAAGGGTTGCAAGAGAATGAAATTGAGTTGGAATGAGTATGACTTATGAGAGGAGTTGGAATGAGTTTGATCGGAGTTGAAATGAGTTAGGAGTTAGACCTTTGTGAACTAGTTTCCAAAAAGTTTTAAAGTTGAATTATCTATTAAAGAAGAACTTCTCAATATTTAGAATAATTATAACGAATATTGTTATTCTACATAAAACAATCTAAAATTTAAAATTTACTCTAAATTAAATATTTCTTTATTTTTTATCTCTAAAATTTTATTTTTGTATTTTTTTAACGAATTTTATTATTTTAAATAAATTCTTCATCTCTATATCTTTTCATCACCACTTCACCGACTCCTTCGCCACCGGTGCCCTAGACAACTGTAATTGAAAATATTCTAAATTCTAAATTTCACATACAAAAATGTTTATATTTATCTTTAAATCATATTTTTATATTTTCAATATCTATTTTTCTCTTCCCACCGCCATCCTTGTCTACCGTAAAATCTCTTTCTTGATGTACAATAAGGTTCTAAAACTTAATATAAAATTTTAGGTTGTCCATTTTAAAATTTTAAAATTTTAAAATATTTTTGATGATAGTCGGTAATAATGAAGTGGTTAAGTATAATAATGGTAAAAGAATATAAAAATAAGAAATTAATTTAAAATAATAAAATTACTCTTTAAAAAATTAAGGTAAAAATAAAGAAATATTTAACTTAGATTAAAGTTTAAAAGTTTAGATAATTTAATACGAAATTAAAAAAATTCATTATAATTAAAATTATAAAATAAAATATTAATTAAAATTATAAAAATTTAAAATATTTATTATAATTATATTAAAATACGACCATTTATCCTAATTTCACCTTCTTTAAATTGGTCTTCTAAATAGGTCAAATTTCTCAAATTCCTCTCATTAAAATCCCACCTCTTGGAGGTTAGTTTGCCAACTTCCCCTTTAAACAATCCAACAAAAACTTAGGTAAACGCAAGTCTTACAACATGGACAACTCCTACACAACATGACCGACTAAATATAAAATATAATAACAAAATATTGAATAACAAAATATTGAAATAGAAAACTTGAACTCCCACAAAAAATTATCTCTGCCCAGCGGTTGGACAACAACCCCTGGTGTCACTCCAAAAACTTTAGAACTAAGGAACAATCCTAAGTCCAAAATCCTAACAAAGCCCCCTCCTTTCAAACAGGACACCTACACTGTCTTCACAACAGGAGAGAGAAAAGTATAAAGTATAAAGTAACAACGTCGTGCTTATCTTCAATGTTTTCGTTTCTTTCCACTTCACGGATTATTTTCCTACGCAACTCGATAAAGTTTATTATTGTGCACATCAAACCTATCGGTTTAGCAATTTTTTTCTTTTCTTCTTCTTCGATTTTCTTTTTCTCATGTTTAGATTTAAATAAAGTTTAATAAATGTCAATTAGATCAGATAAAAACTCAAAAATAACCACAAAAAAAAAGCATAAGTTGACTGACAAATCTATCTTATTTCAAAGTCAATCCCTAATTCCCCCACATGATCCAAGAAGTAGTAGATGCATAAGCATTACAGAACAGACAATTACTATAAGGAAAACACACTCAGCAGGACAGAAAGAAAAGGACCATAACATATAGCGCCACCGCCATTAGCATACAACAATCAGAGAAACGATCTAAGAGAGCTGTCCACAATCGCCGATAACAACCCGCTTTGAGGTGCTTCCGTTGCTCGATCCAACCTTCTCGATGGCCTTCACAACATCCATTCCCTCCACAACCTGACCGAACACCACATGCTTTCCATCCAGCCACTCGGTCTTAGCTGTGCAGATGAAGAATTGAGATCCGTTTGTTCCAGGCCCTGCATTCGCCATTGAGAGGATTCCTGGACCGGTGTGCTTCTTGATGAAGTTCTCGTCGGCGAACTTCGATCCGTAGATGGACTCGCCGCCGGTACCGTTTCCTGCGGTGAAATCGCCTCCTTGACACATGAAGTTGGGGATCACACGGTGGAAAGATGATCCTTTGAAGTGAAGAGGCTTGCCGCTCCTGCCGACTCCTTTCTCGCCGGTGCAGAGTGCGCGGAAGTTTTCCGCCGTGCGTGGAGTAACGTCGGCATAGAGCTCCATGACGATCCGGCCAACAGGCTGACCGCCGACTGACATGTCGAAGAAGACTCTAGGGTTTCCCATTGAAATGAACCTTCAGATTGTTTCTTTCTCAGGGAATGTAAAGAAGATGATTGGTATGCGTGGGGCGACGCCACAATTTAATAGAGGTCAAGGCTGTGAATGTGTACGGATCATAGGTTTCAGCCGTTGGATATTTACACGTGCCGTGATCTCGTAGGAGGTAAAGTAACCATGGTTGGGTTCATTTGTAACCAGGATTTAGCTAAGAAAACCGATGGTTAGCGACTATATGCTTTTGTCCGCGGAGTATTTGAATTTGGACGGTATAATGATAAATAATTAGTTAACAGGTGGGCCCCCGATGCAACCATGACCATCGTGAGTCGGTAGATATGTATGGTGCACATTTTATGCATGTCTTATGGCACTAATTTAGATCAGAACCAATCAGACGGATCGAAATGGTGTACAATTTTTTGTTCCAAGGCAAACCAAAATTTCCAGAGAACAGGTACTAAGCAGATTGTGACGTTGATTGAGACTTTTAAAGGGAATTTATTGTAGAATTTTCTTTATATGTACATATGGCTATAAATTATATATATATATATATATATATATATTGCGTCCACCAATTCGACTTTCAGCTTCAGCCAAAGCGGGATCTACTATCTCCATAATCACGAATCAGGAGGAGCTGAGCAGAGGATGGTCTGCAGGTGATGGCCACGTCCTCGGCCTCAGCCAATCTGACATCATGGGAAAATCAATTGGGTGTTAAGGGCTGAGGATGAAGACATGCGACCTGACCGTGGGGATGCCGACATCATCCCATGGATGGAGAGGCACCTAAGGTCTGCAACGCAATGAGCTCTTTGCTAGCAAACAGGCCAACTCAACCAGGGAATGTGGTCTGGACCAAGTCCAACTCAATCTCAGGTCTAATAGGGTTTAGTCCGAAGGCTAAAGATATAAAGGAAGAGGGAAAATTTATGAGTAGGAACAACACTTTAACTTTAATTATTGTCTCTCAAACTTTTCTCTAAAAAATTATTACAGATTAATTGTTAGAGGGGAATACCCACCCTGTTGTCATTCCTTATTTGTTCTTTGTAAATCAATCCAACCTTAGAGCATATAGGTAGTCATGGATCATTTCATTCGAATAGAAATCATTATTAACAATTTGGCACCGACCTTGAAGACGTCTGATCTTTATTATTGAAGTTTGAACAGGTTGGATTATTAGACTTGCAAGGCGGGAGGAGACAATGCGGAGAACATGGTGATCAGAAGAGTGGGGCATAGAGATGTGAACCTGCCGTTGTCGTCGGGAAAGAGACCCAATTCGCTCTTAGGAGAAGAAATACCTCACTTCCGGCTAATTTGACTAGAGGCAGTGAGGGAACAAACATCATATGTCTTTTTTAGAGGATTGAGAGGAGCATGGGGAACACGCACTGATGGTGGATCGGTCCGTGGATGGTAGGCTGACAGAGCCTCTGGCTCATATTAAGGTTTAGATGAGGGAGGACATCCAACTCCTGGGGGGAACGAGAACTAATGCTCTAGCGATCCAACAACGGGGGGATCATAGTTTGAGGAGGAATAATCAGCCTCTGGATGATGAGGGCCATTTCCATGACAATCCTGAGGCAGAAAGGGTGGTAGATTTCGGTGATCAAGGAGCTGGGCAAAAAGCCGAGAAGCCACTTAAAAATCTTAGAGGGACATGTAGGTGGACAGAGGTTTCACATCACATCCTAACATGCATAGTATTTTAATAAGATCAATTATACAATAATTGTATCATACATAATCATTTTATAGAAAACATACTAAATCCATTAATCTTAAATCAATGTTTAAGGAAAAGGAATACCACTTTTATTTACAAACTTCTTCTTGAATAAGATGGAAAGGCACCCATGTGTTCTCCCTCTAGCCGTTATCCACACAATTCGTTTCGCACGGTTAAGTTTCTACTTAAGATCTCAACTTATGAGATAATAAATTCGGGGGAAAAAAATGGAATCTTTTTTTTTTTTTGAACCAAGAGTTTTATGGAGGAGCATTATTTCGGCTAAAGTCTTATGGTGTATTTATAGGCATAACTAGGTTATAGTTTCCTAATCGCATTAGGTTTTCTAGTTGCCTTAAAATTCTTATCACTTTAAGTTATATTTTATCTTAAAACTCTTAACATATAAAATTGAGTCAAACTCATCCTTATATGGCCGGCCACTATAATTGGTATAACCCATGGATACTTAATCAACCTTTTGATTAATTTGGCCAACGAAAATCCAATTAATAATTCAGCTCATTAATCTTTTAATGTTCGATTATTAATACGAATATTTAAGATACTTTTATAATTAAATAAAAGTTCATATCTAACTTATTAATTTCTAATTAAATTAATAGCACACTTAGTTGTGCTAGCTAAGTTGGATAACATTAAATTAAAAAATTTATAATTACCATTTTACCTTTATAGTCAAACTATAAGTCAAATTACCATTTTACCCTTAAAATGGTTTTGGTTTATTTTTCATTTTTCTTCACAAAACTTTAACTGAATTACTACAAACCTTATGTATGTGACCGATTATGTTCTACATCATGCCTGCAGTAGGATTTCATAAACACCTTTATGATTTTATTTAATCCTAAATTAAATTCGTTTAATTTAAAAACTTTTTAAATTAAACAGTTAACTTAATCATCTTGTGATTAAATAACCTTAAAATTCCAAGTCAAGATTGACTTGCAAAATGTCAAGACTACTCGGGAGATGAGAAGTATCATCTTACGAAAGAACCTATTGTGACTATAGTATGCTTACAGTAACATTCCTTCCATCTCACTAATATCCAGATTCGTCCTAAAGGATGATTTAATTATTAAACCCTAATAGATAAATCATATGAACAGTTATATATTTATTGAACATTGACAATGGATTAAAAGAAACTTCTTTCATATCATACTATTATGTAGAGATATCTTGTTTAATAAAGATATAATCCATGAGACCTCATTCCAAACAGGGAAGTGATAGATATTCTCTTGACCACTCACAACCTCCTCACACAACACTTAATGCCAAACTATTCACCCTATGTCTACCCATGGCTAAACCTAATTGGAATGAATTCAAAACATGAAATCATGTACTCAACGAACTATGATGTCTCAATTCAGAGGATCAAATGTAAGATAGTCACTATATAATTCTCATTAACAGTCAATATTAATTACCATTAAGAGTTGTTTAAGTATGATGTTTAGCACCCTTAGTATCTACTAAGCACCCATGCAATCATCATTGTTTTCACCGACACCACTACCCATAAGATCCACTACCCTAACAATTAGGTGATGAAATATATGATTGTCTATTTGAATTAATCGATGTCTATTCTCAAGATCTTATGACAATGAACTGTTTTTATCATAAGAGCTTTTAGCGACTCAAGTCTCTACTAATATAATCTCTATTATGGTCTTTAGAGTGCAAAACTCAAGATACTGGATTTATCATGATATGCATATATAGAACATATAACATTAATTCCAACAAAATCAATAAACTTAACTTTCATTAATGACAATAAGTAATGTCTTGCTAATATTCACATAAAAATAGTATTATATAAAGAATTTTCCCAAGTTAAAATCATATTGGCTTGAGGGCATACATTTTCAATCTCTCACTTACCCTAAAGAAAATCGTTTCTGAATCTAATTCTCATCTTGCTAAGATGGCGATCAACGCCTTTGTGAGAATGCTATATTATCATCCATTTATATCTTTTCTATGTTGACGTCTCTTCTTCTAATTATCTCTTGGATGAGGTGATAACGTATGCAACAGATGTTTGGATTTCTGATGAGACCTAGGTTTCTTTGCTTGTGCTATTGTACCATTGTTATCGCAATACATTATTGTAAGAAACGATTCTTGAAACCACACCAAGTTTAGGTATGAACTTTGTCATCCAAACTGACTCATTTGCTGCTTCTGAAGCTACAATGTATTTGGCTTTAGTAGTGGAATCCATTGTCCTTCATGTTTGGAACTATTCCAACTGACTGCTCCCTCATTTAGTGTGAAGATGAATCCTGAAATTGATTTACTATTATCAACATCTGACTTGAAATAGAGTCTGCCAAACCCTCAATTTTCAAGTTAGATCTTCCATAAGCTAAGAACATGTCTTTAGTTCCTCTTAAGTATTTAAGAATGCTCTTGACAACAGTCCAATGCTTATGAGATGAATTGCCTTGAAACCTACTGTAACACTTAGAGCATAGCCAACATCCGATCTTGTACATAACATAGCATACATGATGGATCCTAGTATCGAGGCATAAGGAATTCCACTAATCTCATCCCTCTCTGATTGTGTCTTGGGAGATATTTTCTTGGACAGGTTGATTCCATGACTTATTGGCAGGAGTCTTCTCTTAGAATTTTCCATGTTAATTTATTTTAACACTTTGTCTATGTATGTCGACTAGGTCAAGCCTAGCAACCATCTTAGTCTATCTTCATAGATCTTTATTCCTAAAATATAAGCTACTTCAGCCAAATCTCTTATGGAGAAGTTCTTTAATAGCCATAACTTAATAGACTGTAACATACCTACATCATTTCCAATGAGTACTATTTCATCTACGTATAAAATTATGAAAGTGACAAAGCTCTCACTAATTTTCTTATACACACGGGAATCGTCTTCATTCTTAATGAAGTCAAAACATTAGTTTGTTTCATCTAAATGAATGTTTTAACTCCAAAAGGCTTGTTTAAAGCTATATATAGACCTTTACAACTTACACAACTTCTTTGTATTTTTTTTTGGTATGTAAAGCCCGTGGGGTTGTATCAAATACACATCCTCCTCGAGGTACCCATTCAAGAAGGCAATTTTCACATCCACTTTTTAGATCTCATAATCATGGTATGCTGCAATGACAAGGAATATCTGAATGTATTTAGTCATTACAACAGGCTAGAAGGTTTCTTTATAATCAATTCTTTTTCTTTATCTATAACCCTTTACAACGAGTCTACCTTTATATGTTTCGACTTTCCATCTACCCCAGTTTTCTTCTTCAAAACCCATTTGCATCCTATAGGAACTATTCCTTCAGGTGCATCCATTAAGTGCATACTTTGTTGGCATACATGGAATCCATCTTGGATCTCATGGCATCTAGCCATCTCTCAGAATCCAAGCTATTAGTAGCCTCAGAATAAGTCATAGAATCATCTTCTATGATTGGCCTATTACTTGGATTTTCTATTAGAAAATTGAAACACTCTGGCCCACTAGATACTCCACTAGATCTACGAATCGGTTATGTACTTTAAGGTATCAGAACATCCTCTTTTGGAGGTACCTCCGCTAAAACTAGTGGGGTAACATAATCATCAATCTGAACGTTAGTTTTTGCACCTTGAACTTCATCAACTTCAATCTTGCTCCCACTAGTCCTTTCCGAAAGGAATTCGTTCTCTAAGAAGACATTGTGTTTAGCAACAAACATTTTCTACTCAGTCGGATGACAAAAGTAGTATCCCAAAGTTTCTTTTAGATCGCCCAGAAAATAACATTTTTTGGATTTAGCCCCAAATTTTTTGTTTCTTGCTTCTTGACATAGGCAGGGCATATCCAAAAAAGTTTTATTTCTCCTCTTAGACAAACCATTCGATTGTTGTGTTCTTGGAGGGGTCCATTGTGAGATTTTAATGTTCTCCTTTAGGGTAGTCAAGAAACTCGTGGCTCAATTATTCACCACCTCGATCTGATCAAAATATTAATACTTTTACGTAGTTATTTTTCTACTTCATTCTTATATTCCTTAAATTTCTCAAACGATTTAGATTTATGCTTCAAAGATAAATATGACCAAGTCGAGAGAGATCATTGGTGAATGCGATGAAGTACGAAAAATCACCCCTAGCAGAAGTTAACATAGGCCCACATACACCAATATGTATTAGTCCTAACAACTCGATTTGTCTCTCGCCAATTCCTCTAAAAGCAAATTTGATCATCTAGCCTAATAAATATGATTCGCAAATTTCCATTGATTCTAAATCAAATGGATCTAAGTATTCATCTTTATATAACTATTAAATCCTTCTTTCATTGGTATGACCTAATCGAAAATGCGATAGGTATGCTTGATTCGCGTCAAACTTTCTTTTATTGGCATGTTCAATATTGAGGCAAGTTTCATTTTTTTAAATTTAAGACATACACACCATTATTTAAGGATACAATTTCATAAAATAAACCACTCATAAAAGGACTTAGAATATTGTTTTTGATGGAAAAGATAAATCCTTCCTCATCAAGTCTAGAAATAGAAACACTATTTTGAATACAAAATGATGCATAATAACATTGTCTCAAATTTAAAACTAAGCCCGAAGGAAAAACTAAATTATAAGTACCCACGGCTAAAGTAACAACTCTTGCTCCATTTCCAGCGCGTAGGTCCACTTTACCTTTCCCCAGAATTCTTCTAATTTTTAGATTCTATACATTATTATAAATATGAGAATCAAAACTGGTATCTAATACCTAAATAGATGAATCATTGCAGCAAAGGTTAACCTCAATCATAAACATAACTAAAGTAGCATCACTATGCTTTTTCAGGGTTGCAAGATAGACCTTACAATTCTACTTCCAATATCCAGTTTCTCTACCGTGAAAACACTTTTCATCTTTGCTTTTCTCGATGAACTCCTCCACTATTTATATGTACTAATGCAACTCCTTCAAGTTCATGTCAACTTTAACTATCTAATAGTTGTGTATAAAGAGAGTGAGCGAATTAGGGAGTTATTGTAATACTAAGTCAATCATTAGCTTAGTATCTATTTCCGAGCTTAGACTCTCTAGCTCATTAATGTAAATAATCATCTCATGCACATGTTCATTAACAGAGGTGCCTTCAATCATCTTTGTGTGATATAATGTCTTGGACAACTAATAACTATCCCTTCGATTATCATCCCCATATATAACATCAATGTTATTGATAATCTTAACAACATGGAATTTCTCATAGTGTTTTTGGAGCTCATTTTTCATCGATGCAAGTATAATGCATTGCACCTCATTATCTTGCTCTAGCCACTTATTCGATACAACCATTATTTTGGCATTAGATCCCTTAAGGAGGACTTGCATGACAAGCTAATTTAGAATACCAAGAAAATGCTCATATCTGATAATGATTCTCAGATTTTTATACCAGTCTTTCAAATTGGTTCCAACCAACTTATTTTTTCAAGTATCAATTTTAGTTTATCAAACATTGCAAAGTATAGAACACACAGAAAAAAAAAACAATTTAAGCAAATATGTAGAAAATATTAGCTATAAAAAATTTCAAAAGTCACATAACAGTTTCGGTATCTCCCACTATTTTACTACGAATTATATTAACCTCCTTAATATAAGACGAGAAAAAATATCTTCTTATTGGGAAAAGGATCCAATCACCTTATTATAACTTTTATGTGTCTGTAGCCAATCATAATTAAATAAAAGGTATCAAACACCTTTGCAATTACATCACATATAGTTCCTTTATCTTACCTCTAAGCAAATATATTCTCATGTGTTCGTAGCCAATTATATTTCGCAAATATATTCTCAATCTTCAATAAATATATAATAGTCTATATGATTTCAATTAAGGTATAACATTTAAACCATACCCTAGGATGAATCAGGATATTGGCGAAATGAAAGGATTGTTATTGTAAGCATGCTATAGTCACAACATGTTCTTTCGGAAAATGGTACTTCTCATCTCCCAAGTAGTTTTGACACTTTGTTAGAAGTCAATCTTTACATGGAGGTTTAAAGTTATTTAATCATGAGATTATTTAGTTAATTGTTTAATTTAAAAGGTGATTTTTATTTAATTTGGAATTAAATAAAATCATAAAGGTGTTCATGAAATCCTCCTAACAGTGTGATGCAGAACCTAGTCGGTCATCACATAAGGTTTGTAATAACTCAATTAAAGTTTCATCGGAGAAAAGAAAAAAACGAACGAAACCATTTTAAGGGTAATGGTATAATGGTAATTATTAATTTGATAATTTAATGTCATGTAGCTCTGCTAGCACAACTAAATTACATTGCAACTTTTATTTAATTATTATAGTGTCCTAAAGGTTCGTATTACTAATCGGATATTAAAGGAAGAATGAGCTGAATTATTAATTGTTACGGTCAAATTAATCAAAAGGTTGATTATTTCCATCAGTATGATCCATCAGGGTGGCCGGCCATAATATGTGTTTGACCTAATTTCATCTTTTAAGAGTTTTAAGATAAATGGAAACTTAAGATGATAAGAGTTTCAAGGTAACTAGGAAACTATAACATATTTATGCCTATAAATACATCTAAGACCTTGGTCGAAAATCATAAGAAAGAAAAGAGAGTCTTTTTCCTTTCCCTTTCCTCGAACTTATCATCTCATACGTTGAGATTCTAAATAGAAACATAACCGTGCAAAATGAATCATGTGGGGTAAGGTTAAGGATGAACATGTGGGTGTCTTGTAAAAAGTTTTGTAATAAAGAAAAGAGGTATTCTTTTTCCCTAAACCTTGATTTAATTTGATGGGATTTATTGTGAATTCCATAAAAAGTTGTATGTGATATAATGTTGTATGAACAATCTTGATACAAACTATGCATGCTAAGATGTGATTTGAATAAATTTTAAATATTTCTTCCATTGCATTTATCTTTTATGTGCATGCCTAAGTTTCCTAACAGGGATAGGCTGAAGGGAGTCGAGCAGGCAATGACCGTAAGAGGAAGAAGGATGAGCCAAAGAGAAAATCAGACTAGGAGGTGATAAGAAGAAGAAGCAAGAGAGGAGGGGATGTCTCGACTGGAGGACCAATAGGTTACCACCCACAGAAGCCTTTACACCCTTGGTCTATAGTATTGAGGTGATATACACTTGTTTCAAAGATCAAAATCTATTCAGAGTAATTGAACCACCAAGTAGGCCAATGTTGAAATTGACGCTCTAGCTAGGCTGAACCACTCGGATGAGGGCTAACCAGAAGGAAGCCTTAGTTTTGTTAAAGAGATTCTACCAATACTATATAAAACTTGCCCTTTAAGGGGGCCAATGTTGAAACTAACACTCTAGCTTGGCTGGCTACCTCAACATAGACTTCTCTCCTAAGGGGAGTTCTAAGGATTCTGAAGAAGCCAACATGTTGTTAATATAAGAGGGGGAAGGATGGAAGTAGTGAAAAAATATCTAAATGACATTGAATAACCTACAGAAAAGAGGGATTTTTTTATACTGAAGGGGTTTTGCAAGGTTGCTAATGAGGTGCATGGTCTAGGATGAAGTAGTGATGCTGCGAAGGGAAATGCATGAAAGAATGTACAGAGGACACTCAGGGGAGAAGCGACCATACAGAAGTTGTTGCACCACGGTTATTGGTGGTTGACATTGAGGAAGGATGCTAAGCGTCATGGTAAAAAATGTAGAGACTGTGAGATCCACGATAGCATACCAAGAAGGCCTTAAGTACCCTTGACATCAATCACCAACCCATGGCCGTTCATGAAGTGGGGGATTGATTTCATCGGTGCCCTAACCTAGTCGCCTAATTAGGAAAAGTATGCAATTATGGCCATTTACCAAAGAGGAGAAAGAAGATGAGGTAAGGGGATAGAGACAAAGTAAGGCTACCATCAACATCTATAATAGCCTCATCTAGCCTATGAAGTACCCTAAGGGAGCAAACTTCCAATGGAGAGTCCTCATCAATAAGACTACATGACACAAGGCATGAGGGAGTACTGATAACCTCCCAATACCTATCCCCCAATACCTATCCCCCTCCGACTTGGCTATGATGGACCTCTAAATGGCCTCATCCTCATTAGAAAAATCTAAGAAGTTTTTAGGAGTACCTGTGAAAGGAGATGATAAATTAAAACAATCCACTAAAAGTAGAAACTTAGGAAGGGGATAGAGAGAGGTACTTACAGGTCTTCTGAAATATAGAGGGTAGCTTACAAGAGTGAAGGGGGTATTGCCAAGCCCTAGTCAGCAAGCACTACTTCTCATTCCAATTCTTGTTGAAATTGGGGAAACCCACCAGGGGACTCCCCTTCAGAGTTAAAAATTAGTAATACCCTCAGATGCCTCTACTAAGGCCAACGAGGGTAAGGAAGAAGGCTATGGAAGGCTGATGGTGAATCTCTTCCTATAAGAGAATGTATAGCCTTAGAATGGTTCTCCAAGCATTGAGCATCAGTTGACCCTGAGGAAGTTTCTGGGAAATAAAAAGGGCTCACATGAAGAGGTGTAAATGAGCTCGAAAACCTGTAGAATACATTAAGGGGTAGACAACGGCTTCAAAGGGGTCATTCTCTCCAATCTGTGGGATCTTTTCATTAGTATTTGGGACCTTGAGGTTGACATATGATCCTTCTCGACCTCAAAAAGCCTACATGACACCAATTTGTAGTGTTCTTTAGGTAGAGGATAAGATGACCCTCTATCCTTCTTCGTAGCCTCGAAAATGTTGAAGTTAGATTGCTAAATAGCCCTATGTGTATTTGGCCACTAAGCCAAGTGACTTAACCTCAAGATATAGAAATTAAGAGAATTATAGGCAAGGAAAAGAGGGGTTGAGGCTGATGAGAAAAACTAGTATGGGTCATGAGTTAGACACTAACACATGCTCAACCTAAGTCGAGGAAACCTTTGTTGCTCTCTTTGTTAGGGTCTTAGTAGGAAGGGAAGAGAGTGAGTCATCCTAAAGTGAATAAAACCCTCGTATAAGCTGAGACTAACAGTAGGGTCTCGTAAGGTAGTTGTGACTGTAGGCTCAACCATAAAAAATAATAAAGTGAGACATAACGACCGATCGAGTCTGCGAACTTCATGATACTCTCAAGCAAAACAATCATAGCAAGCCGATAACAACTATATCATTTCAAATTGCATTTGTATAGACATAATGTTACTAATAAAATTTGGTTAAGGATTTTCTGCCAACCCTTGATTTGTTTCTGCCAACGGGTCGTCTAACTTAGCTAGGGCAAGGTCTAACTGATCCATTTCAGTCCTTCATATGGTTCTCCTATTCGGAAGTTGAAGTATTCCTCCATTTTCTAAGCCAAATATTTCCTTTCAACGGCTGCGATGGCCGCCGCCAAGTCTGGCCATTGATCACAACATACCATGGAACCCTTTTAATTCTTGGTTAGGCCAGATTTGGCAGAAATAGCATAATGTGAGTGCTTGACTGGTCGACTACTCGTCGGCCGACTCGGATGTCAGCTCAGATGTGGAGATAATGCCTACTACTCTCCTATTTGCCTTCATTTTTATGGGGCCAACATTCTTATTGTAGAAAGCTACTCTTACCATGTGTGAAGTGGCTGGGAAGGGTCTTTCTTTAACCTTCACTGTCTCAACCTTATCTCCATTCAAAATTGGAGTGAATCCAATCTCTTTTGAGCAAGGCATTATTTGAGCAATCCAATCTCAACCTTATCAAATATGAAGAATGCAGCAAAACAAGTTTTGTTTCAGCTGTCATCTCGAAGGGCATGACGCCTTATACTTTTGACACGCCACTGGCAAAATCATTGATGATCACTTCAGTTGGGAGTGAATCTCTGACCGACTTATCTAAGACTTTCAGCATGAAGGAAGGTAGGACGTTGACTACTGCACCATTTTTTATCAAATTTTGGCTAATTGGTACCCCTTCAAGGTTGACCTTGATGTAGAGAGGTTTAGTGTGGCATGACACTTGATTAGTCGACTTCCTAAAGATGACATTTGTTTATCCATCGGCCTCCATCACCACTTAGATTGATTTGACGATTTCATATGGTTGTGGCATTATCAGTAGTTCAAGATCAATTGATTCATCATCATTTGACTTTTTCTCGCTTGGGAATTGTAAATCAACCTAAAAAGTCATCGGCAAGGTGACTATGCTACATTCTAGCAAATAGGTATGGTTTCGATCAATAACTCATTATCAATATAGTTAGTGTGGGAGCTTCTGAAGTTGGCTCTTTGAGGTTTTGCTCGATAGACCGCACTAAATCTTCATCGTACTTCTCATTCTTGTATGAGGATTTGAAATCATCTTGAAGTGCCTCCAATACACTGATGTGAAAATTGGCTTTTACTTCGAGAGCTAGGGAAACCATTATATTGGGTACCCAATCAGTCTCTTCTTAGTTAACTGGTTCAATTGCCATAGTTTTTGGCTTTATTTTCAGTAGGTCGTTTAGGATGACATTCAAGGTCTCAAGTGAAGAAAATGACCTATTCCTAGGCAACTTGTTGTTGTGACCATCCTTCACGGCTAGTTCCCTCTATGCAGCTTGCCTTAGTCGCTATTGTTGTTGCTCCCAGTGTTTAGGAGTGTGTTAGTTTCCTCTTGAGAATTTGGAATGTTCGAGCCATTTCCATATTGCTTGGGTCATCCTTGGAGGGATAATCATCCTTGGCCACTTTTAATATAAATTGTTTCATACTATATTACCTTGGAAGAATTTCCTTGTTTAATAAACAGACTACTCATAGGACTTATATACTGAAATACAAGATCAATAGCCCCATCTTGATCATTCATAACTTTCATGTACAACACCTAATATCCAACGGTTCACCTATAACCCTTGGTTAAGGTGTTTTAGAATGATGTCAAAGTATAAGATCATGTATATAAGAGATTATGGTGATCTCAGGTCTGAGAATCACATATACATAGTGAATATATAATTTTCATTACCAGTTAGTAATCTTATCATTGAGAATTATCTACGTATCATGTTCAGTGTACTTCACTAAGAACCTACATATTTATCATTTTGTTCCATTAACATTAATGGCCATAAGAATAGCCATCCTCGATATTATTGAAATGACCTATGTTACTATCTATCTAAATTATCAATGTCCTTCTCGATAATCATATGACTACGAACCATTCGTATGTTTAGGTTTTGAGCAACTTACATCTTAACTAGAATGATCATTAGTATAGCCTCAAGTACATAACTTAAGATATTAGATTTTATTATGATATGTAATAGATGTACATATAATATTAATTCAAATATAATTAATAAAAATTATAAAAGATAGCCTTTATCATACACACAGATAATATTGTACCAAATGAAATGTATATACCCATTGGTCTAACCGATGGACATGTACATTTAGTAATGTTGTTGTCCCACCATCTTACGATATTGCTGCCATTGTTCCAAGGAATGACAACATCATCATGAGGTTGCAGCAGCGTGAGTTACTATCCAGCAGCTATTGATGCTACATTTTTCATGACAGACCGAATGATGAATTATCATGACAAAGCATGAAAAATATTTGAAACTTGGATGCGAGTTAAAGCTCTGATCATGTTGCGTCATTTTGTTTTGGTTGTGAAAATAAAGGCATGTCAGAAGTAAATAAATATTTCGAAATTCTAAATTATCCTACTCCTATGGAAAGATTGTAAATGACTCATAAAGTAAAGAACAAGGCCATCATTAGCAATTACTGTTAGACAAAAATGTAAAGAACGAGGTTAGGTTAATGATACTCATTGAGCAAAAATTTAAAAGAACAAGGTCGTTGTAGACTATACTTGTCTAATGGAAAGGAAATTTGACTTAAATGAAATAGACGAATGGAATCAATAGAGATATTAAAGGGTTAAACTAATCTTGGATATTAAAATTATTGAATGATGAAAATAATGATGAAAGCCATTGCAATTAGCAAAAATAAAAATAAAAATTAGTTAAAAATCACACAAGCTATGAGTCTATTGAACAAAGTACATTGCTTAAATTATAGAAATTCGCAAGCATAAGGTATTGAATGTAAAGACTGTAATGAAGAAACAAGAAAATACCAATTGAAGGATGATAAATGACGTGAGAGTCTTGAATAATCAATATTGGATTGATGTGGTTGTTGAGTCGTGTCTTTTCCCTTTATCTAAAATCTCTATTTATAGGCGAACTTGAGCTCCCTATTGCTCGATCAGCAAGTACTGACAATTACTCGTTTGACAAGTATACTTGTATTGCAAGCATACTTGCCTAGCAAGCATCTTTTTATTGACCAATTCAATTTTTCTTTGTTGGAAAGGCATTTTCCATACTGAATTAATGAAAATCAACCAATGGGGGCACATGTTCCTTCTTTTTAGCTCTTTTTTAATACTAGCCGATTTTTCCCTTAAAGTTGGCTTTCCTCTTTCCACATTTTCTTTGTTTCTTCAATTAGGTCCATATTCATTTCCTGGTGAGCAAGGCTTTTTTTCTTTAACTTAGTTAAAGGACCTTTGATTTTAGGAACTAACTCCTACATTTAAGGCACCTTCCATGGTTTCTCCAATTTCTCTTTTCTATTGGCTAATTTACAGTTTCGAATGAGTCAAATCTTCTAATTTTCATGCAACTTCCTCCTTAATATATGCCCACCACCATAGGTAACCAATCATACAAGAATATTTTAGAAATATGATTACCGTTCAACTTTACTATCGTTTGGAAAGTGGACGATCAACACTTGGTTGGCTAACTTTCACTAATTATTCCAGGTCCGTTATGTTAGTCCCTTATAACTTACCTCCTTAGATGTGCATGAAGCAACAATATATCATGTTGTCATTAATTATTCCAGGTCCATCATCACCTTTTCTTAAGATAAACATCTTTCTTGGGCCTTTAGTTTTTGAATTACATGACCTTTGGAATTATGGTGTGGAGACTTATGATATATCCTCCAAGGAGACTTGTAACTTAAAAGTAGCTTTGATATGGACAGTTAATGATTTTCCCGCTTACGGTGATTTATCCGGATGGAGTATGAAGGGAGAGTATGCCTATCCTTATTTTATGGAGAATACTAGACACATATTTTGGAAACACGGGTGAAAAATAAGCTATTGGGGAACATCGAAGGTTCTTGAACCAGAGTGAGACCTATAGGGGATATTGAATATTTTGATGGCACTGTAGATTATCAACCCCCACCTGTAAGGCATCAAACAACTGGAGTGAAGGATGTTTTTGGAGAGTGTGAAAGGTGAACTTGACTTGCAACATATTCTCTTGGTTACCTTATTGGAAAATTCATTTGTTGTGGCACAATTTTGATGTAATACATATTGAGAAGAATATAGTTGATAATATTATGAATACTATCTTAGGGGTGAAGGACAAGTCAAATGATAACTCTGCAGCTTGAGCAGATCTTAAATGTATGGGTATTCGTAAAGACCTTCATCCAAGGAAGATATCTGCAATACATACAATTATGTCATATGCTTGTTTTGAGATGACTAATAGCAAAAAAGTGGCCTTTTTGAAGGTTTTGAAAAATGTTAGATTTCCGGATGGATTAGCATCAAATCGTAGTAGTTCTACAAGTGCTAAGAAAAAGAAGATTATAGGAATAAAAGCGATGATTGCCATATGTTGCTGCAACGAATTATGCCAATTGCACTTCAGGGGTCATTGCCAGAGGTTGTGGGAACATTGATTCGTTTATCTTGTTTCTTTTGGAAGATTTGTTCAAAGTCTATAAGAAAGAGTGAGTTACAAGATATTGAGAGCAATTCTCCTTATTTATTGTGCAAGTTAGAGAAACTATTTCCATTCTCGTTTTGTCCCATACAAGTTCACAGTCTCGTGCACTTAGCTGCAGAATGCAGGTTGGGAGAACCAGTACAGTATAGGTGGATGTATCCATTTGAGAGGTAATTCATGTCTAGTTACTATCAAGTTTATGAATCTATGTTTCGATGAAAATAACTAAATTAATTGACATTACAGGAACTTACATCATCTTAAGCCTTTTGTGCGTAACAAGGCAGCTCCAGAAAGGTCAATTGCAAAAGGATTCTTAGCAGAAGAATGCTTGACTTGTTGTGCTCGTTATTTAGAGTATCGAAACAAAATTCAATAATCTTCCTAAACATGTTGATGAAACTAAGGGAAAGTCAAGAAGTATCCAACTTCCTCACAAAACGTGGTCGCAAGCACATAGATACATATTACTTAATCTTCCAGATACAATACCTTATCAAGAGTAAGTACTATATATTGGCTAAATTGTAGTGATTAGTATGTAGTGAGTTGCGATTACTGTGCATTTACAGATTTTTTTTGTTATCAACAGGATGCATAAATCAATATTGAGAATGGATGATGGGAATGTTCAACAAAGCTGAGTCATATGTGATCAGAAAGCATAGTGACGGCTTTGTCAACTGTTTTCACGAATATGTAATTTTTCTTATTTAAAAGTCGAACTTTTAGTTGCAAAATTGTATTGAGATTTGATAGCAAATATGACGATTTATAGGTTGACCAGATGGATGATGTGGAAAATGCCGAAATGCCTAAGAGACTAAAATGGCTTGCTATTGGTCCCATTAAGAACTGTGGTACATTATGATCGATTTATATT
This sequence comes from Coriaria nepalensis, assembly GCA_027186245.1. Lineage (NCBI taxonomy): Eukaryota > Viridiplantae > Streptophyta > Magnoliopsida > Cucurbitales > Coriariaceae > Coriaria > Coriaria nepalensis. The sequence goes on along the minus strand of CP114490.1, from coordinate 8,608,295 downwards.
TAATGGAGCTATATATCATAGTAAAGAGTCTGACACTTGAAAGAAAACACAAAATTCAGGTTTAAGTGTTAACGAAGCCAGCAGCATAACTAACTATGGTCGAATCAAAAGAATTTTGGAGATAAATTACAGCAATTCATATTGTTTGAATGTGATTGGGTTCATACCCCAAGGCGATGTAAAATTGATGAGTTCGGAGTTAGTTCTGTTGATTTCTCACAACTTATACATACTGGAGTACGGCTAAAAGATGTGACCCATTCGTATTACCTTCTCAGGTCAACCAAGTATACTATGTTGCGGATGAGGGAACCCCTAATTTTCTGGGTGTGATGACAATGAAGCAATACGATTTGTACAATTTGGGCCTTTCAAACATGGAGCATGATGAAGATGATGAGTACTATGAGAATATTCCCATCAGATTTGATGAAAATCGTTGGCTCATGGAGTTTACTCAAAAACCCAACTGGCATAGACAACATTCAAGGAAGGAAGGTGCTTATACTTAAGAAGAAAGGTGCTTATACTTAAGAAGAAAGGTGCTTATACCAACATTCGGATAAGAAATTAGTTAGCTCGTAGAGCTCAACACCTGTCACTCAAACATACAAATTTTTGTTTTCAGAAAACCTCACAATGTGTCAGGTAACATTAAGAAAAAAAAAAAAGGTTCTGCGAGTTGTGTTTAAGGATGAATGAGTAAATTTTATTATCTTTATATAACTAAGCTTTTGCATTTAATGTAATGTCTGCCATTTTTAGGGCAACTAAGACCCTAAAAGGTCTTGGAGAAAAGTAAAGGAAAGAACTCCCTCCCCTCTCCCCCCGTTTCTCCTCTCCTCTTCACATCTCAATATTAAAAGCTCTTTAGCATAATCCCAAGCAGAAAGTTACAGATCAAAAAACTAATAATAGAAGAAGAAGAAGAAGGAAGGAAGGAAGGAATGAAGGAAGGAGAGAGGGGTTGCTTTGTACTATTTATATTGTTTAATAATAAGTCGGATCTCATCTTTCTTCAAGCATCTGATTCTTTTGAATTTTCTCTCTAACAGGTCACAATATATATATATGTATTCTGGATTCTGGATTCTGCCACCGGACTCTGATTAGCAATATATGTATGTTCTTTTTGACAGGTTTGTGGTGGCAATATCTAAGAGATCTGTATGTTATGTTTGACAGGTACTTATTGGAAAGATATAAGAGATTTGTCCAGTAAATGAAGAAAAATGTGGATGAGACAGCTCTGTTTTGAGGGAGCAGATCATCTGAGGGAGCATGGTCATATGCTTGAAGACTAATTCTGTTTTTTGGCTTGAAGACAACTCTATTTTTTTGTGTTGTAAACCAACAATAGATTCATTTGTTATTCAAGTTTAATTCGTCTTCAATGCAGTCTTTTTTTTTTTTTTTGGATGGTTTGCTTTCAATGCATGCCATTTCCAGCATTCAATGAAGAAAGCAAGTTATTATTACCCTGTTTAATCGCCATTTTACATCTGTTTTCCAGCCATTTTTTAGGAATTAGAAAGCAGGGGAATAAGTGATTTTGAACAAGTGTCTTAGAAAGAAGAAACAAGCTCTGTTTTTTAACCAACAAAACAAGCTATGTTTTTTATCCGTAGTTTTAAATGGAAGAAACAAATTGCATTTTTGATTCGTTTACATATAAGTGATCAAGTTACATGATCATTATGACTTCATATAAGTAATCAAGTTGCATGATGAATATGATTATGTTACTATGCAACTTGATTAATCATATAATCATAATCATGCATTTGCATCTCTAATTCGAACTTATGATTATGATTTTAGATAAGTGATCAAGTTACGTGATCTTTATGACATAATATATTACTAATCATGATTATGATTATGCAACTTGATTAATCGTATAGAACTTCAAATAAGTAATCATACAAGTAATTAAGTTGCATGACGAATATAATTATGATACTGGAACTTGATTACTTCTATAATTATAATCATACACTTGCATCTCTAATGATATATTCACCTGCTATATTAAAAACGAAGAGTTAAACAAGGAAAATATTATTTCATTCTCTCATTTTCTGGTTCTGCGACTCGTGATTTAGGGGTTCCACTTGCGATTCTTGTTTTCTCCAGATGCAAACCCTCCCTCTCATCTCTTTAACCCTTCCATCTCTCTAACCCATTCGCTAGCTGTACATGATTGTGGAGAAGCACAAACAGTTCGGTACTACTGAATAATTTTTGAATCTCAATTTTCTCTTGGTAATTTTCTTTTTGCTTCATTTCTTTTTTTTCTTTTTTTTTTTTGGAAGTAGAATAACAACTGTTTTTTTGGTGAAGATCTGTGAGAATAGGGTGTTAGGAAGAAACCTGTTGTCACTGTTTTCTATTTGCAACTGAGCCTGGTTTTTTCTGGGTTTTAAGGCAATTAAGTGGTAGGTTCAGCTTACATTGATTAACTTAAAATGAAACTGGTATCTAGTGATTGATTCACACGTTTTCATGTTAGTTTATTTCCTTAACTATTGTCTATGGTTGTTAGTTTCTTCTCTGTTTCGGTTGATCTCTTACTTGTCATATGTTACAATGTAATCCATAAGTGGAGTAAATTTTCTACAAGTGGATGATAGAATAAAGAGTCAATGTTGAATGAAATTGTTTATAGTGCAAGTTTAAGGTAGAAATCCAATTTTATAGTCCAAGTTTTTAGATATGCTTAAGGGTTTTTTGTTGTTGGATGATTGAACTTTATAAGAATATTTTTTTTTTCTTTTCTTTAGGTTATAAATTAAGCATGGCCATACGTAAGTCTTCCCGATAAGAGGTTGCCCTCCAACACCTGAACCACCGGTGAAACGATCCTTACCACTAGTCGTACCACCATGCCTTCCAACATAATCTAATGTGCCAATAGATTCGATACCAGCTGTTGTGCCACCAAGCATTCCAACACAATCTAATGCTCCAACAGATTCGGGATTACCACCTGCCGTGCCACCACACCTAACAAGACACTCGAATGCTCAAACAGATTCGGTAGCACCTGCTGTGCCACCGCGCCTTCCGACACACTATAATACTCCAACATATTTGAGGTTACCACCTGCCATGCCCCCACGCCTAACAAGATACTTGAATGGTCGAACAGATTCGATAGCACCTAACATGCCACCAAGCCTTCCAACACACTCTAATGCTCCAACAAATTTGGGGTTACCACCTTTTGTGCCACCACGCCTAACAAGACACTCGAATGCGCGAATAGATCCGATAGCACCTGCTGTGCCACCACGCCTCCCAACACACTCTAATGCTCGAACAGATTCGGAACAAACAGATTTGCAAGATGTTGTAGCAAACAGTTCTCGTAACCTTTTATCCGATTCTGAGGAAGACCAAGAGATAGTACAGACAATTGATCAGGAAACTAATCTGTAAAATGTTCGACAGTCAAATAAATCAAGTTCCAGTACTATCGTTATTGTGTGTAAGTGAGCTACTATTCTTTTCATATATAATGTTACTTAAAATATAGACTAAAATGCGTGTGCGCTCAAACTAATGGTAGATCCTGATAGTCACGAAGTGTCTCGGACAAGAATTCTTGCAACTAAACTATGGACTATGAGGTCTGGGGAGAAAGTCAAGGTAACTTATAATAACAATGGGGTTCCTGCCGACGATGGAGGGAATGCAATGGTCCGATTCTGGGGACAATAGCAAGAGTCCATAACTTTTTCCCAATAGACCTTGCATGGCAGGATGCGAGTTTGAATCCGAAAAGGGAAGAAGCATGGGGACATACTAAGGTCTAATTTATTTTTTATTGTTATTTGTAGGACAAGTTTGTATTGCCGTAAGATACTAATCATTACAACTTGGTAAAGAGATTCATTATGAACAAGTTAAGTGTACTCTTCAGAGAGCATAAGGGTCGTCTCAAACAAAAATTCTTCAAAACTGATAAGACGGCAGCGGAGGTTGCTCAACAAGCACCTGACGACGTAGACACGGGTCAGTTTGCTCGACTTGTGGATAGTGGTACACAGACAAAGCTAAGGTTTGTACTCAAAATAAAATACTTATTGCAATATAACTTTGTTCAAAAAAATAATAATAACTCTTTTCTCATGTTATGTTGTTAGGAGGATCGAGAGAAGTGCCAAGCAAGGCGCATGAATAAGACTATTCTATATGCCAGCGGGTTGAAGAGCCTCCCAAAACTAGCTATGGGACTTGTAAATTTTCTTAAATATTATGCTTGGTGATCAACGTGGCTATCTTAATGAAAGTTGTGAATTGTGAATTGCAGGATTGCCGGGAAAACCAAGAACTGCCGTCTAGCAAAGCACACAGTTACTCATCAAGATACTATTTTTGTGATACATTTTTTAATTTTTATATGGAAAATAGTATGGAGATTAAATTAAAATCAAACTTAGATAAACCGGTTGATTATTCGTTTATATGTTATTTATGTTTATGTTATTTATGTTTTTTTTTTATTATTGTTGAATGTGTATTGTGAATTGCTTCATTATAGTCTACCTATTTCTTTTGCAGCAACAAGCTACGGGTAAAGCGACATTAAGAGCAAACCACTTTGTTGCATCATGTAAGCGGAAGAATGGACAATTATTCGTAAATGAAGCAATAGAATGTGCATGTGTAAGACATCCAAGTACAATTCAATGATTTAATTTTCCGATCATAGTTTGTTGTCTACATAATATGGATTTTCTTAGGTGGAAATAGAAAGGATCATGAATCAAACTTCAGCTTCGAGTGAATTGTAAGATTCGGTAGCACTAGGTGACATTATTTGGTCGCCCACTGATTTGTACAGTGCTGATCCAAGTGGAAGGATCAGAGGTGTTGGTTGCAAGATTTGAAACCAGGCTAGGATAATCAGTTCATCAAGTCAGTTGGGTAGTGAGGGAAGTGTAGAAGCCAATTCCGAGATTTCTCGATTGAAGGATGCGGTATGTTCTCAAGCCATCGAAATGACTGAACTAAAGTCTGAAATTCAACATATGAGAACCACCACGCAATCTATGATGGAGCATTAACAAGGAGAGGTAACGTTCTCCCTTTTCAACTTTATTACTTCCTTTAATGAATTGTACTTTGAGATATTTACTCACACGAACAATGAATTTTGGTTAAGGGACAAGATGTGCCATTGGATTATTTAAGACATCATGTTGATTCTCCTTAAGCTTAAAGGAGATCTTTAGTAGGGAGTTAAGGTTTTCAATCACTGAATCGTGGTACATATACTTATACTTAGTGATTATTGACCTGCTTTCAAATATATCACATAATGTTTTGTTAGTCACTAATTTTGAAGTTAAGTCTTATACTTTAAGTCTTACTTAGTTAAGCAAAATAGGATTGAAAGACCTTAAATGTTGGCTAATCAATGAAATATATTCACGTGCTTTTCAAAAATGGCAAGTAGCATACTCATTGATTATAACATGTTGTTTAATTGTATTACTCACTGATTATGGTGTGGTCTACTTGCATAGTCAGAATGAGATGATGCTGACTATTTCCTTATTGGTTTTTGATTTTTTATAGGTGACGATATAAGTAATGATGTCCAAACTAGGGAATGGTAACTCTATCTCGATGGTGATAATTGGTTATATAAAGGGTAGTATGTATGTCTCAATGGTACTTGTTTAAACTTCTGGTGTTTTGGTGTTGTTTAAATTGTTGGTGCTGTTAGTTGGTAGTATGGAACATGGAGTTATTTATTTTATGGAGTACTTTTTTTTTTCTTGGAACATGGAGAACTTTAACTTATTATTGTACATTATTTTGGAGTATATAGTATTTATGGCTTCTATTATTTTGGTAATATTTTTATTGATTGGTTTATTTACAAAACTATCTCATACTGTATGGCATTAATATATAAAAATTATAAAATAAAAAATGCTCAACAATAGCGGCAGAATCATCACCACAATCATCACGTCGGCAGAATCAAGTTAGCAGTATACGATGATGGCTCAAATCAGCATGGTAGCAGAATCATGCTAGCGCTATACAATGGTGGCACAAATCAACATATCAAGACAATGTAACAATTAGAGGTACAAATTAACGGTATAATCTAGCATTACACCTAGCGGTAAATATTTGTAGCACCATGTCATGGCAAAAAATTCGAGGCAAAACTTAGTGGCAAAATGAACTACAATATGAACCAAGATTACAAAGATCCGACCCGCTATATAGCCGTACAATACAATGGCACCAAGGACCAAGACCCAAATGTATAACATGCCAAGATCCGACCCGATGTTTAGCGGCACAAGTCACTGGCAAAACATACCAAGAACCAACCCTAATATTAGCTGGACAATTATCCTAGTAACATATTGGGAAGGAAATTTTTTTTTTCTGGTGCAGGATATTTACCGCTATAAATCATTTATTAGTCTGTCATTTGTGGGTAAACTTTGTATCGCTAAGTTTTACCACTAAATATTCTTTAGTGGTACATTCATATGTTTGTGGTATAATTTCCGCCCCACTAATCGCACTAATTATATATTTATTTACAAAAATTCATTTCATACATTACTACTTTACAAAATATTTCTTTGCATTAAAGAATATAATTAGTATAGGATTTTTCTCCTTAATAGAAAAGTAATAGATTTCATCTCGATCATTCACAATATTCAGACATAAGATTTTATACCCAAGCAATCTGCTAATGAAAGAACACCATATAGGGTATGCATAATAGAAGGATGCGAATCCTTCACAAGTATGAGATCGAGTCATGCATAATGAAACTCTAAGAACTTCAGCATGCATACCCTATAATCCCCCAAGTATTCTAACATATTCTTATTCAACCCACGGACCACCACGACCTCAAATGGATCAAGGCTTCAATCATCCCTTATAGTCCTCAATGGGAATGAGAGCATTACTCACATTTAATTTAGCTTTGTTCGAATCTTCCTCTTATAAATCATATTCCTCAACAGATTATGCATGATGAAGATTTTCTTCTTTGGTATATCAACAATCAATGCACACCAATGTGCATCCCCATAGTTGAATGGAATGTAAAGTTGATCTATGTATCAAAATCTAACGCTGCCGATCTGCATAATTTCAAATTAATATCCACTCACAAAATACATGACTTGCCCTTTTTTCTATCCTTATCTTCTTAAAAGTAGACTCCCGGTAAAATTTCACGTTTTGAGGGAACACCTTATCAATGAAAATAATAGATTGATCAAGCATGTCTTTGAATTTCTTCATTCTCATATGAAGCAAAAATATAAACTCATCGACGTTATGCAACCAAATATAGGGAAAATAGAAATTTAGTATATCAATTAAGGGTTTGCAATGACTTATGAAACTGTTCAGCTACTCCGATGTCTAATTATCCTTTCAAAAAAATATTGTCGGTATTTATGGGCCTGAAAACATATGACATTAGTCTTGTTATAGAAAATGAATATAAATATAGTTATTAGCTTGAAGTTAACAACATTAAATGAAGTACACTAAGGAAATGAATACTTATGGGCCTGTTGCGGTGTTGAGCCATTGAGTCATCACTCCTTAGTTGTGCAGATTTACAAGAAGAAATGGATCTACCTTTAATCCTACTTTCTTCTTATATTTTCATTTATGGTCGACCAATATGAAAGGAGATGCCACGGCCATAGCATGAAAATTCATCCTCATACCCAGTCTGTCCTCATGCACTACTATGAGTAAAGTCACATATGACTCTACATCATCTTCTTGGTACACCAAGAGGACCCGAACCGTTATCTTCTCCTCAATTACTGACTCCAATGATGGAAGGGGATCCAATGGCCGATTTACATTGTCGTACATCGACTAACTTAGTTCTTGACGTAGGGGAAGCCAATGTAGCATGTCACACAAAGGTCAATAATGTACGAGGCTTTGGTTCAATGGGTGCCTTTGATGAAATCCTGACACCAGATGTGGTGGGCTATGGTAGCGGTGCTGATTTCTGTACATCGGACCTAGGATGTGGTGGAGATGGTTGGGGGCACTGTAATATAGGGGATGTGGCAGATGGCAGCGAATATGATGTCGAACCCAACGTAGTACCCATCGCCTATTTTTTCTCCTTTAGTGTCCTCCCCATATCTCCCAACTTTTTATTTAGCTCTCCTAACATCTTTGTCGTAGTTTCCATCATCCTTTACTCGGAAGTAGAAATGAGATTCTCAATGAACGACCTCATCTCATAGTCTCCATATCATCATTCTCTTCTACTTTCTCTTCTTCCCCTTCTAACAATATTTTTCTTCTACTTCAGCCTCCCCCAATTCCCTCGTAAACTGCTCCACAACTTCGTCTTCCCCATTAAAAAAATGTTTCAGCACCTATATATATTTATATTCTTCTTTGTCCTTGATTGGTTTTAATATTCCACAGATGACAACCTGTAAAAGCAAATACCTTTAAATCACATTTTCCAAAATGAAGGAATAAAATATATTAATTAATGAATGAATGATACTTACCCCTTCGATGCCTATCGCTCATCAACTTGAACATGTGACATTGGAGACTCCTTGATTTCCAATTCAAATCCCAGGGCATAAGAATACAGTTCGGTTGTAGTCCAGCATGAAATTCGAGAAACTGAATTAATTCATAAGATAGCTAAATCAAAAATCAAATTTAAATCACAAATAATAAATCAATATTTCTAAAAAAAGTAATCTGTAAACCAAGCAAAAAACCTATACAAATGTATGCTTCAACCTACTCAGTCACCCGTGCTCAATTTATAGCTGCCTTCACCAATGTATCTTTCTTTTTGTATGTTAAAAAAAACTCCCCCATAAGGGTAGTAGTTGAACCTGACCAAGTTATTTTCTATGGTGAAGATAGAGGGCTAAATATTAATCTTCCTCTCTTGAGAACACAAAACTACCTCGAAGAGTATATAAGAGCAATTTTCACAATATCATCATCTTTATTACTCCATTCGTCCCTCGTGAACCTCTTTGCTAGCTCTGAAGCTTAGACAACTTTCCCACCAAGATACTTCTTAAACAGTCGGTCATCTTTCGTTAACCGACCAGCCATCGAGTCGGATGGATAAGCATGACACTTGAACCTCGTTACCAAAGCCCACTCACTCATACTGAACCATATGGGCTTCGCTTAGACAATAAACTATAGTTCATTATTCTTCATGCAGTCCACTCATCGAACAATATAATAGTTAACAACTTGGCCGAAGTTCTTCAAAGGGACATTCACTGTAAAGGAAGTATCCCAAGCAGTTACTCTTAAACATCTCCAACTGTCGTGCAGTGAGATTTTTCTTGATTTCAATAACCACCACTTCCTACTTAGTTATCATAGAAATGCGAGCTTTGCATACATCATCTTCTTGAAGGATGAGTCTAAGTTCATGACGAATTGCAACTTATTTATTGTGAAATAAACAAAACACAATCCAAAATAAAGATTATATAGACAATCAAAGATATTTCAAATTTAAACTAAAGCACTGATGCTTGATGGCTCAAGGGTTCTAGTCGTTCAAACCCATCGGGATCAATTTAATCATAGACTTTCAAGTCTCTGATCCCTTTAATCTCGATGCTCGATGGGGCTTGAAAGTACCCATTGAGCATTAATGACAAAGAACTAGCAGTCTCTGATCTCTCATCTTGATGGGTTATGAACGAACCTATCTAGCATCAAGATGAGAGAGTAAAGAATTGGGTATCTATTACCTGTGCTCGATGCCCGAGGGTTCTAATGAGACTAACCCATTAGGCATCCAACATTGATAATAGAGACCAAATTCTCTGATATCTCATCACAATGGTCGATGGGTACGTTCAAGATCTATCAAGCATTGAGATCAAAGAATAGAGAGCTCGAAGTCTCTGAGATTCAGAACTTGAGCCATCGGGAACTTCATAGACAAAGCATTTTCTTATCATTTTCACCAACATTTCACTCAAGCCTAAATTACTCAATTAATAACCACATATTTTAGCCTAAAACATATTAAAAACTAATTTTTTTTTTCTATAAAAATTCTAGTTTTCAAGTGTTTGAAATTTACCTTCAATGGTGAAGGTTGCTCATTTTCAATTATTGATTATAGCGCAAACTTAGGTCATTTGCCATTATTTATGGCGACGAATCTTCCTTCCACAGTTTTTTTAACTTCTCAATATTTGGAATTTTTGTTCGAACTATTATTAAGTTAGAGGTTTGGTTTTGAAGAATTATATGAGAATTTTTCTAAATAAAAATGAAGATGAAGAATAAGTTGAAGAAAATGAAGAATAAGTTGAAGAAAATGAAGAATAAGTTGAAGAAAATGAAGAAGTCGATTGGTTAACGTGCTGCAATGAGGGAGAGAGGTGAGTATTTTTTATTTTATTTTTTTTTCTTTCATCTTTTTATTTTTTAAAATTAACTGAAATTTAAAAAAAAATAATTATATACTCTTTTTTTATTCTCTATTTAAAAATTTAATAAAAATCAAATAAGAATAATATTTTTATAATAAATTTTTTACTGAATTTAATTTTTTAATAAAATTTTATTTAATGTTAATTTTATAAATCCTCTCCTAATATCAGAAAGAAGAAAGATATTTTTTTTTTTAATGCGACATATAAGTTGCGACTATCATTAGAAAAAAAAAAATGTTTCGAGACAAAACAAAATAATGAATGCCTAAAAAGAAGGGAATCAATCATGTACGGTGGAATCCTATGCATTTTGAGCATAATGGCGCTTGGCCGCTTATATCCAAACGGTCAAACCCCACCTCGCCTGAACACCTCATTACACAACAAATACACGGTCAGGATCTTCTTCAATGGAGTTCAGATCAACGCCGCTTACGTGGACCCATTTTCCCCTACTTTTATGTGTTCGTTTTGCTTTTCCATTCGGTGACGGTGACAGTGACAGTGACAGAAGGTTCAACTTCAATTAACAATTTTACTAAATAAGAATATTAGTTGCTTTTTGACTGTTGATTCGATCAACGGACCGCCCATCAAAAACGAAAATAAGAATATTATTAAAATTGGACGTTTTTATAGGAAATTATAATTAATTTTTAAAAATTTATAATTTATAAAGATTTAAAAATATAAAAATTATAATAAATATCTATTTTTAAACTTAATTTTAAAATCTTTAATTTAATAAAATATGAATAAAACATCTATCTATAAATATATCATTATTAAATAATTATTAAAATTTTAAATTTGACATAATTTAATTTTTTTATATTTTTATATTTATATATATATATATTTTTTTTTTTTTTTTTCATTATTTCGGTTATTACTAATTTTCTCCACCCTCATTCTAATAATTTTTTTTTCTTTCCCCTTTAATTTTATTCTTATTTTTTTTATTTTTTTCGACCCAACCACCACCATCACCAAACTGCCATCTCCACCTTCCATCACTAATTTCCATCGGAAATCTCTTTATTCAAATAACTATCATCACAAGACCTAAATTTTTTTATCTTTTAATTTTTACAAATCCAATCATCACCTATGTCATGCAACTCATGTTATTTAAAAAGAAGAAGATTTCTAATAGAGGTTAGTTATGGTGGAGGAAGTGATAGTGGCCTTGGTAGTGGTGGTAATTAGAATAAAAAAAGAGTAAGAAATTGAACACGAGAGAAAAATTAATAATATAATATTTTTTTATTGGTGATAAAGGTTGGTGGTAAACCTAAGTAGAAATAGAAAAGAAAAGAAAATTATGTTAAAAATATTACATTTAAAATGAAGGGGATAAATATAAATAAAATTTTAATTTTATGTTATATTTAAAATTTTAATAATTATTTAAATATAATGAAAATACACATCTTATTTATATATAATTTAATTTTAAAATTCGTTATAATTTAAATTTAAAATTAAATAATATTATAATTCTATATATTTTATATATTTATTATAATTTATACTCAAATTTTTAAAATTTATCATATCTTTTCTTTTTTTCACCCAAAACAAAAAAGTTTCACAACAAAAAGGAATGATATTCATTATTCGGAATATTGTAATGGGTTTTTTTATAAAAAAATTTAAGAACCTGAACCTATTCAAAAGAATCTTTTTGAAAATTTTATCCACTCAAAATGTTTGCAAAAGTAACATTCTTTTATGACTTAATTTTTTTTTTTTTTAAATAAGGAGCAACTAAATTACCCTTACAATTATTTCAAACATTCATAAAGAGATACAAAAAGAAAAGAAAAAATTATATCTTCCCTTCAAATTCGTGAACGGCTACATAGAAACAAAAAATTGAAAAAATTCCTCTCATAATTCATTCCATCAACGATCGAACTCATTCCAACTCTAGTCACAACTACTCTTATATCTCATCTTCTTAGTCTCGAACTCTTTCTAACTCATTCTCCTCGAAAAATTCAATCAATCCATCATAGGTCCTAAAAAAGTTTCAGTGTACATAAATGAAATAGAGGCTGCAACTAGGAACAACCGACGCTGGAGGAAGCCATGTATGTAAGCAACAATAAAGAACAACCGTTGTCGGAATTCATGGATAGAAATAGCAACAGAGGAAAGCCAACAGCGGAATCGAAGATATATTCCTTAGATTAGTGTTTGTTATTTTAAAAATGGTTGAAAATATTTTAAATTTAGGTTGAAAATGTCTAAAAAATTATTTTCTCGTGGAATTTGATGGAATACTACATTTTATGCTGAAATTGAGTCAGGACTAAATAGATATATCTATCTGAGCGTATGAGTTTTTGCATCTATTGATGACCTATGTATAGGTCTCGATGTCGAGCATATCTTCTTCATGAACGGCGGATCAAGAAATATACATATAAGTCATGGATATGTCAATCTATGCAAGAATTTGTAATCCTCGATGGGTTTTTCATGATCGATGGATTAATGGCTCATATAAATAGATTTTATTTGATAAAGGAAAGCATCTAAAAATGATCTAATCGAATTAAGGTTTTTCGCAACAAATAATTTGTCACTACAACCGCTAAGAGTAGCAACCCATGCATTGCCACCCTCACGCAGGCTGTGCCGCTACCCAACAGCCGATGTTTGGCAGTAGCGCCGCCCTTGCTCCAAGTAACATGAGTCTCAATTACAATAAAATATTAATAAAATTAATAAACATGATAAATAATAATATTAATTATAATAAAATTAATAAACATGATAAATAATGACTAACTTTCATAAATGATAATAAATAATAATATATTTATTATCTTGATATTATCTGTATAAAGATAATATCACATAAATGTTTTTGCCCTATTAAATCAAAACCTGATTATCTTGATGGGTATATATATACTTTCAATGAATTTCATCTTATAACTCTACAAATTGTACATACTTGAATACATGTCCAATGGTTCACCCTTTTATTTGCCTTTGGTGAAGACCACGTGAAGTGATATCAAATCATAATATCTTATATGTGTGTACTATGGTAATCTCAGGTCTGAACAACACAAATACAATAGTCACCGACAAAACTCATTAACAGTCAATATTATTAACATTGTGTTTTTGTCAAGTGATCATATTAAGTGATTAAGTCTCTACCAATCACTTGTGTGCCTATCCTGGTGTTCCTCAACATCGATGAATATCATATCATCACTCTTCTCTTTGAAGAGGATAGCACATGTAATAATAGTCTTCCGGATTGTCATTATCCCAAAAATTACAATTCTATAACTATGAACAATTGTAAATCTCAAACAATCGTCTTAGATCTCATCATATCATGATCTCTATCATGAATCTAAGTGTATATCTGAGAACTGAGAATCTATCAAGTATGCAAGTAATTATATATGCAAGCAATTTATTATTTTCAACCAAATAATAACACGATATATATTATATATATATATGCTCTAATTGAATATTATGCAATCAATTATATAAATGATTTATACATTTTAAGATTGATTCTCATAAGTGTATAACTTGATTGGCTTAAAGAATATTAAACTTTCATTTCTAAGTGCATGTCTAAGACTTAGAAATCTATCAGGTATGCCATATAATTAATTATGAATGCAATTTGTTATTTCCAACATAATAACATCATGATAGACAATAAATGCTCGATTGAATGTCATGCATTCATTATGTTGATAACTTATACATATTAAGATTGACTATTATAAATATTTGACTCTTATCTGGTCATACTTAATTGGTTTGACGAACATTATACTTTCATGTGAGACATTTGGTTTGGCTGCAGGTGAAAAATTCTTCATCCAATCATAATTGGGTGGCTCAAAGTTTTCAATAAACTTAGCTCCAATCGGTCAACACAACACCCCTAAAAATAACCTTATGGGCGTTAAATCCATTTCTAGGCCGAATAACCCGAATTTAACTAAATCAAACTCATAGCTAAATCAAAACGGACCAAAACCATGAATTTTGAATGAATGGTTCGAGTTTTTATCGAATTTGTAAGTGAATGGGTCCTTGTACATTTTTAAATAATTAAGAATAGTTGGATTTATTATTTTATTTTAAAATATAATTTAACTCTAAAATTCTCTCATAAAAAATGTGGAATAACTCATTTTCAAATTTCTTTATGCCGTTCTTTAATTTAACTCATATATTTATGAATTTTAGTCTAGATTAATCTGATTAGTCTCTCCTATCACTTTTTATATAACTGGTGTTGATGTCGCCAAATTTTGATGCATCAGCATTAATAATATTAAGACACGTATAAATTTAAATTTTTAATCCTGCCACATCATTTATAAAAAAATTAAAATTATAAATTTAGCCAAAATTAATATTTTTCTATACAATTTTATCCAAATCATAATTTTTATTTTATAACCTTATCTCATTTTTTCTTCATTTTCACCCTAAATACATTAATGAAGCTCAAGTTCGAACCCGGAGATCTAGTTTGATCTCTAGAAATCTGGAGTTCCGAGGTTTTAATAAAAACAATAAAAATAAATAAATATAAATTATAAATTATAAAAATATTTAAGATTAAATTATAAATATTTATTTAAATAGAATTTATAATTTAAATTTTTATCGCTAATATGATTAAAAATTTAAATTTAGTTAATACGATGGCTGTTTTGTTCTTTCACTCCTTGACGATAGTCTGCTCTCTTCACGAAAAAACAATTTCGTCACTTACTGGCATTCTAGTCACCAAACCCCATCCCGCTTACCAATCCTCACACAAAACCTCCTCAAACTGTGGAGCCCGCCCTGCGTTTGTCTTCTTCCTTTCCACCTTTTCCCTATTGCCTAAAACCGCTCTTCTCTGGAAAAAGGAAACTCACTGAAAAAGAAGAAGAAGGGTTTTTTCCCTCACATGGATCACTTCTCTTTGTACGCTACTTCCTCCATCATTCTCTCCCTTCTAGCTCTCATTCTCCACGGAAGAGGTATATAAACTATTACAGGCTTGTCATTTCCTGAAATGTTCATACATTGTGTTTTTAAGCTTTACTAATTTAATCGTCTCTGTCTTTTCCCCTGGCCAGGCGTTTCAGGTGCCACATTCACTTTCGTGAACAGGTGTGACTACACTGTTTGGCCCGGCATTCTCGCTAATGCCGGCAGTCCTAGTCTCGACGCCACCGGATTCGAGCTCCCTAAAGACACTTCTCGCTCTTTCTTAGCCTCGACGGGCTGGTCCGGGCGGTTCTGGGCTCGAACCGGGTGTAACTTTGATGGATCAGGGTCCGGGTCATGTATTACCGGCGACTGTGGGTCCGGCGAGGTTGAGTGCAACGGAGCCGGAGCTGCCCCACCGGCTACACTTGCTGAGTTCACGCTTGGAACTGGCGGGCAGGATTTCTATGACGTCAGCCTTGTCGATGGGTATAACCTGCCGATGATGGTGGAAGGAACTGGCGGGTCGGGGCTTTGTGGTTCGACAGGTTGTTCAACGGATCTGAATCAACAATGCCCCACTGAGTTGAGGGTAGGTGAAGGCGACGCGTGCAAGAGCGCGTGCGAGGCGTTTGGGAGCCCAGAGTACTGTTGCAGCGGCGCATTTAGCTCACCCGCCACGTGTAAGCCGTCTGTGTATTCCGAGATGTTCAAAACTGCGTGTCCAAGGTCTTATAGCTACGCTTACGATGACGCTAGCAGCACGTTTACTTGTACTGGCGCTGATTATACTATCACCTTTTGCCCCTCCTCTACAAGGTAATTTCTTTGTTAACGTTATGGTTTTTTTTTTTTTTTTTGCACAAAAAACATTTGGTAATCACTTTCCTTTGAAATTGTTTCAGCATTATCATTAAGAAATTATTGGATAAGTTATTTTTACGCTAGATCATTCAATCCCAACAACATAAAAACCTGATGGAAATTGCATCTACCCAAAAATTCTTCATTATTATTTCTGTTCCATCTTTTCTTGCATTGTAGGATAATGGCAAAGCGGCCAAAGATTCTCTTTTTGAAAAGATGATTACATTACGTAATCCTCTTTCTTTAGCATTTCGGGTTAATGGGATTGCTGGGTTGCTTTCGCCCGCGGATTAAATTATTCGTTTTCGTTAAATTGCTGTCGTTTCAAGTGGTGGAATTTTCCTAATTAAGATCACTTTTGGTCGTGCAGTCAGAAATCTTCAAGTATTTCAACTCCAACTCCAACGATAGCAACAACAATACCACAAGGGTCAGGATCTGTGTCGGCATCGAATTCGGGTTCAGAGTCCGAATTAGGTTATTCAGGCAGCGGGGTTGGGTCAAGTGGAGGCTCCGGTGAGACAATGTTGGCAGATGGGTCATGGTTAGCTGGTTTGGCAATGGGTAATTCTCCAAGAGTACTAGTCCCTTCCTTTACTCTACAATTAACACTCATTGTTTCCACTACTTTATCAATTATTCTCTCCTTTTATAATTTATTGTAGCATTTCCCACTTTTTTCTCCTTGGCTTTTACTTTTATAATATGAATGCATAGTAGATTTGCGGCCCTGTACTAAGGTTCAGCTTTTGCTAGTAGACATTTGTCAATTCATCCAGATTGTAAAACCACCCACTTCAAGATTCTATCTAGTATTTAATTGTTTACTTTTGGAAAGTATGTCCCTATAAAATTTGTGGGGTTATTTAAGGGTGCTTTCCAGCTTTTTCTTTCCTTTCCTAAGCTTTCAAGGTTCTTCTATTGTGGGATTGGAGGAGCATACTAGAATACACAACAACTCTTGAACATAGATTCCACATACAACACTGTCCTGAATGTTCAGTTTCAGAATTGAGATTTGTTTGGGTTGAGATCATCCCAATTGGCAAGTAAATTGAGATTTGTGTGAATGAATTAGGTCTCAATTACCTTCTAGCAATTGAGAGGCCGGATCCCGATCCAAATTTTCTTTGGTACTCTTCTTTGTGTTGATCCGAAAATTAGGTCTTTGATGATGATAATGACCCTTCTTTGTGTTGATAAGTAGCCTGTACAAAATTTTTGTAGTCAAAATCATGGGAATCAAATGTGTCTACTGACGATTCCTTGTAAATTTGAAAGTTATAACCTGACTTTATTTATCTCTGTGAGACAAATGGGAAGCCTTAAAGTTGCCAACTTGTCTAAAATGGCTCTCATTAAAACAGACTGAAAAATGACCCTCCAACCCGATTCTATCCAAGTAACTCCACCCTCTTTCAGTTCTCTAATCTTGACAATATAACTATCAACCATGGAATTGACATCACTACAAGTGTCCACAACATTGAATTCATTCATGAACAATGTAGCCAGTGGATCAAACGCATGTACCGCCTTGAAGAGATGCAACGTTGCGTTAGGGCCTACTTGTTCCTCGTAGAAATCGAAATGAAGCATTTCATTGCTAATGTCCTAGTGTATAAATTCGTCTTTGTATTTTTGCTCATAAGGCTTTGTATACGTGACATAACGGCTGATTGGAACTGCAGCCTGGCAAGATTTCGAACCCATGTCGGTGTGTATTTTGGGTCTTCCCATAATATGTTGTGTCCTCTAGCAACAATCTGGTTCGAACGGAAGAATTTTAACATTCGATCGGCTGCAGAGTAGTTTATAGCCCCTTGTTTTGGTTCTGTTGCATACCACTTCAATTCATTCTCAAATACTGCTGCATGGAATCGCTTTACAAACCAATTCTGAAACAATTTTATGAGAGAGAATGAACAGATTCCTAGAAGAATTGCACATTAATTTGGCGCTTCGAGAGTTGTAAATAAACTTGAGTATGTAGATTATATAAAGAAGTCTATATAATTATTACCTTGACTATTGCAGATCCGACTGGGAACTCTTTTAGGACTTGGATTATAGTATCCGACGCTCCTTGCCATCTATTCCCGTTTCGATCAGATACATGAATTGTCACGTGACGTTTTCTTTCCTAAAAGAACATGTGATTATCAGATGCATGAAGGTTTTTACTAATAATGTCATTACTTGTGCTCACAGTGTTGATTATGTATTGCTGATTTAGTCTCCATTGTTGCTCTGTAAACGGCTGCAGGGAAGCACTTGCGAAAGCGGACTCATAAATTTCATACTGGGTGTGCGAAATTATAAAAAGACAAATTTACACTAAAGAGTGAAAAATCAAAATTTGTGCATGGGTGAAAACTTAAGATTATGTATTTTTTGTAAAATTAACGCATAGAAGTATATCTTTGAAAATTTTGGGATGGGAGATTTTGCCATGTATGCTGCTGTAATGTAAGGTCCGACAATGCTTATAAGTTATAACTATAATATGATTTTCTCTACTGCAATTTTATGCAGACTTTGCACTATGTTTCAATGATAACGTTACCTGAAAGAACAGAAAAGATAAGTTGGAATGTGAGGTTAGTTCAAATCCACCCTTGAGAAATGACCAATATCCTCTCCTCGCTAACACAGTTCCCATACGGTTGTATGTTTCATTCGCAGTCTTCAGGCTTGGCCATATTATACCTGAGCCCGAGTCTTGTATTCTCACCCAACCTGTTAAAACAACTCCTTAAGACCGGGTTAAACAGTCTCCTTTGTAGTCTAGTTGGTTAGGTAGACCGGGTTCAAGTCCTTGCAATGGTACTTTTTATTTGTTTGTTTATTCATTTTAGTAATTGCTCTAATACAGTAGAGAAGAATAGAAAGCTTACCAGAAAAACAGTAGTAGGTGCTCTGGGTGAGAGCGTGTAATATGAAAGCTGGAGAGTAAGCACCAGTTAGTGAATAGCCAATGTCGCTATGAAGCACGGGGGGCTGCTTTCGGAGAATTCCTCCCTTGTATAGTGGCTCCTCTGGATGTGCTTTACACTGCCACCCATATTTTCGTAAATGCCATTCACATAACTTACATGAACCAATCACAATTAAGAATTAATGCCTGAAATTTACATTTTACCTTTGTATAAGCTGTAGAGTCATAGAGAGGCCCGCCCATCTGCGTAGTACAGTTATACAATACACCAAAACAACACCCAAATAGACATTATGGAACCAGTTCCCGATGAAAAAAAAAATCTAAAAATTTCAGAGAGAAGATCGCTACCATATGAAGAAGCAACAACAAAAGGGACAATGAGAAGCCAACAGACCCATGAGCGAAATGTATTCATGTTGCTGAGAAATGCATAAGATAAAAACATTCACAAGGAAAAACAGGCATTTAAATGAATATATATTCCCGTGCCCGTCACTTCTGCACCTAAAACTTCTTAAACATCACCGAGAAAGTGGGAGAACGTGGACAGGAGGATCACAAGATGAAGAGACCAAACAGGCAGGTGCAGGTCCGTGCATTCCCTCATACGCTCACTAGAACCACTTCATCTTCATGCGACTCCATATTTACTTTCTAGTTTCTAGCTTCTTTGTATTGGTTTTGTTTTTTCTTCATTTACGAATAATTTAACTAAAAAGAAGAATTGATGAACTTTTGACAGTAAGAATTATTCCTTCTTTTTGCTTTATTAATCTTTGGCTAATGTAAATCCAATTGCCTTAACGGCACTGCGAAGTGCTGCTTTATGTTATTAATCAACTAGTAATCCTTCTTGCCGCTCTCAAATGTTTTGAAACCAATCAAAACATAATTCAACGTCAAACAAATTCTCAAAATTTGCACCATAATAAAATTGTCAAAAAACACTGCTGTAACTCTTAACTAATATTTTGTTTCCGTCGACGTGGCAGTGTCTTAGGGTCCAAACCATGCCCTTCTTTTGTTTTGTAATGGGTATAGTTTCATTTGAATGAAAGGCTGCTCCACTTCTAAGTAAAGTCCTCTCTGTTCTCTCATAGGTCGTCTTAAAGGGTGCGTAAAAGCTTTCATTGCTATAGCTCGCATACGTTGAGGAAACGGAGGACCATCTATACGCATGATCATAATAAGGGAAGAGAAAAAGGAAGCCAATAGAATGGTAACTTCCCTAGACAGAAGCACTCCTTATCCCATCACGCAGCTTTTTTTTTTTTTTTTTAATTACTCGCTAGAATGAAAGGGCAAGTTTGTTTTTATTACTATGCTTATAATTTCAAACGGTTTGGAATTTTATAGTGATTGTCTTATAGACAACATACCTTCTTAAATGGGATCATGCAAGCCAAACTTTTTTTCTTCTTATTTTTAACGTAACCCCCGCTAGAATTTTAAATGATAATTATATTTAATCCTTAAATACATACATGATACATATATATATATATATACACGGACGTTAAGTTAAATTTCCTTCCTTTATTTTTTTTTTTTCATTTTTTCTTCGTCTTCTCTTTTTTTTTTTTTTACGAATGCATTTACCATTTATTCATTAAATAAAAAATTAAAATTATCGTTTAATCCTTCTTTTTTCCTTCTTCTTTCTTTTCTTTCTTCATTCTTCTTTTTTCATTCTTCATTTTTCTTTCTTTTTTCTCGACGGACGCATTTTTTTTTCTTCCTCTTTCTTGGTAGACGCATATCGAAGCTTGCATTGCTCTAATCTTGTTTAAAACACAACGATTGAAACTTGCAAACCTAACAACATTTGTTCTACTGTTGCGAGGTATAAGTTTTAAAATTAAACTTTTTCTTAAAGATATTATCGGTGCAGTGAAAATTAGACTATTATGTTGACGGTTCAATAAAAATTGGACCGACATGTTGATATCGATCTTTTTTTTTTTTTTTTAAATATTGATCTATTTGTTTGTTTTGTAGGAATGGATTCATCTATATTTATAACCGTATGTTTTTATGGCGAATAGATAGATGAGAGTGATAATTTGAAAACTTGGGTACCAAAAGGGTTTGAAGTATGGAAGGCTATTTTAGTTGAGAGAGGTGTATCTTTCACTGATTTATTATAAATCATCTACAATGCTATTCATGTTGATCCTACTGAATTTGGTATGAAAATAACATATAAGCCATTGTCGATCTCATCCAATATTTATAAAAGATGAGACAGATATGAAATCATTTTTATATAATGCATGTTTGAGTAATCCATCTCCATTATATGTTACTTTAATTTCGAAAGACAGAAGTGGTGTGTATGTTTGAGAGCGACACCCATACTGATCTTGGTAATAATGAAAATGTGAATTTTATGAGCTATGTTGATAATAATGATGAATATCAAAATCAATGTCTGAATTTAGATGTGGACCGACACGTTGATTTCGATATTGAGGTTGAGGATGATGAAGAGAATGAGGATGAGATAAAGGATGAAGACGACGGATTTAGAAGAACGGAGGAAGAATATGATAATTTTCATAACAATGAAATGAATCCTAATTTTCATTTGTACAAGGGTGATTTCTTTGATAGAATAATACTTATCCCTGATGCTTTATCTCCTCCAGTTAATACGGCTGCTCTTAATTTTTCACTTCCTGATATTCAACAACCAGAAAATGAAGACGAGGGCGGTAATATACTCCATGTTATTTCTTCACAAGGGAACTGAGATGAGTTTTATTGTACTTAGTTCTTTGATTCAAAGAAAGATCTAAAGATGCGTCTGCAGATGTATGCGATCCGACAGAATTTTGAATTTAAGGTGAAGAAGTCAGATAAGACTACATATGTTATTGGTTGTGTAGATTCAAATTGTAAGTGGATGCTTCGTCTTACGTGTAAGAAAGATTGTTCACTTTTTCAAATTCGCACTTATAATGACCAATATACATGTAATTTGAACTCCTCACGTCACAAGCATAGACAAGCATCGACATTGGTAATTGGATGACATGTGATGAATTGTTTTAGTGGTAGCAATGGGAGTCCTACTCCAAAAATAGCTCAAAATAATATGAGGGTAAAATATTACTTATTGAAAGGCAGGGAAAGCAATGTCTATTGCACGTGATCTTGTTCGGGGTATGGCCGAAGATAGCTACGTAAGGTTACCATGTTACTCTACCGTGATGAAACTCGTGAATCTAGATACTGTAACTACAATTTAGACAAATAGAGAAGGAAAAATTCTTTATTTTTTCATAGGTTTTATTACATCTGTTAAGGGCCTACGTTTAATATGAAAGGTTATTGGTATCGATGAGACATTTTTGAAAGGTAAATACAGGGGGATGCTTAACCACAACCGCACAAGATGGTAACAAAAAACTATATTCGTTAGCATGGACTATAGTCGATTTGAAGAATGAGACATTGTGGACTTGGTTCTTGACTAAGCTTCGAAATAATACCTGATACTCTCAATTTGGTGATTTTTTATCGAGCACAGAGTATTAGAAATGTTATACAAAGTGTTTACCCAAATTCTAAACATGGTGCATGTATTTGGCACATCGGGAAAAATATCAAGTCGAAATTTATGAGCAGTGGAATGGCTTCTCTATTCAAAGCGGCAACCAAAGTGTATACAATAGAAGATTTTAATAAATACTTCTTTGATATCAAAAGAGTGCATCTCGGTGTGGCATCGTATGTGGAGGATATTGGTTTCGAAATAATACCTGATACTCTCAATTTGGTGATTTTTCATCGAGCATAGAGTATTAGAAATGTTATACAAAGTGTTTACCCAAATTCTAAACATGGTGCATGTATTTGGCACATCGGGAAAAATATCAAGTCGAAATTTATGAGCAGTGGAATGGCTTCTCTATTCAAAGCGGCAACCAAAGTGTATACAATAGAAGATTTTAATAAATACTTCTTTGATATCAAAAGAGTGCATCTCGGTGTGGCATCGTATGTGGAGGATATTGGTTTCGAAATAATACCTGATACTCTCAATTTGGTGATTTTTCATCGAGCATAGAGTATTAGAAATGTTATACAAAGTGTTTACCCAAATTCTAAACATGGTGCATGTATTTGGCACATCGGGAAAAATATCAAGTCGAAATTTATGAGCAGTGGAATGACTTCTCTATTCAAAGCGGCAACCAAAGCGTATACAATAGAAGATTTTAATAAATACTTCTTTGATATCAAAAGAGTGCATCACGGTGTGGCATCGTATGTGGAGGATATTGGTTTCGAACACTGGTCAAGAGCTCATTTTCAGGGACTTAGATACAACATCATAACAAATAATAATTTCGAATCGCATAATGTTGTATTGAAGGATGCGCATGAATATCCAATAGTAGCATTGCTCAAAAGTATTAAAAAGATGATGACGACTTGGTTCAACACTAGAAGAAATGAAGCGAATCAGCATACCGAACGATGCACTATGAAGGTAGTGAAACTGCTTGGAAAAAGACATAAAGAATGTTAGACAATGAAGGTGGATAGTGTGAAAGTTGATACGTTTAAAGTGATCCAAGATGATATTAGAGTTGTTGTTAACATACGAGATAAGAGTTGCACATGTAAGGTATTCGACTTAGATAGAATTTTGTGCGCACATGCTATAGCAGTTGCGAAGTCCATAAATGTGAGTATATACTCATTATGTGATTCATTGTACTCTACTGAATGTTGGAGGACAGCATATGCAGAATAAATTTATCATGTACCATTATCTGGCGAGTGAGATATTCCAGAAAGCATCCGATCAATGTTGGTTCTCCCTCCCATTGTGCGTAAATAGGGTGAAATACCGAAAATTAAATGTATGCCATCAGTCTCAGTACAAATACGGAGGAGAAGAAAATGTGGTAGTTATGGATGTTTAGGACAGAATAGGAAAACTTGTCGGAATCTGATTCTACCGTTACCTGTTGAAAACACTTCATAATATTATATTTGTTATTTTATTTTTGTCAGAATATTTAGTATCTTTATTTTTATTTGATTTTTATTTTATATGAATATTTGGAATGTTTATCTAAGAAAAGTTTTTTTTTTAAAAAAACTAAGAAAAGGAATCGATAGACACTCGTTTGAACTGAAATGTTTTGACCGAAATCTTGAGTTGAGATTGTTAATATAAATTGACTTTTAATAGTAATTTTGAATTTTGAATTAAATCCTGAATTTATATTTTTTTATTTAACTTTAATTTTATTTTTCAAATGTTGAATGAGATGTGTAATTTGATTACACCTAAAATTATTTAAATCAATAGCTTAACCAATACGGGTTGGTGAGGTGGATGGAGTCGATGGCGTCTTCGACTCTACGGGTTGACGGGGTCGATGGGGCCTTGACTCTATGGTTCGATGGGGTCGATGGCCTATTATTTATAGATAGGGTTGTAGAGTAATTTGGTTATATAAGTCGATGGGGTCGATGGGGTAGATGGGCCGATGGATTCTATCATGACCTAATGTTTAAGCATTAGACTTCAAATCCTAAAGTTCTAACATTTTATCATTGGACCTAAAGGTCGAACCTTTCTATCATGACCTAATGTTTAAACATTAGATTTCGAATCCTAAAGGTGGAACCCTAGAGGTGGAACCTTTCTATCATGACCTAATATTTAAATATTAGACTTCGAATCCTAAAGGTATAATCTTTCATCATTGAACCTAAAAGTCGAACCTTTCTATAATAACCGAATTTTAAACATTAGATTTCGAACTCTAAAGGTCCAACCTTTCATTATTGGTCCAAAAATTAAACATTTCTATCATGATCATAAAGGTTAAAGGTTAAATGTTTTATCATTCTACCTAAAGTGGAACCATCTATTATAAATGATAGAAAATATGAAATTACCGACATGTGAGATGTCTGGCTGAAACTTAGACCGACATGTGAGATATCGGTCTGAAACTCAAACCAATATGTGAGATGTTAGTCTAAAACTAAGAATGACATGTGAGATGCCAGTCTTTACATCTCATACCGACATCTTATATGTAACTCTCTAAGTTACTCTACGGGTATTCAGAATACCCATCGATTAATAAAGTATTTTAGTTCAAAGACTAAAACTCTCTGATCTGAAATACTCGATGGTCGATAGGTTTTCAAACCACCCATCGACTCGTAAAGTATTTCAGTTAGAGACTGAAACTCTCTGTTTTGAAATACTCGATGCCATCGACCCGTAGATTATTTTAGTATATAGACTAAAACTCTCTGATCCAAAATACTCAACGGGTCGACGAGTGTTCAAAACACCCATCGGCCCATGAGTATTTCAGTTAGAGACTAAAACTCTCATATCCGAAATACTTGATGGGTCGATGGGTGTTCAGACCACCCATCGACCCGTAGAGTATTTTAGTCAGAGACAAAAACTCTCTAATTAATTGTATTTAATCTATATAACTATATTTTTATCTTTTATGGCCGAGTGAGTGAGAAGAGAATGAGAGCATGAAAAAAGAGGAGAGCATGGATAAAAATCGATATTCCAAAAATATTTATATGATTAAATAGAGAAGATGTTATTCTTATATAAGTTAGTACACATCTTACGTTTGTACACTTTAATCGTATCATTATTTATTTCTTGTAATGAAATTCCTATCAAATGAAATTCTATACACTTAATTGTATAAACACTACAATCTCCTCCTTTCTAATTTTATGGTATTTCCATCATTTGTAAATCAAAATCTCGATATCTCTAATTTTCGTAGTATTTAATCTTCAAATTGGATATCAAGTAAATAAGTTGAGGCAAGATCTTACATAATGCCAAATATATGGGTATGACTTTAGTTTCCTCCTGGATATCCACTCTCGAATCTATAACGTATAGAGTCCAAGTTTATAAGTCTATATATAAGTCCACCCAATGCATATTTTTGTAAGTTCAATGGCATATACATTATGGATATATTCTCCCAAGCAGAGCTCTCAAGCCATTGTGTCATTCCCATTACATAATTATAACTCAAAAGTCAATCGTGTTAAGCCATAATAATAAAAAATTAAGATATAAAATTTTTACGTAAGTCAGATTTCCATACATACCTAATGAGCAATGAGTCATCTACTTGTCGATGCCCCTTTGTCACCCTAAGTAAAGTCGCATTGAAGAGATCATCCATTATTTCTATAGACTTTATTTTAATTAAATAGAATAAATTGGAATAATCTTCTAGCCGCATCCATATCAACAATAAACATTCATTGATATGCTGCCAATGAATGAGTTCATTAAAATTAGGTAAAATTATCTACAAATACGATTGTAATATTAAGTAAAATTGAGAAATAGTTACTGTACTTTCTAACCACTTCTCGTGGACTCTAAATATCTTTAAAAAAAATTTGTCGACTTGAATTCTCATTATGAGTTGGACTGTCGACTCATCTTTACTTCTCTCGCACCTCATTGCAGCCCCCTCTGCGTGACCTTATATGGTTTACAATATGGATCAACATTTAATACATCGTATTTTTGGAGTTGTTTTGGATCCAAGAATGGAGAGTTCAATTCTTCTGGATCCATAAATGGAGATTTGAGAAAAGTATTAGGCTTCCTTATCCTCATACATCGTTGTGGAACTAGCATTGCGTAGGAGGCGTTATCAGCTTTAGCCATTCCTTCACAAACAATCAAAGATATAAGACTTAGTAAAATTTAGAAGTTATTTTTTTTTAACCGAAATCTTAAATAAATAATATTCATACCTGCTCCATTTCCCTCTCCCAAATCACCTGAAAAATTTTGTAGACCTGATGAATGTGGTGTATATAGTACGATGACCCGAGAGATATGCACCAACGGATGGATAAGATGCAGCCCTATTTTCTCATAGATCAAATTGACTTTACACTCTAGCTCACCGAATCTCTTTTCTAACCCACCAAATCTCTCCTCCATCTTTTGACCAACAACCTCAATCTTCTCTTCCATACTTTGCATATATACCACATATCACGATTGACAATCGGTGTATCAAGACTTGGTGTCTCATTTTCTACATCTAAAAAATCTTGGGCACACTCCATATTAACCTTCTCTTCCTCCTCCACCACGACGTCTTTGTCATGTTAAACAATATATACATAACTCTTTAGAATAGTCTACATTCTCAATGGTAGGATCAAGCAAAGCCATATCTATGATGTCATCTTTAACCTCATCGTCGAATGGATCAATATTGACCATATAAGGAGAACATTCTTCCCTCCTTGACGGATGTAAGATTCCATGTAATTCAGATAGAAAACCCAAATTTTAATTTATTCAAAAACTCTAAAAACAAACTACAAAAGTCGTACTAATACCAAACGACACAAACCTTAAACTCTAAAATTACAGAAATTATAGAAAGACCCTTATATTTATGAAAAATACTAAAATGGAAAAAATGAACCCCTAAACGATGGAATTCGGATTGTCAATTTTGTAGCCCTGCAAAAATATAGAAAATTGAAAACTACTTTCCAGAAAGTCTAGCAATGCCTTATTGTGACTCACGAGCAAGAAATTACACATGTATAAACCTCCTTTCTTACACTTCTTTTCTAACTGCTCCGTGAAAATTTTCTCTAACTGTTCCACATCAATGTGATATATTTCATCTTTTTCTTGATTAATTTTATTACTTTCATTTTAGGCTTTCTTTCCATCATATATATTAAATGACAATATAAGTTTGGCATCAATAAGAACAAAACATAAATTCAATACAAAAATAAAACAACGATTTCAATTATGATGGATACAAAAATAAAACAACGATTTCAATTATGATTATCCATCAATAATTGAAAGGTTCGTGAGTTATACTTTTCAAAAGTTGCCCTTAGAAAGTCTTTCAGCCAAAGCACCCTAAATACAAAAGAGGGTAGTATGTCTAGTTTTTAACATTTAGGCCATTTACTAAAAATTCAGGAAGACTAGTTTCCAAGGGCCCTTTATGATAGAGGCGTCCTTATATATATATATATTTACTTGTTCATCCGAACGAAGAAGGATAAAAGATATATAGTGTATTGGACAGTAATGCAAATGATTGATCAAACAAATTGTCCGCACTTCAGATAAATTACAAATAAATATAGTAGTTCGTGTGTATGACAGTACAAACAGAGGGAAGAAATGGCAATTACTCCCCGTGGGATAGGGGAGGGGGCCGGGGGGGCAAAGCTGAATATTTTCTGTAAACAAATTGAATAGTACAACTCTACAAAGGCTTTGAAACAGTAAAGCGGAAGAAAGCTAGCAAAATGTGAAACTTAACACGAGTCAGACGGGATCATCAGTAAAGGCTATACCCAAAGAACTGGCTGATGAGGATCGCAAATCCAAGTGCAATAGCTACAAAGGATGCAGCCCAAGTGAGCTTCTCAGTAATTCTCGGCATCCTCTCTTTCAAAGCCTGACTACATGACCCTAAAAATACTGTGTAACCAACCATTGCAGCCACAGTCCCAACCAAAAACATGACAAGAAAAGCAGCCCCAGCTAGGCGGGAAGGCAATGCAAGAGCCGGCAAGACCATCATAAGTGCGTCTGGCTGAAGCCCATGGACCACTCCCGTAGCAAAAGTAGCAAAACCAATCTTCTTTTTTCCAACCGTCGATTTGTCAAGCGTAGTCTCATAAATGCTCACATCGCACTCGCCATTTTCCAAAGCAACACATGGAGTAGGGACATCAGAGGCTTCCCTTATCCCAATAACACCGATTATGAGGAGAGTTATGCCAACAACTCTTGTGCCCCAAGTGCTTAGAACCTCGATGTGAAGCTGATCCTTGAGAAGAAGAAAGAGTAAGCCAAAGATGACCTGACCGGCATCATGGCCTGCACCCCAGAGAGCTCCTACAGCAGCACTTTCCATGCGGGTGCAGCCAATTGAGAGGGGAGCCAGAGCAGCCAGGTGGTCCGGCCCGGAAAGTGTGTGTAAGCAGCCAGCTAAAAACCCAGCCCAAGCACTACTTAATAGTGCAGTTTTTGCTGCAGGACCCACATTGATAGCAGCAGATTGAAAGGTTGCAAAAGCTGCTGGCGGGAAAACTGGTTGGGCGAGGATCGTTATGAGAGCTGAAAGTATTATAAACATTACCTACATACAACAATTTGGAATGTAAGCACATTACAAGCTTCTTGTGTAGAAGACTAAAATCATGGAAAGTACAATGTTAGATACATGGTATAAATTCACAAATCCAATGGTTCTTTCTATTTTATACTGTGATGAGTGCCATAATAAGAAAAATGAGCCAGGATTATCATAAGCATACATTAAAAAAAGTTGGATTATCTTGCATAATGATATACATCTCTGCTTCAGAGATTACTAAAAGGTTTCAGCATTACTGTTTCCAACTTTGGCCAAAAGAAAAAAATAAATAAAATTTAAGCATATTGCTTCACCATTTCAGACAGGTTGTCATATAAAAGAATTAGTTCTCAATGTTTTCTTTCAACCAGATTGAATATTGACAGTAGTTCAGAAGACAAATACTCACCAATTAGAAGCCCTGTTGGACATTGTGTATAATATGTAAGAATATGGACAGAATGAGATACCACATTCACGGCAACAAATAAAAATTGATATACCAAAACAGGTGAATTATGCTTTTACAAAAATAGGGTCAATGGAGATATGTTCTAAAATATTTTTGGGAAAATTAATACCATAGCAGATGCAATAAGGATCACTTGTTACAGAGAAGAGAACTATATCTGGACTGAGGAAATAGCTGACAGTTGAAACCCACTGGCATTCTCATCAAAACAAAAACAATACATGATCTTCAGAGCAACAAATAAATAATCTCTCCGCCTCCTCCAACAGAAGAAACTTCCGTATCTATTATGTATAATTCCATATTCAAAATAATTTTCTAGAATCATAAGCATAATGTAATATATTCAGAGATAAAATCATAAGCATAGCGTTTTATATCCAGAGATAACATCTGTCCAGAGATAAAATCATAAGAATAAGGTTAGCAGTCGTTACAAAAAATACATGATTTGTGAAATTAATAGTGTTTTGATATTTGCTGAAGGAGCCAAGAAATACAGGAGTTAACAAGGAAAGAAAAGCCAGATAAAGAATCATCTTCTTAAAGATCACAAATGCATCAAAAAGATCTTTAAATTCAAAACAAAATGAAACTTGACACTCTTTATGCTTTGTACTTCCCAGGGTGAGTTCTGGAAAATAAAATAAACTTATAATAGTAAAAATAATAATAAATACAACTATTTGAAACAGGGGAATCAGGGAAGTAATATTTGATTCCAAAGGTCCATCTACTCCATTCTTCCCAAAAAGAAAAAAATGAAAATAAGAAATTGAGTCACTTGAAAACAATTCATAAACATAAATATTGGCTACCTGCCCATGAGTCCCTAGGAAGATGGTTTGGTTTAACTGCCTAGCACGGATTCATAAGTATTCTATTTTTTATTTCAATTCCTTTTTTCTTAGTTCAAATCCAAGAAAGATTTGAATATATGTATATTGGGTGGCCATTGAGCTAATCCAGTGGTTTTTTTAAGAGTTCAAATCCCGGAAAGATATGGAATATTGATAAGAAAGTTTAAAAAGATCTATGATACAGTACCAAATGGTCCATAACGAAATAAAAATTGTAATATATGTATATATACTAAGCTTACACACATTCATATTAAAAACAAAATAAAGCATCATAGCATTTTTAAGAAAAACAAAGCAATAATTATAATCGGGGAAATTAACAATAAGATTATAGACAAGAATTGTATTACAATAATAGTTCAATAAACTAATAATGACTGTATTACAATTTTTGTCCCTAACCTTTCACTCAGCTTTCATTTTCATCCCTGAACCTTTAGATAGCACAAATTTATCCTTATAGTTTCAAAACGTTCCATTTTGGTCTTATAGGATCAAATTTATAAAAGTAAAATTGAAAAATGAAATCTAAAGCCAATGAATATTAATATAAAAGCATCTCATTTCAACAATAATGTTAATATTCTCAAAATCTATTAGTTTTTATCACTTGACTCACAACTTTCAATTAAACTTTTATTTTTCTACTCTTCATTTTTCATTCTTTACAAATTCAATTCTTAATAACAGCCTCAAATCTCAATGTCAACCACTTCAATAACCACTTTGGAGATGTTAGTGATGTTTTTAATGTGTCGTGTGTTAATTCTAGTATTCATAAAACTTTAGAACTCATATACTTAACATTTATAAATTAGACCCGCAGGATGAAAATAAACAAACCATGAAAGTTCAGGGATGAAAATGATAATTATTATTAGATTATTGTTTTAGGTTTCAAGGAAGCAAAAAAGGAAATCACTTAAGAGAAAGAGAAAAGTCACAAATCAATTAGGCTAAACTATTATTCTAGTTCTTATGCTTTACCTACTTTCTCATGGTCGCTAATATGTTTGAACTGCTTGTTTTGGATCCCTACACTTTTGTGGTCATTAAGTAACCGAAAAGATGAGATGGCACATATATGGCTGTTAAAAGGTGATGTCGCAGTTAATACAGCAATTCATATCTAAGAGAACATGCCACCTTATCTCACCTATCCTATCATTAACCCTCTCTCTGTTTCATGTCTCTTTGATCTCTCCACTTTTCTTAATCTGTCATTAGGGATTCTCTGTGGAATACTTCCTAAAAAGCTCCAGTGAAATCCCCATTTAAGAACTCCACTATGTAAAATGAAACTTAACATTGTTAGGACAACGAGGGTTTCTCTAGCAGACATAGTTGCCTGTAAGTTTTTGTTTCTCACCAAAATTGGTTCGGAATTTCTCTTGTATTACTTAAACAAAAACCTGTTCTGGATTTTAATCCAGGCAGTTGCATTGAAAGGAAGAAGTGGAGAAAGATTGAAATAATCAAGTAAAAACAAAATTAGGCTAAAAATCTGGAATAAGAGAGGGAAAAATCTATAGTTAGCTGAACAGCCACAAAGCTCTATCCAAGCATTTCACTGAGTATTAAGGTAAAGGAAGTGAGAAAAGCATATCAAAAAGTACCAGAGAAATACCCTGAAGTACCCGTGGCCTGCTCATGTCGAGCTGAACCAGAAGCCACTTGCACACCTACTGGGTTCATAACAGAACGTACATGAGGGGCTAATCAGTGCCCATTATGTACCCGGTACTGATAAGCTTTCATTTTGAGTATTGATTGCATGTATGATCTACGTTATTCATCAGGAAGGGAATAAATAAGAAACACTTGCAATCTTTTTCAGTCAAGGGGAGAAAAAAGAAATGAAGAAAGAAAGGAACCTAACATTTCGATATTACCATACTGTGACCATAACTCTGTTTATTTCTAGTGGGATTCTAGACAAAACTTAATGGAATTCTTTATTTTAAAAATGGATATAGAAGTCCTTTCAATTGAATTTTTCCGTCATCTTCAAAATTCCCTCCGGTTCCTAAAGGGGCTTATACTTTTTAGGTTACAGCGACAATACTGAGAAGCAAAGTTTTAAGAAACCAGAGTTGAAAGTTCATGTTCATCTTGATCCATCCACCAACTCTTTTTCCCGAAACCAAACACATTTTGATCCATCCACCAAATGAGCAAACAGTGGAAAAGTGTACAAAAAGTTGCAGATAGAGTTGAAAGTTCATGTTCATTATGTTGCATCTAACAGAAAGTAAGAGAAGACAGTATCTTGCGGGGCGTATATACATACATTTCGTTTGCCAGAGGCACCGACTGCAAAGGGTGGAGAAGGATGAAGCACCGATCCGTTCAGCGAGCCAGCTAGGGCAGAAGGTGGAGATGGAGAAATATTCGACGGAGCCGAGAAAGGAAGAGATAGATTTTCACTTTTGCAGGAGACTGAGTGAACCTTCCTCAACTCAGTACAAGATGACACCGGGAAATTGAAATTGAGCTTGAGCTTGGCCGAGTCAATGCGACAGACTCGAGGGGAAAAGCGAGGACTCATTATCAGATTGACTTTCAAAGGGATTCGAGGAGAAGAGTACAGAAGCCTCTCCATGGCTTCTCACCCCTCTGTATCTCTCTCTCTCTCTCTCCCTCTCTCTCTAGAGAGGTAATGGTTTTGCAAGCAGAGGATCTTGGAGGATAAAGTTTGGCAACGATGGATTAACAGAAAAAAATTTCAAAAAATGAATATTATGCAAATATAAATAGTATTTATTAATAGAAAAAGTATATATCTACTTTAAAATTCTAAGACTTTCAGGCTCTGCCTGGTAAGTTGATAATAATATTGAGAAAACGATTTTTTTTTTTTTTAATCACAAAAAAGAAAATACCAATTTTAGTGGTTTTTGTACTTCATACCTCAAATAATGAAATTAAAATGTTAAAAACACTGTTCACGTTTTCAGATTTAACCATTTCTCCTTCAATAGTAGTCTGAGAACACCTCCGTTCTTACCTGCACCTCACAACCACTCTTTCCCTCTTCTTCTTCATTTTCCTCCCTACCTACCTGCACTTCATTACCTTATTAAAAGAGAAAATTATCAATTTGACCATTCCTTCTGCTTCTTCTTCTTCCATTCTACTTCAATCAAACGTTATTTTGATCAATATTTGTCCAACCAGCTTCAAGGCAGTAACAATGAAAACCAGTAACTATACCAGCTGTTATAAAAAGTCAGCAACACACTAAAAACATGCTCCTAATACATAACTGTGAAGTAGAAGTAAGGATTGCAATAAATTAAGCAAACAAACTGAAGAAATGAAGCAATACGACCACGACCGCCACGGCACAACCAACCTTTCAGTTTTCCCTTTTTTATATTTTTTCCCAATATATATATATATATATTTTTTTTTTTTTTCCTCTCTTTAATCTGTTTGAATATGAGTTTGAAGGGATTTCTTATTACTTCAAATTATCGATTACAATCACTTTCCAACTGCAATTTGTGCTAAGTAGCCTTCTTATTCTCTTAAACTCCATGATTTAGCACAAGCACAGGAACCAACATCAGAAATTTAAACACGTGCTACTACGTTATAACATCATCTGAGAGATAGTTGGAAGAGGAAATGTCAACATAAAAAAGTCGACATAGATGACAATATAGCATATCCATTCATTAAGATGTTTTCCCAATAAAATTTCAATTGCCATCTTCACAATATAGAAATTAGATTAAGAGATGATTAGTTTTAGTGCAAGTGAGAGATTGAAAATATATGTCTGTCAAGCTAATTAGATTTTGACATAACGGGACAAATTTGTATGCACTTAGCAAGATATTATTTATTGTCATTAATGAAAGTTAGTTATTATTTATCTTGTTTATTAATTTTTTTGAAATTAATATTATATATTTTATAAGTGCATTTCATAATAAAATTCAGTATCTTGAGTTATGTACTCTATAGACTATGATAGAGATCATGCTAGTAGAGACTCGAGTCGCTAAAAGCTCTAAACATATATAAACAATTTGTAATTGTTGGATCTCGAGAATAGACATTAATTGATTTAAATAGAAAATCATGTAGTTTATCACCTAATTGCTACGATGACCGATCTCACAGCCAGTGGTATAGAACACCATGATGATTGTGGGTGCCCTTAGTAGAGACTAAGGATATTGAACGTGATATTTAGATAATTCTTAATGGTAATTACTACTAATTGTTAATAAGAATTATACAGTAACTATCTTACATATGATCCTTAGACCTGAGATAGTTAGAAAATGAATGCATGCATATAATAGAATAAACGCAGTAGAAGAAATATTTTAAATTTTATTCAGATCATATCCTAGCATATACAGTTTCTATTCAGACAAATCATACAACAATTATATCACATATAATCTATTTTAAGAAAGCACAGTAAATCCCCTCAATATTAAATCAAGTTTTAGGGAAAATGAATACTTTTTTTGATTTATAGAACTCTTTTTGAATAAGATGGGGAGGGCCCATATATTCACCTTCTAACTATTATCCACATGACTCGTTTCGCACGGTTAAACTTCTACTTACCATCTTAATATGTGAGATAATAAGTTCGGGGAAAGGGAAGGGAAAATATTCTTTTCTTTCTTTGACTTTTAGCCAAGAGGATTTGGGATCATAATCTAAAAGAATAAGGATATTAGAGATGATATATACCATAAGATTAAAGTAGGATAAACAAAATTAAGAATGATATTAGAAGTCTTATTTAATAAAAGGATACTTGTAAGATTGAAAAAAGTGCTACAAGACTATTGTTTGACTAACTATGCTTTTAGTTTTGCATGTTGGACTGTTATAAAATAACATACACATAAAATGCCGGCAACAAAGATGCATAAGTTAAGTGCTACATGATCCTAATTAGATGAAGTTTAGATTTACAGATAAGTGGAATGGTAAACGAAGAGGTAAGCCGTAACAGTGCATGAATAGTTTAAACTGATCCAAAAATATTGGAAGTAAATTTAGAAGATGATGATTTTTTCTTTGCCCCAATAATCATTATCTCATTAAAAAAAAAAAAAGAAAGGGAAAAAAAGGAAAAAAAGAAAAAAAATAGCCCTCATTTTCTTTCATACACAAGACCAGAGGCCAGCCCAAACCAACCCAGCCGACCCAAAACCTGGACAGTCATCTCCCTCGAACTACCCACGGAGCAGATGCATTTCCAGTTGATACTCTCGTTCTATTTAAACAAACAAAAAACATATTCTCTCTTTCCCTTCTTCGGCTCCGCGCATCAACACCACTGACCCTGTCTTAACCCTCTCTCTCTCCTCCCATTTTTCCCTCCCCTCCCCATTACCGCCGCCTCCCCTCCCCCCCCGCGTAAAATCTTCGTCCTCTAAATTTGCTGAAAATAATCATATTTCCCTAATACTGTTATACATGGCGGCAAGTGCGTCGTGGCAGCCTCAGGAAGATGGGTTTAAAGAGATCTGCGGCTTGCTCGAACAACAGATTTCTCCTTCGTCTACTGCTGACAAGTCCCAGATTTGGCAGCAACTCCAACACTACTCGCAGTTCCCTGACTTCAACAATTATCTTGCTTTCATTCTCGCTCGAGCTGAGGTTTTTCCTGCTTGCCTTATTTATTGTCTAGTATATATATCGTTTGGTTTGCATTTCGGTAATTGATGGGTCTGATTGAATGGTATGATGATCTGGTTTATTGTATTTGTTTTATTTAATTGATGAAGTTTTCTCCGCAAATTGGATATCCATATATATAGTATTGATTTTCTGGGTGGTTTCTGGCCAGACGAAGGCTGGTTCTAGAGGAAGTAGTGATATGATAGTGAATTAGTTGTCTGATAAGTTTGAGTTGGATTTTGACTTATTCCCTTCTAGAGTAGATTGAGAGGGAATAAAGTTTGCAACGCTTGTAGACGTGCTTCTGAATGTTAAGTTCTCATGCTTTTATTATCGGTGCAATTTAAGGTCATGGGCTTTAGATTGAGTTCATTTTATCAATTGCATGAAGAACTGCATATCTGAGTTGGTTTATGTAAATTTTAGGGTTAAAAGAAATCTTATTCCACTTTTTCCTTTTACATCTTAAGTTCCTTTATATAGAGGAGAAAACCTAGTTTACCAACACAAATCATACCTAAACAGATTCTATTAGAATCCCTAGAAAATAGCAACTACCTAGCTACTAATCTGCACTTAATCAGCAAACAAATCACATTGATTTGTTTGCTGAAGCGTGAATCTTTCTTACACTATTCCACACTCCCCCTCAAGCTTGGTTATAGATGTTAATCATACCAAGCTTGGACTTTAGATCTTCAAACTTGATTCTTGGTAGAGCCTTAGTTAGGACATCAGCTATTTGCAAATTTGTAGGCATATACAGTAGCTTAAATATCCCTTCATCTACCTTCTCTTTGATGAAGTGTCGGTCGATCTCTACATGCTTCGTTCGATCGTGATGAACTGGATTTTTTGCAAGCTGATAGCAGATTGATTATCACACAACATTTTCATTGGTTCATCCACTGAAAATTTTAATTCCTGTAAAATTCTTCTTAACCACATTCCCTCACATATCCCATGAGCCATAGCTCGAAATTCAGCCTCTGCACTACTTCGTGACACTACCGATTGCTTTTTGCTTCTCCATGTGACTAAGTTCCCCCAAACATAGGTGCAATAACCTGAAGTAGATCTTCGGTCTTTGATTGATCCTGCCCAATCTGCATCACTGTAGACTTCAATATCTCTAACTTCAGCCTTTTGAAAGAACAAACCATCTCCAGGTGTCATTTTTAGGTACCTCAATATTCGGTAAACAGCCTCCATGTGTTCTTCATTTGGACAATTCATAAATTGACTTACTTTACTCACAGCGAAGCCAATATCAGGTCTAGTGTGGGATAAGTAGATTAGCTTCCCAACCAATCGTTGGTATCTGCCCTTGTCAACAGGTACGTCGTCCTCTTTGAGTCCTAATTTTAAAGTTGAGTCCATTGGAGTATCAGCTGGTTTGCATCCTAGCATTCCTGTCTCCTTTAATAGGTCCAACACATACTTTCTTTGAGATACTGAAATTCCCCTTTTTGACCGAGCGATTTCCATTCCTAGGAAATATTTGAGATTTCCCAAGTCTTTGATCTCAAATTCGCTTGCTAGGAATTCTTTGATATTGATTAGCTCCTCCTCATAATCCCTGGTTAAAATAATGTCATCAACATACACAATAAGAATGACAACTTTTCCTATAGCAGAAAATTTTACGAATAAGGTGTGATCTGATTGACATTGAGTGTATCCATATCTTTTGACCACCTTTGTAAATCTGTCAAACCAAGCCCTTGGCGATTGCTTGAGTCCATAAAGTGATCTTTTTAGCTTGCACACTTTGTTGATTGTATCTGAATTCTCAAATCCGGGAGGAATATCCATATATACTTCCTCTATTAGATCTCCATTCAAAAAGGCATTTTTGACATCTAGTTGGTATAGCGGCCAATCTAGATTTGTAGCTAGTGAGAGGAGGACTCGAACAGTATTTAGTTTTGCTACTGGAGCAAATGTTTCTTCATAGTCAATTCCATAGGATTGAGTAAATCCTTTCGCAACCAATCGAGCTTTGAATCTGTCCACACTTCCATTATCTCTGTATTTTACCGTGAATATCCATTTACACCCCACTGGACGCTTTCCCGAAGGTAATGCTGTAACTTCCCACGTTTCATTCTTCTCTAGTGTTTGAATTTCATCACAAACAGTTGCTTTCCATTTAGGAGTTTTTAGAGCTTCCTGTATGTTGTTTGGAATCTGAATTCTGTCAATGTTAGCCACCAATGCCCTGAAATTGGGTGATAGCCCTTGATAGGACACAGTTGCATATAGAATGCTTTGTACATGATCTAACACCTTTCCTCAAAGCAATAAGCCAATTAATATCATCATTTTTCAACTCACTAGAAGAAGATTCAGAATTAGGATTACCTTAAAGGTCTTCATTCGGCCTTAGATCAGGGTCTGATTCATGGATTTGCTCATGATGTACTAAGGGTTCTGTTTCCATTTGACTTCTTTTCCTTCTAGAGTACGTGATGAGGTCAGTATTCTGTTGACTAGTGTCTAGAGATGGAAGAGGGTTCTGTAGGTCAGTGTTCTGTGGACTGGTGGTGTTTTGAGGATGGAGATTGGGAATAGGATCTTGTAGGAAATTGTCATTATTCGGTGGACTAGGGAAAAAGGTTTGCTCTATGGATGTGCTATCCCAAAGTTGATATTCATGTTGAACTGAATTCTCTCCCTGAATGTCAAGTTTGGGATAGAATGGTTTTTGTTCAAAAAATGTGACATCCATGGAGTTGTAGTATTTTTGTGTGTTAGGGGAGTAGCACTTGTACCCTTTCTGATTTGATGAATATCCTAAGAAAATACATTTGATTGCCCTAGGATCGAGTTTGCTTTTAGTGGGATTGTGATCATGGACAAAAACAGAGCAGCCAAATACCTTGAAAGGGATAGAGGTTATGAGATGTGTGTGGATAGGTCTTTAGGATGGTCTGACATGGGGTATGGAATTGGAGAATCCGAGAAGGCATTCTATTGATGAGATAGGCTGAGGTGAGGATGGCATCACCCCAATGATGCTTTGGGACGTAGGATGCGAACATGAGTGATCTTGCAACATCTAATAGATGTCTGTTTTTCCTTTCCGCAATTCCATTTTGTTGAGGTGTATCCACACATGAGCTTTGATGGACAATCCCTTGTTCTAGTAGATATGTACTAAGAGAGGATGTGAAGTACTCTTTAGCATTATTTGTCCTAAACACTTGTATCTTAGCTTGAAATTGGGTTTTAACCATCAGATTGAAATTTTTGAAGATTTGGCGCACATCAGATTTTTCTTTCATGAGAAACATCCATGTTAGTCTAGTGTGATCATCTATTAGAGTGATGAACCAACGGGCTCCTGTGTTGGATTTTACTCTTGATGGTCCCCATACATCACTATGAATCATAGAGAAAGGTTGGGATTTTTTGTAGGGTTGATTAGGAAAGGAGTTTCGGGTGTGTTTTGAGAGTTGACAGATTTCACATTGAAAATCAGTGGGTCTTTTATTATAGAATAAAGATGGAAATAATTTCTGAAGATACACAAAGTTTGGATGGCCTAATCGGTAGTGCCATAACATCACTAGACTATCTTTAGGGTGTTGACTAATAGAACTATTCTGACTTCTAGACACTAAACATCCTGACTTGAAGCCGTCCACTTGAGGATCAGAAACGTTAAGAAGATAGAGCCCCGAGTACATCTTAGCATTGCCAATCGTCTTCCCCGAATCCAAGTCCTGAAATTCACAAGAGTATGGAAAGAATTTAGTAACACAATTAATATCTCGGGTGAGTTTACTGATGGATAATAAATTGCAGTCTAGATTTGGAACTAATAACACCGAGTGTAGAGTAAGATCTTTTGATATTGTGATGGACCCTAAACCGGCCACCTTTGAGAGTGACCCATCTGCAATTCTAACAGTCAGATTTTCATAGGAATGGGTAAAAGTACTAAAGAGACCTTTGTCACCAGTCATGTGGTCTGATGCTCCGGAGTCCACAATCCATGAATTGTCCGTCTTTTTCATAGTATTTAGGGCAGTAGCGAAGTTACCTTTTTGAGCTATGGACCCGGTTCCAATAGTTGAGGTTGGTTGCGAAGATGATGGTGACTGATTGAGCAGTTTCTTAAGTAGATCAAGTTGTTCCCTGCCGAACACATTAGATTCACCGGTTGTAGTAGGTTCCTCTAAGAGACTAAGGTTTCCACGGCCTTCTTTGTAAGGTTGTCGTGATGGTTTCCAATCTGCTGGTTTTCCATGGATTTTCCAACATGTGCCTTTAACGTGTCCAGGTTTTCTGCAGTGCTCACACCATGGACGTTCTTTCTTTTGTCTATTCTCACTTGATTGATACTGAGAGTCTCTAACTACTAAGGCCGAGACTTCCATATTTTGTGTTGCTAGGTGAGATTTCAGCATTACCCTTTTTCTGCTTTCCTCTTTCCTCACTTCAGAAAACGCCTCTTTTACACTCGGTGGAGGTTTATAACCTTGAATTCTTCCTCTTACTTCATCTAGATTCTGATTTAGTCCAATTAGGAATTTGTACAATCTTTTCCTTTGGACAATTTGCTTGTATAGTTGGATGTCTTCGGTGCACTTCCATTGATGAATTTCACACAAATCTAGTTGTTGCCAGTAGCGGGTGAGGGCATTGTAGTATTGAGTTACGGTCAATTCTCCTTGCCGTAAGTCATGTAGATTACTCTCTATCTCGAATAGTTCCGAGGTGTTCTCATTGTTTGAGTAGGTCTCCTTAACTGCCTCCCATATCTCTGTGGCTGTTTCATAGAGCAAAAAATTTTCTCCAACATCAATAGTCATGGAATTTATGAGCCATGACATAACCATACTGTTTTCAGCCTTCCATGCCCTAAATCTTGGATCATCTTTTTCTGGTTTGGTTACTTCACCAGATAGATATTCATCCTTTCCTTTTCCGCAGATATACATCATTACCGAATGAGACCATTGAACATAATTGTTCTCATTCAGTTTGTTCCCGGTGATTATGACTTGATTGTTCTCCGAGTTTCCATGGTTGCCACCGACCATGATTTCGTGATTGGAGGTATTTTCTAGGTTTGAAACAGAAGGAGAACCTAGTTTTCCCGTAGCCATCCCGTATTTTGTCATGAGGGATTGATTTGCTAGGGTTTAGTGGATATGTGGCTCTGATACCATGTAAATTTTAGGGTTAAAAGAAATCTTATTCCACTTTTTCCTTTTACATCTTAAGTTCCTTTATATAGAGGAGAAAACCTAGTTTACCTACACAAATCATACCCAAACAGATTCTATTAGAATCCTTAGAAAATAGCAACTACCTAGCTACTAATCTGCACTTAATCAGCAAACAAATCACATTGATTTGTTTG
Organism: Coriaria nepalensis; assembly: GCA_027186245.1. Taxonomy (NCBI): domain Eukaryota; kingdom Viridiplantae; phylum Streptophyta; class Magnoliopsida; order Cucurbitales; family Coriariaceae; genus Coriaria; species Coriaria nepalensis. Next base: position 8,566,484 of record CP114490.1, on the reverse strand, counting down.
CTGAAGCGTGAATCTTTCTTACACTATTCCACAGTTTATTAAAGTAAACAAAGAAAATAAGTAAACTTTGTCCTCAAGGGTTTCAAATTTCCTTCTATCTTCTAGTTGTTTATTGATTGGACCATGTCTAGTTAATAGTCTTTACATTTTGTAAGATACGAAATTCATGAATCCCCCAGTGTTTATTTATATTTAATTGACTATACCTTGTAAGCTATTGAATAAATTATTTGAGTGTTTGCTTTTTGGTCTAATTAAATTGAGATCGATGTTTGATTTTTGTGAACATTTGGATAGGGTAAATCAGTGGAAATTCGGCAAGCTGCGGGGCTTCTACTGAAAAACAACCTCAGAAGTGCGTACAAGGCCATGACCCCTGCTTGCCAACAGTACATAAAGTCAGAGTTGTTACCTTGCTTGGGAGCGGCGGATAGGCACATCAGATCCACAGTTGGGACCATCATAACTGTAGTTGTTCAACTAGGGGGAATATTGGGATGGCCCGAGTTGTTGCAAGCACTTGTTAATTGCTTAGACAGTAATGATCCAATTCACATGGAAGGTGCTATGGATGCTCTATCCAAGGTTTGTATACCGGCTTCCCCAAATCAATATTCACTGTATTTGTTTCTGATAAAGAAATAGGAAAGAATAGGCATGAATAAAACAAAAAATACGTATTCCTCTTATAGCTTTTTCTGCACTTCGGCTTGTAAGATGTGGCGAAGTATGATAGTTGGCTATGTCTTATAAGCATAATAGTTATTTTCAAGAAAGATTTCATGTGTGCTCATAGATATTCGCTAGAGTGTGCAACTTTCTTATCATTTGGTGTATGGGTGTCATCTTAATATACATTATTTTTCTTCACAGTACTTTTTTGAAGAGCTCTTCAGAGATACTTCATTTTCTTTTTAGCAGCTGAAGGAATTTATGAAATGTGGCTTGTCCTTGTAAATAACTGAAAATAAACATCTAGATGCTCTTATGTCTCTGATGATATTTTGACATATAATTGAGATACTATAAACAGATATGTGAGGATATACCCCAAGTGCTTGATTCAGATGTACCTGGATTAGCTGAACGTCCTATCAACATATTTCTTCCTAGACTGTTTCAGGTAAATTTTCTTTTTGTGTTTACTATTGATGCATTTTAAAAGTATTGGTCATCTAGAAATTCTTAAACTCTTTTAGATATATTTCTGCATCCATTTTCCCCTTTAAATGCTTTTGTCTGATACTCTTCAACTGGTTTTTTATGACAGCTATTCCAATCGTCTCATGCTTCACTAAGAAAGCTTTCATTGAGTTCTGTAAATCAATACATTATGCTTATGCCCACTGTGAGTATGTTTGACAGTGTAGCATATCAGGGTGCCACCTTGTTTTTTATTCTTGGGTTTGATTAACATTATGACTTGTGTGCAGGCTTTATATCTATCCATGGATCGGTATCTTCAGTGTTTGTTTATTCTTGCTAATGACCCTGCCTCAGAAGTGCGAAAATTGGTGGGTTCATTCTCATTTGATATGTGTTATTTGGGTTATTACACAATATTATACATGACCTACATATCTACGTTTGAGTGGAGGGGAGGGAGAGTTCATTAAATGAAGGGAAGGGGAGGGAAGGGATCTTAAAGTTCCTTTTTGGTGTGTAGATTTTTTTTAGTAAGGGAAGGGAGAGTTACTTTCTTTCTATTGTTTGGATGATTTCATAAAGGAGAGGAAGGGAACATTTTGATACATTTACGATTATATTCTCTAATAATAAATGTTTAATTAGATAATAAGGTTAATATGGTAAAAGTACCTTTGATAAAAAAATGTTCTTTTCCTTTCCCTCCATTTCTTTATGATTTTGGTGGGATTGAAAATTAGATAAAATTTTGTTTGCTATACCTCCCCTTCCCTTGCTCCCCCTTCTTAAAAATCCAACCAAACAAAGGAAGAGAACTTTTTTTTTTGTTAAAGTTCCCTTCCCTTCCCTTCTTCAAAGGATAGACTTTTTGTTGTCTAATGGATCCAAGTGTCAGGCCATTTCTATATCTCATAGATTTCCTACATACTTTAGCTCAAATGTCAAAATATCATTTCTCATGTGTGTTTTTTTGGCATGTAAAATGTTTGATGGGCACTAATGATAAAAAGATTTATTTACATTAATTTCTACAGCTTGTAGTTTTGTTTTTAAGAGAGTATTTATTTATTGTTAGATTCTATAGCTAAAGCTTTAATATTTACATTTGGGACAGAGATGTTACTGGAGAAGTGCCTTTGCATTTTGGTTAACGATGGATGATAATTGGCTGTTGTGCTCTCATGATCTAATCTCTATATTTTGTTTTTGTATGTTGAGCAGGTTTGTTTGGCATTTGTACAGCTAATTGAAGTGCGGCCATCCATCTTGGAGGTCAGCTCCCCTCTATTCTTACTGTTGCATATTCTATGTTCAATGCACGCCCTTTTATTTTTTTGTCAGTTTCTGGTTGCTTGTTACATACCATCTAAAGATCGAACAGATGACGTTGTAATATATCTGCTATCTTAACATTGTGTCTATTGTTTTGCTATTTTTTAAATATTATCTATGTTTTCCTTGCTGCTTGTGATGCTGATTTTTCTATACTGCAGGCCCATCTTAGGAATGTGATTGAATACATGCTACAAGTAAATAAAGATGCTGATGAGGAAGTGGCACTTGAAGCCTGTGAATTCTGGTATCGTTACTTTGGCGACCTTTATACCTCCATGCCTTGTCTGTTTTTCTTAATATTGTGAAGCTTTTACTGTTTAATCTTGTATTTAATGACTGCTGATACATTTAAAAACTTTCTTTTCTTTCCACCATATAATATGCTAGAACCACCAGGCACACCTTTCCCATTGGCCGAAAAAAATGAATAAACTTATACGTAGAGGCTATAAATTATAATAACCTTTTCACAATAATTCATCAAGAGGAGATGAGATGTACACTACTACGGAAAACATCTCTTTAGCCCTTCCCTTGGCTGTTATTGAGCATCATTCTTATTCTTCTTCTTCACGTGCTCCTCTCTCTCTCTCCCCTTATTATGATTATTATTATTGTTGTTGTTGTTTTTATTGTTATTGTTATTGTTACTATTATGATAATGTTTAATATGATTATGATTATGATTATGATTACTGTTGTTATTATGATTATTATTATTATACTATTTCTTTTCTTTTTCCTTTTTGTCTTTTAAACTTAGTGGGGCGGAAGTATGTCAGCTTTTATATCATAGGGGTCCTTTATAATTGAAACCTATAGTATCATTTATCATAGTAATTTAATAAAAGCAGATATAATTTTTTGTTATTCCATCTTAATATTTAATTTAATCCAGTCCCATAATTAATTCGATAAATCATTACCCAAAATCTACTACTTATCAAGTTAAACCTATCAGAGTTTCATCTTTTATTGGTCAACCACCATCTTAAACATTCCCAAATTATCCTTTAATTTGAAAAAGATTTGCTATCAATTTCCATCTCTTTAAGATTATTCCGATAACTAAGAAAGTTTTCCATAAAAATCCTATGTACCGTGGTGGCTTTGTATATATATTACCATGATACTCCGACATATGCACATCATGTATAAATGCACATCATGATATGGCTTTTTAGATTATCCACTGAATTAGGACCCTTATAGTGTCTTCAATAGTGAGAGGAATGTTAGTTTGGTAGAATTCGTTTTTTTGGTAACTTCTTCAGATACTTTATTGCTCTATGAGCACCTCAATTAGTACTAAGTGAAAATCAATTGCAATTTTTGTGCTTTCGAGAAACTACTGAGGTTTTGAGGAGAGAAGAGGTCCTATTTGCTCTATGATTTGGCGACTCTCCGAGTGTGGCTGTGCAAGTTGGCTTTGGGAGTTTGTTGAGTGGTTATGTTATGTTTGTTTGTGTATTTGTGTCTGTTCCATATTTATAAGAAGATCAACCAAGTTCCACTTGTCTTCCACTTGTCTTCTATTTGTTAAGTACCGGTGGTCAGAGTCCCTCTGAAATGATATTTGTTAGTGATTGCTGTTTGCAATGTCTCTATTTTGATTCTATTCCTTATTACTCTGATCAAGGGTTAGGTACTACTCACTTCTAAATTTGGTCAAAATATGTAAAATATATGCATAACGCTCCAACGCTAGTGTACTCTTGGTAAGGTTTTCGGGTAGAGAGGAGGGTGGTTGTGTATATTTTATAATGTAAACTCCCTTGTCTATTTTGGGGAGTTAAAAGTCATCACTAATATTTTCTACAACGCAGCATGACTTGGGATGGAAATCACAATCGGAATAAATCTTTTTACTTTTCAGCTAGAGCCTCTTCTATTTGTAGAGACCAAATATAGCTGACTCTAATGTGATAATTGCTTGCTGATTGTATCAGCTATTTTCCATACCAAAGCTATCTCTGCATATGATCAATCTTTTATGAATTAGAGCAGTTACATGGGATATGACTATTTTTTTATTTTTATTTTTAAATTTCTTATTTTCTTTTAGCAACCTGTAAGTCCTCCTGTCTATTTATATGTCTCTTATTTTCTTATTCATCGGTATTGTGCTTGTCAGGTCTGCATACTGTGATGCTCAGTTACCACCTGAGAATCTAAGAGAGTTTTTACCACGCCTAATTCCAGTATGATTCAAGTTCTGAGGATATCTTTTTCTCTTAGAAATTTTTTCTACTGACAATATTATGGAATTTTTCATTCCTGTTGCAACTTATGTAGGTTTTGCTGTCTAACATGGTTTATGCTGATGATGATGAGTCACTTCTTGAAGTTGAGGTCAACTTCCAATTTAATCTGTCTTTCTGTGGATATCTATGATTATTGGCACCGATTCTGATGTTTTTTTTTTTTTTTTGGGTGCCTGGAATCCTTAATTACCACAGGAAGATGGATCACTTCCAGACCGTGATCAGGTTCCAGCTGTTTGCCTTTATTTTTGAGATCCCAAATGGTCTATGGATTGCTTCTACGTTACTTGCTATATCCTGCTTGATATGCTTCTCTAGCTTTTCATTTTCTTTATAGTTTCCGTTTATGTAAAATTCTCTTGGTGTGCAGGATCTTAAACCTCGTTTTCATTCATCACGATTGCATGGGTCAGAAAATCCAGAAGATGAGGTAAGTTGCCCAACTCATCCTTCTTTCATCACTGAAGTTCTCATTTGGTGTATTTATCTTATCCAGTCACTATACCCAGTTCTTCTGCACCAAATTAGCTTTCACACTATGAAATATTGTTCAAACTTTCTACCGAATCAAAAGTTGGGAACTATTGCAGGATGATGACATTGTTAATGTATGGAACTTGCGCAAATGTAGTGCAGCTGCCCTGGATATTCTTTCAAATGTGTTTGGAGATGAGATTCTTCCAACACTGATGCCGATAGTTCAGGTAACCCTTTTAGTGGCCACTCTTTCAAGAGTTGTTTCCCAGCTTTCTCTGGATTCACTAATTCATAAGCATTCTGTATTATTTTGAAAAGTTCCTCTTTTTGAAATGCTACTTTCGTTCTTCTTAGGTAGCAGCGCAGAGTTTTTCTTAGCTATCCCTCTCTAGCTTCATGTCCCTCTAGCCATTTTTATTTTCCATAGTATTTGAAAAAAGATGGGTTGTTGTTGTATGTTATTTGCTGGTCAAGGCTCGACATCATTGTGCATATTCACAGGCCCATATGTTATTAAAAAGCTAAACTATTGCCACTTCTCTATACTGTGTTATTTGAAGAGGGCGTGCTATCAGAGCTATTCACAAATAACTGTCTTTGTGATAATAGGGTTCATTGTACTCTCCATCCCTCCCTCAAAACTTGAAAGTTATGGTTCCTGTTTCAGATACATGAACGTGTCTAAAATTTCTGTAGGCCAACTTGTCCAGTAATGGTGATGCAGCCTGGAAAGAAAGGGAAGCTGCTGTTTTGGCTCTTGGTGCCATTGCTGAAGGCTGCATTAATGGTCTCTATCCTCATTTGCCGGAGGTGATTTCTAAATTATATCTTGCTATTGCTAGAGAATTCATCGCCAGATATGAATATTTGGAATCTGAATGATTTTTTTTGGTTATCAACAAAAGGGTGAAAGAATAATGCAACATCATGTAATTTTAAAATGAATCAGGATTCTAACAATTTATTTCTAATTTTTCTAATTATTTCCTTAAACAAGTTGATCCTATTATTTCTAATCTATTCTAATCTTCTTTTGCTACATTATTCTTCACTTATATGTTTTGTTTATTCAAAAGGCGTTGCCACCCCTTACCTTGAATTAACTTTTGAATCTACTCCCTACTTTCTTACACTAGCTTTCCAAACATGATGAAATACTAATTTGTAACCTATACGAAATCTAGTTATTAGGCATTTTCTTTAGATTTTGCAGGCAGTGCAAGGTCTCAAACTAATGGTGTTTTCTGTAGCAGATTGTTACATTTCTGATTCCCCTACTAGATGATACGTTTCCTCTCATACGGAGCATCTCTTGTTGGACAGTCTCTCGTTTCAGCAAATTTATTGTTCAGGTATTACTATTTTTCTATATGATACATGCATTTTCAGAGAAGTAATAGGGTATTGTTTTTCAATATAAGAATCATGCTATGATCTTTGTTGAGGCAGTATTGATAATAATCTTCTCAGAAATATCTCTAAATAAACCTCATTAGGAATGAAACTTAGCTGGAATGACTAGTAATCTAGAATATTGAACAAGTAGGGATAGACTGGACTGGAGGACAGATACATGTAAATTTATTCATATTGTACGTGTATCTCCAGAGGTGAGAGTGTCTGTAATTTGAGTGTGTGAAACTACATCATTTCACCTTGTCATTGTACGGACTAGTACATTTATTTTTCTAATCCCTATATCTCTGCTCCATTCTAGAGTTGGAAGTTTCTGTTCAATTTATGCTTATAATTTTCATGGGACCATAAAAGATTCTTAGCTTATAATTTCCACCTAATTTAGGGTGTTGGGCATCAAAAAGGCTATGAACAATTTGACAAGGTTCTGATGGGTCTCTTACAAAGAATATTGGATGATAACAAGCGGGTGCAAGAGGCTGCATGTTCAGCTTTTGCAACACTTGAGGAGGTTCTTGCTATAGATCTTCTGTTCTTATCAAAGTGATTATTGTGCTCCAATGTTAGTTTCAAGTATTCATATCTCATCTGGTGGTTTATGTTGCAGGAGGCTGCCGAGGAATTGGCACCGCGATTGGAAAATATTTTACAGCACCTTATGAGTGCTTTTGCGAAATATCAGGTTCTTTGCTAACATTTCCTCTTTTAGAGACTTTATGGAAGATATGATGAAATTCTGAACTTGATGCGCTGCATTTTTCCTTTCCTTTTGTTTTTGGGCATAAAAATATACCTAATTCTTTGGCTCTCTATTAATATATACTTGTAATTTCCAGAGACGAAATCTCCGTATTGTATATGATGCAATTGGAACCTTAGCAGATGCTGTTGGAGGGGAGTTAAATCAGGTAAAATCTAATGAGCAGATGAGGTATCTGAACATTAACACCACAACACCAACCCCCACCCCCCAAAGTCTCCCACTTTTCTGCACTGTTCTCTGAGTGAGGTTGTGAAGTAGTTTCAACATTTATGGCACCAAGAGAATTATATCATTTGATTATTTAATATTGAAGGATCCTATCATTTTAGTGTTATATATGGTTTGCAGCCCGTTTATCTCGACATTTTGATGCCACCATTAATTGCAAAGTGGCAGCAGCTATCAAATTCTGACAAAGATATCTTTCAGCTCCTAGAGTGCTTTACATCTATTGCACAGGTGCATGCTCTTTAATTATTATATTTTTTTAATAGGGATCAGCTTTTTAAGCTTTTTCAAATGGTTTTGTCAATTTTGGACCACTACATGTTTCAATAATTGAAGTATATGAGACATAAGATTATTTGTATTGGTCATGTTCTGATGGGTCAGTTTATTTCCTTTTCTATCTTTTTTTAGCTCTAGTCATTGTACAATTAGACCTTAAAAGCTAGCTAAACAACAAAAGGCGCTAGAAAATAGTGACACATCTTAAGTCATGGGAGATATATATATGTATGTAAATTCTCGTTCAAAGATCTTGCAATCCATTTTCTCCTTTTGTTTTTAGTGCATATGCCTTCTTTTCTTTTAAGATGATGGGGTTTGTATGACATCTTTGATTCTTCTCTGCTGTATTTGATGCTGTGGTGGACCAACCGTGGCTGTTATTCTCTTTTTGACTTGCATGTTATATTGGGGATTTATATGAGATGTCAAAGTAACATGTAGAAATGATCTTCAGGCATTGGGGACTGGGTTTTCTCAATTTTCTGAGCCTGTATATCAGAGGTGCATAAACATCATCCAAAGTCAACAATTGGCAAAGGTTTTACTAAGCTTCTATTTTAATTACTTATCTATCAATCAATACACAATCATTTACTTTTTTGTATGTAAATTTTTTCATTCATTTATAGTTCTTAAAAATTTGTTTAATGTTTAACGTTAATATGTCATCATGTTGTTATTAAGCTCTCCTGCCTTAGTTTACTCTTCAATTATGTTTCTTTGCTATCTTTCCCTTTCAGATCCACTATTAATCTAAGATGCCTACTAGACCAGATCAATTTCCCTTCTATATCTATTTTCATTCACTATCTTTCCTTTCCAAAGTTGCTAAATTAGGTGTATCAAGAGGATACTATGATATAGCTGTACTACTCTTCCTATTAGAAGTTTAATAGAAACATATTTAACATATTCTATAATAATAGAAGGAAAAGAATTCTGTATCTTTTTTTCCTAGTTAGAGCTTCATTATTACATATCATCTCTTCTAAATCTTCAAATTCAAGCACGTTTTAACCTCAAAATTTGGGAGGCTGTATTTCTTAAAAAATTTTCTGGCTTTCTTTTTCTAGATGGGGTTGTTGATTGCCATATTTTGGTTTCATAAATGCTTTTCTCACACCATTGATCACACTGTGTCTACTTCTTGAAATTGGTGAAGCCTTATATATTCCAGATCTTTTTGATAATGTAACTCATAACATTATGTGCAAAATTTGTTGTTCATCTTGTAATCTATGTGAAGATCTTTGTTTGCATTCCTGTTTCAGGCAGATCCTGCTTCAGCTGGTATTCAGTACGATAAAGAGTTCATTGTATGCTCTCTTGACCTGCTATCTGGACTTACAGAGGGTCTTGGCAGCGGGATAGAAAGCTTGGTAGTTTCCTTCTCCATGGTTTTATTCTTCTTCTTTAGTGCTTCTAGTTTGAAAGTTTTATTGTAAAACATGTTTTTACTTTCTTTTAGAGGCCATGCTGTATGAGTAAAATTCCTAATTAATTTATTCAGCTAGACTATGAATCAATTAATTTATTCAGCTAGACTATGAATCAATTAATTTATTCAGCTAGACTATGAATCATCACGTTTACAGAATTAGCAGTATGTGTCCTTCCTTATTCCCCATTTACAGGGAAAAAAGACACAAACTTGCTGTTGTCTTGACAAGTTTTTCAATTTTCTCATGATATTTTGTTTGTGGACTGCATGTAAATATCATCTGTAGCATACCTAGGAGGTTCAGTTTTCCTAGAGCAGGTTATATTTTTAGATTAGTGGATATCTGATTGACAATCTTGCTTTTGCCCTTGGGTTTTTTGTAGGTTTCACAAAGTAATATAAACGACCTTCTTCTGCAGTGTTGCATGGATGATGCTTCAGATGTCAGACAGAGTGCCTTTGCTCTGCTTGGAGATCTTGCACGGGTGAGTAGAAGTTTCATTTGTGAGTTAACCTAACTGTGAATCTTGATCTTGCTGTGTTAGCTAGCTTTTCAGAATAGGAATTTATGGTAAATTTGAATTTACTAGACGAAAATTGAAGTTCTCAACTATAATATAGAATTGGAAGGTCTCAAATTTAAGGTGTACAATCTGTATAAAATTACATTCCAACTGGAATCGGTGAAGGGTAGAAATTACCAGAAAAAGGTAGCAAGAGAGATATCAAGAAGTTGGAGGATACATGTGAAAAGTAATTGGTTTACAGTTTATAAGCAGCAAATGGGTGAATAAAGGAAGCTTCTTACAAGAAACTGCAACAAAAGTACAAAATGCTGCCTTTCACTTACCTTTTTACGCACAAAGTCACAATTACTCTGACATTATTTTAGGTTTTACCCAAAAAAAAAATAATAATAATAAAAATAAATTTAAAAAATGAAGTTTTGGATTTTTTCTTACTACATTTGGGTGGCCTCTGTTGTTGAGTTGCCATGCTGAGTTTCCATATTGGAGTTGAACAATATTTTGGGCCTTTGAAAATGGTAACTCAAATGGTGTTAATCTTAAAGGGGTTCTATGAAACTAGAATTTGTAATCATTTTCATTTGGTATTCATAAGAGTAAACAGGGCATTGAAGATGAAGACGTAAATGATAAAGTTTCCAAAATAAAATTTTAAAGAAGTTTTAAATTATTGAAACACTGAAAATGTAGCCAAAAAGGTTGCTGCCAAAAGTGACGGAGAATAGCTGCAAATTAGAATTGATCTTTTCGATTTGCATTTTTCTGGGATGCGGTTTGGAGCCCCAGTGATGTCTGAGGCTTCTAAAAGTGGCACCCAAATGGTGTGTTAGAGTAGTTTCCATAAACCAATGGAACAGTAGGTGCCAATGGGAACTATTTGTGTCGTTTTCGTACTTAATTGTATATGAACAATTGTTTAAATTTTTGGCTAGGTATGCCATGTCCATTTGCAACCTCGTCTGTCTGACTTTCTTAATGTGGCGGCAAAGCAACTGGTAAGTTGAGTTCTAAATATGATTTTCAACAAGAATAGATTTGAAACTCTTTTAATTGATGTGAGTTGTGTGCTGCATAGAACACCCCCAAGTTGAAGGAAACTATCTCGGTGGCAAACAACGCTTGTTGGGCCATTGGAGAACTAGCAGTTAAGGTATGTTCCCTTCATGCTGTAATATTGCAATGTCACCCACCTTTACTGACAGTAACCTCCTGTTCCTCTGGTTTTCTTCTTTTATTGATTGGTTTGTTGGGCAGAATTTCTTGATTGTGGGCTTACTTGTCATGTAATTTTATAGGATACAACAAAAAGAGGAACAGACATAATAGTTTTAGGGTGGAAACATGCTAACCTTATCTTTATTTATTGACCTCGTAGTTGGTTTTTATTTAACAATCCACAAACATTTGCACCATGCCATTAATATTAATATATGTCATTATCACACATTTGAATTCAGGTCCGTCAAGAAATTTCGCCAGTCATTATGACAGTTATTTCATGCCTAGTCCCAATCCTTCAACATGCACAGGTTAGTCTCTAATAATATTCTTCATGTCTGTTTTTTGTGTATATTCTCTCGCATATCATTAGTTAGTTGGACTTTTTGATACGGGTCAGGAGCTCAACAAATCACTCATAGAAAACAGTGCAATTACACTTGGAAGGCTTGCATGGGTTTGTCCAGAGCTTGTGTCACTCCATATGGAACACTTTATGCAGTTGTGGTGCTCTGCACTGTCTATGTAAGTTTATATGTAACTTAATGAATATCTTTATTTTATGTCTATTTGAATTTTGTTTGATCAGAGACGATACTTGGAAAGTCTATTTTATGAAACTTTGTTTCGAATCTTGTACTTGTTTGATATTCTAATTCCAGTCCTCTTTGAACAAATATTCGTACCATGTTTTCCATCCGTGGCTGTCTTTTCACTCCATTCGACAAATAGTATATGGGGCTTCTGAGTACATTTTGTCTCCCTAGTTGGATGGTCTGTAATTAGCGATCATATGTTTCTTTAAAAGGAGAAACTGCTAAAATTGGACATCCCATGTCCCTGCGAAACTGTTGATAGAGAGAGAATGTAAACACTTGCTATTCTTTTCTTTCCTTTGCAAACAATCTCAAATGAGTGATAAGGCAAACACTTGGTTATCACCTATTAATGCTGGCATGGAAGCTTTTTCCATTTCAATAAATCATTCTACATTATACTTAAATATTAGAACAAGACATGAGAAGAAGCCACTACTACTTGTGAGACTTTAACTTAGGATTCTGTTTTGTTGAGTGTGTATACTCAGGTTGTTGTTATATTGGCAGGATACGGGATGATATAGAGAAAGAGGATGCTTTCAGAGGTCTATGTGCACTGGTATGCATCTGTTTCTTTAAGATTTTCTCCAATTACGATTCCCCAAGTAAAGAATGCGAAATGAAATTTCAGGTTAAAACAAATCCATCAGGAGCATTGAGTTCACTTGTCTTTATGTGCAGAGCTATTGCTAGTTGGCATGTAAGGATCAATTCCTACATCTTAAGTTCTAACAATCAGATTTATCTATGAACTTTGAATATCATGACTCATTGTTTGCAGGAAATAAGGTCTGAAGAACTTCATAACGAAGTATGCCAGGTGTTACGTGGCTATAAGCAGGTAAATTTATTTTTATTTTATTTTCTTCTTTTTAAGTTTTAGGAACCCCAGAAATATATTCTAGATAGCCATAATCTATTCACTGTTTTGAGTTTTCTGTCCATTTGACTGTTCTTTATTGAAAACTATTTGTAAGCCCTATGATTTCTTCCTAAAGCCTCTTCACTTATATCTATTAGTAAAACATAATTTTTTAATTTTTTAATTTTTTAATTTATTCTTTTTCCTGTGGTTTCTTTATGTTCATTCATGTCCTTACGGTTTCACAATTTTTTTTTTTCAATTGTCTATCCTCGTGGTTGATTCTTGGTTATTTATGTCCTTGTGTTTTCAGATTTTGTTTCAATTTTTATCCTTGTGATTGACTTTTTTTGAATCACCCCCCTTTGATTTCAATATTTTATTTTTTATTTTTCACTTCCACCCTTTTAAGGTTACAATTTCTAAAAAAAAATATTCCTCCATTAGAGAATATCAAAATGTTTTCACCAACCTTAGTAGATTATATTTAGGCATTCTAAGCTACTTGAAATTTCGAGCGATATACCATTGGAAAGTTATAAGAGTCTAGTTTATTTCATTTAGAATTTGGAGCTTTCTTGAGAAAGTTATTAATAGTTTCATATAGGGGGCATAATTTGTGATTTACTTATATTTGTACAGCCTGCACTAAAATATAAAGAACTTTATCAAGAAACTTCCAAAAATTATAATCACAAATTTTACTAACCACTAAACTTCTGTGTTTTTCTGTGGTATGACTCAAATTTTCAAGTAGCTTATTAGAAATGTTGATATTTAAGGGTTAAAAACATGTGGCTGTTATCTATGATTAGTACTCAGTGGGCTGGAAAGGAGGGTTTAATAAGCTAAGAGTAACTAATTGAATTTAAATTCATTGTGAATATTTTATTATGTCCTATTAACACAGTAAAAAAGTTGTACTATTTATCTGTTGTGGAAGCCGGCCAACATTTGTATCGGCAAATAGGGAGTTTCCACATTCCATGTCCAAGTAGTTTCTTGATAAAAAGTAGAAATTGAGGAGATTACCTATACTTGACATTTGCAGCTGAAATTGTAAACCACAAAATTGTCATTCAGCCTCGGACATCTTTCCTTTTGTTTGTTGTTCTATTTAATATACTTTTATATTGATTTCTTGTATCTCTACAATTTTGTCAGATGCTTCAGACTGTCGCATGGGACCAGTGTATCTCAGCTTTGGAGCCTTCTGAAAAGGACAAGCTGTCAAAATATCTAGTGTAAAATTTATTTTAAGCAGATTCTTTCTCCTGATTTGCGCAATTTTTCAAGCATGAGCGTCTCCACATTCGTGTATCTGCATCAAAACAAAACTGGTGATCAGCTTAGTCATGCTTTAGAGCTAAGTGCAACGTCCCAAACATAAGACAGCATCTGGTTCTAGGGAGATGAAGCAGCTGAGGTTGATAGGATTGGTGTACAGAGCTATGGTCTGCCAGGTTTTGAGACAGCATGTCTTCTACTTGTTTCACAATTTTCGCCCCCCCCCTCACGGTTTTTGAGGGGGCGCGAGTATCTTACTTGATCTCTATATGTCAATTGTCATTCTGGGTTGAGAGATTTATTTTATTTCATTTTTTATCCTTATATTTTCAACTATTGATGGGTGATCTAAAAATTTGTTCAAAAGGGTTAAGCAATTATTAAAAGTTAGGACTTTAACTTTTAATAGGAAGATTTCTATTAGGAGTTGTATGATTTTCGCTGTTAAAACAGATTGCAAGTTCTCCCCGTGACTTGTGATTTTCATGTTTGATTGGAATAGTATCTCGTTTTCCCCTCCTTATCTCGGGCATTACTTTTATGTATGGCATGAAATCCTGAACGTGGATTTCCTCGATAAACTAGATTTTGGTATGTATTTGTTCGTGTACATCTGTTAATGCTATCCCTTGAAAATTGATCCTCCAAATGAAATGATTGTCTTCCCTCTTATTCATCACTGATACTCGAGAGCAACTTTCCAAAAGAGTGTTGATTTTGCCCCAAAAGAAAGTGTTATTTTCTTTTTGGTTGCATTTCTTGAGGGGCTAAAATGTAGTTACAAAAGTCTAGGTGTCTCAAATTATTTTTAACACCACTTTGATGGATGAAGTAAATTGTATGAAGTGCGATTTTCTCTTTTGGGTTCCATTTTTTGGCCGTAAGGGAGATAATAACGTCTCGCAAACTAGACCCGCTTTAATTTTTTTTTTGCGAAGTAGTCGTCTAGTCATCATTATTTAGCACAGTAGTCGTCTTTTTAAAATATGAAGAGGATATTGATTAATTTAGTTCTCTTTTGAAAATATGTTGCGTGTGTCCATAGTCGATATCTGTCCGTCCATTGTCAGTCCTTGATTTGTATCTGTCCTTCGTCTACGTATTGACAAAGAAGAAGAAGAAGAAGAAGGTGAAGATGACAACGGATGAAGATGAAAGAGAAGAAGAAGAAGACAACGGAGACTAAGACGAAGAAGAGGTCTTTTTGTTTTCAAAAATGTAGATAATGGTAGTTTATGTATTAAAAATTTTCATTCTAAGAAAAAGGGATTACTTTTCAAAAGATCTCAAAATGATTTTTTATTTATTAAAAGGATCATAGAAATGGGGCTAGTTTTCCAAATGATCTTAAACACATACATACGAGTTCCTATTCATCACCCGTCATACTTTGCGTCCTTTAAATTACCCAAAACACACTCTTTTATAAACACTTCATCCTCATCCTTTTGAAATCAAATCCCTCCGAATCTCAAAATTAACCCTATTTGGAAGTAAAATATAAACCCATATCTTGAAATCTACTGAGATGGAGAACAATGATAAGCAACGCGAGAACAATGATGGGCAACGTGAGAACACTGTTGGGCGACTCGAGCAACTCAACGCTCTTAAAGAGTTGAGGATATAAAGAAAGTTATTGGACTTTTAGAAAGTAGGTAATCAATCTTATTAGCGTCCTTAATGTGTTAAGGCAATATTAAGAAATAAGAGTTTAACTTTCTTAAAAAAAACTAGTGATTATTTTGATAACCTTAAATAGATTTAAGGAAATATCAAAAGGAAGTTAAAGTTGCACTTTTTAATCAACTTTTAACAAATATGAATATTTTTAAGGAGTTAAGAATATATCCATATTAAGATAGTTGCACTAGTTTAACCAATATAATCCATAAACATGATTTAATTTATTAAGAGTTAATCATGCAAATCAAGTTTTTTGAATTCCATTTTCAAGAGGGCCGAAATCACTTATAGTACATAAGATTGCATTTGATGGATTAATATGGATGTTTAGTGGAAGTGTTGAATATAAGAATGTATGATTGTGATGATGTATGATTGAACGTTTCATGTGTATTTTCCCATTACAATAAACGGAATAGAATCATGCATGCTTCTTGATGAGACTGAATAAAACTAAATCCCTTTCAAGATTATATTAAACTTGTAAGCCATATAAGAAAGTTTTATAAGGTGTCTTTCAAAGCATTACACTTAATTTGATATTAATATTTTATTTAATTAGATATGAACATATAAGGGTTAATAATTTATTAACACATGAGTTATGTAGTTTATATATTGCAATAGTTGCAATGAAAGTATGAGATTTTTTGTGATTGCAACATTCCTATTAGATTCAGCTATGGACAATGGGGGATATAAGTATTTAGTGCTTGTTATGTTGCAAATAATGTTTTGGGTTAAGCTTAACTAGTAAGATATGGTTAGTTACTAGAGTTAGAAAGGAGTTGTATGAGATGCAACTACGAAAAGAATTTTCGTTACCTTATATATGTGTTGGGTTGACTACGGACACGTGAGACCCATTAAAAAAAAAAAGTTTTTCCCAATTCACTTAAAAGGGTAAAAGTGTATTGCAATAAAATAGTGAGAACATAACCAAGAATTAAACAATGTCTTAATTTTTTGTTTAATTGATGTAATTTACTGAAGTACTTATGCATATTTTTGTTTGTTTAAATAATAGAAATGTCGAATAGTTTGTTATGTTCAATTTTAGAACAAAATAAGTTAGTAGGGACTCATTATAGAGACTTACTTAGGCAATTGAGAATAATTCTCAATCATAGTGGTAGTAGTCCAACCCGGCCCACATTAGGCCCAAGCTCGTTTAGGTTGGGATGGGCTGAGCTCGTCCCGTTTAGGTATGGCTTGGTCTCAAAACTCTCGGCTCAGCCCGAGTCCGATTATACATCATAATCTATAATTTTTTTAAAGCATCACATTTTTTAAAACATGCTTTTATATCACTTCTAGTTATATTTACTCTCCCGTAGGAAGGACAATATGAGTCTCGAACAAAGTTTTTATAATATTTAGAGTCAGTAAAACCAGTAGACAAATCAAAATAAGCAATCAACTTAGCAAGATTATCTCTAGCTCTCATTTTGTTAAATGAAAATGTAGAGACTAAATCATTAGGCTGAAAATTTAATTGAGTTTGAGATGTACCTATACCAATTGTGGGATCAAACATGCATATATCTTTATGACATTTTAAGTGGGTAGTTCTACCAGTCCCAATAGCAATTAGGGTCTTTTTGCATACCTTACATACATCATTTTTAGTTTTATGGTGTTCAACTAGCTTTTACAACTTGTCAAAACAAAACCAAACTTTTGACGTTGTTTTCTTGCATTTTGTGGAAGCAGCTATACTCAATGTAGTTGTTATTTCGTCGTCGAGATCGATCTCATCATCGTGGACCTTGTCTATATTCAGAAAATTAATTTCATTTAGTTCCATATATCCTGTACTATAAATAACAATTCTGGATGGCCTTCGAAATCATGCGTGTTATCCAAGTTATCTATTTTCTATATTATTAATAAAAAAAAAATATATATATATATAGATATTAAAATTAGTTAGAACTTGGAAGATAACATTTACAAATAATAATAATGATAATAATAATAAAAATAATAAAGATTAAAACATATTATAATAAAATAGAAAAATTGAACCAACTTGAATTTAAATTTTGGAACTTGAGAGTTGAGAGTCAAGACTAGAATTAGGAATTGTAAAATTGATAATTAGGATTTTAAATTAGTAAAAAAAATGAATAGAAAACAATTGAGAATTGAGAGATAATTTTTGAGTTAAGAATTGTGATTTATTAAGATAATTTGAAGAGATGTTTATAAGAAAAATAATAGAGAGAAAAAATTTTAAAATTAAAAAAAAATACATCAAAATAAAAAATAAAAATAGGGAGCCGTTTGAAACTACTCCCTGCTACAATCTTAAAGCTAAATCTTTGTTGGAAAATCTTTTTTTTTCTTTATTTCTAGCGAGTTTTGAAAATTGGTTAGCAAGATCCCACAATCAATTTTAAGAAAATATTAAAATATTTAATTTGTAAAATTTAAAATTTTTGAATAATTTTGAAGGTGTTAGTTAGCAAGGTAGCGACGAAAGGGTTGATGGAAGTAATAGTGAAAAAGTGTAGAGATAAAAAATTAATTTAAAAAATAAATTAGTCACAATTTTTTTAAAAAAATTGTAAATTGTAAAAAAAAATTAATTTAAAATAAATTTTAGAATTTTATATTATTTTATATTGAATATGAAATTAATTATAATTTAAATTTTAAATAAAAATTATTATTATAATTATAAAAATTTAAAATATTGATCACAAATGTAATTCCCAATAAAGAGAGTAAAACTCACAACTTATTGTTGAGTTTGTGGTTATTTTAGGCTGAAAAATAGGTTCTAGCCATCAAGTATAAGTAGGGGTTAGGGAGAGAGAGGAGAGGACATAAGGAAAATAGAGAGAAGGTCTTGGGTTCCTTCTTCTTTCCCCTCTCATCGATTCTTTGGATTTAAGATCAACATTTCATTTTTCTTTTTTTGTGTATAATTAGCAACAAGAACAAAATAAATAAATAAATAAATGGTGGCAATCCGTAGAGAGAAGGGAATATTGTATGAGCCTATCAAAGGAAGTGATGAGCAGAATGACATTGCGAATGAAGACGTTGAGATGGCCTTCTCCCATTCCAGATCTCCTTCTGCACCTTTTTTCAGGTCCAATCCGAATGCGAATGCAAATAATGCCGCTGCATCAGTGCCTTATCATCATCATCCTCCTCTACAACAACAACAGAGCCAGCGTCTAATTTCACTCGACGTCTTTCGTGGACTCACCGTCGCTGTAATACTTTCTTTCATTTCAATACCCGAGTCTAATTATTTTATTTTTCATTCATTTATTTAGTTTTTCTTGCTTTATTAAACCTATTTGCTTTGTCCTTGAATAAAAGGATTGTTTATTTATTTATTTTTTGGCCAAAAAAAGGATTGTTTATTTGGTGACATATTATTCTTTCAGAATGTCTTCTTCCGTCCCCCATTTCATAATCCAGGAAGACCACACCACCCAGTCAATTCCTACACGACTATTTTGACCTTTCTGTTATTCTTAAGATGTTATTTTCAGTAACTATTGAACCTGGAGAGGAGATTGCATTGACATTCAATTCAGCTATTTTTTCCCTAATGTATTTCAATCCATGTAAAAGACAAAAGGGGTTTAAAGGAACAAAAAAACAAAAGGGTTTAAAGGGTCGGTTGGTTTGTAACGCATTAACAACGTTCTTTTACTTTTCCTTGCAAGGCTTTGCTCTAAGTACAAGCTAAGGCACATGTTGCTTTAGCAGCTAACACCAGATGTTGGTCCACTTAAAATTTTGTTTTCTCTTTTTATATTGTTCTTTTTCGTATTGTTCTTTTCTTAATTAATTAATCTTTTTTTATATGACCACTGCCTAAGCTTGCTCGTGGAAGCATTTGTTATTGTCTAACATATATGTTTGACTTGTCATATATGTTATCATACTCATCAACTCAAGATGGGACTAAAATGAAAAATTGAGAAGGAAAAAACTGAGAAAATCCTTTGGCCACTTTGACTCTCTGTAATACTTATACAAAAGAAAAACAGTGTCCTGTTACAGATACGACAAACAAATACATTGTCAATGATATGCTTAATTTCATATGATGTTAAAAGTTGAAACAGGTATTAATTTTTAGTTATGTACTAGATTTCATGTTTTCACAAGCTAAATGCTCCTTCATTGTTTCTTGAAAATGTCAGCTAATGATTCTAGTGGATAATTTTGGTGGGGTTGTGCCGGCAATAAATCATTCACCTTGGAATGGGTTAACCCTTGCAGATGTAGTCATGCCATTCTTCCTATTTATTGTTGGTGTCTCCCTTGCACTTACCTACAAGGTATCATCTTTATCCATTTGATATTATTGATAATTTTGATCGGCCTTCTCACTTTCATTTACTTCTTTACTGATAAGATTTAGTGACCAATTAACCTGGCTGATCTTATCACAATGATCAGCGTTCATACATTGATAAACATGGAAGGTCTCTTTGTCTTTCTAATTTTAGCCCTTTCTTGCACAGAAAATGCCTTGCAGAGTGGTTGCCACACAAAAGGCAATATTACGGACATTGAAGCTTCTATTGTTAGGCCTTCTTCTTCAAGGTAGTGAAATAGATCATTATAATTCTTTTTCTCATCATCAGTCATTCAATAGTCTATAGCCTGTCAATTTTTTAGCCTTTGTCTCCCCCTGTTAGTAAAGGTGGTACATAACTTTTCGGCAAAACAACAATGGTTTATTTGCCTCGAGTGGATCTTTGTGTCCATTAATAATAAAGATGATAGTCTTCTAGAGGGAAATTAGCATAGAATGTTAGTATTATACGAGCTCTCCACTGCTGCTTGTAATCTCTTCCATCCAGGAGGGTTTCTCCATGGAATCAAGGATCTAACCTATGGAGTGGATATTGAAAAGATGAGATGGATGGGTATCCTACAGGTATGGCTTTCCTGATTGATCTTTTGTCTGTTTCAGTAGTCTGTTCTCCCATTAGATCTTAGTTATGCTTACCTGCAATAAGGAGCAATAGTTGATGTCTGGACTTGGAAGTGGATGCAAAGTATTTCACCTGAAGTATTCATTTCTATAGGTTTCCTTTTACTGACAGATCAAAATCATTTTATTCTCTCTCTCTCCCCCTACTTCTCTTCTCATACAGAGAATAGCCCTAGCTTATTTATTTGCAGCCCTGTGTGAGATTTGGCTAAAGGGTGATGATACCGTTAATTCAGGATCATCTCTGCTGAGAAAATATCGATTTAAATGGTAAGGTTGGTTCAAATTTTTGTTTTTCAGTATGTTTCTGATTTCAAACTCTTAAGTTATCTGATATGGATTTTGATGAACTCGTTCTTCTCAAAGACCTGGTAGAACAAGTTGATACTTGTTCATCTTATTGTCTGTGAAATGATTAATAATGTATATGGCAGACTAAGCAATATCAGGTTCGTCTAGCGATGAGCGAATTTCTGTGATTTTGAGGGGCCAATTAAAGTCAAATTTTTAGGTGTTTAGGCTGTGTTGCCTCAGTTATCCCTCTCTATAACTGATGGTCATGACCGTCCATCATCATTTGTGTATCCGGAAGACAAAATGGAGGTGAAAAACAAAACATAAAAAAGTTCTGATGCTAAAATCTAGGAAAAGGGTCCTTTCCTCTCTCTTGATCATTCAAGTTAAGTCATGTCTCTGGGCATAGGGGGTCTCTCTAAATCATTGTCCTAATTTGATCTTATTGCTTTTAGTCGGTGAACCACTATGTTTAAAACAGAATAAATTACCGTAATGATATATTCTTTATTGAAATATAAAGCACCACTAGTTCTCAATTGAATTTTAACTCAAATTGCTTTTAGCTTATATGGATATCTCTGATACTTGATATGTGAGGTAAAGCGATTTAAACTTGAAATTAATTGTATGTTTAGAGTTAAATGGTATTTCTTCTTATGATTTTCATTGTTTTTGTCTGTGTACTGCCAATGGTTATGTTTTTTCTTACAACAACCTCTCACATTCACAGGGTTGTGGCTTTCATCCTCACTACTCTATATACGTGCTTGCTATATGGCTTGTATGTTCCTGATTGGGAGTTTCAACATCCAAAGAAGACATCTTCCTCTTCAACAAAAACATATTATGTAAGCTTTCTACTATTTTGTCTCCTGATTCTTGTATCTTCATGCAATCCAGAATCCTACAATGATTAACTGTGAAATTATAGTCTGCGGATGGTTGATTTCAATTGTGCCCATTTTCTAGGTGAAATGTGGAGTACAAGGGGACACTGGACCAGCCTGCAATGTTGTAGGAATGATTGATCGAAAGATTTTAGGAATTCAACATCTATATAGAAAGCCTATTTATGCGAGGACAGAGGTTCTAATATTTCATGATATCTTGCTAGACTTTGGGTTTTAACCACTCTTTAGTGTATGTAACATGGAAACCATACCGTGGTTATTCATCTCTCTTTATCTTCTCTTTCTCAGCAATGCAGTATCAACTCTCCCGATTATGGTCCACTGCCTCCTGATTCTCCTTCTTGGTGTCAAGCCCCTTTTGATCCAGAAGGACTCCTAAGGTTCTTACATACTTTCCTGATTTTTAACAGTTTCCTCTAACCAATTTAGATACTGGGAAGATTAGCTTGTACAAAAAGGATGCAGTTTAGCCGCTTAGAGTCCATTTCTCGCAGCATTTTAGTTGCCAAAAAATGATATTGGTAGTGTACTTAAATTTGTGATGATTCCGTTGAAACAGTTTAGGGATTTTACACTTATTTTATATCATTGGTTTTACAAGAGGATGCTTCAAAGGTTGTAATATCCAGTTGGATGGTTTTTAGGATATGCTTTGTGGTTATTATTCATATACAAGCATTAGTTGGTAGAATGTTACTAATTTCAATGTTTGTTGCTATTTCTACTCTTCCTCACATTTTTCCTATTTGTCCCTGTTTCTGTGTAGTACCGTAATGGCTATTGTTACCTGCTTTATTGGTCTGCATTACGGGCACATTATTGTCCATTTTAAGGTGAAATATTTACATGACTGATTTTTCTGTGCGCATTCTTCTTATAACTATACATATTTATATATCTCATAATTGCTTTCTGTCGTGTTCCATACAGGATCACAGGGATAGAATCCTTCACTGGGTGATTCCTTCTTGTTGTCTAGTAGTCTTTGGGCTTGTGATGGACTTGTTCGGTAAGACATCTGATCACATATTCTCTCTTTCTATCATAAGCAATTCTGAAAGTGTTAAATTGCTTAGGGTAAAACCAGTACTAGAAATGAGTTTGTCATTAACATAATTGTTACCTCTTTTGCATGCAGGGATACATATAAACAAGGTTCTATACTCTTTGAGTTACATGAGTGTCACTGCTGGTGCTGCTGGCATTCTGTTTGTTGGAATCTACTTGATGGTAGTGTAGGATTATATATATATATATGTTTAGGGAAAACGATGAAGCAAACATTCATGTAATCTTGTTCTTTCATCTTCCTGATGATGTGGTGCAGGTTGATGTGTGGAAATACAGGCGAGCTAGTATGCTTCTGGAGTGGATGGGGAGACATGCACTGATGATATATATCATAGCTGCCTGCAATATTCTACCATTCGTACTTCTAGGATTCTATTGGAAGCATCCTCAAAATAACATTGTAAAAAAATCTTTCTATATTCTCTCTATTCTATCATCATCATCTTGTTCTTCTACGCCCATTCTCGATTTTTTTGAATCGGCTACATGAATATTGATTTTTCAAGCTATACGATCTTCCCATATATCTTCACCTAATCCAAGATCTAGTATATTTTCCTTCATGACCTTATTCCAAGTTTTCAACGGCCTACTCCGCTCCCCTGTCTTTGTTCTTCACTTACCTTTCAATCTAGACTTTGTCGAATTTGAGCCATATTTGGTATCCTCTCTACATGATCAAATCATATTAGACTTTTGTCTCTAATTGTGTCATCTATGTTGGCTATACCTAGATAACTCTTAATCATTCCATACATAATTTTATTTTTACGAGTTTTAGCACACATCAATCTTAGCATACACATCTTTATTTCCATCTAGAAGAGTTTTTATTCATTCATTGCAATTAATATGTTGATGTGTGTAGTGTTTGCTTCTTTCTTTCTACTTACGAAGCTTTTGTGTCGTTGATCCCTACCATGGCAGCTAAGGTTACTTGGGATTATATAATTGCAACGAAGCTATCAACGTGAAGCAGAAGGGAATATATAATTTAAGATCACTCATCGCTGAAGTCTAATTACAATTAACCCTCTTATCTGTAGTGCAGTCTCCGAGCTGGTGCTTGCTATGAGGTCTTCCCTGTACATATTTAGCTTTTTTTATAACACAAGAATAAATGGGTATGAAAACATTTGATTTCATTTGTCAAATTACATAAAATATTGCTTAGATATGATCTATGCAAGAAATTCTTCATACAGGCAGAATAGATTTGGGAAAAAATTCTTCATACTAGACCTCTTGTTTAGCTTCGTAACTTCTCGTATTCTTCATACTATTATCCACACGTAATTAAAGTAATTTTTTTAATTATAGCTAATCGGAATATTCATCGTAAATCTCGATATTCTCTGTTTCCTTCCTCTTGAATTGTTGGAGTTTGTGATGGAGGAAAATGTTAATTTAGTTTTATACTACATGATCTAATAATAGGGTTGAGCAGTGGGCGATAGCGGATACTTGTTTGCTCTGCAAAATAAGACCCCTCCCTTAACTGCAAGTTATTAATATGATATGTAATTGATGTACTTTGGAAATTATCTATATGGAGAATGTCTTCAATTATGGTATGTTATTAAAAGTTTTGTCAATCAAAGCATATAATTATTATATCACATGTTATATTAATAATTTTTTTATTATATTATAAGGTTCTAATTATACTCTGTTATACTCTATTATTAGCTTAACAGTTAACAGACTTGTATAGTTAGTTATTAGCTCTAGCCTTGCTTATCTTTCTAGCTTAATAGTTCACTTAGCTCATGTATATGTATTTGTTTTCTTTACTTTTCTATGCAATGAAATGAGTAAGTTCATTTGCAATTTCGTTAGTTTACATCCTTTCGCATTCCCGTGGTCTAAACAGTGTGTGCTCTTCTTCCTTTTTCACTCATTCCACCTTCAAATCTGCAAGGAGGCAACATTGGTTCAGAGAAATTAACCGGTTCAGAGAACTATGGCCCCTGGATGGATCTTGCATTGACTGTAAGGAACAAGATCAGTTTCATTGATGGATCTTGCACTAGACCTGATGTCTCTACAAGAATTCAACTTAAAAAATAATGGGATTGATGTAATGCTCTGGTGTTGAGCTGGATTATGAACTCGGTATCGAAAGATCTATTTGGAGGAATGATCGTGTATATGCAACTAATGCTCAAGTTGTTTGGAATAATTTACGCAATCATTTCAACAAAATCGATGGATCTAGGATTTTTGTATTACATAGACAGATCATCTTCTTAACTCAAGGTGCTGACTCTGTTTCTGTATACCATAATAAGCTAAAGAGTTTTTGGGGTGAATATAACTCCATAGTTCTGTTACCATCCATTGAAACTTCTCATGAGTATATACAGCATGTGAAAACAGAATCTTCTACGATTTCTTGTTGGTTTGAATGATTGTTACCTAGCTCTAAGGAGTCAATTGTTAGCCATGGATCCCTTACATATTATGGATACAACTTGGGCTATTTTAACACAAGACGAGACATGATGAGGTCTGGGGAATTTATCTATTTCACCTATCACAAACACTCTTACCACTGCATTGTATTCAACCAATACATACTGTTAAGAATAATTATCACCAAGGAAATAGGCAATATAATCAAGTTGAATGTGAATATTGTAACAAAAAGAGCCACATGAAAGACTCTTGTTACAAACTCGTTGGATATCCTGCACATTGCAAATTCACAAAGTCTAAACCTTACAAGACAAGACTACTGCCGTCAATTGTGCTCAAAGTGATTTAGTTGAAGCTTCTTGTCAAATGAAGTAGATTATGTCTATGATTGGCAAAGAAATTAATGCTCTTTCTCAAGGTCAGCATATGGTAAACTTTACAGGTAATTCCATTAATATGCTTGGTTTACAATCACATAAGAAGTGTTGGATAATTGATACAGGGGCAAGTAATCACATGATTTATTTGTTATCTAAGGTAGTCAAATTGTAAATCTTGTGCATCACTTCCTTCTTCATACATTGTTCTGCCAAATGGTTCAAAAGCATTAGCCACACACAGGTTCAATATAAGCCACTTCCCTTTTAACCCTATCCCCATTACGTCCCCATCTTTCATTTCAATTTATTTTTTGTTTCCCAACTATCCAAGGCATCCAATATTTCAGTTTCTTTCTATCCCAACTCTTGTGTTTTTCAGAACCTTTTGACTAGAATGGTGCTGGGAATTGGTAGGCAGAAACAAGGGTTCTACTATTTGTCTTCAAGTGATAACTCTCATTCATTCACAAGCATTAACTCATATGTTGTACCAGGTTCAACATCGAGCCTGTTGTTCCTTTTACACCTCTAGTTGATCATCCTATTTCTGTTTCCTCAAAACCTGATGTTTGCTTTCCACTTTGTATGGTTACATATACACTTAATAATAAAACTCATTCTTCTTCTAGTTTATTGTCTATGCAATCTGATATGACATTGTGGAATAAAAGACTTGATCATATTGCTTATTCCAACATTAAAAACATCTCACATATTCCTTATTCCTCTTCACATCCAGATTGTTTAATTTGTCCTTCGGCAAAACAAATGAGAAAGTCTTTTCCTTCTAGCATGTCTAGAGCTTCTCATCCTTTTGAACTTTAACACATAGATACTTGGGGTCCCTTCAAAGTACCCAGTCATAATGGCTCAAAATACTTTCTCACCATAATAGATGATTATACTAGAGGTACTTGGACAATCCTAATGCCACAAAAGAGTCATGTCCTTCACATAGTATCTGCTTACTTAAAGATGATTCAAAACCAATTCCATGCTTATGTGAAAACAATCAGATCTAACAATGCTATTGAGTTCTTTAGCATTAAATTCACATCTCTTCTGTCATCTCTTGGCATCATTCATGAATCCTCTTATCTATATACACCTCAACAAAATGGAGTAGTTGAAAGAAAGCATAGACATTTACTCAGTGTTGCTAGAGCCATTAAACTACAATCTCATCTTCCTGCCATCTTTTGGGGAGATTGCATACGTCTACTTATTTGATAAATGGAACTCCATCTGCTTCTTTGCAACATAAAACACCTTTTCAACTGCTATTCAAAAGGCCTCCTTCTCTTGATCATATCCATGTATTTGGTTGTTTGTGCTTTGCCACTACACTTACTCATATTGATCAATTCAGTCCTAGATAACCTCCTTGTGTGTTTCTGGGATACTTACAGACCCAAAAGGGTTACAGGCTCTTAAACCTCAAAACTAATAATTTCTTGATCAGTAAATGTTAACCCTTTCTAGAGGACAAGTTCCCTTTTTCCCCATCTTATTCACCCTCTATTGACATCTTTTCTCACATATTTCCTATATCTCATATGAATAATGATGATGAAATATCCATTCCTTCCAAAATTACCTATTG
The DNA here is from genome assembly GCA_027186245.1 of Coriaria nepalensis. NCBI lineage: Eukaryota > Viridiplantae > Streptophyta > Magnoliopsida > Cucurbitales > Coriariaceae > Coriaria > Coriaria nepalensis. The sequence continues at coordinate 8,539,301 of CP114490.1, read as the reverse complement.
ATTCTATTGCTCCTCTGTCTTATACTCCTCATTTTGCTCTTTCTTTATCACCCTAATATACTTCTCATGATATTTTCTGCTATTTATGTTGATAAAACTGAATGTATATTATGAATGAATTTGTGCCTATCACAAGAAGATCAAGTAGGACATTAAGACCTCCATCTTGGAGGGATGACTATTGGTGCTCAACTGCTATCACTCTGCCTCATTCTGGTTCCAAGGCTTCTACATCAATAAGGTGCCCCATCTTTCCTTCTTTATCCTATCCTAACATTTCCCCTACCCATTTTTCCTTTATTGCCAATCTATCTTCTCAAACTAAACCTTCTACTTACCGTGAGGCATACACTAATGAAATTTGGGAAAATGCAATGGATTTAGAGTTGTTAGCCTTAGAAAACAATCAAACTTAGGATATTGTTGATTTGCCTCCAAACAAGTCTACCATTGGTTCAAAATGGGTTTTCAAGCTGAAATTGAAGGCAGTTGGCACTATAAAATGATACAAGGCTAGACTTGTTGCAAAAGGTTTTAATCAAAAGGAAGGTGTGGTATATAGTGAGATTTTCTCTCTTGTTGCCAAGATAGTTAATGTAAGGGTTGTTTTAACCTTAGCTGCTCAAAACCAATGGCCTTTGTACCAAATGGATGTATACCATTTTCTTCAATGTGATTTACATGATGAGGTATACATGAAGATTCCACAATGTCTAGTAGTTGTCTCTAGCAAAAACAAGGTTTGTAAACTCAAGCATTCACTATAGGGTTTGAAGCAGGCTTCTAGGGAATGGAATGAAAAGTTGACAGCAGCTATTACAGATGTTGATTTTGTCCAATCCAAATCAGATTATTTGCTGTTCACTCTTCACTGAAATTGTCATTCTACCTATCTTCTTGTCTATGTGGATGACATAGTCATCATAGGCTCCTCTCAAGTCCAGATTGATGAGTTGAAATCCTTTCTCCACAGAAGATTTCATATAAAGGATTTAGGCCATCTGAAGTACTTTCTTGGGATTGAGGTAGCTAGATCTAGAGATGGGATTTGCTTAAACTAGAGGAAATATGCTCTTGATCTTCTGTCCGATTCTGATTTAAGAGCAAGCAAACCCTCCATTACTCCTTTGGAGCAAAATTCCAAAATCACTTCTCTTGAATTTGATCTACATTTTGGTGTTGTTTCTGATCACACTAAGCATTTAGGCCATCATGTAAATGCTCTATTTAAGATAGCCATTCAGAAAAGCTATCTTGACACACATTTGCTATATCTCATAGTTCAAACGAGCGGCTATGGATAAAAAAGTGTGTATAGATTTTAGCATGAATACGGGAGAGAAAGTCTCTTCATAATAGACTTCTTCCCTTTGGGTATAACCCTTTGCTACAAGTCATGCCTTGAAAGTCTCCACTTTCCCATCTACGCCTCTTTTCTTCTTGTAGATCTATTTACATCCAATGAGCCTGACATCTTCATGTGAATCTACAAGTTCCCAGACAGAATTGGAATACATGAATTCCATTTCTTGGTTCATTGCATCTTGCCATTCATCCTTGTCAATGCCATCCATTGCTTCCTTAAAGGTCAATGGATCATCCTGGCTAGTGTCTAACACTAGAACTTGTGCCTCGTGTTCATATCGAATGGGTTATCTCACAATCCTCCCACTATGACAAACTACCAGGGTGTTTTGACTAGGATCAATAGTCTCTTGATGTTGTCATTCATCAGGTGGTGATTGAGATGGTTTGATTTTATTAGAATTCAATTCCTCTAGAACTACCTTACAATGAGGTTTATAGTTTTTCATATAGTCATGTTCGAGAAAGGTTGCATTTGTGGACATAAACACATTTTTCTTACTGTGACTATAAAAGTAACCTCTCGTTATGCTCGGAAGATATCTAATGAATATGCAAACTTCAGATCGCGAGTCCAACTTCCCAGTCTTGAATTTCAACACGTGTGATGGACACCCTCATATGCGAAAATGACGTAAACTAGGTTTAGTGTCATTCCACAACTTTAAAGGCATCTTTTGTACATACTTAGATAAAACTACATTCAAAATATATGTCGCGGTTTGAAGTGTATATCCCCTAAAATAGGAGTGGTAGTGATGAGTAGCTTAACATTGACCTAATCTAATAAGATTCTATTTCTCCTCTCTACAACAACATTCTGATGTGGTGTTTTAGGTGCTGTGAGTTGAGATATAATTCCATGCTCTAGCAAATAATCATTGAACTCAAAAACAAGGTATTTACCTCCTCAATCTGATCGAAGAGTTTTAAGTTATCTGTCTAATTACTTTTCAACTTCTGCTAGGAATTTTTTGAACTTTCCAAAAGTTTCAGATTTCTTTTGCATTAGGTATACGTATCTGTATCTAGAATAATCATCAATAAAAGTGATGAAATATTTATAACCACCTCTTGCTTGTATATTTATAGGACCATAGACGTCGCTATGTACTAACTTAGAGGTTCTTTGGCTTTTTTTTCCTTTGCTGAGAAAGGTCTATTAGTCATATTTCCTTCTAGACATGATTGACAAAAAGGTTGAGTGCCAAAAGTTATCTCTCTTAAAGGACCATTCTTTACTAACCTGTTTATCCTATCAAGATTAATATGTCCTAACCTAAGATGCCAAAGATACGTATCATCACTTTGAGAAACTTTTTGCCATTTGTTAAATTTAGGATTTGCTACTTTAAATAATTATGAATTATTTAATGATCTTTCATTTGGTGTAAGCAGATAGAGTCTAGCAGTTTGTATTGCATGAAAAATATCAAAACATTTCTTAAAAATAATAATCTCATTATTATTAAAAGAAATATCAAAATTTTGTTCATACAATATAGATCAAGAAATCAAATTTCTACAAAATTCATGAATAAAATAACCAATGTTGAAAACAAGATAATTATTACTAAAAAATAAATGGACTGCTCCCACTACTTCAACTGAAATGATCGCACCATTGGTAACTCTCATCATCACCTCCCCAACAATAAGCTCCCTCGAAGAACTAAGCATCTGTAAAGAGGAACAAACATGATTAGTAGCTCTCGAATCTACTATCTAAGATGACAAATCTTCTACTAAGCATGCTTCTAAAACAAGTAAATCAAATTGGCATTTCTTTTTCTCCTTCAACTCAGAGAGATACTTGTTACAGTTTCTCTACCAATGGCCATCAACTCCATAATGGAAACACTTTCCCTTGGATTCCTTTTTCTTGGAGTTGTCTTTCTTCTTGTTCTCTTTGCCTTTATGTGATTTTTTTGGCTTTCTTTCCCTTCTTGTCCTTTCCATTGATGTTCCTTCTCTTATTTTTCTTAACATAAGATGAAGGCAGATTTTGTTCAGCAACATTTGTTTCACCCTCTTTGAACCTCGCCTTATTAAGGGTCTTAAAAGTTTTTCAGTTCATTCAACAGCTGAGTCATATTGTATTGCAACTTATTCATAACATAGTTGGTAGTGAATGCAGCAAAAGCCAATAAAAGTGACTCAAGTATGATGCTAACTTGAGTGCACTCATCAATGGTAGCCTCATATATTTCTACCTCGTGCATCATGTTGATCATGTTCAAAACATGATTCATGACATAAACTCCTTTCTTCATTTTGGCATTCATGTAAGTTAGCCTCATGACGACTTTGGTCGGATTGTTTCCCAAACAAGGCCTAGAGAGACTCTAATATCTCATTTGCAGTTTCCATATTTTCATGTTTTTTCCTAAGAACATCACTCATGTTCATCATATGTAACATTTTGCCTTGTTATTGGATTGGATCCAATTGTCATACTTTTCCCATACATTACAAGCAACATTGGCAATAGGCTCTTCAAGACACATAAAATCACGATAAATCAATTCAATAATCAATAAATTGCCTTAAGGTCGGTTATATTAATTTCAAATTAACTTTAAGACATTCTCAAACCTATAAGTCAAATTTAAAATATCTCATATTTTCCTTTTCGCTCATAAGTTACCATTTATTTGGTCAAGACGTAATTAACCGCTTAAACCTTAATTATACATTTGTGAGTGTAACTCGTTATTTCAGAGTTCATGACTTAACTTGAAAATTGCCGCCGTAGGATTGGTCAAATTCAAAATACATCACTTTTTTCTATCTTCTTAAGAAGTCAACCTTGATATTGATATATTCTGAAACCTTCATTAGGGGGACGAAAACAAAAATGTCTCAATGCCCTTCTATACCTCACGGTGTTATACTAATAATATAGACCATAAGTTATTTTGTCAAATTAAGCTTCTCTTACTCACTATTTTGAAATATGTGTTTTCATAAAACATCTTATATTTTCTATTAATTAATTCTAAATTAATTACTAGTTAACCAAATGAATATAATCATATTAGTTATAAATACTAATCTTATTGAACTTAGATTCAATTAAATTCTTTTAATACATAATCCTAATCTCATTAGGTGAACCTAATTTATAACTTATTATATTCATAAAAGTTCATTAAAACTCTTTTAAATAAAATTGATTACTAAAGTCCTAATTTAAATGTTCCAACTCTTTTAAAATAGATATTTTTAAACACTTCCAAATGGGCTTAGAAACTTCACCAAAAAATAGTCCATAAAACTTGGCAACAAAACTGTTTTTTTTTTTTTTAAAAGATCTTCCAACCCTCATAAAAACTCCTAACAAACTCACCTGGGGAAGTAGATCACTCTCACTGTAAGAATTCAATATGATGTCGTTAATTTAAACCTGAAAATGGAAAAGATCCATCGCCAACAGTAATAAGCCTGTGAGTGCTCATCAGTGAAATTAATTTGAAGGCACGCAATCAATAATAGCAGTGCTCACCCATTTTATGGACCCCTTACGCGAGTGAGGAAAATTATGACTATATCTGTTTGCCAACTACTTCCTTTCCCGGTAAAATCTGACAATGTCTGCAAACAAATTGATCCAACTATACAATCTTGCCCACGCAATTATACAGATTATCTCTCTACTCCTCTCCTTAATCAATGGTGAAGTCAAGTAGTGAAAGGAGTATAGTCGAAATCAATGTAAATCGCTTCATGTCTCGTTGTTCCTATATTCTTAGAGAGCAAGGTCGAAGCTAGCCGAATTGCTAAAAGGTCTAGACTTGAAACTCATTTTACCAGTCAATCACACTAACTCAGTAACACTTGTCATTAATTCACTGTATGTAAGGGAAAGTCACCGGAGTAATGACTTCCGGACTTAGGGACGGAGCCAGACATTTAACCTACGGCGGACGAAAATGAAAATTTGAATTCTAGGGTGGGAAAAAAAATTTTAGTTTTAGGATGGGTAAAAAAAGAAAATTTGAAAAGTCATATCTAAAAATTCAATTTTTGAAAATTTGAGGTGGGGGCGGGGCCTGCCCTTGCCGCCCCTCCCTCCGCCACTGACCGGAATGCCGTATTGAAACTACTAATATTCGACTAAATGTTTTTATCATCGGATTAAATCTCCCATAGATAACTCCGGAATCGTCATGTCTTTGATTTTGAAGATGTTACTCGATATCAACGACAAGAAAAAGATTTAAGACGTATTGAACTACGAGTAGATGTTGTTCTTTTTTCCCCTTCAAAATAGTTTTGTAACTTTGTTGACAGGTAGTGAATATACATGGGCATCGCCTGAAAGTTGCCGGTGGACCTTATACACTTGAAGTCAAACATAGTCTCTCTCACACATTGCATATGTCAAACAATTACAACCAAATATTCAATTATTTTTTTTTTAGCACTTAATAGTAGTGTCATTTATCACTTAAAATAAATAAAAAAAACTAAAATCATTTAACAGGATTTGGATTCGATCTTAGTTCATATGGATCCAAATCGATCTAGAGATATGAATGAAATTGAATAAAAAGTTAATTTTTTGACATATTATCTAATTATTTTATAAAAAGATGGAAGTAAACAAGTCATTTTATAATAAGAATTGCTGGTTGGGTAACTAGTAGAGCAAAATCGAGAAATGTGCTCAGTTTCTGAATGAGTTTTTATATCACCATCTCCTTTTAAGTTTGTTTTTGGACTTTGTGTTCTCGTGTTTGTTAAGAGGTTGGATTTGGGTTTGAGGGTTTCCCTCCTTTCTACAGTTCTTATAAAGCATGATTTTCTTCTCTTGATTGGGTATTTGGCTAGAAAGAGTGGCATTCTTGGCTGAGTTTTCTCTCTGGATAATTTAGTGAGGCTTATGGTGGCGTGGGTAGAGTGCTTAACTATATCTTATTGGGTTTATATAATGAGTGTAAGAGATAGTGACATCTTTTCTCTTTTTATTTATTACTTTTTTTTAAAAATATTTATTGAGATAGAAATTCATAAATTATTAAATTGCAAATAGAAGTTTTATAAAGAGGGAAAGTCATAAAATGCGGGAAACATAAATATTGTATTGGTTCTTGGCTTGCCTGGACTGGGAAGGTATTGCCGGAGCCCAAAAACCTGAAATAGCGGCGGCGCACATTACCGATGGCGTACCCGACCTGGATTAATTCGGGTCGTTCATATACATAGTAACCATTTTGGTCCAACCTTTTCCAGAAGACTCAATCTCACGTCTTCTTTACGCTCAAGCCTATGCTCCGAGTAAGAATCCACCCCTTTTCTTCATACTTGATCTTACTTTTCTTGGTATCTTTACTTTTCTTGGTTTTTATTTTTAATTCTCTCAATCAGCTGAAGGAACTGAAGAAACAGAAAGATTGAACGGTTTCAAGAATCCAAATAAGAAGATTTACATGGAGGTAAAAGATTTTTCATTCATGGTGGACATTCACTGAGAAAATGAAAATTCAATTTCTGGGCAATGGTCGTTTATATATATATATATATATTGCTTTTTGTTTTTTGCAATTTTATTATGAATTTGATTATTTTCAAAACACATACAGATGTAAAACAGACGAGCTCTGATTCAACATTGTGGATTAATGGGAAGATTTCTACATATTGTATTCCTGTTCTTGCTCTTCTTCTCTGAGCCCACATTTCAACAGCTGGAAACACTGAATTCACCATCTGAACATGAAGCTTTAATGGAGCTCAGATCATCGTTAGGATTAAGGACTAAGGACTGGCCTATAAAATCAGACCCTTGCTTAATCTGGAATGGGATTGATTGCCGAAATGGTCGAGTTATAGGAATCAATATCTCTGGATTTAAAAGAACCCGATTGGGTCGAAAACACCCACAATTTTCTGTCAATGCCTTGTCGAATTTGACACTTTTGGAGTCTTTCATTGCATCCCATTTTTCCCTTCCTGGACTAATACCAAACTGGTTTGGCCCTAAGCTCAGTTCATTACAAATACTTGATCTTAGGTCTTGTTCTATTGATGGACCTATCCCATCTAGTCTTGGGAAGTTAACCAATCTAACTGATCTATATCTTTCTGACAATCACCTTACCGGAAAAATCCCTGCTAGTTTTAGTCAACTTGTTAGGCTTTTAAACCTTGACCTTTCTTCAAACCACTTATCCGGGTCAATTCCTCCTAGCATTGGGTCCCTTTCTAAACTTCAGTATCTGAATTTTTCAATTAATAATCTAACTTCATCAATTCCTAGTCAATTTACAAACCTTCATAGCTTGGTCAACCTTGATCTCAGCTTCAATTCATTGTTCAGTTTTAATCCCAGAGATTTTATCAGGTTCAATAATTTCTCTTCTTTAAGATTGAATATCTCACATAATATGCTTTATGGAGATGTTATGCTCGAGTTTAGAAGATTCAGATTTGTTGATTTGTCTTGGAATTATTTAGAAGGCAAAATTCCGGACTATATGGTAAGAAACTCATCTCTTCTTAACAACAACTGCCTCCAAAATGTTTCAAATCAGAGAGGTTTGATAGAATGTTCGTCGTTCTATTCTCAACGGGGGTTGAAGTTTGATGAATTCGGTATATCAAACTCCACGGAAGAAATTACTGCTTTAAGCTCATTTGGGAAGATGAGTAGAAAGGTAAAGATATTAATGGCTAGTGTTTTTGGTGGACTTGGTCTTCTTATCCTTGTGTCTTTGTTTCTGGTTCTTCTTGTTCTTCTAAGCTGGCACAAGAACAGTACAAATCAAAGAGCCAGTGTGGGCCCTGCTGATGACATTCCTGGAATTTCGATAAATTTTTTGAATTTAGGAAATGCATTTACATACCAAGAGCTTCTTCATGCTACAAATGGTTTCAGTGATGCAAACCTTATCAAGCAGGGCCATTCTGGTGATCTTTTCCGGGGTATGTTGGAAGGTGGGACCCAAGTGGTTATCAAGAAGGTTGACTCTCGATTGGTTAAAGAGGAAGCGTATTTGCTGGAGTTGGATTTCTTTAGCAAGTATAGACATGATCGGTTTGTTCCCCTTTTGGGGCATTCCTTAGAGAATAGGGATGAGAAATTGATTGTTTACAAGTATATGGTGAATGGAGACTTGTGGAGTTCTTTGATTAGGAAAAGTAATGTGGGTGAGCGGAACTTGCAGTCGCTGGATTGGATTACGAGATCAAAAATTGCTTTAGGTGCTGCAGAGGGGTTGACTTTTCTTCATGAATGTGCTCTGCCTCTTGTTCATAGGTATTTCGGAAAACTTGCTTCTTCTTTTCTTTTTTCTTTATATTTTCCTTCTTATTGTTGCCTTTAGTACTTAATCTGTTTTAGAACAATTGATAGTTGAGATTACTTAAATGGGTGATTGTTATCTGTTAATCTCAAGAGAAAGTTGTAGTGAAAATGGGACGAACCCGGAAAATTGTGGATTAATGCACAAATATAGATTTACTTAAGTAAATCATCTAGCCACCATCCTCATTTTGAGAGCATAATTGATCTGTTGTATTTGCATGATTTTTCCTGGTGGGACAAGGTATTAAGAGTTCTTTATTTTTTGGTACTTGAAGAGACGTTCAAGCAAGTAGCATACTTCTTGACGATAAATTTGAAGTCCGACTCGGAAGCTTTAGTGACGTTTCTGCTCAAGGAGGAGACTCCCATCAGAACAGACTTTCCAGATTCCTATGTTTCGCACAGTAAGTATTTCCTTAATTAAACCTCTATTTATTAAAATAAAAATCTTTAAATCTTGTTCCTCATAATGGATTTCTGTTTATTTATAATTTGAAGGTCATCATCCAAACAATTCTCTTCTGGTACGTTCAGAATTCAAATATAAAGTATTAATTTCACAATTTATTCATTTATTATCTTACTAATATGTTTTGTTTTATAAAAATGGACAGGTTCTGTGACAGCAGTTTGTTCGTATGATGTATACTGTTTTGGGAAAGTTTTGCTCGAGCTAGTAACAGGCAAGCTCAGAATCAGCTCTTCCAATGACAACGACACCCACGTGAAAGAATGGTTAGAGCAGACCCTAGCATGCATCAGCATCTACGACAAAGAGCTCGTTACAAAAATCATGGACCCGACTCTACACATAGATGAGGACTTTCTAGAAGAAGTGTGGGCCATGGCTGTGGTTGCCAAGTCATGCCTCAATCCGAAGCCTTCGAGACGGCCTGTCATGAGATATGTACTCAAGGCCTTGGAAAATCCTTTACAGCTCGTAAGGGAAGAGAAATGCTCAGGCCGGGTCGGGATGTGGAATGCTGCCCTGTTTGGTGGTAGCTGGCGTGGTGTGAGCTTGTCGGATATGGCAGAGGGTCCAGTGGGCCCCGTGGAGAAGTTCGGAGGTGGGAGTGGGGATGGGGGTTTGTTAAAGAGAAGGCATTCGAGGGAGACTGTTGCGGAGCAGTTTGATGTGAATGTGGAGGGAACATAGGAAGGTTAGTTAGTAGAGTAGAGAGATGAAAGCAATGTAGAGATTGTTGTTGTAGTTCATTCTTTTTTTTCGTAGTATGAGCAGGTTGGTTTTTGCCAATTTAAAAAATGGGTGTTTTTTTTTTTTTTTTTTCCCCAAAATACAAGACGCATTTTGTCCCCCTTTAGATTTATTTTGCCCTCTAACCTCTTACGCATACCTTTGGCTAAAGGGTAAAAACCGATAAAAAGAAGAAAACAGAAACTGAGGTCCCACCGAGATTTGAACTCGGGTTACTGGATTCAGAGTCCAATGTCCTAACCACTAGACCATGGGACCAGGTTGTTTAATGAGCAAATATACATATTATAAAATGTGTAATACCGCTCAAGCTTGCTTCAACTTTTTTTTTTTCTCGTTTTTCTTTCTTCTCTTTAAAGTGTATCGGTTCCCTATTTCCTCCAGTATAATTCGAACGGTAGTCTGAGGTGAATATGCTATACCTATCTATTTCCCCTTAATTCAAATTGAGAGACGAAGCAAAGAGCCTTAACCCTTAAGAATACATATGCACCACCACATTCTGTTGCAACAGAATGATGATGTGGAATTATCCCATTACATGCTTACCCGGCACAAAACTAAACATCCTAATTTATCTATTTAGAGTGAGATACCGGTGAGACAGTGCTGCGGCCAAAGGCGGCAAAGGGAGGCAAGAAATAGAGCACGTGAGAGGTTGCTTCGAGGGAGTGGGAAAGAAGTTCAGACAGCGGCCGGAGACAGCAGCAAGGAGGTCAAAATGATGAGAGGAGAGGAAGAATATTGAGATTTTACATTAGGGATTTTATATAAAAAAAAAAAGAAAAAAGAAAGAGTGAATGAATCAGCCATCTTTCTTGACGTGGAAAAACGCCAGCTCAGCTCATTTCCTTTCCACACTATTGGAAACCGAGACATCTCGCCCGATAAGAGACAAGATTTTGATCCTTGTTCGACATCTTCTATCAATAATGCACTTGGAGGTAGGCCTTCGGCCTATGAATTTTTGGGAAGTGAATCTTGACACTTTTTGTACACATCATATATCACTAAACCTAAAAACAGTAAGGGAAAAATGAACTAAAATGAGAGGAAAATAATGGATGAATTATAATTCATATTTTGGCCTCCATCGAGTCTAAATATGATAATCCAGTCATTTTATATTTCATTTTTACCTCAAAAAGTAAGCAACTATCAGAGAGAGAGAGAGAGACCATCTATCTTTGTCATTGATCAGCCTTATTTCAGCCTTGACTACATGAATGAGATTACATAAGAAGGAACCTGACATCTTTAAAATGAAATAAAAGCAAATGAAGGGGAAAATGCCACAGTTTAGAGGAACCCAGCTGATAATCTTACACTGCTACATTAAGCTCAGTCTAAAATCAGAACAGCTTGATTTGTATTAAGCACAAATGACAAAAGTCAAACAATTGACCAGCTTCAAGACTGAACAGCTGTCTTTAGCTTTAGATCTGTTGTTGCATTTGCGTAAACAGGGTGAAGAACATGACCTTCTTTAGGCTCGACATGGACCCACTTGCGTCCGCTCAGCTTATGTTTTTCAAACTTGACACAACCTTCTTTCAATGCATAAAGGGTATGATCCCTCCCTATTCCAACATAATTTCCCGGGTGAAAACGGGTCCCCCGTTGCCGAACAATGATGTTTCCAGGTATCACTCTCTGCAGTTGAAACAAAATAATACTCGAACAATTAAGCAATGGTATATGCAATTCAAATGCAATATTATTTAGTGTTTCTACCTCCCCACCAAATTTCTTAACCCCAAGATTCTTAGGTTTTGAATCACGTCCGTTTTTTGTCGATCCTGCCGTCTTTTTAGTAGCCCATCGCCTCAACAATAAACTTAATCCTTCACCAGAAGCCTCTGGATTGACAAAAGAGAACTATCAGAAACCACCATTAACACAAAAAAAAAAAAACAAAATAAATAAAGAAGAAGAAGAAAAATGCAATTACATGAAACCAGTACCAGTAGAGGGACTGTAAACAGTGACATTTGTGACCAGATCTTTTAGACTCAATCTTCTGCAGAGCGACGACACAATATTCATTCTGTTTGATTGCTGAATTGTGTATATAATAACCTTTCCAGAAAACAAAGTGATCAAAGAAAAAAGAAAAGAAAAGATAACATTACTTAATAATCCATATGAAAACCAATAGCTGTCTGATAAAATAAAAAAAATCATATGCAAGAATCCAAAACCCATTTCCGGGTAATACTAATCACCTTAAGAGCTCAAAACCTCTCAAAATTTAACTACAAAAGCTTATTTATTTATTTATTTATTTATTTATTTATTTATTACAGTAACTCTAATTTGTTCTTCCCTTCTCACCATGGGAACAGCTCATTTGGGAACGAACCACAAAGAAATCCCAAAAAATAAATAAATAATAATAATAATAAAATCATGTAATAGTTGTTAAATTGTCTAGCCAAGCGAATGAATCAGAAGTACCCATTTCTCATTCTCGTAAGATCTAAACCCTAAAAGAAAAATTACCTAAACTGATACGGAGGGAGATACCTGAATCTTATAGAACAAGATGAATGAAAAGATGAGTTTATTAGTTAGATAGATTACCCTCGCCTAGAGCTAGCTCCAATCAGTTTCTTCGAGGGTTTTTCTCTCTCGTCTGAAGCTTGAAGAGAAACAATGTGAAACGGTGAGTAGTCATGCGCCTATAGTCCGAAACCGGTCCGGTCCAATATTGAGATTTTGAGGTTGGGCTAGGCCCAATACTCTTTTGTCTCATGTTTCCTTATTTTAGATTTTTTGAATAAAAATAAATAGGAATGAACGATAGATATTATTTCTCCTTCTGATGATTATATAATAACAGTGACCAAATTTCCAAATTCACATCAACAAAACAAATGATGAAGGTTGAAAAAGAAGGGGAAGCCTATACACACTCTTTTCAATATCTACAGAATGGTTGAAGGATTGGTCTTTGCATCAGGATGATACCACTCCAAATGATTCCCACCAGTACTGTCTCTTAGATTCACTTACTCAGATGCATTTTAAGGAGGAGTAATCGTTAGAGAGTGCACCATCGAGCAGGGGACAATAGCTTAGATCCATTTCTTCAAGTGAATTACAAACTATTACTCCCCTACCACATATCTTTTGTACTTTCCATAGGTGCTTCAAACGCAATACCTTTTAACATTGGAAGATTGCATTCAATGATGGTGCCTGCGCCTTCATCCTTCTCGGGTTCTTCTTCTATGCTTTCATCTCATGCTATTAAGTCCTCCAAACTGTCATAACTCCTTACATCTAGAGTTTCCAGATTTGCGAGATTTTGCATCAAACTAGGCGTAAACAATTTCCTTATTTCAGAATAACCACCAATGCGAAATTGTTTTAAGCTGACAAAAAATATCAGGTGAAAGTACATGAGATGTAGTCATTACAAGCTTCCAGTACATAATAGCCACTCAATCCCACTTGAATAAGGTACTTGTTACGCCCTTCATTCTCTTCCATGTGTTTGACATAGCAATTGAAGTCATTACCGTCACGCAATTTCCCTTCAAAAGTTTACAACTTTTTCAATCTGTTCAACTGTCCTCTGCCTGATATCCCACATGTCTTACAGAAATGTACGGAGTCTTTTTACATCAAGATTGAGATATCTCAATCCATTCAATCTCTTCAAGCCTTCTGGTACTATTACAATACCTGCACAATACAGATCCAACCGTTCTAGAGCTTTAATCTTTGTCAATGACTGCAAGTCTCTTAACCTCTAGCGTTCCCTTAGCAACAATGCATTTAATTTCGTTAAGTCAAAAATAGAATTTGGAAAATCTTCAACTTGTTCAGATCTGGCAAAAAGAGAGGAATTGTTCTGATTATCTCCTTTTTTTTTAAGGAAAAAAGATGACTTGTTCAGATTTTCTAGTAGTAAAGTATGGATTTTCTTCACTAAGGCAGTTTTACCAACTCCCCCCATGCCAGGCACACTAATAGCTCAAAACTCATAGTGTGCCAATTCAGCCAAAATCTCATTCATGTTGCGTCAAACGTAAGCCCTTGAGGAAAGTCCCCTCGCGACAAAGTTCCCTCACATCACCAGACATCCTTTATCAAAGCCTTAATGGTCACAAAAAGTTACGAGGAAGGAGAAAGAGAAGATGTGAAGATGTTTTCTACCACAAGCTCCGTTCTCTCTTGAATGATTTTTTTTTTTTTTTTATCGTTTTAACATTGAATTACACAACATTAGCAGCAGCAGCTATGGCAAAAACAAATGGTATCAGGAACCATCATCATCTTCCGTATTAAGAAAACCATCATCATCTTCCGTATTAACAAAAATCCAAGAATGGTTGCAGAATATCCTTGGTATTGCGATTCCCATGGCACCACTCCACTGATTCTCACCACTCCCTTTCCTCTTCACGCAGATGGATACATGATATCCAAGAGGAAACTTCATCTGGTAGAGAGAGAGGTACCCTCCTAAGCTTCTGGCAATTGTTTAGATAAATTTCTTCTAGAGAATCACAAACTATGACTCCTCCGCTGCTACACAAGTTTTTCAGTTCAACTAGGTTCCTCAATTGCAATCTCTTTAATTTTGGAAGAGAAAATTCTGTGATGGTGGATACGCCTTCTTCCTCATCTCCATGTTCTTCAACAATTTCATCAAATGGTGATGCGATCAAGTCCTCCAACTGTTCGCAATCCCAAACTGATAAGAATTCTAGGTTTTGGAGATTCTCGATCACACTAGACGGAAACAACTTCTTCATTCTTGGACAATCAAACATATTAAATTGTTTAAGTTGGGAAAAGGTTCCAAGTGAAGCTAAAGGCACTGCAGGTATCTCTCTCCCAACCAGAGAATGCAAGTTTTCCAAAAATGTAAGCAATAGTACCTGAAGGCTTTGAAGAGGAAGGGTTGAGGGTGAAGAAAGCAAATACTCCATTCCACAACAGTTTACAATTTCACAAGACTTCAAGTGAGTTGCATTTTTCAAGGACGGAATGTCACACAAACTTGTTATTTCCTGACATTTGTCAGTTTCCAAGGATTGGGTGTATAAGGACCTCCTTGATCTGAAGAACCCGCGTCCTCGATTTGCTGGCATAAAGGCGACTGAGGGTTGTCCAAGCTTCACGTGAAATATTTGTCTGCGATATGAGAGGTGTGACCTTAGAGGAAACTGAGGAGAAAATCGCTTTGAGGATTAATTTATCTTGCCGAACCCAATGATGAGCAGAGACATCAATGGTGGTGGTGATGCAGAAGTGGCGGATTCATTGCTCAATATGGCAGGTTCTTAGAAAAAAGCCATCTTCATAGTCCTTCAAGTCATATCCGATCAGGAATGCATCAAATTGAGCAAACCATTGTACATAATTGGAAGGTAACATCTGTCGGTAATCTTATTGATCGTATTAAGGACATAGAGAGTGGAGTTGGTATTTATGGTGGTGGTGATTTGAGAGGTAGGAATCTGCTTGGTGGTGGCCATTGAAGACAGAAGAAGAATTAAATTCTCGTTATAGCAATAGCTCTGATACCATTTAGAAGAAACAATGAAGGTAAAAGGCTAAACTCAAATCTTTATTGTTGTATCGCGATTAACATTTATACAATAGTATATGGAAATTCCAAAAATGATGCAAAGCAATAAGTACATGATAACTTACAAAATTAGAATGAACAATCAAATCCTTGATTCTTGCAGTAATTTTGGTGCCTTGGTGAGCTGTGTTGATTCGGTATGAATTGATGGAGAATAAGCTAGCTCAGTTGAGTGATTCCTTATAGATCTGCAACATAAAATATAAAGGGAGTGTCGGGGTTTACGGCCAACAAATTAACCATCTCTGATACTAGAGTTAGCTTTCGAGGAAAAGTGATAAGAGTAAAAACCGGATCTCAAAATGAGAGTGTATAAACTAGAGAATGTAATCGTTTGTTTGAGCTCTAAAAGAGCTTTTATATTTGGTTTTGTAGGGAAAAATTCTTGTTTACCTTTCTTTGTGTCCTCTCTTCAATGGTTCTTACTATGTTTTATACTTCATTACCTTACTTATTAGCTCCAGTTGTTTTAGAAGATGCTTTTTTTTTTTCATTATTAATGGCCTTTTATCATTTATGGAACCCCTTTGGCTTTGCAAATCGAGGACCCTCGGCGATGGTGCTACCTGTTGGAGTACTATGAGCTTCATTGACAAGTATTTTAATATCAGCAAGTTATTTGAGGATCCTCAAAAGCTTTAGTCAAGTTGAATAGTTCCCATACAAAATATTTCTCATTAAGTATTAAAAAAATAATCAACAAAAAAAGGTGCTTACATTTTCTTTTTGTATTTGGATATTTTATTTTTAATAAGAAAATAGTTAATTTATTTTTATTGTTTGAATAATTTTATAAATAAGAAGAAATGAATATTTTAATATATTTATAATTATATTTTATAATAATAAATATTTAATTAAATAATAAAATTAATATGATAAAAATATATATTTATATAAATGTTCACTTTATTTTCATCCCTTTCTTTCCAATTTTAGAGAGAGAAAAATTTAGATAAAACTGGAGATGTCAAATTGGGCCAGATTTTTCAGCCCGACCCATAATCCGAGGAAAAAATTCGGCCTTAAGCCCGGCTCATATACGGGCTCGAGCTTAGACAAATTTCCAAGTTCACCGGACCAACTCAGCCCGACCAGGTATATAAGCCTGGGGGGCCCTGTTGTGCCTGGTCAGGATGAGCCCGGCTAGGCTTGGCCTGACAAACTTTTATTATTATTATTATTTTGTTTATGCTTTCATTGTAAGGTCCGTTTTTTCCTGCTTAAAGCCGGAAAGATTTTTTTGACATACCCATTATTTAATAATATGCAATGAAGTCTTTATTTGGCCAAAAGTTTATTCTTTATTTGAGATGCTCTTAGACTCTTAGTTATTTAATAATTAGACAATTTGATATGCAATATTATTTAGTTATAAACTTTGATGATACAATTTGATGATTTTGTTTGGATTGTTTTTTAGTCTTCTTATTTATTAGATTATTCTTAGGATTCAGAATCTCAAATAATTTCACTTACTTTAATAATAATTTATTATATTTTATTTAAAAAGGGTCAGATCCATTTTAGGACCGGATGAGCCCGGAATAAATCTAAAAGGCTTTCTAGACCAGACCTAAACATATATTTTAAAAATAAACTTAGCTCAATCCGACTCATTTTTTTCCAAGCTCAGCTTAGCCCGATTTTAAATAATAAAAATCCCTGAAGGGACAGGGTCGAGTGGCCCGTTTTGACCCCTTTAGATAAAACTTATATTTATCTTTCTCACTTTTATTTACTCCCCCTTTTTAAAAATCCAATCAAATAATAAAATGAAATCTTAAAAAAAAAAAAATAAAAAAAAAATAACTTCCTTCCCTCGCTCTACGGATTCTAAACTATTTTCTTATAAAACACAAATCAAAAATTTATTTTGACTTATAAGCGGCTTTGACCAAAAAAAAAAAAAAAAACCCTGAAAATAGTCTCTTTGTTGCACTGACATGGATTTGGGCCATTGAACTGAAAGCCTATTAACTATGTACCAGTACGCATCATCGCGCAGTACAAGAAGTGTAGACGATTTGCTAGATCCATCATCCATTAGTTTCACTTATCAAACGCTATCGTTTCCATTATGTAAATAATGACTAAGACCGTTGAGTCGTGAGTGTAGGGTTTAAGCAAGGTTCCTCCCCTCTCTCTCTCAGCCCCGGTAATCAGAAATGGCTTCAGCTTGCAGATCAGCTCTAATGGCGGGTTCAAGGTCCATGGCTGCTCGATCCGGAATAGCAACTCAGAGGACTCTAAACTCATCGGCTACTTCCTCTCCGCTGTCTTCTTCTTCGTCCAGAACTTTCCGCTCCGCTTCAAGGTACGAAATTCTTCCAAGCCCTATCAATTCATACTTTTCCATCTTTAATTTTCAGCTGCTCCTTCTACTACCTGTGATTGATCATCTGCAGTACGATTTTTGGCCCTCAGGTTTATTCCGGTTTTAGGAACCGTGGACTCGTTGATGCCACTACACAGCGCCATTGCTTCCGCTAGACTCAAATCCAGAATCGCTGTTGATACTTCATGCTGGAGCTTGCTTTCTCAAGGTAATTTCCGCTTCTTTTACTCCCTTGTATCTTTGATTCGATGTTGATTACGTTCTTGATTATACCGAAGAGAGGACTGGGATAGCTGTTCTCATACTTTTTATAAGTATTTATAATAATCTCGTTTTTATTTGGGACTAAATTGAATACAAAATTGGATCACTTTCTTAATTCGGATTATTGGACTAAAATGGAATCACTTTGTTAGTGTTATTTTTTGGACTAAAATTTAATAAATTAGGATCACTGTGTGAGTTTTGATTTTTGTGGGACCACTTTGTTAGTTTTGATTTCTGGACTAAATTGAATAGAATAGAATGCCTATGTGGGTTTTGATTCTTGCACTGCATTAAATAAATTTGGGTCATTTTGTTAGTTTTTATTTCTAGACTAAATTGAAGAAAAATGAATCACTTTTGTGAGTTTTGATTTTTGGACTCTAAATTGAATAAACTGGGATCACTTTTTTTGGACCAAAATTGAATAAAATAGGATCACTTTGTAATTGCATCAATTTTTCATTTTAGGTTGCATTATAGGGTTAGAGTCTTACAATGCCAATTTATTAGAATTTAAATCTTAATTGGCTCATTTGTTAGTCTTATCCAAAACCTTTCATTAGAACATGTCGTAGTCGAGTTGTATGCTGACTTGTTTCTCTTGGTTCTTTTCATAGGATTTGCTACACCATTGTGACAATGCTTACTGGATATATTGGGAACATGAATACCGGACCTTTTCTTCATCTCCCTTTCTTTCTGTCTCTTTCTCAATCTCCTTTTCATCGATAATTCTGTTTGTTGTAGGGAGGAAAATTTTCTTGAGATATTCAAATTCGGGTCCTTGTATTGAACAATTTTTGCAAGTTTAAGTAGTCTTATTTGCATTTTTCTTTTTTCCTGTATGAAGTTGATTTCGTTTCTTTCGATATAGAGTGTACAACTGTACTGTTTTAGTGGTTAACACTTCTTTCTTAGCCCTAGAGGCATCCTGGCCGAGAATAATTTCGATACGATCCATATATGACCTTCTTCAAGCAGGACTTATTGCTGCTGTTGATTCAATGATGAGGTCAGTTGCATAAAGAAGGATGAATCGCACCCAAATATGAATCGGTCGATTCTCTCCAAATTGGTTTTCTTTCACACATTATTCAATCTCTTTTTCCAAAAGCCCTCTTTGCCCTCCTTATATTCATTTGCTTGAAGTATCAAGGATGGTCAACAGTAAAACCTTATTGATTGCATTTCTTAACTGGTTTTGTAATTCCTAACTGTTAGGTAGTAGGAATTACTATAAACCTGATCATGATTTCGATCTTGTTTGGAATTTCTTTGTTAACCAGGGTATGATCAGGATCTTCTAATACATCGCTCTTCTAATACATCGCCTGTGATGAGAGAATTTAGCTCAAGTGATCCTGCTTAAAAAGAAGAAGTTTAATCTGTTTTGAGTTTTGATTGACTTGTTAAACTGCAATTTGAATGTGCATGTACCTGTCAGATCTGACCCCTCCACAACTTCGCTAAGTTGGTTGCTAAGTTTCGATTGGATCTTTTCTATCCTACTATGTTCATGCACATTCAAAGAAAACTCTTACTTTCAGCTGTATTCAGAAACTAGGTAATGGTAAGACCTAACTTTCAAGAGAAAGGCAAAAAAGAAAAATAATAAGAAATAAATAAAATAAGGAAAAATATAAATCAACAAAGTTTCGAAACACAAGCAGAAAGCTTTTATAATGCAGGATCTAATGGTTTTGTTTTCTTTTGATCAGAATCATTTGCTTGTTCGCTTCAATGCTGTTTTGCAGATTCTCTTATTTCCCTATCTGTCCCCTCTCCAATTATCATCATGCCACTACCATCACTCTTCGTCTTCTCCTGAGCCCGCTAGTTGTCATCACTCTCTCAAATCCTGTCTCTCTCCCTCTCTCTTTTCTTCCTTCCGACGTTGAAAATGGAGAGCCTCACTCCGTAAATCCATCGCTGCCGGCGTACTCCGATCGACCATCCGTCATCCGCAAGGCCGCCCGGTCGGTTTCTTCCTGATTCCTCCTCCTGAGAGAATGAAATCCAGGTACTTCGGATCGAGCAAAAGGTCTATTTCCTGACCCGGTTCAACCCTTTTACAACTTTATTAATGGCCACGTAAGCTATCATCAGCAAACAGATAAAGTAATCGTGGAGGGAGAATTTAGAGAGAGGATGTTAATGCAGTGGTGGAGCTCTTCCACTGTAATTATTCCTCTTCCGCCGTCTCAGAAATGGCTGCTTACTCCTCCTCATTCAATTCGCATCAGAAGAAAGCTCAATGCCTCTTCTACCTTCCGGTTCACTTCTCCCAGAGCTGGATTCTTCGAGGAATTCTCTCAACTCACCCATAACAAGGTATCGAATAGCGATTACTCCTCCTATTTTCTTTTTATTAGATTGGATTAGATTCAGATTAGATTCAGATTTTCCCCCCTCTCTGTTAAAGGTATTAGTTGCAGCCGGTTTGTCTGCTGCAATTGGCCAGCTTTCAAAGCCTTTCTTTTCTGTTCTTCTTTATGGCCAAAAGTTTGATTTCAAGACCGTCTTTGGATCAGGAGGCTTTCCGTCTTCCCATTCCTCTGTAAGGAGCCGCTTCTTCTTGTTTTTCTTCTTTGTGTCTTTCTTCTTACCTAGTTAAAGTAATATTCTACTTTGTTCTTGTCATTTGAATTACTAGGCAGTGGTGGCTACTGCTACAACTCTTGGCCTTGAAAGGTAATCAGATCTACTTTAGTTTTCTGTTGGGCAAGTGAAGTCTTCTTCTTTTACTAGTGTTGCTTCTTCTTCTTTACCTCTGCACATTGATTTTGCAGGGGTCTCTCTGATTCCATTTTTGGCCTCACGGTTGTTTATGCTGGCCTTGTCATGTATGATTCTCAGGTAACTCTTGTTTGTTTTTTTCCTCCTTGTTTTACATCTTCATTCCTCTGTCTCTAATTCCCTCAAAATTATCCCTTTTATTTTTGTTGGCTTATGCGTTTATGTTTATCAGAAAACTTTAATGTGAATTGTAAAGTTTCTATCTTCGTTTGCTTTCTGAAGAGATTGTTAGTCAAAAACATGATTCTTAGTCTTTATTGTTATCTTAGGTATTTGATATTTAGGCCGTGAATTATCAAGAACAAAGTGACGCGACATTATGTTTCCGCTATTGATCATGAAATTACTGTGTGGCGTTTGAAGTAAATTGTTATGTTTGGCACACTCAAAAGTAATCCTACGACTTTGATTACATGCTACATACCCTCTTGGCAAAAAACTCCAAGTCAAGCTAGTCCATGATAATAGTTGTTCGTTCTAGACCTCTGCTTGTCTAGGCATTTCATTGCAACTCTAGATAGTCTCAAATGTTTATACTGATATGGTGTTCTGTAATTCTACAACTTTTATTCTGGTAAACTTATTAAAATGATGGTTTTTAGTTGTTTTTACGGGTTTAAACTGAGATTGCCGGCCCGGCTGGCCCAAATTGGATTTGGAATCAGTTGCTTCCGAATTGAGTCTAACTAAACATACAGTTTGCACAAACTCTAGTTTACCTCTGCAGTTTCAAACGCTGAACAAATCCACATGCATTCTGTACTAAGAAATGGGAAATCCAATCCAAGATATCTAATTGATAGTTTTATTGGTTTTGCAGGGAGTGAGGAGAGAAGTAGGAAATCACGCCAAAGTCCTGAACCAGTTATTGTTTACTAAAACACAAGTCAACTCCTCAATTCCGTACAAGGACCGAGCTTATCCAGTTGCCTCTCAACCCGAAAAGGAAATCTCGGACCGAATTTCAACTGCGCCACTATTTTCCGAGGAAGAAGGGACAAGCACGTCAATAGCCGTTGAGTCAGGCAAAGTAAAAGTGCAAACCATATCATCCTCAACCTTCTCAACTAATATTGAAGAAGAATTCAAAAGATCTATTCGTGTTGAAACTCCATTAAAAGAATCTATTGGACATACCGAGGTTGAAGTCATAGCTGGTGCCTTGTTAGGTTTCATAGTCGGTATCACATTGTATTCATTATGATTAATGAATTTATATTATTTATACATGATTATATGTTTTAGTATTTGATTCATGATTATTGTTTTCATTGTATTCAGTTTTTATTACGGATATTTTTTGTTTAAATAAATAAATAAATATATAATCTATTGTTTTTTATTAAATCCGTAACCAATAAAAATAGATATTTATTATTACGGATTATATGTAATGTTAAATTCATATGATATTTGTTAAACGGTTTTTGGTTAAATCAGTAATCATGATTATATGTATTGTCTCTATATTATGGGTTTTTTTTTTTTAATTTATATATATATATAAATCAAGTTTAGATATGTTTAATTTGATTTAAGTAAAAAATCTCATTCAAGTTTTTTCTTTTTTTTTTTTTGGATTTTTCGTATAAAGAATAAATCTGGATAAATTATTACCACCACAATATTATTGTAGCAAAATAAATTTAAAATTTTATTTTATTTATATATTTTATCTTAAAATAAATTAATAGATAAAAATAACTTAATTAAAGTAAAATATTATTAAAGAAATTTTTTTACTTAGATTTTTTTTATAGATAGATTTATCTATTTTAAAATAATAATATATATATATTTATTTATTATTTATATAATCAAGTCCAAAAAAAAATTATTGATCGACCTAATACCAAACATAACTGCAAAAATAACATACCGGTAAGGTATCCAAAAAGGAAAAGCAAACCGGATAACTTATTGCTATTCCCAAGATGTCTCAACCGTGCAAGCCCTATCCACACTATTTTTCTAACTTCTCTGTATTAGTTTTCTTGGATTTGATCCGTTCGTTAATTACACTGATTTCCAGAGACTGCACACTATTGCAGAAAACAAAGAAGAATGAGAGAGAGAGTGAGAAACTGCCCACTTCTGTTACTAACATTTGAAAACTCGGGTTGCTCTTTCATTTCTGATTTGCACAAACAGTTACGAGAAAAGGCACAGAGCTTGGTCGAGTAAAAAAGATGTTCATGTGGTAAGTTTGCTTTTTTTCCTCAGCATTTATATTCTAATTCTACTGCATCTCTTCTCCTCTGCTGTGTCTGAATGAAATATAGATCGCTTAAAGCTGTTACTGAGTTTTGGTGTTTATGTTGCTTTCCAATTTACAATCAGGCCTCCCATGCTTTCTTGAGATTTATCTTTAGATTGAAGTATCCAAATAATTTCAGAATTGAACCCTCCACCCTGTTTAAATTGTCATGGAGAATTCTCATGAGACATCTAACGGGCATATGGAACCATTACCTTGGCTTGATTTAAGGGTTATTTACCTTAGAATTAGCAAATGTGAGATAGATGAATCCACTCCCAGATTTCTCAAGTTAACCCAATTCCCACTAGATCCAGAAACCCTTATTGAGATTAACGGTGCTCGAACCGACCTTGATTCCAGTATGATTTCAATCCTCCTTAAAAGAAGTCCAGCAGAAAAAAAATCCAAAGAAGAAGAAGCTGTCTTCGTAAACACTGATTGTATAAGGATAAAAGGAAGTGTCAAATTCCAAGTTTTCGATATGAATAGTGTTCTTCTATCTGGGATTCTAGAACCGTGTTACGGTAATGGGACGAGATGGAGAATGAATTGTGAATTGGATATGATTTCTGGACCGGGCTCGAGCTTCTTGAAGGGGAAGAAACTCTCTGGTTGTTCCGAGCTTGATTGTCCTACAATTGAGGTTTATATAGCAGGGGCATTTTCTGGCAATCCGATTATCTTAACAAAGAGTTTGAAGCTTAGTTTTCAGGGTAAGAATATGAGATCAGAGATGTTAGATTCAATACCGGATCAGAAGGGAACTGAAGTCTCAACTCATGTTCTTCCCACTTCAAGGCTTGCTTTGCAGGTGTTAGTTACTGTCTATGTCTCTGTCTTTGTTTTTGTTGGATGTATATTGTTGGTTCTAGTTCTCATTATAGTTTTTTATTTTTATTTTTGCAGGCAACAGAATACCACTATCAAAGACTAGAAAACAAAGAGTGCGACAACAACAATCTCTACTCAAGAACAGAATACATGATAGAAGATGAAGATGGCGAGCTGTCGTGGTTTAACGTAGGAGTAAGGATGGGAGTTGGGATTGCTCTTAGCATTTGTCTCGGGGTTGGGATTGGAGTCGGCTTGCTTATCCGGTCCTACCAAGACACCAAAAGAAACATCAGAAGAAGGCTGCTCTAAAGTCTAAATATATCTACGTCTAAATATATCTACAAGTTGGACTCTTCTTAGCAGCTAATTTTTGGAGGTACTCGTCGCATATTTACATCAGCTCTAGGTTTATTAGTGATTTTGCACTTGGTTTTGTTCCATTTGGTCTTAACTACACTTGACCCTTAATGGTCCATATGGCAAACTTCAATTTTGGTCTAAACTCTAAGGACTCGCTTAAGGTGCCCACTTGTAATTCCATTAACTCCATTAAGCATGCTCACATGATATTGAAAAAATAATTAAAAAAATTGCATAGTCGGAGAGGGTCAATTTGCTAGAATGAATAAACATGTTGGGTTTAATTGCTACTTTTGAAAAGACAAGGTGCTAAGTTGCACAATCCCTTAAACATTAGGGGGTGTAATTGCATTTAACCGAATAATTAACTATGCATCGTAGCAGTTACTGAGGTGCATTAGGCAACCACCTGCAAACTGGTGAAGAGAAACCACATAAGATGGAAAAACAAAAGGGATGGTTTATATTTAAAAAGTAGGTGGAAAGGACAAGCCAGAAGGTAGATGAAACATCTGATGCGACCCAATTGATGTCTTCAACAACGCTAATTTATTACACTTTGATTCTTAAGATCAAATTTATAAATGTAAATGGAAAAATTTTCATTACAGTATCTACTTTTCTGACTTTGGTCTTAATCTTTCACTTTTGAATCCGTTGGAACAAATAACAGTATATAACACCTCCCCCCCCAACTGTCTTCTTCTCTTCAAACCTCTTCTAACACCTCCTCCTCTATGCCAACACTTTATTACTTTTCCTGAACGTCAACTTTGAAAAATTTTCCCATCAACCAAACACTCCTAAACATTAATCTCTCTCTCTCTCCAACTTATTAATAATACACAGCTCATTCTCTGTAATTCTTCTCCCCGGGAAATTTCAAAAAAGAAAAAAATGGTTGTCACCGTAAACCACTCAGACGAGGTTCAACCTACCGGAGATTCCATTTCTCATAAGCTCGACGCAAAAACTTCACTCTTCGGCTTAAGGCCCTACCTCCTGATCGGAATCTCCATCGCTGTAGCATGTTTAATCGCTGCCTTCCTTCTAATCTTCTTCTGCCTCTTCCGTACGAATCGGAGAAGCGCGAGAAAGCGTATAAAGGACCGGCCGAGTCAAAGCTGGGGATCGGCTCCGTTATTCTGTAAAGAGATCGAAGCTAGTCTTGATCGCACTAACAATGACGAGAAAGCGGAGGTCAAAATCGGAAACTTACAGAAGGTGGAGAAGGAAACAGAGGTGGTTGCGATCGAAGGAGGAAGAGATAAGGGGGAGAGTGACGTAGCAGGTGGTAGTTATACCGACGTGTCGGCGGAGGAGCAGAATATTGGATGGGGTCGGTGGTATAGCTTGAAGGAGCTGGAGGTTGCGACACGTCGGTTTTCGAAAGAGAATGTGATCGGTGAAGGTGGTTATGGAATCGTCTACAGAGGAGTTTTACCAGACGGTTCTGTAGTGGCTGTTAAAAATCTACTTGATAATAACAAGTAAGTGTTTGTTACTTAATATTTTCATTTATTTATCATTAATTCTTGGTTTTTTTTTTTTTTTAAACCTTTTAATCTTCTTCTTCAATTTTACTGAAAAATCGAAATTATTTTGTCGTTTGAATGAGAAAATATTAATTTAATAAAATCAGTAAAAAAAAAAAAACCAATATATATATATATATATATAAATTAGATATCATCTTTTTACTGATCGAACATATTAAATAAATAAAATAAATAGAGTGCGTGAAATTTAAGTTAACCGGAAAATTTAAATCCTCTCCGACTCCGATGAGGATGCTCCGGTTGCATGCTTTGGATTAATAGGAAAAGTGAGATTATAAATTATAGCCCACTTTTGTTCTTTTTATTACAAACTTTATCCGCTTTTTTATTTATTTAATTACATTATCTGCTAATTATTACTTTACTTTCATTAACTTTCGTTAAGGTAGATTCCAATATTTTAGAGCCCTTGGATCGAAGAATAATCATGAAGTCTGTCTTATCGTGTGGCTTGTAAAAAAGTTTAGTTGACCACCTGAATGTACAAGAAAGAATTGTTGTTATCACAATTTTGAGGTTGGTCTCTTATTAGCACAGTTGTTGGAAAATGGTCTTCATTTCTACTACTTGCTAGGCTAATAATCAGAATTCAAAAGAGGAGCAAACTAAGCAAATTATTTCAGTTATAATTGACATACTCAGTTATAATTTTTTTTTTTTTTTTTGGAACTTTTAAGGTAATTCTGCAACCGACAGATTAAAAATGGAAGTTCTAATATGTAATGATCATCTTGTTTAAAGGGGTCAGGCAGAGAAAGAGTTCGAGGTAGAAGTGGAGGCCATTGGAAAAGTAAGGCATAAGAACTTGGTTTGTCTACTAGGTTATTGTGCAGAAGGTGCTCAGAGGTACTAATGACTCGTCTAATTTGTTGTTTCTAAAATGCCATTTTAAATGAGATGAAAATCCTTGCACTCTAACCCGGAACTTCCTTTAATTTTTCTCCCAAATGCTAATCCAGGATGCTTGTGTATGAATTTGTTAACAATGGCAATTTGGAGCAATGGTTACATGGTGATGTAGGTCCTGTTAGTCCTCTAACATGGGACATTCGAATGAGGATTGCTGTTGGAACAGCAAAAGGGTACTTTTATTTAGTTTTACCCTTTTCATTTTCATAGAAACTTATGAATTCTAATTCATATTCCCTTGGGTAGATTGGTTTTAATAAATTGATGTTTTCGACTGACTTTTGCTTTCTATTTATAGGATAGCATATTTGCACGAAGGATTAGAACCTAAAGTCGTTCATCGAGACATAAAATCAAGTAACATTCTTCTTGATAGAAAATGGAATGCTAAAGTGTCCGATTTTGGACTGGCTAAGCTCTTAGGAACCGATGCAAGCTATGTAAAAACTCGTGTTATGGGCACATTTGGGTTCGTTTTCTCTCCAAGTCTCTAACCGATTTTCATCTATGTATTTGATTTTTTTTGTGAGTCGGGACTATATTTTTGTCGATGGGCGATTGAAGGCTGCTGACAATTTTCTGGGCTCAAACTGGATTTTGTTGCAGATATGTCTCTCCAGATTATGCAAGTACAGGTATGCTCAACGAGACGAATGATGTATATAGCTTCGGAATTCTTCTCGTGGAGATTATTACCGGAAGAAGTCCGATAGATTATTCTAGACCCGCTGGAGAGGTGAAAACCAAGTCATTTAGTTACCCAGATTATTGATCAATATATATATATATATATATGTCAAATGTCATCTTCATGGGATAAGTGATAACATTATTCCCCCTATCAACATGTTTTAGATGAACTTCGTCGATTGGTTTAAAAGCATGGTGGCAAGTAGACGTGGTGAAGAGGCGATAGACCCTCTGGTTGAGGCTCAACCCTCTTCAAGAGCTTTGAAACGTACATTACTAGTTTGTCTTCGCTGTATCGATATGGATCCTCATAAACGGCCAAAAATGGGCCAAATTGTTCATATGCTAGAGGGAGATGATTTCCCCTTCCGATCAGTAAGCAGAATTTCTCTAGACATATATTTCTTAATTCTCTGTCCTGCATTTTTGTTTAAACTTGAGTAATCAGGTTGGCGTTGTTCTTACAGGAACCTAGAATTGTCCGTGAAAGAGATTCTCATTGTTCTCGAGCAGAAATGTCGGACAAAGTTACGTTTCCATTGAAGCATGGTGCGGTGGGTGATATAGAGAGATCAGAAAGGAGATGATAAGACAAATCTTACACGAAATGGTAGTTCCTAAGGTCCGATGATTTTAGTATTCTACTATTTACATTATTACCATAATTTGTTCGTAGAGAAGATATACGATTCTGTACATATTACTTTCTACATTTTGTTTTCTTGAGTTTTATAATGTTTAATGGATAATATGTCAAAGTAATATATTGGACGTACTACTATCATACTGCAAGGTAGCAGGCAATTTGATTTTGCTTTTATTAGAAGGTAAACAGTATGCATTCCAGTTTCTTGCAATTCAAGTAACTAATCATACTGTCCTGTAAGCAAAATCGTAGCAATTGAGTTGGTCTCTCCTGCATTTTGCCTACTGTCTGAACTCTGAAGAGATGAAAGCACGCGCATCTGAGCCAATTGAGAGCTGTCACACATGCCCGGTTGGGTTAATAAGAAGCTCTAGTGGTAGAGTGATTAAAAGAAGATTAAATTTAGATATAATAGTTAAAATAAGGTAATCTCTTTAAGTTAATAAAATAACTAATTCGTTTTACTTTTATCATAGTTTAAAATATTGCTAACTCGGTTTTCTATTACGTTCCTTAAAGAAGAAGAAAAAATCGAAGTAACATACAAGATTACGTTGTACGTTGTATGATTGAAATTTGCATGAAATCATCTGTCCTCGAGTCATGCAAAGTGGAGTTGTGAGAACTTAGGAGCGGATTGGATTTTCAGAACATGAACGGTGCAAAATAAGAGGAGAAAAGAAAAAAAAAACGATTGTCAGAATTTCCCAAAACAACCTAAACTGATTCTCCAAAGGTTAGGGATCTGTTTACAATATATTGGCATTGGGGTTTCAATTATTTCTTTTGACTATGCTCACCACTTACCATCTGCGATCATCACTTCTTCTCCTTCAATCCTCCTTCTTTTCTTCACTCCTTCAATTATGTTTCTATCTTATGTTTCCTTCAACATAAACCATAATAATACATATCATGCGAAGTTTGAGCTTCAATTTATGTTTCAAAATTAGTCCTATAATTCAAATACAATTTCATAATCTTCATATTTAAAATCTTATATAAAATAAATTATAACTTTAATTATATATATAAGAAAAAAAAAAAGGATCAGATATCTGGAAGATTTGATCTGTTTGTTTCATGTCGGATTGAGTAATCCTATTTGAAATGATCTAAAAATGCAGATATCCATTAATGTTGGATCAGATACAGCCGATCTTAACTCCTTCTTTCTTTCTCCTTCACTTGTTTGCTCTGTTACCTTCTCCTTCAACCTCGTCTTCTTCCATAAAGATCTTCATCTCAATTTCAGAATCCTTGTTCACATCCTTCTTCTTTCAATGCCATTTCGGATTTCAATTCTTGCATTCAAGAAGTGTGTCTGCTTGATCCACCATTCACAAGGTCCTTATATACTCATTGCAATAATAGAATAACAAAAGTGGTTTGGCTAGCGTTTACTGTTGTCTTGACAGAATTCTTGTTCTTCTTAAATATGTAACGATTTTTATGGTAGGGTTGCTCATCTTGAGAGAATTAATTCAGATCATTGTCCTCTTTTGCTCCAATCTAATGCTCTTTCCTACAACGGCCCTAGACTTTATAGATTCCAAAGAATGTGGATCACTCATGCAACTCTTATGGTATTCTTCAATTTCAGATCCTTGTCTAAGGATTGATACCAACTTAAAACTCACTAGAACCATGTTGAAGGATTGGAACAAGGCCACTTTTGGGAATGTTTTCATTTCTTTAAATACTAGGAAAGATAAGCTTGAGGCGCTGGATCAAGCTCATCAACAATCTTAGTATCCTCAAATTAATTCTGAGCGTGAAGAAGCCCCTTGTAGCTTACAATCTCTGTCTTCACCAAGAAAAGATCTATTGGAAGCAAAAATCCTGGGAACATTGGCTTAAGGAGAGAGATGGTAAAACTAAATTTTTTCATACTTCTGTTAACTGTAGGAATAAGCAGTTAAATTTGAGTGAAACCAAGGATGAAGATGAATCCAGCCTGGCAAACCCTCATATTTTTCATCAAGAAACCATAAAGTATTTTCATGTCCTTTATGTGTCAGATCAAATCTCTTATCCTCTCGGTATGTTTGACATAATCCCTTCTTTGCTTACAGAAAAATACAATCACTCTATTATGGCTTCTTTCACCATTGAAGAAGTTAAAGGTGATGTGTGGTTTATTAACATAGATAGTGCTCCTGGCATTGATTCATTTTTCTCAGCTTTCTTTCAATCTTGTTGGGAAGTGATTAAAGAAGATCTTCTTGATGCAGCTAATTCTTTCCTTGCTGGTAATAGACTGCCTGAAGCTTTGACTTCTACTCTTCTTGTTCTCATTCTAAAAAAGGTGAACCCTGCTGCTTTGAAAGATTTCATGTAGTATAAGTTTTTGCAATATTTGTTACAAAGTCTTCTCTAAGGCCATAGCAAACCAAATTTCTATTTTTCTACCTTTGTTGGTTTCTGTTAGACCATCAATTATTCATACTTATGTTAGGAGAAATAAAGCCTAGCATAACATAGTTATTATTAGTATTAGTCTTACTACTAGTATTATTATAAGGATTATTGTTATGAGGGGTATTTTGGTAATTGTTTGTAGTAGGATAATAAGCAGTTGAAGGGTTAGGGTTTAGGTATTCAGAAAGTTTGGGGAGTAAGGACTCTTAGGGAGAGACGGCCTACCTCTCGAATAGTAGGTCATCCTATGTTAGTTTGATTATTCGATTATCGAAGAATAAAGTTTTGCCCTAGTCGTAATTATCTAGACCGGGTCCTATCAAATTGGTATCAGAGCACTCGATCATCGATGGCTGCGAAGAAGGTAGAGGCACTCGAGGAGAAATTGGAGAGCGAAGTGATGGCGATCAAAACATCAATCGAAGAACGCTTCGCAACAGTACAACAGCAGTTTGCGCAGCAGAATTCGTCGTTGGAAGCCATATTGGGAAAACTGACGGAGCTGCAGTTTAGGTCACCATCGAACCCTGACCAACTTGTGGGTGGTCATGGTCGGTCAGCAGGGGACACCGCCGGAGAAGGCAGCCAAGGCAGCCGCAGTGGCGGTGAGCGGGCTGCAAGGGGGAAACGAGCGGTGGACGGCGCAGTAGAGGGTGCGGGCGTCGACGGCCAACTTAGGGAAGAGTTCGGCGGCGAATTGGGGGAAGGTTCCGGAACGGCAGCACAGCCGTGGGGGACAGCGGGAAGGTTTCAATTCGGACATGGGGAAAAAGGTGCGGAACAAGGGCCAGCAGGCGGTTATGTGGCAGGAACTGCCGCGAGTGGTGAGGTAAGGGCGCCGTGGGCTGATTTTAGGGTTCCGGCGGAACCCCCATGGGCGGGCCAAGGGCAGTACGCGGGCACACCAGGCAGAATGGGTGCGGATCCACAGATTCGCAAATTGAAGATGCCTATCTTCGAAGGCGAGGATGTGGCGGCATGGGTTTATAGGGTGGAAAGGTACTTTGAGGTTAATGGATTATCGGAAGGGGAAAAACTGCAGGCAGCCGGTCTATGTTTGGAGGGGCCGGCGTTGTCATGGTTTCAATGGTGTGGGCACCGCCGACCCATGGGGTCATGGACGGATTTTAAAGAAAGGGTGATGGTAAGGTTTCGGACTTCTCACGATGGCGACTTATATGAACAGTTCTTGGCACTCCGCCAAGAGGGGACAGTGTGGGAATACCGAGAGAAGTTCGAGTTGCTTTCCGGGCCATTAATGAGCGTCCCTCCGGAAATCTTAGAGGGAAATTTTTTAAAAGGGTTGAAACCGGAAATTCGGACAGCATTGAGGTTATTACGGCCCAAGGGACTAGAGGAGTATATGGACTTGGCTGTACAAGAGGAGGAGAAGAAAAATGCAAAAAAACAGCAAAGGAGCAGCCATGGCAGTTTTGTTCACAAAGGTTATTCCGGGACTCATAGCCCTCGGACGCAAACTGTCACCGTCGGTAGGGAAGCTCCGGGAGAGAGGAGAGCCGGGTACCGTCCGGAAGGGAATTTCAAAAGACTAACAGAGACAGAGATTGCGAACAAACGAGCAAAAGGGTTGTGTTTTCGTTGTGACGAGAAATTTTCGCCGGGGCATCGTTGTAAGGAGAGGAGACTCCAAGTGCTAATGGTTGATGATGAGGAGGAAGAGATGGTAGAAACGGATGATGAGGGAGAGGAGAATCCGATGCATCACCACCTAGATTTAGCCGAAGTGTCGCTTAATTCGGTGGTCGGATTTACACCCTACCACACCATGAAGTTGAAAGGGGAAATTCAAGGGCAGAGTGTAGCGGTTCTTATCGACAGTGGGGCTACCCACAATTTCATCTCTAACCGCGTGATTACGGAACTGGGACTAGAATTGGCGAATACAGGCAGCCACGGGGTAACCTTGGGAACGGGTACTACGGTACGAAGTGCGGGTTCCTGCAAAAACCTGCGGTTGACGATGCAAGGGTTGGAGGTAATTGACGACTTCTTGCCTTTGGATTTGGGCAGTTCAGATGTGATCTTGGGAATGAAATGGTTGAGCTCGATGGGTGAAATGACAGTGAACTGGAAATTGTTGAGGATGCGGTTTCGTAGTAAAGGGCAAACCGTGAGACTAGAAGGAGATCCGAGTTTGTGTAAGACTCTAGTGGGCTTGAAAACTATACTGCAAACTATCGAGCGCGAAGGACAAGGGTTCCTGATCGAAGTAAATCCGCAAATGGGTAAGGATACGAAGGGGTGCCGCGCGGTGGAAGAGGCGGTGCGGGTAGTAGTGGACCGCTTTAGCGATGTATTCTGTATGCCCGTAGGGCTGCCCCCACAAAGAGATCACGAGCATGCTATAGTATTGAAAGAGGGGATGTCGCCAATTAGCGTGCGACCTTACCGATATCCGCAGGCACAGAAAGATGAGATTGAGAGACTAGTGCAAGAAATGTTAGAAGCCGGCATTATACAGCCTAGTATGAGTCCTTTCTCTAGTCCAATTTTGTTGGTCAAGAAGAAAGACGGAAGTTGGCGGTTTTGTGTGGATTATCGGGCTTTGAACAAAGGGACCGTACCAGATAAATTTCCTATTCCGGTCATCGACGAACTATTGGATGAGTTACACGGAGCTTGCGTGTTCACCAAATTAGATTTGAAGTCAGGATATCACCAAATTAGAATGCGGAGAGAGGATGCGGCTAAGACAGCTTTTCGGACCCATGCGGGGCATTATGAGTTCCTAGTGATGCCTTTTGGGCTCACCAACGCCCCGGCAACATTTCAGTCACTCATGAACAAGGTGTTTCAGCCGTACTTGAGGAAGTTCGTGCTCGTCTTCTTTGACGACATCTTGATCTATAGCCGCTCGACTGAGGAGCATTTGGACCACTTGAAGGTCATTTTAACGGAATTACAAGGTCATCAATTGTATGCGAATGAGAAGAAGTGCACCTTCGGGCAGCCTAGTGTGGAATATTTGGGCCACATTGTTTCGGTTGAGGGGGTTTCGGCCGATCGGGCAAAGGTGGCGGCAATGCTGGATTGGCCAGTACCGAAGACATTGAAGGAATTGCGGGGCTTCTTGGGGTTAACCGGTTATTACCGCAAATTCGTCAAGCGTTATGGTACAATCGCGGGGCCTTTAACGGATCTACTCAAGAAAGATAACTTCCGTTGGGGCGAATTGGCGGCAAAAGCTTTCGACAAATTAAAGCAAGCAATGGCTAGTGTTCCGGTACTCGCTTTGCCGGACTTCACGGCGACTTTTGTAGTAGAAACCGATGCATCGGGCTATGGGTTAGGGGCTGTCCTCATGCAGAATCAGCGACCGATTGCATATTTCAGTCAGGTTTTGACGCCGCGAGCTCGTCTTAAGTCTGTCTATGAACGCGAGCTCATGGCCATTGTGTTTGCGGTGCAAAAATGGAGGCCGTATTTGTTGGGTCGGCGGTTTATCGTCCGCACGGATCAGCGGAGCTTGAAATATCTGTTGGAACAACGTATGGTGGCGGAAGATCATCAACGTTGGCTGTCCAAACTGTTGGGCTACGATTTTGAAATACAGTACCGGCCGGGGTTGGAAAATCGAGCTGCGGATGCGCTGTCCAGGCGCGTAGATGGGCCCCAGTTAGCGGCAATATCGCTCCCGCAGCTATTTGATATAGAGGGGCTCGAGTCGGAGGCGGCGGCAGACTCGGAGTTGAGAAAAATCAGAAAGGCTATTGAGGAGGGCAATGACGGGTACCCCGAGTACTCGGTAGTGGGGGGTCGGTTACTTTATCAAGGGCGTATAGTGATTCCGAAATCGTCGGTGCATATACCACGGTTGTTACAGGAGTTCCATGGTAGCGCAATTGGAGGCCATTCAGGAGTGTTGAAAACTTACAAACGCTTGGCGGCCGAATTGTATTGGGTGGGGATGAAGACTGATGTGGAGCGATTTGTGGCAAGTTGCGATGTTTGCCAACGACACAAGTATGCGGCCATGTCACCGGCGGGGCTGCTCCAACCCTTACCGTTGCCGGAAAAAGTTTGGGCTGAGGTGAGTATGGATTTTATCGAGGGGTTACCGCGATCGGAAGGGTATAGGGTCATTTTGGTGGTGGTTGACCGTCTGAGCAAGTATGCCCATTTTGTGCCTCTTCGGCACCCTTACACAGCTGTGACCGTAGCCTCAGTGTTCATGAGGGAAGTTGTCCGTTTACACGGAGTGCCGGAAGCTATTGTCTCGGACCGCGACAAGATTTTTTTGAGCCAATTTTGGAAGGAATTATTTCGATTACAAGGGACGGCGTTGAAAAGGAGTTCTGCTTACCACCCGCAAACGGATGGCCAAACGGAAGTGGTTAACCGCTGCCTGGAAACGTACTTGGGGTGTTTTGTGTCGGACACCCCTCGACGTTGGGTGCAATGGTTGTCTTGGGCCGAGTATTGGTACAACACGTCATTTCACACAGCTTCGCAGACCACCCCTTTTCGCATTCTCTACGGCCGCGACCCGCCCCCGCTGGTCCGTTATGGTCATCGCACCACCCCGGTCTCACAGGTGGAACAATACTTAGAGGCGCGGGATGACACGTTAGAGGAACTGAAAGGGCACTTAGCAAAGGCTCAACAAAGGATGAAACGGGAAGCCGATAGGCATCGGCGGGAGGTGCACTTCGAGATAGGCGATTGGGTTTTCTTGAAGCTTCGGCCATATAGACAGAAATCCCTAGCTAGGAGGAGGAATGAGAAATTATCAGCTCGTTATTTTGGCCCGTACAAAGTGGTTGCGCGGATTGGGACAGTCGCTTACCGACTTGATCTACCGGCTACGGCGGCGATTCACCCGGTATTTCACGTATCTCAACTCCGAAAAGCCATTGGTTCTCATGGGGCTTCTCCGACAATACCACCTAACTTGACGGCCGATTTGGAAGTGTTGTTGGAACCGATTGAGCTATGTGGCGTTCGACAAGGGACGTCGGGGAGGAAGGATACATGGGAAGTCTTGATTAAGTGGAGGAATCTGCCGGTCCACGATGCAACATGGGAATCATACGAGTTCATCGCACAACAATTTCCGGATTTCCACCTTGAGGACAAGGTGTCTCGTTGGGAGGGGAGTAATGTTAGACCATCAATTATTCATACTTATGTTAGGAGAAATAAAGCCTAGCATAACATAGTTATTATTAGTATTAGTCTTACTACTAGTATTATTATAAGGATTATTGTTATGAGGGGTATTTTGGTAATTGTTTGTAGTAGGATAATAAGCAGTTGAAGGGTTAGGGTTTAGGTATTCAGAAAGTTTGGGGAGTAAGGACTCTTAGGGAGAGACGGCCTACCTCTCGAATAGTAGGTCATCCTATGTTAGTTTGATTATTCGATTATCGAAAAATAAAGTTTTGCCCTAGTCGTAATTATCTAGACCGGGTCCTATCAGTTTCATATGCTTAACATGGCTTTGTGCAGGGCCGCTCTATAGTGGAAGCTGTGAGTTTGGCTCAAGAGCTTACTAAGGATATTGGTAAGCAAGTTACTGGCGGAATGTCATCTTCAAACTTGATATGATGAAGGCTTATCGGCTTGAATGGTCTTTTCTAGACATGGTTCTTCATCATTTTGGCTTTTCTTCTTCTTTTAGAAAAGCTATAGATAATTTTTATTAGGGAATTCACTTTTCGATGGTTTTTCAGGGAGTTTACAAAAAAAGATGTCAAGTCTTTAAGGGTCTTAAGCACGTAGATCTAATATCTCCGATGCTGTTTATTTTGGTGGATGAATGGCTTAGTAGAAAGTTGTCCAAGTTTGTGCTCGATGGTGATATTAAATCTTTTGTGACCAAAAGTGGGTGTCCCGTCGTCTATCATATTCTTTTTGTCGATGACACTCTCATTTCCTCTAATGGGAGCATCTCTAGTATAAGAAAGCTCATGAGTAATCTATGTATGAGAATGGTTTCGGTCAAAGATTTAGCTCAGCTAAGAGCAATTTCTATGTTCAATGCCAATCATCCTTTGACTAGGAGTAATATGATCGCTAGACTTACTCATTTTCAGAAATGTAATTTTCCTTTCACTTATCTTGGTGTTCCCCTTTCCTATGGTTGCATTAAATCTGTTTTCTTTGATAGTTTGATGAGTAAAATCACTAGTAAGTTGGAATGTTTGAAGGCTAAGTTGCCCTCAAGTGGGGGTAAGCTTATTCTACTTAAACATGTTATCTCTTCGATGCCGCTTCATTTGCTTGCAGCTTCTTCTATTCCTAAAATGGTGCTGGATAAGATTTAAATCAAAGATGGCTAAGTTTTTTTAGGTACTAGTCATGGTGATAGAAAACAACACTGGATCTCGTGGGATAAGATAGAAGTTGAGGATAATTTAAAGAAGATGGGCATCTCATTAGCTTCTTCTTGCTGCTGTTGTAATATTAAGAAGGAGAAATTTGTTCCCCATTTTTTCGTTGAGAGTAAGTAACATCTTAGGTTTAGGACTATATTAATGGATTTGGGTTGTAACATAAAATATAACCGGATGCGTTGTGCCTATTATTTGTGCTTGGATTGTTCCTTCTCGGAGTTGTGTTAAGCTTAATGTAGATGGTTTCTTTAAACACTCTTTTGGCATAGCTAGGTGTGGTGGAGTGATCAGAGATAATGGTGGTAATTTGGTGGGAGCCATTTGTAGTATGTTGGATAATTCAAACAGTTTTCAAGATGAAGTCATGGGTCTCTATTTTGAAATTTAGATTGCTCTTTCCAAAGGGTCTTTTCCTTTACAGATTAAATGTGATTCAAAGACTCTTGTTTAGACTATAAGGAATGAGTGTTCGGATTAGACGCTTAGGAGGTCATCGAATATTATTCAATTTTGGTTGCTTTCTTTTCCTATTTCGATTTGTCATGTTCATAGAGAATGTAATCAGGTTACCAACTCTTTAGAAAATTTTAATTGTATTAACACTATTTATTTTGACATTGAAGACTTTCTTCCGTGAAATTTTATTTATGTTGGAAAATTTTCAATTGAATAGAAAATTGAAATTTTGGTTTCTTCAAAATTTAATTTAGCAAATTAATATATATTAATATGTATTAATACGGCTAATTAACTTCATAACTAATTTTATGAAATCAACGGATTAATGTGTATTAATTTGTCTGATCGATTTTCTCCATATGAAACTCATAATTGGTCTCCTCTCTTCTGAAAAAATCATTCAGAAAACGATTTCATACTTAAACCTTTTTTAGAGTTCTAAGCTTTAGAGTGATAGTGTTCGGTAATTAGAGAGTTCGTCGAAAATATTTGGTGTTCTAACTGAGTATTCTTCATTATGCTATATATTGGGAGACAGACGACATATGAGCTGAATCTATTTTAAGGACATTGGAAGCTCACATGCCTCAAAATTCCAATTTCATCAATTTGATTTGCGAATCTATATTCCTTATAATTTCATTCTTTTTTACAGTATTCTCACTTTTATTTATATTTAAATATTATGATTTTATATTGTTTAATATTATATTTTGTGATTACAGATTTCAATGAGCAAACCATTTAAATATATTGTATTATGAACTGTAATTTACTACTACATATTTTATTTTCTATTCTATTTCCTAATTACAGTTTTTATATTACTGTATTGTATTTTTGTTGCTTACTATTTTTCATACATTACTATTTTCTGCTATTTCTACTTACTAGTTTTATAGATTACTAGACTTAATATTTACTATATAGATTATCCGACAATTTATAGTCAGATAGGTGTGTAATCCTACTTATTAGGTTGTAACATTTTTTCTTACAAAAATAAATAGGTAGGAGTCTGCTAAACTTTATTCTAGTTTTCTTATTCGGAGGTCTTAATTGTTCACAAATAAACTACTAGGATATTTCTTTCTTTTTTTTTTTAAAGATAAAATAGGCCTAGATTTCGACCAAGGGTTGGGCCGACCTGTCATGTGGCCGCACGACCTAACTGGCCGTGCGGCAAGTTTTTTCCTTATTTTTCAGCCATTTTTTTTTATATTTCAAGGGATTAAACAGTAAAGTAAGATGATATTTTGCTTGATTCAATGGTAGTTTAGCAATATAAGAAATAGTTTTTACTAAATCTAAGTATATTTTATCAAATTGAAAGAGTTCCTTCATAAAGAGGAAGTAAAGATTGACTTATTGAAGAAGTTTTTAAATAAATTATGGGGTCAGTTTGTAAAATGAAAGAGTTTGTTTGACTTATTTTTGAGATATTCCACCAAAATAGCTATTTCTTAATTGCTAAAAAAGCTAAATCCGAATTTTGAGAGAGATTTTCTAGCAATTGAAGTGTCTTGCCGACCAAGTGAAGAAGCTTGTTACCTAAGTCTTTGATGCCTATAAATAGAGACATTCACTAAAGGAAAAATACAACATAATATCGATTCATCTCTCGGAAGCCTTGAAAGCAATCTCTAATTGATTATCTTATTGCTTCGTAGGCTTCTTGTTTGCATAATTTATTGAACATTTTTGACCTTCAAACCTTCATCTTACCACAAAAACAAAATCTTCATTTTTTCTTTTATCGTATTATTTAATTTAATGCAAATTATTTCATATTATCTATAATTTAATGAACTTTCTATTTATTTTTAAATATTTTTATTTCTAACACATCAAATACAATTTTTTAAAATAGAAAAATAACGATTTATAATATTTATTTCTCATTTACGGTGCATTTTCAGAATTTATATATCATCAGATATATACGTGATTATTGAATACCTGAGGTCTAGTAGTACTAAGGAAAGTAAAGTAGATATTGAGGAACAGTAATCAAATGCCTAAATCAGTCCCACTACAGATCAGATACGTTTATAAGCCCAATCGTCTTGGATGATTATTAATTAATAACTAAATTTCTTTAATTAAATAAAACAAAGCATTAACACTTTTACAAGGGTTCCATTTCCACTACGCAAAAAAGCCAAAATCCCCTCTGTCCGACACGTGTCCCTTTGATTCCCCCTCCTTCTCTACCACTACCCGCGCAAACTCTCCAGATATGATCCAGATCATTTTCATCCCTTTCGGCACTAAAAAGGAAAAAGGAAGAAGAAAAAAAAGAGAGAAGAAGTCGGTTATCCCGGAAAAAAAAATACCCGACCCGAATTTGAAGGTATTCAACAATCAACAGGCATTGATCTACGCTATTCAGATCTGAGGCTTTCTCAGTTTCAGAGAAAATGGAGGAGAAGTTGATACAGCGGTTGGAATCGGCGGTTACTCGGCTCGAGGCTCTATCTACCGGAATCCAACCGAGAGGTTTTTCGGAGAGCGGTGAGGATGCGGTGTCGGATCCTTCGATTGTTGCCTTCGGAGATCTGATGGCGCAGTATGTTGGTAGGGTTTCTAGCGCTGCGGAGAAGATTGGGGGACAGGTACAGGACGTGACTAGGATCGTGGCTGAAGCTTTTTCTGTGCAGAAGGAGCTTCTTGTAAAGATCAAGCGAACTCAGGTTGGTTGGTTGGTTGGTTATCGCGTTTATTTTGTTGTTTGGGAGTTGAGTTTGTGAATTTGGTGAGATTTTGAATGTGTGTAGGGGCAAAGCTCACTTTTTTATTTTTATTTTATTTTAACGATGGTGATTCTGCTCGGGGAATGTTAGAATTTTCCAGTCTGATTTACATTCCTATGGCATATTCAAAATCGGATTTTTTATATGCAATCTGATTTTAGTCATTTGCACAAAATCATATCTTACCTTTGATACTATTACACTCACGACGTGAATTTCTGGGTGATTTAGGTTTTTAGCTTTGTTTTATGGAAATGCTTTGACCTCAAAGATGCTATCTTTACGTACCTTTTGTTTATGGATCTAGCTGGTTAGTGCTCAGTGTCCATCTGCAATCTATGTTGAATATTTTGTACTGGGAGATACTGTTTCATTTTGGTTACTGCTTAACCAACCCTCTTACAAGGTGGGACGTTCTGGAAATAATTTGAGTATCATAGCGAGTATGAGGAGCCCTTTTGATTTGCTTGCTTGTTATTAAAGCTTATCTTCTTATATTTTGGGCAATTCCTAAAGCATCATATTGGCTATTACTGGATAAGAGAATGTAGGATTTATATCCTTGGATCCCAGAATCTTGTCTAGTTATTAAAACCTAGATAATGCTCTCTCGAGTGTGTTCAGGTTATTTTGATTACTGAGTTGAAATTTTTGGAACCAAAGATGAAGAGAAGTAGAAACTAGAATCTATGAATTTTCTTTAGGATCCATTTCTATTGTTTTTCTAGCTTTGTCATTTTATGGATTTACTTTGGTGCAGAAACCTGACCATGCTGGATTGGCTGAATTTCTCAAGCCATTGAATGAAGGGATTCTGAAAGCAAATGCACTGACAGAAGGAAGGAGATCTGATTATTTCAACCACCTAAAGTCTGCTGCTGACAGTCTCTCGGCATTGGCGTGGATTGCATATACAGGCAAAGATTGTGGTAAGAAAAACGTGTATAAAAATTTTCTGGGCTGGAATTGTAGGATTTCTCTTCCTTCCTTCTAATTCCTCATATTATTTCAAGGTATGAGCATGCCTATTGCACACATTGAAGAAAGTTGGCAATCAGCTGAGTTTTACAACAACAAGGTATGAAGATATGTAATCAACGCTGATAATTAGATCATAATGTTTGTGGAAGTTCTTCTAGGTTCTTCGTTTCAAATGGGAATGGTTATGGTAGGAAGGACTGGGAAGGTAGAAGTTACTGCATAAGCAGCAAAGGATGATTTTACTGTTCCGAATTATCGATCCTTCCCTGTACATGTTTCAAGGCATGAGACATGGTTTACTTTCATGTCACAAGTATTTACCTAGAGAAAGCTAATGTGTGATCGGTGAACTTAGTTATGTGAGTGATGTGTATACAAATTAATTTGGGTTTGGTACTTCCCGTTTATTCGATCATTGTGCTATGCTTACATCTAACTACCTCGGTACTTGGAATCCTTGGATCTTTTCAGTCATCATTTCTTTTTCGTGTAATTTTTTTCATTAGAATTAAATAAGTTTGTGCTGTTCCACTTCATAAACTTTCAGGTTCTCGTAGAGTATCGAAACAAAGATCCAAATCATGTTGAGTGGGCCAAAGCAATGAAGGAGCTCTACTTACCTGGTTTGAGGGATTATGTAAAGAGTTGCTATCCTTTGGGTCCAGTATGGAGTCTTACAGGAAAAACAACTACTGCTCTTCCATCTAAAGCTTCTAAACCAAGTGCTCCTCCCCCACCACCAGGTCCTCCATCTTCACTCTTCAGCTCAGAACCTGCTCAAGCTTCATCTTCCAAGCCAAAAACAGGGATGTCTGCTGTTTTTCAAGAGATTAGTTCTGGGAAGCCTGTTACTTCAGGTACTAAATTTTTCCGGTGAAAAGCTATATTTATGCATGATTGTAATATTGAGATACACTACACAAATCTCCTGCCTAGGTCTGAGGAAGGTTACCGATGATATGAAGACAAAGAATCGTGCAGATAGAACTGGCATTGTCGGTGCTGATGGCAAAAAGGATGTAAAAAGTACACCTTCTTTTTCTAAGTCAGGTCCTCCAAAATTGGAGCTTCAAATGGGTCGTAAGTAAGTACATTTGTGTTATCTGCAACTTATAAAAGTTCAATTACTGTATATGATATATTCTTATCAAATCCAATTTCTGTTGCAGGTGGGCAGTTGAGAACCAAATTGGAAAAAAGAACTTAGTCATCGATAACTGTGATTCTAAACAGTCGGTTTACATTTTTGGATGCAAAGATTCAGTTTTGAAGGTTGAAGGTAATTAGTTGTCTTACCTCCCTAGTTCTGATGAAAATACTGTTACTCCCGATCAATGAGGTTTCTCCATTGTCCTTCCTTTTTGAAAGCCTTGAGCAATATTATATGATTTGCTCTTTGCAGGGAAAGTCAATAACATAACAGTTGACAAATGCACTAAGATGGGAGTTGTATTTAAGGTTAGTGTTACATAGACTGAGAGAATGGCTATTATGTAATTGATGTCACCACTACATTCTGAGAGATGTATGCTTATTTCTCAATCTTCAAATTACAGGATGTTGTGGCTGCATTTGAGGTTGTAAACTGCAACGGTGTTGAGGTGCAATGCCAGGTACCCAGTTCTTCCTAGTTTTAGTAATTACTATATATCAGATCAACTGAATTAATGATGTTATGCTCTGGAATTTCATGAACAATAAGTGTATACTTTGGATACTATAAACCAAGGAAGCTGTTATATTTATACTGAGAAGTGAGAATAGCATTGATACTTGTAAATATCTTCAAGCTATGAAACTAAAGGAAAAATTGCACTTGCAATCATATGGTTTTTGCTATTACAGGGTTCGGCTCCAACAATCTCAGTGGACAATACTTCCAGCTGCCAGTTATATTTAAGTAAAGATTCTTTGGGGACATCCATAACAACTGCCAAGTCAAGCGAGGTCAATGTCTTGGTACCTGGTGCTCACCCTGATGGTGATTGGGTATGCTCTGTGCTGTTTATGATCTTTTATGTGGTATATCTTGGATTTATTCATTTACAAAGTTCCATCTTCTTCACTATTCCTTAGGTCTTTTGAAATTTTGTGGTGTGATGTGTTACCTTCCTGTAATGTGAACTGGCACAATGCCACAATCACAGTCTATTTTAATGTATTATCATATTCCTTCTGATCTTATTGGCTGTATTAGGCTCCATTTGGTTTTTACTAATTTGGCCTCAAAATACTGTTTCAGTAATGAGCAAATCCAAATGATCTTTACCAAAAGTCTTTACTTTTCAAGATTTTGTCCCGCAATTTTCAGAAATCCACTTTAAATTTTCAGTATGTCTGAAACTCTGTTCTAGTTAACGCTAACTAATAGAAAATATGTCTACTTATGCTTCATGATACATCTGAGTTAGGAGACCATGGACCTTTTTTGTTCTTTGAAAAACTTCGAGCCCCCTAAAGATTTTGTATGGCTCGAACCTAACTTCCTATTTGGGAGTAATATCAAGTGACCAATTTAGTTATACCCACTGGTTTGGAGACTGTGGACTCGTAGATTGATTCATATGTGATAGTAAAATGGATCATATGTGATTTTTCACTGTTTTTTAAAGTACCACACCTTATTTACTTTTGCAGGCAGAGTATGCTTTGCCGCAACAATACATTCACGTATTCAAAGATGGGCACTTTGAAACTACTCCAGTGTCTCACTCTGGCGGCTAATTTCGGACTTGTTTCAGTGAGCAAATCTGGCTTTCTTACAAATTCAGTTATTTTTTATTTTTATAATCATTTCAATTCCTTAATTGTTTGGGAGATGGTCTTTTGTTGCTTTTTCCTCTTTGGATGAATTGCTTGGTGGTACAGAGTTCACAAAGATTGTGCTTGCTATGGTTTCACTTTCGTTTCTTATCCGTTTTATGGAATCATCCTATGAATTTTGCCAAGTTTGTGGTCGAAGTGTTGTGCTTTGTATGAGTTTCTGTACCCTTGTGCTGTAATGAATATTTATCTGTATTTGTGATGCTATACTTTTCTGAACTTCCAGTTCACTCTCTATATGTGTCAGATCTACTGTGACCTACTTACTCTCTATTTACGCGTAACAAAATTAGGTTAGAAAATGAACTAAAATTTGTCAACTTTTAGTGTTTTTCCAACTTTATTAACACTCAAAACCTTTAAAGAATCTTTATATGCTCAAGGTTCATATTACATTAACACTCGTAACCTTTTGATGATGACTCAAAAGCGGTGGAGCTCGAAAATGAGCTTCGATCAATTTTAATTGACAATAATTTTATGGAGAATTTATTAAATGAATGAATATCTTAAAGTTTATATAATTATAATTAATATCTTTATATAAACCCTCTAAAACTCTGAATTTATTTATTTTTGAAAAGTGTATATAACTCAAAAATTTATCTTTTCAAAGTTTCATCAAAGTTTAAAGTTTAGAGGTGTTAAATTTAGGAGAGCATAAACTGGAAAAAATTAATAAGTCAAACGTAAAAACAGTGACATTTAACGGTACATTGTCCCCTTACTCCTACAGAACTCTAACCAAGCTATTAGAATTAGCTGCATATGAATCAATGCAAAAGTGATCAAAGCAAAGAAGAAGAAAGATGGCTTGAATTAAGGAGGAAAAATCTAACGGCTGAAAGTAATTCACT
Organism: Coriaria nepalensis; assembly: GCA_027186245.1. NCBI lineage: Eukaryota > Viridiplantae > Streptophyta > Magnoliopsida > Cucurbitales > Coriariaceae > Coriaria > Coriaria nepalensis. Next base: position 8,494,497 of record CP114490.1, on the reverse strand, counting down.
AATTTAATCTAATCGTGATATGTCAAAATTAAGCTTAAGATTTAGTTTAAACTTCATCAACCAAAAATAACATATATCAATTTATTTAAATTATATATAATATATATCGATATTCCATTTCAACTAAATATGACCGTTTAAAATTAATATCCACCTAATAATTTAATTAATAAATTATTTTTTTAATTATTTTAATTATTTTTATTTTGGGTTGTTTTTCCTTTTAGCCTACGTCTAAAGATGGAAAACTAAAATTCCTACACGACGATAGCCCTGTGGCCTCTGTCCTTTACATGAAGCGAAGAAACAGAGAGATGCTCTCCACAGTCCACCCTTCACATAGACTCAACTGTTAGAACGCCACGATGGGCCCCACACTCCTACTCAGTCCAGACCATCCCATCCAACTCACCATTGTTGAAAAAACAATTTATATATAAAAATAATTTTAACTGTATTCGTACCGTTGCAGAACACAAATTACTTCACGCTCCCATCTCTCTCTCTCTCTAACTTCTTTCTCTTTCTTTTTCAAAATTTCGCTTGAAATCACTGCACTATATATGTTTAATTAATTTCTACGTTGAAGAAGCAAACTAGTTTTTCGTTAATGGCGTCATTTTCACGCTCTTCTTCCATCTTTCTCTTTCTCTGCATCTCTTTCACCGCCTTCCACCGGTCAGGTCGGTTAATTAACTTGAATTTCTCTTCCAATATTTTTCCCCCAATTTTCTTCCGATTATACAGTTCATCGTTCTTAACTCGATTTCACATTTTTTCTGTTTCTGTTACAGACTCGCAATCTTTCATCGGAATCAACTATGGTCAGGTCGCCGACAATCTTCCACCGCCGGAGACCACCGCGAAGCTCCTCCAGTCAACTACCATCTCGAAAGTCAGGCTCTACGGCGCGGATCCAGGAATCATCAAGGCGTTGGCCAACACCGGGATCGGAATCGTGATCGGCGTTGCCAACGGCGACATACCTGCCCTCGCGTCCGATCCTAACTCGGCAACTCAGTGGGTTATCTCGAACGTTCTCGCCTTCTACCCTGCCAGTAACATTATCCTCATAACCGTCGGTAACGAAGTCATAACATCAATGGACCAGAATTTGATCTCTCAGCTGCTTCCCGCTATGCGTAATATCCAAAATGCCCTCAGCTCGGCGAAACTTGGTGGAAAGATCCGAGTCTCGACGGTTCACTCAATGGCCGTGTTGACTCAGTCCGACCCGCCCTCTTCTGGAATATTCAACCCGGGATTCCAAGACGCCATGAGAGGGTTGCTCGCCTTTCAGAGAGACAATGGCTCGCCGTTTACGATCAATCCTTATCCATTCTTTGCGTACGAAAGCGATACACGACCTGAAACGCTGGCGTTTTGCTTGTTCCAGCCTAACTCGGGCCGAGTCGACTCGGGAACGGGGATAAAGTACTTGAACATGTTCGACGCCCAGGTGAGTCTTAATGTGTTAACTAGTAATTACTCGTTGGTCGAGGGATTAAGTGGTAATTTTAAGTAATAATGCATCTGAGTGGGTTGACTTGTCGACCCGTCACTCAACAGACAAGAGTATACGGAAAGTGGGAAACGTAGGAGGTAAGGTAACGTTAAATTAATCCTGGGTTTTTTGTTTGACCACGTGTGAAATAGCATCCACATTGGACTTTGTGAAAGGTTAGGTAATTTTTATGTTCCATTTACTTCTATTGTTTTTGTTTATTAGCATTTTGTGAATAATTGACTGAAGTAGTATGTGGAGAAGGGGTCAATAGATACAAGCTATTGGGTGCATTAGAAAAATTACTTTTTCAAATATTTAAAATTTATAAGTTTGGTAGATTAAGATGCTAGTTCTTTTGAAACCCTTATTCTTTCGATGCGAATCTAATGGATGAATCTATTTATTTTCATTCCTTTTAGATTCGTAAGCAAAGTAATTTAAGTTTCTACCTCTGTTTAGAGATAAACTAAATTTGCTTGGGAATTTATGATGTGAGTCGTTTGGATTGGGGACAGCCTGGCTATTTGCAAATTAAAATGATTGTAGGAAAGGCTAAGCAAGTCCTTCCAAGATATCAATTATTATAGGAGACAGATCATGCATTGCCTTTGAAAATAGGTTGCAAAATGCTTTGGCTGGGGACCACTAAATATGTTCCCCCCCTTTTTTTTTTTTTTGGAAATAAAATGTGTTTTTTTTATATACTTTTTATCAATCACTACTTATACTCATTGTTGATATCGAAAATTTATGTTTGAACCTTAACAATATGTTGATATAGCCAACACCTGCAAAATAAAAGTATACTGCCAAAGTTATTTCCAGTAATATCAATCTGACAATTAAGTTAAAATTGAAGAGGATAAAATTTTAAGAAGATTTTAAATAGAATGTGAGAATATATTATTTATATTTATTAGGTCACTTTAGCATTTTAATGATTATTGACTTTAATTCGACCATTAACTTTCGTAATGTTCAAATAACTATTTACTTGCTGATCCCTTAAGATGTCTCTTTATCCGACCTTATAGGGTCAGCATGCTCTGCCAATATCTGACTTCATACCTTGAACATTTGTTTTCATCAATTTGAGATAAATGCTCTTGACCTTTCTAGTTCGACCTCACATTCGATCCTAGAAGATTATAGTTTAATAGTTGGCCCTTCACAAATGCTCGGTAGGAATTGGTATGAAATTCCAAACCCTAACCTATCTATCAGGCAATGATTATAGACATTTATTATCCGTCTCTTTAAATTCCTTTCGCACATTTCCCAATATTTTATATTATTATTATAAGAGACACTTTTACTCTTTTACCCTCGAACTTATCTTTCTTGTTCTTCCTCGCGAACCATTTTTCATTTTTACTCAGTCCTCCGCCATTTTTACTCCATCAAGCTTGAATCTCCTCTGCAAGTTTTTTCAACGCTAACAACTGCAAGTTCACTCTTCTTCACTCCTTCATTCGGTATTATCTCTTTTTCCTTTCTATTTCATTTATTACGACATAAAATCAAGAAATTTTCTTGAAGTTTTTCTAGATTTTTTCCACCCGTTCATATTCTTGCGAATTTCCATAATTTTTCTCACTTTTTATCCAATTTCGCTCTATTTTGTTTATGTTTTTCTTGTTCAAGGGTTTTCTTCGACCTTCATTCCCCTTAGGAAAAGTTTCCCTTCGATAATGGCTCTCCCTAGTTTTGGCCTAGGCTAACCAAGAGTCAAGTAGTGAGAATACTTCCGAACTCCTTAGGGATTTGAATGAAGGGGGAATTGTAGTAGACTCTAGGATTGCAGACCTTGGTGTTGGACCTAGAGAAGAGACCGCCTCTAACCCTCCAAAAAGAGAAGCAAAGAGGAAGGTTAAGGTAATTAGATGCTTAGATAGGATCAACACGATCATGACTGAGGTCGAATTGGAAGACCTTCAGACAACTTATGACATCCAAAGGGGGATCACCCTCAGACTTCTAAAACCACTCGAAAATTTGAGCAATATAAGAGGTTCTGATGAGACTGTCCTTTAGGCAAACGTGTTTAAATTTGGGTTGAGGCTTCCTCTTCATCCGTATATCTAAGGAGTATTAGGTCGTTTGAACGTAGCCTCGGGTCAGTTGGCCCCTAATGCATGGATGACCATAATAGGTGTTTATGTCCTCTGGATAAGTTAGAGACTAGTGACCCCGACCTTAGATTCTTCACCAAGATCTACAGACTGAGCTATAATAGGGACTTCAAATTATTTTACACATTCTTGAATTATGGTAAAATTGTTATAGAGCTCCCATCTTCTAACATAGACTGGGTCGAAGATTGGTTCATCGTTTGTGGGAACAAGGTTTTGTATTTTGAACCCAAGGAATTAATCAATTTACACTCGCTTTAAGGAAGAGAGTATGTTCAAATCCTTTCTTTCTTGCAATTTTTTTTTAAGCCATCCATACATTCAATAGGTCTAATTTTTTTATTGCCATCATTCCTTTTAAGTGTCAAGTTCAAAAGGATTACCTTTGGAGTCCAAAGTGTTAAAGAGAATGAAAAATGTTCCCATTCCAAAGAGGCATTCTGAGCTTCTTTTATTAGAGGACAACTTTGTGGAGTCGGCCTCATAACAAGGGATCTCCCTTTAGACAGTATAACTTGTCAAAATGTTTTCAGGAAGAGCTTGACCAATGTTGTCTTGTAAATAATTTTTATGCATCATTAATTTAGAAGGTGAACTGCTACTGACCTTCTTATCTCTTTTCTTTTCAGCTATGGATATTGAGGCCAAAGCTTTGCTCGGTAAAGAGAGAGAGAGGAAAAAGAGCATAAGAAAGTAGCCAAGAGGTAGGGAAAGAAGGCAGTTGGAGGTTAAAAGCGTTAGAAGCTGACTCATCGACCTTTCCCTGTGTATTCTGATGAGCCCTAAACTTCAGGTTCGATGGGGGTGAAAGTACAATCTCGAGAACCCCAATATGATCTCAGGGGATAGACCTAGACCATGATGCCGAGGCTAATCTTTTCGATCTTTGCCAGGTTGGGCTTAATGCAGAGCGACCTAAACCTAGCTTGGTGGGGGAAACTCACTGACTTGGAGGAGACTAGGCCTAGGGTGAATTCAATTAAACTCTTCCTGACCCAATCACTTAGTTCTAGAGAGTCCGAGATCCGCCTTGGTTTAAAGCCTCTTAAGGTTTTCATCGATGATCTTCCTCGTCTCATGAAGGGAGAGATTCCCCTTCGACTTCCCTCATTGGACTTCCAAAAATTTATGGAGGAGTCTATGAGCAGGGCTTTAACTTCTTGGCTTTCGCTTCCCTCATCTGATTTCCGACTGCCATGGGGAGGATCTGTTGAAGATGATTTTCTCCATCAACCTGTTGAGGCTGATTACTAGCATTGTCTCCATCAGTGTGCTAAGGTTGATTACTAGCATTTTCTCTGTTATTCTCCATTATCTCTGTCTTTTAGGGCTAATTGAAAAAGGATTTTGTCTTTCCCACTGACGACGCCAAACTGTTGATGCTAAAAATCTGCATTCAAGCCTCAATAGTATGTCGATCCAGCCAACACCTACAAAACAAAAGAATACAGCCCAGGTTATTTTCAGCGATACACTCCGACGATTAAGTTTGAACGAGAGAGAGTAAGGATTTTAGGAAATTTTAGATAGAATGTGAGAATGTATCTTTACGCGGTCTCGACTTATTTATATTGTTTGTATTTATTGGGTCATTATGGCTTATTAATGACCTTTAATTGATGCCGACCTTCGGTTATGTTAATTGATTATTAGCATTTTCTCCGTTATTCTCCATTATCTTTGTCTCTTAGGGCTGATTGAAAAAGGCTTTTGTCTTTCCCACAAACGATGCCAAATTGTTAATGCTAAAAATCTGCATTCAAGCCTTAATAGTATGCCGATCTAGCCAACACCTACAAAACAAAAGAATACCGCCCAGGTTATTTTCAGCGATACACTCTGACGATCAAGTTAGAACGAGAGAGTAAAGATTTTAGAAAATTTTAGATAGAATGTGAGAATATATCTTTACGCGGTCTCGACTTATTTATATTATTTGTATTTATTGGGCCATTATTATGGCTTATTAATGGCCTTTAATTGACGCCGACCTTTGGTTATGTTAATGATTAATAACTTTAATTCGACTATTAACCTTCGTAATGTTCAAATGACTATTTACTTGTCTGATCCTTTGAGGCATGCGTCTCTACATCTAACCTTATAGGGTCGATATGTTCTGCCAGAATCTGACTTCATATCTCGAATATTTGTTTTCATAAATTTGAGATAAAAGCTCTTGACCTTTCCGGTCTTACCTCACACCTGATACCGATCCTAGAAGATCAGCGCGTAAATTTTGGTATAACACCCATTTTGATTAACTTCAATTATAGTTAGTTGGTGCCTTTAATCATTCTCTTAATCTGCCCCTGTCCATTCACCAGTATAGTGAACTTAAAAATAAACACAAGGGTGGTTGGGTCCTACCCACAGTGTTTATCTTACAGGTACATGGGAGCAATTGAAATCAATTGAATTTTATATTAAATAGAGAAGGATCATATAGTTTCTATCTTACAGGTTGATGCTGTGCGTTCTGCCTTGAATGCATTAGGATTCAAGGATGTAGAGATCATGGTAGCAGAAACCGGATGGCCTTATAAAGGAGACAGCAATGAAGCCGGAGCAAGCATAGAAAATGCTAGGGCCTATAACGGTAATCTGATTGCACACCTTAGATCAATGGTTGGCACACCATTGATGCCAGGCAAATCAGTCGATACTTACATCTTTGCACTATACGATGAAGATTTGAAGCCAGGCCCCACCTCCGAACGTTCATTTGGGCTTTTCAAGCCTGATCAAACCATGACATACAATATCGGTCTTTCTAAGACTAGCCAGGTGAGATGACTGAAACCTCTTCACATCTCTTCACCAGTTCTCTTAAAATTTTTTTACTTGGAATTTGTTTGACTCTATTGAGAGGTATACTGATATTTTGCATTTGGATTATCATTTGATACAAACTAGAGTTCAGTGGGCCCAAATTGAATATCTTATTTTGATTAATTAATTTCTTTTTAATAGTCTCCATTGACTCCAACAAGTCCGGCAACTTCATCGCCTAAACCGACTCCGGCCGGTTGGTGTGTCCCGAAAGCCGGTGTTTCCGACGCTCAACTACAGGCAAGTCTTGACTATGCTTGTGGCCATGGAATTGATTGTGGCCTGATTCAACCAGGAGGAGCTTGTTTCGAACCGGATAACGTACTATCACATGCTACCTATGCAATGAATCTCTACTACCAAACTAGTAAGAAGAACCCATGGGACTGCGATTTCTCACAAACTGCACATCTCTCCTCAACGAATCCCAGTAAGCTCTTTTAATTTAAGTTTTAAGTTGTTTAAGTAGCTTTTGGTTTAAAAAGTGTTTGCTAAAAGAGAAAGAACTTGTGATCTGGGTTTCTTTCAGATTCATCGATTTTACTTTTTGGTTAAAATACTTTTTTGGTCAACTTTGCTTACTTCTGAAGTGATTCGTTTTCCCTCTCTGGCTGTAGGTTATAATGCATGCATCTACCCTGGAGGGAGTACTTGAAAAGAAAGTTAAGAGCATACTGTTTATGAATTTTTGGTATCAAAATAAATAATTTTCTTTTTTAAGGGGCTGATTGATATCAACTAATTGATATTTGGAAAATAATTCATTATTTTAGGCTAAAAATTAAAATGTTCTATGGAGTAGTACTCTTCTAGTTCTAGCTTCTTCTTTGCCTGTTCAACTGTAAAGAATTTTACTGTTTTTCAGCTTCAAATTGTAACTGTTCTTCTAGTACTCTTCTAGTTGAGTTGGATTGAAATAATTAAAAAATATATAATAGTTGATCTAAATATGATCAATTAATTCTAAAATAATATGATTTTAATATATAATAGTGATACATATCGAAAATCTAATTTTACAATTACAAAAATTATACCAATCTACTCAAAGTTAAAAACAAAAACATGCGATTCAAATATCCTGAAAATATTATTCCCAAAAAAAAAAAAAATAGAATAATTTATAATACACTTTATATATAATAGTAAATTTTAAGTGTTCAAAACATTTTAAAAAATAAAAAAATAAATAATTAATATTTTTGGAGTAAGATGCAATTTTATATTGTGAAGTAAGATGCAATTTATCTATTTTTGGAGTAAAATAATAAAGAAAAATAATATATATATATATATATATATATATATATATATATATATAAAAGAGAATAAAGAATAAAAAAGCAAAATCCAAAAACACTTAGTAATCGTTTCAGCAGTAAGAGTATGAACATAATAGCAGCTCATCATTTTAGAATCCCAATTGTCCTTCACCGTTTCGAAGGAGACCATTAACTATAGATACAATGTATTTATCTCATCCAAATAAAGTTCGATCTCCAATTAGCTATTTATTCATTGGAACAACTATACCATGATACTCTATGAAACAAATTATAGTTGTTATATTCTAAAGTTATGTAGAATTTCTAGTAATTCATAAAAACAAATTGAGAATATATTTGGTTAAAATTTATCAGTACATGCGAGGAATATATGGTATGGTATGCCTTTCAAGAAAAAAGATTTAACAATATTTTATGAGGAATATATTAACAAATACCAGACGAGACTTATTTCACAAAAGATTTATTTCATATACGATCTTCAAAAGAACGGTGATATTGAAGTTCAACATATTTGTTCAAGTGATAATTAGACAGACTTGTTTACCCAATGCAATATTTGAAAAGTTAATGCATAGAATTCATATGCAAGATTCAAAGATCTCGATAGATGTTTTTATGAGGTAAAGTTTGTAATTTATCATGATTTTTTTTCATTAAGTTTTTTTGATAAAGGTTCTAACGAGATGACTATCTCATAATAAGAATATCCCATTAATGGGAGTAATACATATTACACTAATTTTTTTTTTTAATTAAAGTTTTATCTATTGGATTTTCCTAGTAAAGATTTTTAAGGAGGCAACTTTCTTATAAACCAACAATGGTTAATATCTCTTTCTTGTAACCTCATCTTGTGCCTAAATCGAGTATATATTGAGAGTTTACATACAACAATAAAATATCCTATCTGTCTAGTTCTCTCTTTTATTTTATAATAATTATTATTATTTAATTGAAATTGGACATTCAAAGCATTTGTTACATTTCTTGGAAACTTATAAAGCATCTGTAACTATGTTGGAGCATTCCAGAGTTAATTTTTTTTTTTTTTTTTTTTTTGTTATGTGCCACAAAGTTTTTCATATTGCAATAAATTTACTGTTTCTAAAGACTGTCATATTGCAATAAAATATACTATTTTCTTTCTCATGATACGCAGAGTGGGGAAGACGTCTTTGATGAGTCAGTATCCTTTATGCTTGATTGTTGCCTCAACTGTATGTACTTTTTATTGTTCTGGGCATATACTAATATTATTTTTGTTCAAATTGATCAATTGGATGAATTAATGTTATCTTCTATTGTTAGATGCTATTTTTTTTTCCTTGACATTTGGCAAATAGATATGTTAATAAGAAGTTTAGCAATCAATAGAAGGCGAAAGAATTGCAGTTTGAGGATAGTCTCTTCACCTTGCAGGTTAGTGATAGTGTTTTATTTTATTCTCTCAATAAGATTATGAAAAGATTCTTTTCATGAGTCATGGACATTCATTTCCTATGCAGAAAAGCACAACTTGTATGGGCGCACTTGTGTAAAATTTACAAATTTGATATCTTCCTTCTGTTTGGTGTCTCTATCCTGGGAGTTATATATGTCCTATTTTGAACTATGGATCGTGGTTGAATTTGTATTTGAAAGAAGATATTGATGAAAGGTTGCATTTCTCTACGTAGCTGTTAGAAAAATATGATGGAATGAAAATCAAACCAGAATGTATAATTAACTTATCAATGAAAAAAATACTTACCAATTGTGAATTGGAATTACATTAATCAAGCATGTAAGTAACTGTGTCTGGACCCTTCTTTGTTTGATAACGTAAAGCATCTTATCATATAATTAATGCTTGAAAATTTCAGCATTAAGTTGCTCAAGTGCCAAACAATATTTTACGGTCTGAAGATTTTTTGTACCAATGGAGGCTTTTTATTGTTTTGTATATTTTTTAGCTGCGGACGAGTTGCTCCATCCCTTGATCAAACAATTTAGTCCATATCTATTTATTTGTTTCTGTTGCAGATCTGGGATACAGCTGGTCAGGAAAGATTCCAAAGTCTTGGTGTTGCATTCTATCGTGGTGCTGATTGCTGTGTTCTTGTATATGATGTTAATTCTATGAAATCATTTGAAAATCTTAACTGGCGTGAAGAATTTCTTATTCAGGTTGCCACTTCTGCTCTTATGTCAACATCTTAGTCATTATTCCTGTAGATAAATATTCATATAAATGAGAAGCAAATTGTGAACGTCTAATGATGATGCTGTGAGAAAGCTACATGCAGGCAAGTCCTTCAGATCCGGAAACTTTTCCATTTGTTGTTCTAGGAAACAAGGTTGATATCGATGGTGGAAATAGTAGAGCGGTATGTACACAATTAAATTTCTGTCTTGTACTCTCTTTGTTACTCATTCACATACATACATGTCTAAAATTTTGTTTTGATGGGAACTGTTTGCCATATGTTTCTCCCAGGTTTCAGAGAAAAAGGCTCGAGCTTGGTGTGTATCAAAAGGAAATATCCCATACTTTGAGACCTCTGCCAAGGAAGGTATTAACGTGGAAGAAGCTTTTCAATGCATTGCAAAGGACGCCCGAAAGAGTGGGGAAGAGGAAGAAATGTAAGTCCAAACAATCCCTCAATTTCTATTATGTGTAAACATTCTTTTTTTTTTTTTTTTTTGGCTAAACTAACACGTCAACACTTTATACCTTTGTTTCTTTAACCATCCATATCGTTTCACTAGCTATCAATACCAGCCCCTCTTTGCTGGTATACCTATTATCTTTTATGCTCTCAGGATAGGACTTCTTATTCCAGCATGTGTGGAAATGCTGTGGATTTGGTGCTAATCTTCAATTTCTTGAGCTCTTAGGAGTATATATGGTCATTGTATATGTTTTAGCAGATAGAGAAGTTGATGTATGCTCTACGATAATATAACAAGCCTGTTTGATTATGTTTATTCCCTTTTTTTTTCTTTTCTTTTTTTCTCCCTTTTTGGGTGGAATCTGATCATGAAGATACTTGCCGGACACCATTGACGTTGCAAACAGCAATCAGCAAAGATCAACCGGATGTGAGTGCTGAATATTAGCTGAATTGATTTTGCAGCAAATAGTAAGTACTTGCTAAAAGACTACTTGGGTCATTCCATTGGTTTATGTTTCGCTATACTGTACATTAGTACTTGTGGAAGCAAGTACTGTTTGATTAGATCAAGTTAGTATCTGAACTGTGGTTAGCCACCATTACCACAATTTGGTTGAGTCAAAATCTGGTATGTTATTTCAGAGATTCAGATTGTTGCCAAGTTGTCAGTTAACTTTATTTCTTATAGATCTTGGAAGTATCATTTGCAATGCATATCTTGTACTTGTTCCGAACTGGCAGCTGAGTTGTTTATGGGAATTGTGTTTTTCTGTTCTTGTTGGTCGAACATTCCTCCCCCCCTTTCTGCGTATGCATATTCAAGCAAATTTTTCTTCTCAAGTTTGATTTTTTTTTCTTTTTTGGCCTTTTAAGTGATCTAAGCAATCAATTTAACAAATTCTGCAACCACAATGAAAATTATTAAATAAATAGAGAGGACCGAGAGAGGGGGGGGGGGGGGGGGCGGAGGAGAAAGACTAGTTATTTATTTATAATGTTATTACATAACACACGACAAATATGTTACATTCAAGATAGCATAAAAGGAGATATCATACATCACAGCAACTCATTTAGGTAACACAACCTATAGCACACTACAACAAACCAAGTACCTTTATTATTAGGAGAGATGCTTCGTAGTTAAGTCCCTTAAACAGACCCGTCACCTTCGTTTTTACCCAGCTTTCTCCTTCATTCGCTGTAACCGCAAGCTTCTGGCTTGGTCTTACAGTTTACTGCAAACGGGTTCTTCTTATTCTTCGTATCATCATGATCTGGATAAGATGTGACGCTTGGTTTTGGCTCAAAATCCTTGAGAAATGACCTGTTACCAGCACCGAAATCTTTGGGCAATGACTTCTCTTTCTTATTAGCTTCATGATTTGGGTAGGATAAGACACTTGGTCTAGATTGAATATCCCCGACAAAAAGATCATCACAATCTTCCTCCATTTGCTTCTCCTCATTCTTATTATCATGATCTGGGTAAGATGTTGCACTCGGCCGAGGTTCGATATCCTTCACGAAAAGAATATCATGATTTGGGTAAGAAGTTGCACTCGGTCGAGGTTCGATATCCTTCACGAAAAGAATATCATGATTTGGGTAAGATGTTGCACTCGGTCGAGGTTCGATATCTTTTACAAAAAGAATATCATGATCAGGGTAAGATATTGCACTCGGTCGAGGTTTGATATCCTTCAACAAAAGAATATCATGATTTGGGTAAGATGTTACACTCGGTCGAGGTTCGATATCTTCCATGAAAAGAATATCATGATCTGGGTAAGATGATGCACTCGGTCGAGGTTCGATATCCTTCACGAAAAGAATATCATGATCTGGGTAAGATGATGCACTCGGTCGAGGTTCGATATCCTTCACGAAAAGAATATCATGATCTGGGTAAGATGTTTTACTTGGTATAGATTCGATATCATGATTAGGGTAAGATGGTACACTTGGTTTGGGTTCGATATCCTTCACAATATCATGATCTGGGTAAGGTGATGCACTCGGTCGATGTTTGATATCCTTCGCAAAAAGAATATCATGATCTGGGTAAGATGTTTTACTTGGTATAGGTTCGATATCATGATTAGGGTAAGATGATACACTTGGTCTAGGTTCGATATCCTTCAACAAAAGAATATCATGATCTGGGTAAGATGTTACACTCGGTCGAGGTTCGATATCTTCCATGAAAAGAATATCATGATCTGGGTAAGATGATGCACTCGGTCGAGGTTCGATATCCTTCACGAAAAGAATATCATGATCTGGGTAAGATGATGCACTCGGTCGAGGTTCGATATCCTTCACGAAAAGAATATCATGATATGGGTAAGATGTTTTACTTGGTATAGATTCGATATCATGATTAGGGTAAGATGGTACACTTGGTCTGGGTTCGATATCCTTCACAGCATGATCTGGGTAAGGTGATGCACTCGGTCGATGTTCGATATCCTTCGCAAAAAGAATATCATGATCTGGGTAAGATGTTTTACTTGGTATAGGTTCGATATCATGATTAGGGTAAGATGATACACTTGGTCTAGGTTCGATATCCTTCACAAAAAGAATATCATGATATGGGTAAGATGTTGTACTTGGTCTAAGTTCGATATCCTTCACGAAAAGAATATCATGATCAGGATAAGATGTTGTACTCGGTCTCGGTTCGATATTCTTCATGAAAAGAATAACATGATCAGATATTACACTTGATCTGGGTTTGATGTTCCTGATATCCTCTTCATTCCCATTTCCAATTTTCTGGTTTTGATGAGAAGGAATTGGGAATGAAGCAGAATGATCGTGGCTTTTAAGTGCCTCTTCCATTTTCTCAACTTGAATGATTTTTCTCCAGTATTCTCCTGTGGGATCCACTTTTCTTGATTCCATAAGACTTGCAAACTATACTCCACAAGAGAAGACTACGGTGTTAGATATTACACATATATGCAAATGTGTAATTTGTTAAATGTTGTGACGTATGAATTAAAGCTTAACTTAGGTGAATACTATCATATTCCGAAATTGATATAATAATGAATTTGAAGTAAAATTAAGATGCAGTTTTGGCTTAAAAAACGAAAAAAGAAAGAAATAGTGGGGTTTCGTTGACAAGATATGTAGAAATTTGGATTTCAATTCACAACCGAGTAGCTCATCTTTTTCATATCCTGAGTTCTCAAGAGTTAGGTTCTCGGTATGAAATAATATTCTCTAAGGTTGGGCCAAAGTTCCGGTCCTGACGAGAGCGCTGGTCTCGGATCTGGTATTGGTACTGATTTTATGTACTGATATTAGCACTAACCCTGATAATAATGATCGAGATCGGAATTGAGATCAATTTAAAAACCGGTTCCAGTACTGAATATCGTTTAATAATAAAATAGTTTTTTTTTTTGTGCCTATGATTGGTTCTCTATATCATCCCGGTACTAAACCGGTAAACCTGGCCGACTCAAAATCGTCTAAAAATTACTATAAACTCCAACAATATTAGATGATGTCTCTATTCTTCGCCACCTTGAAGCAGCTGTAGTGAAAATTTAACAGAGAAAGATACTAGTACTATAACCCAACGAATTAAATTGGTTAAAATACCATATTGAACTTTTAAAAACAAAAAAAAGACACGAGTCAGTGAAATCTCAGTATCTTGGTTGGATGTAGAAGAAGTCGCACACAAATTATTACAGTTAAAGATACTGAGAAAACAACATTAGTTTTCTATGTGGTCTAGTTAACTTTCAAGTTTTCAAAACAAATATTAGTTCTTCAAAAACATGTAATCTAAATGCAGCTTAGAACGAAAGAGAAAAGTAAATTACCATAAGTAGTGAGCACAGAGTGACGAAAGCACGAGATTTCATCTCTTCAATCACTAAAAGAAAAGGGCCAAGTTCTTTTGTTTTTCTATTTGTTTAATTTGCATGAAATATGAGCATGTCCTTCTTTGCTATTTATAGATAATTTTTGAGTGGACTATTTGAAACATAAGATTCACGTTGATAACTGTTTTACGGTAATAAACTAACAAAGCTCAATTTATATTGTGTTACGTAAGAACTATGTAAAACATGCATTTTTCATCTCGGATAGATATTTTATCTTCATTTTATAACTAAATGCGTTTGTTTTTTGTAATGACTGCAAACAAGGCAAAGATCTGAAGCTCAAATCTTCTTTTCAAGACTTGAGAAGAAAGAGAAAGATGAATAAAGTTTCATTAGAGAGAGAAGGGAAAAAAGAAGTTTGAACATTAATTTTGAAAACCATTCTTAATGGAAAAATGGGTGAAAACTATAAAGAGTTAATCAAAGGGTGATTGGTTTGGTTAGATTCTCCGATTGAAAATAAGTATGAGAATGATAATAAAAATAAATAAAATAATTGAATTATTTGTTTAATTATAAAATAATGTAAAATAATATATAATTTTGAATGGTAAAAATAAATTTCTGAATAAAAAAATTTACCTCCTATATTAAGACCCATTTCCTAATATAAGCTTAATATAATAATTAATTCTTTTCATATAACTTGTCTTTTCCTATCACTTAATATAAATAATTAAGTGAATCAAACACAGTTAGTAGTTTCTGAAAACCATGAACCATGAAAATTCAAGGATTGCAATTTCTGGTTTTTTACATCCAAAAACTCGAACCGAATGATCAAGTTGCCTCGAGAGCACGCGCAAAACGTGTCCGAGTTGCGAAAACTGAATCACAGGCTGGACTATATATATTTTCAGGCAATCTGAAGTCATTGTTTCAAATTAACTACTTCATCCATAGTTTCATCAATCCTCGTCAAATACTCAATTAATAATACCGGGACAACGAGTAATTTGCTGCATTAGCAAGAAGAGTTTACATTCACAATCCCACTATAATTTGAGGTGGATTTCACCATAATTTCATGTGAATTTGGGAATCAATTATTATCCTGAAGTGGAGTTAATAGAGTTTTTTCTTACATTAAAATATTCTCAGTAAGCTTTTCCGTTTTATCGAGGGGTCCCTTCATAAGAACTGCCACAATTAAAGAGTGACATAATTATAATTGTCTTATTGCTTTTATTAGTAATTAATAATTGATGGGTTACAAACGTAAAACGAATCTTTATGGAAAATCTTTTTAACTTTTTAACTTTTTGTTTGTTCGTGTAGATAATCAAAATTCATGTTTCGGCTTACAATGTTGAAGTCGATTTTGGCATGCACCTTCTTGATACTTAGATGATTATGTAATAAGAGATCGGATTTATTTAGTTATTAATAGTTTTGTTTTTTTACAAATTCTTGAGTAATAATTGATAAGGATAGTGTTAGTTAATAAGGTATTTGATTTCTTTAGGATTTGGATTTCTGATTGTTTTGTAAGATATATAAAGAGGCTTGTAATTGTTTTGCTAATAATATAATCAGTTTGGTCTTCTAACACCATTAGCAAGGATCGCCACTGACGACAATTGTCAAGTGTCTATTAATTGATATCAGAGCTTTCATTCCTCGGGGTATGGATTAGGTCTAACGGAGAAAGAATTGAGATCCTCAAAGCATTGATTGGTTAGATTTGTTTGATTGGTTGCAGGTATGAATGAGAGTGAAGGAATGGATAAAAAACAGAGAACAATGTTCTTGTTGAGAAACAAAATGCATTTCACTTGAGTTTTACCTCAACATATAAGAAGATCAAAATGAAATGATTATAAATATTCTTACAACCATTCTTAAAACTGAAACAAGCATATTGAAAGTACATAACAACACCAGTTATTTCGGTTAATTAAAGTTTAGACAAAAGCAAAAACTGAACATAACCATGCTTTAATGCTGAAAGTACACTGCTTTTACAACACTTTTGTTGTCAAAGGGTATTTCGGTCCAAAATATAATTTAAATATTTTCAAGACTTAGAAATCAGCTTCCATACATTCATAATCATGAAACAAACTTGTTGGAGTGATCAGATTGTATTTAGAATTCAAAATTAGCTCTGACTTGTTCTACAACAAAACTAGTGAAAACAAAAGAGGTTGAGATAGAATGGTGCATAACTTGATCTAGGATGAACCAATTTTGAGTTATTTCAATTGCTACAACTTGGTTTTAGAGAGATC
Organism: Coriaria nepalensis; assembly: GCA_027186245.1. Taxonomy (NCBI): domain Eukaryota; kingdom Viridiplantae; phylum Streptophyta; class Magnoliopsida; order Cucurbitales; family Coriariaceae; genus Coriaria; species Coriaria nepalensis. The sequence goes on along the minus strand of CP114490.1, from coordinate 8,477,941 downwards.
TAATTAATGTTATGAGAGTCAACACATTTGAATAAGAAATGTAAAAGTCAACTGAAAAGTTGGATTTTCAACCAAGCATAATTCTAATACTTTTTGTTGATTAGTTTGGGAATCACTCCCAACCTTCCTTTGAATTTCAAACTTAAAGGCTAAGAGATATTTTGTGAATATGTTGATATTATGTTGCATGAACAAAATTTTGATATTTCTTTTATTAATAATAAGATTATTATTTCTAAGAAATATTTCGATATTTGTCATACAAAACAAACTAATGAATTCTATCTGCTTAAAATAAATAAATGATCATTAAATAATTTTGAATTATTTAAAGTAGCAAATCCTAAATCTAACAATCATCAAAAAGTTTCTTAAAGTGATAATACGTATCTTTGACATCTTAAGTTATGACATATCAATCTTAATAGGACAAATAGATTAGTAAGGAATAGTCATTTAAGAAAACTAACTTGTTGGTAATGTACCTTTTCCTTAGAAGAATGGGTATTTATTGTTAGTCTAGCGCTGCAGTGGAAACATATATTTAAAATCTTTGAAAAACCTAGTTACTGATTTTATAGAAAAATTAAGAATTATAAAGAAATAGATTTAGAATACTACATATGCTCAATAGAGAACTAATTAACATGTTATTTTTTTAATCCCTTGAAATAACTAATTCACTTATATTTATTTTCTAATTGTGTTCAACTCAAGATTTGTAGGAATTTCTTGTATTGGTTGGATGGAAAAGAGAACATTATATAACCTTTCAAATCCGTCAATTCCCTTTTATAGACTATTAAAATCCCTTTTGAGAGTTTATTCTATCTAGACACTTATCTTCTAGAATATTTGTATGTCTTTTGAACTCCCTGTTTAGCATCAAATTTCATGTTTCGAGTTTTAAAAATTGGAACTTGGGTAATGTTTTCATCTCCGGCTGTGGTGAACCTCTTCGCTAGAGTAGGTAATAAACGAGAAAATAGATTGTGAAAGCAGAAAGAAGAAAATGGAGCTCAACTTAGAAGGAAGAGGGGTTGAATGAGGTCGAATTAATTCCTGTCAATTTTTAGAAGACGAAGAGTGCCGGTCAATTTTCTTATAGTCAAAGCCCTGGTTTGGCACATCCATTAGGATCCCTAAATATTTGAAAGAGACGATGCCTTGCAGTTGATTGTACTATTAAAGCATTCTAATGGTTTCTCGGGTCAGCCACGCTGATTCCACACCCTCATTATGTTTCTCCAACTCATTCCCCCGATTCACTCTAATACCAACTTTACAAGTATGTCGCACTAGACGTATGCTCAGTCCTGTTTGCACCATTGTTATGTAGCGTTAAGCTAGGTGGAATGAAGCTGAATCCCAATCATGCAGATGTCAGCCCTCCTCCTGAACATCTCGCTTACTAAATATCCTAAGGGGCTTCACTCAAGCTGACGCTATCGAGCTAAAGAACACCCTCAGTTCGACTGGGGCTAGTTAAACCTAAGGTGATTTGACCAATTCCGTGTACCAAGACACCCTGTCTTAAATTAGTCTGGTTCGAACCCAACCCTTTCTAGCTGTGTTGACCCTTAGTGCTAATCTGACAAGGTCTTCATCAAAATATTCTTATATAATTTGCCAATACATAGATAGTTGGAAAATTATGAAGTACAAAAGAAAAATACCAATTAATTCCTAAAAAGGTTAACCTAATTTTGGCTTATGTAATGACCGAATTAATTTATATTTAATTCAATCGTAATTATTTTTATCAACTTATTTATAAGTGTTTATAAATTAATATCTTTTTTTTATTTTCAAATAATAATAATAAAAAAAGAACGAGTCTTTTATTTAAAAAGTTTTTTCTTCAAAATCCGTAAGATTCTAATATGATAGAATTTGAATATTTTAAAGTTCATCGGGATTAATTGATAGTGCAACTATTTAATCTATCTCTGCTATATCATAATAAATAAATGCCGTAATATCTTAATACCGAATAAAAAAAACTTCATATTTCTAATATTATCTATTAATTATTATTATTATTTCTATTTATTAATCTGTTTACTAACATAGATTGTTATAATCCTATCTACAATTTTTTTAAGGCCAATCCCTCTCCAGATTTTTCTCTATAATAAAATATCTCTACATTGTCTTCTAAATTAAACTCTCATCCATAGTCTCATCAGCTGTCTTGTATCTCTACATTCGCAGTCAAACAAAAAATACGAGTGATCAGCTGCATTAGCAAGAAGAGTATACATCCACAATCCCAACATACACAATCCCAACATAATTTGAGGTTGATTTCACCATAATTTCATGTGAATTTGTGAATCTTATTATTATTTTCCTTTTCCGGTGAAAGAATGTTTTTTATTTGAAGTGGAGAGTGATCTTAAACATGGCATACTATTTTCTTACATTAAAGTATTCTCAGTGCAAACTCTCCTATCATTTCATCAAGGAGTCCTTTCAAAAGGGTTTGTTATGATTAGGTCCGGCTTGATTTGATAGAAAGAGGTATGAGAATAAGTTTAAAATATTTGAAACAATCGATTTTGAGGTTAAAGAATTAATTACATTAAAAAATAATAAAAATATTAATCTTTTTTTTTTTTTTTAAATTTTAATTCCGCACATTTTCCATCCATCCAAAAAAAAATGCTTCATTTTTCATTTGGGCCCATCCTTAGAATCAATGCGATTGCTAGCTCAACAGGGAATGATACCAAGCAAGAATTAAGAATGAAAAGTTAAAAAACGAATGAAGGGAGACCTTAAGGAATGTGACATAATTGTATTGTCTTATTGCTATTATTAGTGATTAACGTGACACAAAAGTTAAAAAACGAATCTTGATGGAAAATCTTTATCACTTTTTGCTTGTTCGTGTAGATAATTAAACATTCACGTTTCTTTAAAGAGATCATGACATAGATTCTGTCTTGTACAAACATGAAAGTGTATCAAGTTCTGAAGAGGTCATCACAATTTACAAAACAATTGTCACAACTAACAATGCGATGCATAAAAATAATAAATAATAAATAATAAATAATTCTACTAAAAATTAAATTTATATTTTAAAATTAATTGATAATAAAAAATAATTTATTTTTCTTATATATATATATTAAATTTTCAATATTTCGACTTTTTTAATTATGAGATAAATATATTTTCAATATGATTTTTTATATATAATGTTATTTGAACTTATATATAAATTTTTTATACAGGTGACAAGGAACACATATAACAGTTATTTTAATTATGTTTTTGATCTAACTCTAATATCATATAAAAATTTGAATTACACATAAAAATTTTGTATTTACATATGAACATTTTTTTTTCTTCTTTTTAATATTGATACGTGAAGCATAAATATAAATTAATCCAATAAGATATTTGACTTAAGATAAATCATTTCTCTTATTACTAATTAATATTATATAATATAAGTCACTTCTCTTATATATTAGATTCTAATATTTTAATTTTAGATATTGGATTAATATATTTTCAATCGCTAATAAACCGCCGGTTCCACCGGGTGGATTCGGGTGCATCTAGCTGCAGCCAGACATCCATAAAGAAAGACTGTAGCTCATAAATAAATCTCATACAGACTACATTCTTAAACAAAATTATATCTCATTATTAAAACAGAAGGATAGTAGCGAGATCTTCATAAGCTACATAATCAAAGTTTAGGGACCAACAAAACAAAAAAACACAGAACTAATCTCCTCATCGTCTGAACCATAAATCAATCATCTGGCTCTGAACATGTACTTGGCTTCAAACAAGACATGCATGCCCAAAAGAACTCAGACCACAAAATTAAGACAAAAATTTGAGTTCATTGGCTAATGGGCATGAAAAAAAGTTTTTTTTTTGACAAAAGTCCACATAAAATTTTTATTTATAAATTAAACCCCATATTTGTTTTTTTTTTTTAATTTTCAGTTAAGAACAATGAAATTACCAAACTATTCTCATCCTCATCCTCCTGCTTCCAACCAATATTCCAATGGTAAAGAAAAAGACATAACCAAATTTTTTGGTGCTACCTCTACTTCGATCCTAAATTTTTGAGCTTTCTCAATTTGATTCATACTTCGATTCATTTCCTCCTACTTGTTTCAATAGCAAGGTTCGGGATCTTTAAGCAACAAGCTCGTAATGTGATTTGTCACAGTATGTTTAAACTTTTTCTTATTGATTTTTCCTTGAATGATTGATTGATGATCATAATTGAATTCAAAATACATCTTCTTCTTTGTATTATGTTTGTACTATAGTTTCTTTCATTCTGCAATGCACAGAAGAATTTGTAAAATTGGTCTAATTTATCCAGTACTCAAAAGCTCTTGCCCAATGGCTTGAGGGCATGCTAGGCCTCCTACTTTTTAATGTTTTTTCATTTTTTTCTCCTTTTCAATCATGATTACTAATTTTTATTTTTTCCTTGAACAGAAATGAAATTTTTATTTATAATGATATACTTTGGTGGTGAGTGGAAAAAGAATATTAACCCAAATGAGAAAGAGATCTGTGACATTAGCATTCAAATCGAAGAGAGGGATCTACTAGAGTTTCGGTGGAATATAATGTCACTTATAGCCAGAAGTTGGAGGTCGTATATGATTCTATAGACGTTGATCGTAATGAATTTCAATTGCAACTATCATATAAACTGACAAGTAAATTGTTGACTTCATCGCTATATATAAAAAATAACTAAAATGTGAAGGAATTTTTCCAGTACTTGCTATCTAAAGAGGAAAAATATCTACTGTACGTTAAGTTGCTTCCGAAGTTAGGAAGAGAATCATGTGGTGAAATGGTCTTTTCGGAGTGGCATACCTACTCATGTAGATAATAATCGTGAAGCTTGTAGGAGTGACATACTTAATTTTAATAATCTTCATGATAATTATAGGAGTGACATACCCGAAGTTATTGCTAATAATCATGATGATTTTTCTTAGTATGATCATGGCAGTGACAAATATCACAACAAGGATGAGGATGTGGATGAGGATGGAGATGAGGATAGAGATGAGGATGAGGAGGTTGATGATGATGAAGAGACTGAGATTACGGGTGATGGTGATGAATAGATTGAGATTGCGGGTGATGACGATGAATGTGAGAGGATAAAGGAAGAATGTGGTACTAGTCACGATACCAAGAGTTTAATCTTGTGAATCAAGGGTACAAGAATTACATCTTTATGAGAGTAATACTCATCAAAACTTTACTTGACACTTTATCTAGTCAAGATAACTTATATCACATACCAAGATAACTTATCGCCACATATACTACATTCACTTGACGAGATGTCACCACCATCACCGTGTATACCATGTTCACCTGACGATATACTGCCACCATTACCATGTATACTGCTTTAATCACAACATGCAAATGATATTGAAGATGATGATTGTATTCTCCCCATTGCTACCCAACAGTCCACAAGCATTGAAAGCAATTCAGTCTAGGTTGTCTATCCTCTCACATTCATTGTAGGCGAGTTTTATGTTAAAAAATATTTTGCATCAAAGAGCGAACTAAATGATAACCTACATATGCTACGATGCAACAAAATTTTGAGTTTAAGGTGAAGAAGTTGAATAAGACTACATTTATAGTTGCGTGCATGGATCTAAATTGCAAGTGGCGACTCCATGCCACAGGAAAAAAGAATTATTCACTTTTCCAAATTCAAACATTTAAGGATGAGCACACATGTTCACATTTATGCAAGCAAGACAAACATCGATAAGTATTAACATCTATGATTAGACGACATGTGATGAGTAGGTACAAAAGGTTTAATGAGACTCCTAAAGTGCCAAATATCATTCATATTTTTTGAAACAACCTTGGGGGGAGGGGGAATTAGTTATTCCAAGGCATGAAAATCAATATCAATTATATATGACTTTATTCGAGGTACGGTTGAGGATAGCTATAAATGTTTGCCATATTAGACATGTACTCTAAAATTGGTTAATCCAAATATGGTAACTGCACTTTCCATGGATGTAAATAATAAATTTATGTTTTTTTTTTCTTGGCTTTTGGAGCAGCCATCAAAGGGTTTCAATTTCTACAAAGTTATTTGTATTGATAAAACCTTTTCAATAATAGTGGTCGTCTCAGCTCTCGTCCAATCTCTTTTTCTATGGATCAGAATCTGAAACTCGATCATACCGATGATGATCTTCTCTCTGATCCAGGCCATTACCAACGTCAAACAAGCCTTTCGTAACTAGTTTTTTAAACTAACATTTGTTCTTACTGCAGGTTTCACTCAATCTCAGGTGAATCACTCTCTTTTCACTCTCACCACTAGCCCTTCGTTTACTATTGTCCTCTTTCATATGGATGATATTTTGGTTGCAGGGACTCACCTTCCCCATATCAGCTTCTTCAAAGACCATTTAGCGCGTCACTTCAAGACAAAGGACTTAGGCCCTCTTAAATATTTCCTCGACCTTGAAGTGGCTCATTCCCCTACTAGTATTTCTCACTCAATCCCAGGTGGATCACTCTTTTTTCACTCTCACCACTAGCCCTTCGTTTACTGTTGTCCTCTTTCATATGGAAGATATTTTGGTTGTAGGGACTCACCTTCCCCATATCAGCTTCTTCAAAGACCATTTAGCGCGTCACTTCAAGACAAAGAACTTAGGCCCTCTTAAATATTTCCTCGGCCTTGAAGTGGCTCATTCCCCTACTAGTATTTCTCTCTCCCAGTGGAAATACGCTCTTGACATTCTCTCTAATAGTGGTCATCTCAGCTCTCGTCTAATCTCTTTTCCTATGGATCAGAATCTGAAACTCAATCATACCGATGGTGATCTTTTCTCTAATCCAGGCCACTACCGACGTCAAACAACCCTCTCGTAACTAGTTTTTTAAACTAAGATTTGTTTTTCTTAGTGCATGTTTCACTCAATCGCACGCGGATTACTCTCTTTTCACTCTCACCACTAGCCTTTCGTTTACTATTGTCCTCTTTTATGTGGATGACATTTTGGTTGCAAGGACTCACCTTCCCCAAATTAGTTTCTTCAAAGACTATTTAGCGCGTCACTTCAAGACAAAGGACTTAGGCCCTCTTAAATATTTCCTCAGCCTTGAAGTAGATCGTTCCCCTATTATTATTTCTCTCTCCAAACGAAAATACACTCTTGACATTCTCTCTAATAGTGGTCATCTCAGCTTTCGTCCAGTCTCTTTTCCTATGGATCAGAATCTGAAACTCAATCATACCGATGGTGATCTTCTCTCCGATCCAGGCCACTACCGATGTCTTGTTGGTCGCCTCATTTACCTCAATATACTCGTCCAGACATCGTCTTCTCCATCAATATTCTCTGTCAATTTATGCATACTCCTCGCACACCACACCTCGATGTTGTTGTTTGTGTTCTTCGATATCTCAAAGGTACTCCTAGTCAAGGGGATTTTTTCTCTTCTTCCAATAATCTACATATCACTGTCTACATCGATTCTGATTAGGTCAGTTGTCCCACTACCCACCGATCGACTACCAGTTTTTTTTATTCGGCTTGGTACTAGCCACATCTCTTGATGCACAAAATAAAAAATCAATAGTTGCTCGTTCATCCGCCGAAGCCAAACATCGCGCTATAGCTGTTACTACTTGTGAGCTCACCTGGCTCAAATAACTCCTCCATGATCTCAGTGTTTCCCATCAGGCAACTATGACTCTTCTTTGTGACAATCAACCCGCCCTCCACATTGTTGAGAATATCATTTTCCATGAACGTATAAAACACATTAAAATTGTCTGCCACCTTATTCGCGAAAAATTGCGAGCTAGACTCATCACTACCTCCCATGTTCCCTCTACTCATCATTTACCTAACATCTTCACCAAAGCTCTCGGTAACGACCTCTTCCACACTCTTTCCAACAAGTTGAACAATACCAATCTACATGCTCCAACTTGAGGGGGCATGTTAAAATTAGCACATAATAAGCCCCTAATTTTCTTTCCTTGTATAGCTGTACCAGTTTAATTCTCATTAATTTCTTGTCATTTCCTTATGTGCTACACCTTTTGTATTATAAATAGAAGTCCCAGGTTAATAAAAATATATATGAGTTGTATTTATTCTAAATTTTACAAATGATGAAATTATAAAGTGGTAGCAGATTTTTTATTGCAAAAACTGTGTAAAATTTCATTAAACATTAATACAATAAGGAGATGAATTTTGATCATCATTACAAGTACTATTGATCCTACTAAATTACTTCCAACTCAAAAAAGATAACCTAATACAATACTTAATTAAAGTTGGCTTAAAAGCAAATTAAAAGTTTGCATAGCAGCAAGCTTTAAGTAGGACCAAAAACAATGACATGCTTCCAATTGATTCAAAAATAGCTCCAACATGATCATATGGACTTATTGAACTTGTTAGGATAGGAAGAATGCATAATTGAACTTTCAAACAGCAATTGACTTGCCACAACAGTAAGTATAGCAACAGCCAAACCAATTTTCACAAATTTGATTTGAAAAGATCTTACTGATGTAGAAAGAGTCAATGCCAAAAACATTTCAAGAAATGAGTTAAACATATCACCTTCTAATAGGCATGTGATCGTAAGTTTCCTTCTTTCATTGCATGCTCGAGTTTTCGTATAAGGTAAATATGTAATAGGCAACCGCGTAGAAGTCTTCTTTCAGTCTTTGTACTCTTTTTGTCAATTCTTCTCCAATTCTTCTCCTTCCCTATTCTCTTCTCAACATAAGGTGGATCAATGAAGGCCCATTGAAAGACCTGTTCATATTGAACTGCAGAATTTTCCCAGGTACGTGTAGTGATCTTTCTCTATATATTTTCTTATGGACTAAAGCTAATTGGTACAAAATCACCCGAATCTCTTTTTTCTCTACCAGTCTCAATTGCTGATTTAAGTGCCTGTGTCAATATATCATTAAAATTTATAAGTAATTTTTATCAATAATTAATTATTGCACACGCTTAAATTGCGATTGAGACATTAAAGCCAAAAGTGGATGGCAAATGAAGTTGAAAACATACCTCATGTTCTTGTGATTTTATATAGGTAATTTTCCAAAACATGTAAATTATATATATATATATATATATATATATATATGTGTGTGTTCTAGATTATATAACATAGTATTGTCTTAAATAATGTATGTTGAACCTTCATATTATATATATATATATATACATTTAGTTTTTCCAGTCATTCATAAATATAATTTTTTTAGTAAATTAAATAAAAGTTATTGATTAAAAGTTATTTTAAAAAATGTGGCTATAAACTATGTAATGATAATATTTTAGAAAGATTGATTATAAAATCTGATACGTAAGTATATTTTAGGAAATTTAAAATTGGTGAATAACATTTTCTTGTTTTTTATAAAGGAAAGATGATGTTAATAAATTTATATTTATTATTAAATTAATTATGAAATGATGATATTTTAAGAATTTTGATTGTGAAATCTACTGTTATTGTAATATTTTTTTAAGGAAAATATGAAAGTAATTATATTATTTGTATTTAATATTGAATTTATTATGTAACGAAGAAATTTTAAGATATTTGATTATAAAATTTACTAAGTACTATATTATAGGAAATTGAAAATTCAAGTGTAGAGTAATTCATTGTCTAAGCTCAACTTTCATTATATACCATATAATATAATAATATATGATATGATATTCTGTTACTCTTTATTATCCGGTTACTCCATAATTACAAACAACTTTTAGGAAATTATAATTTATATACAACTCAGATTTTTTTTAGAACGATTTGAGTTTAGATTTGTGAATTGAATTTTGAGATTCAGGGTTGAGTTTTGAGATTTGAGATTGAAGATTTTTTTTTCTTTCATGCGTGTAGAATATGAGAAAGAAGAAGATAAATTTTTCTTTTTTGTTTTTAATTAGATTGTAGTCGGGTGGGGTTTGGGTCGGGTTAAATGATGTCAAAACAGGTAAAATAAATGGGTCGTTATATTTTGATGGAATAATTTATGTTTATTCTAGTTTTTCTTAAAAAATGAAAGGTGCATCCTGATTTTTTAAAGAACAGAAACTGTATTCTAGATTCAAACCATTTTGGATATTAAACCTTCCTTTTTCCTTTTTTTTTTCCCTTCAAAAGAAGGATCAAATTGAGACAAAATAATATATGTTGAACCAAGTTGAGAAAGTGTGAAAGTACAAGGACCAATTTAAGAAGTTAAGATTTTATTCCCTCGAATTTTTAATCAAATGTATATATATCAATTTCTGATTTTTATTTTATTTTATAAAATAGTGAACATCATCAGAGATTGAACTGGATTAATTACAACTCATACCATTAAAAAACAAAATGTCTAGGCATATAACACGTGCACTTGTCCATGGCCAAACGTTCATTATTGTTATACTCGTCCAAGCAACAGAAATCAATCATTTTTATACATAAAAGGGCGAAACAATACTTCATTCTTCAATGTCCAACTAGCCTTCTGCAGTGAACTCTTTGATGCTAGTCATCCATGTTTTAACAGTAGCTTGTCCCACCAAGCCATTTCCGATCACAAACACCATCATTAAGTGCTGTTGATCTCATTTTGCCTAATTGTTGTCAGATTCTTGATAATCCTCGGATGATCAGTGTCCTTTGATTTCTTTCCACCGAGTCTCTTGCTAGAATTTTGACTGTAGTGCAGATTTAAATCAACGAGAAGATCTTCTAGACTTCTGACGCTCTATGGATTCCTATGTTTTCTCTTGGAAACTCTTATCATTATTATAGTAATCTCCTGCACCATAGCGTTCTGTTGACCTTGAATCATAACTGTCAGTCTCACTAGATCCTTCAAACTCATCCGATCTTTCGGGTTCCCACCTGCTCGAATCATTACATGTCGTAGGGATACCTTGTGAGTTGGGATCTGTGTTATATTTATCTTTCAGATGTCTTGAGCTTCTTCTGCTTTCGTCATCACGGGTTGTGCCCTTTCTTCTATCCTCACGACCATCTGTTAAGTTTGATGCTTTCCTCCTGTTTTTCCGTCTACCTCTATCCGGCCACTCTCCATCACTTTCAGGATCCCTACTTCTTCGGTTACTATGATCATCTGGACTACACCCAGCTGTGCTCCCATGTCTTGAGCTTCTTCTTGGACGGTCAGGCTGACTTTCTATGCTTTTGTGGATTTTGTGACTGCTGTCATGACAATTTCCATTTCTCTGATGCCCTGACAAGCTTCTCTTCGGTAGATCATATGTTTCCTCATTAGAGTCAGCATCATAACATCTCTTCTTCCTTTGAATACTTTCTTTCAAGTTACTATTCTCTTCTTCATATGCTTCCTCGTCAAAATGTTTGTCGCACTTTTTCTCACTGTCCCTGCCCCTGTGCCTGTGCCTGTAGTGTCTGCTCTTTTGATATTCATTTTCACAGTTATTTCGTCCACTTGAACCAATATCATTTGAATAGTCTACGTCTGTGGATCTAGATCTTCTTGAGCGGTACCTATCACAAAGAATTGAGAATCAATTTAAGAAAACAAAAACTTTAACTTAGAGGGAAGCGTACAAGTATATATATACAGATAATATACAGTATGCACTCGGCAATAACGACCTGCTGGATCTTCCAAGCTCATTCAAATATTCTTGCTCCCTCTCTGTATCATTCCTACATTCCACTGAGTAACCAAACAGAGAAACCATCTCCTTAACCCAATATCTTGGGGGTGGTCTGTCACTATCAGCCCATTCATAGTCTCCACCAGGATTACGGAAACAGTGGATAAAATTGCAGGCTGTTCCCCTAGAACATGTCTGTTTAGATGGAACAGAAAAGATCAACACCACATGGGAGTTCGCCTTGAATCTGACATCACTATTCTAATGAAAAAGAGCAAACTTGAAGAGATGCAATTGTACCTTGAATTTTGACTTCATATACTCCCCACAAATGGCAACCTTCCATCGAGTCACATTCACAAATTCACAGCTTATCTGCCATAAGTCAAATCCAGGTCAACAGAACAGAATTGAGAAATGCAATACCTGTTTCCCAGCTAAAAAATGGCCTTAAACTTTACAATTTCCCCAAACTTAAGAACTCTTACGTCCTTAATAATATTCATCAGCCGCAAGTCAAATTCAGATCAACAAAACAGAGTTGAGAAATGTAATACCTGTTTCCCAGCGAAAAAACGCCCATTAATGGAATGACATGCGAGCACAGCTGAATCCAAAGATTTATATTGCACGTACACATTCCCCCTCAAATGGGATGAACCATTTTTACAAACCTAAGACAATAACAGCTATTATTTGGGATTGAAATCAGGTCATATAGTAGGATTGGTGAACAAATGCAAGCTCGAGGCTCTATGTTTTCAACAGCAAAATGCCATGCTTTATCTTTTCTCTTTGCCCAAAAGTTTAATGCAATGGCTTTTTCACTTTTTAATACAGATAGTTACAATGAAGAATTGCCCAGATAAAAGAAAATCTGCCATTTCATACAAACAATCTGTGAACGAGAAAACTGAATCCACAACTAGGCCTCGTAAGGTACAAAGGTGAATGAACATGCGCAAGATAATATCAAGCAAGGAAAAATTATTTAAATATCTAATAACAGGGAAAAAAAGGGAGCAAGAGACCTTGAAATTAACAATTTCCCCAAACTTTAAGAACTCCGTATGCACATCCTCATAAAATTCTTCATAACTCTGTTCAACCTCTTCATCGGTATGCTGAAAGTCAGGAAAAAAAATAAAATTGAACAGTATTTCCATTAGATAATAAAATGATTTAAAGGAAACTATAGCATATCTCAATTCAGTGGTTGGCATAACAGAAGACCCTAACACTCCAAAGGAATCAAGGTAAATAATAACAATTGCAGATGCTACCAAAGGATTAAAATGATTTTCGTCTTCATAATAGAAATAAGCTAGATATACATGTAGTAGCCAATAGTGATATGTACATCAGCTATTGCATTCAATTTGCTTTTCGACTTCAACATGTTTAAGAGATTGAGATGCCCCAGACACGAACAAACTTCCATTGCATCCTTTTGCAACCCCAAATCTTTAGATGCAACAGTCGTGTAAGAAAACAGCTCCAGAAAAGTATATTGGCCAAAAAACTAAAAGTGGTTAAGGAGCAATAGCTTGTTAGCACATCAAATTTGAGCATGCAAAAAATATAGATCATTCCTCAAAGCAAGCACTTTCAAGTATGAAACCAAAAGAAAACTATTTGTCTTGGGATTTAGTGAAACAGAATAAGGTCAATAGATGTATAAAAGAAATAATTACATCCAACAGAATAAAAGTAAGGACTGATCAAAACGACACATGCTTCTAGAAGAAGAAATGAATGGGGCAATAATAGATAAGATGTACCACAAGGTTACTGTAAGCATTATACGACTCATACAAAGCAGGTAGGATACAATTTGGTATTATCTCAACTTCAACCCACCCAAAGCAAAACCATGAACCTCCATCGAAGTGAATCTGAGTTTCTGATTGACAGCAAGTCAAGAACAGAAACAATTGCATAACAAAAAGTCAACAGCAAGAAGAACAACAACCGAAAAGCTCTGAATAAAGATGACAATTCATGAAGCAATAGATATTTCCATACAGGATTATAAAGACATGAATACATGACACATGAGGGTTAAAGTTTCCTATCATATTTCGAAAAATCTGGACTGCAAAACAATTAGTAAGATATCACTCATCATATTTGAACTCCAAGAGTACCATCTGACATGCTTGAAAGCAGATATAACTGTATGTGATACTCTTAATAACAACCACCATAAACAAGAAAGTCAGAGCAATCCAACAAATTGATACAACTATATGCTAAACCAATTTTGTGAAGAACTTGGCCAAAGAACCACTGTCTTTGATAAGAGGGTAAGCCATTCATGTTATCCTTTAATCATAAGTGATTTATTTTCATCTGCAGTACCATGCTATTGCAGATAATTCTGGAATCAGACTCCTAAGCAGATAACTAATTAACTAGCTTGTTAATTAACAAATCAAGTACAAACGCTACCATAGAAATCAAAATATTTCTGAGCACACAATGAGGATACAAGGTTCACATGAAAACATCATTAACAGACCTCCAGCCCCTCATCTTGCTCCCAGGCAAGGCCAGGACCGTTGTACATGTTCTTGATAAGTAAAGTGCATGCTTTGTCAGGGTAAAAATGAACTCTACTGCAACGGTGACCAAATCGACAAGCTCCCGTTTTCAGATGGAATGGACAGTGATCCTTGTCCTGCCATAAATGCAAATACAATCATCAATCACCAGTAATTAATCTTGCAAGTTATAATTGGGCATATCATGAAAACACCATTAAGTAAATGATAATAAAAGTCCAGATTCAAGAGAAAGGGGAACCTGTTCCGTTCCAAAGTTAGGTACTTGTTGAGCAACACTCTCCATCAATTCTTGAGCTGATAATATTGATGTATTCTTGTAACCAGCAAAAACTTCAGATTGTGGGGGCAAAGGATTTGATGTAGGCCTATCAGATTCCTGAGTAAAAATAAACGCATAAGATTATGCTTCAGAAGGAAAAAAAAAAGGTAATCATAAAGCAATACCACCAAGTAGTAAAAATGCATAAGTTGGTTATGTTTCATACCTCTCTTCTGCTGTATTGCTCCATATCCTTCTTAGGGACCCTGATCTTTTTCTTCTTGACAATTATCTCATTTCCTTGCCAGATAATTTCGGCAGGCCCTTCTTCTACATATTCCCATTCACCATCATCCTTACACTCGCTATCATTATCATTCTGCTTTTAAAAAAATTTCATGGATTTTAGAGATAATAGCTTCTGCTTTAAATAAGAACTACAAAATAAAACTGAACGTGGAAGAATACATGGCAGACCTGTAATTTCATCGACTCTTCTTCCAGAGCCATCCTCCTTTGCTGCTCTTCCTCTTCCTCTTCGATTATCTTCTTCTTCTTCACCTCCATGGCCTCAATCCATGCCCTTTCCTGCTCTTCGAACAACTTCCTCTCCATTTCCATCCTCCTCTCCTCCTCGAGCTCCATCACTTTCAATTTCTTCAGCTCCTCCGGATCATTCATCCTCGCCTCTTCCTCCTCACGCTCCTTCATCGCCACCTCTTTCCTTATCTGCTTCCGTTTCATCTTCTTCAGCGCCTTCCTCTTCTCCTTCCTGCCTATATTTTCCATCATCAAACCCTTCATTTTCAGGCAGTGATTATCATCATCATCAACACATTCAACCTTTTCTTCTGCTGCTTCTTCTGCTACTGGCTCAGCCATCCTGCTGCTAGGATGTTGTATAACAACAACCAGAAACTTGCAGAGGTTAGGTGATGGTAGAAGCCTGGTTGTTGCAGACTGTGGGAGAGAGACAAATAGATGATAATGAAATCGGTGGCTGGGTTTTCAAAAGCTGGGCAATCTCAAACTAGATTATGATATGCTGATACACTCCTAAAATTTTTTGAAACGGGCAGGAAAGATATAACTAAAGAATATCCTTGATGTCCTTTCTAGAAAGTCTTTGCTGCTTGAGCAGTTACCTCGATTTTTTCTCCCATTTGAGAGTGCCTGCAAAAAACCAACAAATCCGGATTATGGAAAAATAGAAGTGATAAAGGTCATAGTGAACATACAACTCAACTTATCAAACTCGACAACATATCTTAGATGCAAGAACTTACTCTGAGCACCAAAGATGACCCAAAAGGTTGATATAAGCAAGACAATTCAAAACATTGCCACCAATTAATTTAAGATCATGGTTAGATGCGTATTTAATTTAATGGAAACCATAAGCCAGTAATAAAAAAGCACTTTGCATACAAATATATACAGACACACCAAACATCAGACTCAGAGTATCAGACATTAACAAAAATATATTCTGGCGAAGCAGGATGTACAGTGACTTATCAAAGAAGACCAAAAATTTGATGCCAAAAAAGTTAATGAAAGAATAGCTGTATAGAAACAAGAAACATGAGGTACAGTAGGAAAAAAAATGAACAATGATAATTGAAGGCTGCATAGTGCTTCTTTATTTCCCTGTTATTAATCTTTTGTGCTTTCTTTCATTTCAAACACAATGCCTACACTTCTGTACATCACTATAATGTAGAGTTTTAGCCAATCTATAAATCAAACCTCTAACGATTCTTGCGATAGAATAAATTTCCAACGCATCAAGAATGGCAGGAAAATTCGGGAGAAATCAGCTAGAAAGAAAATTAGAACTAAGCAAGTGATATAAACATTAGAAAGCAGTTTAGCACGAAGAGACCAAATCGATGGGATAATTTAAGATCATGGTTAGACGCATTTTCGAGTTTCAACACTAGATTATCCCCACCTATTCCGAATGCCATAAATCTTGATAAGAACCCTAACAAACTCAACTAGCACTAAAATTCATTATACTCTCGAGAAGAACCCTAAACAGGAAGAAGAATCCGATTAAATTCAACTTGCCCTGAAAACTTCAGCAAACAGTTGAAAAGCCCTAAAAATGACAAATCTGAAGAAACCTCAAACACAACGAACATACTGGATAGAGTACGAGATGCAAAGTGGAACGTAGATGCGAATTTGAACGGAGGCTGGAGAGAAGAAGGAGCTGCAAAGTAGTAAGGGTGAATGAGAGCTCCCAGTTGGGGGAGAAAGAGTGATGAAGAGAAAATGGTGGAGATTCTGGAGAATGGTATTTTAATCCGAATAATTTAAAGAAATACTTATTTTTTAAAAAGTATTAGTCTATATATATATATTTTTTTTTTTTAATACTAAATATACTAAAAATCGATTTAAATTAATTAGGAAAAAGTTTTAAAAAAAGACTAAAAAATCTTAAACACAAAAAATTTGATGAATATAACAAAATTCGATTTTAACTTTATCCAGTACGAGCATATATAGCACGAGCACGATAAAAGTACGGCACGAGCACAGGTATGGTACGGGTGTTAGGTCGTGTCTTGGCCAATTATACGGGCACATAGGCCGGCACGACATAGATTTCTCGTGCCGGCCCGGAGCATGGCATGACCCTTTTGGGTCCATCCGAGGTACTTGCCCAAAAGTGTCTTCTAATTTTAGGAATCTTTTCTTTGAAAATCATTAAAAACTTTTCAATTAATGCAAAATCTTGTTTGATTAAATAATATTTATTATATTTTATTTATAATTTTAATTATTAATAATACTAACTTCTAATTTACTAAATAATAACTATTATGAACAATTAACAATATACAAAACATATATTACATTATTAGTATTTTACTAATCACTTTAAAAACAATTATTTAAAATAATTTTTTTAACAAGCAAGTTTTCGAGCTCACGGGTTGAAACGTGCCTCCATGCCAAAACATCTGGGCTGAAACAGGGCCATAGGCGAGCATGATCTCACGGGCCAGCACGACACGTTTTTGGCCCATTACTATGTTTGTACTATGTCGTGCCCTTATTTTTAGGCATGGGCACTACACGGGCCAATCCGTGTCGGGCATAGCACAACACAATCTGTATCGTGCCCAAGTCGTGCCGACACAAATCGCCATCTCTAGTTCACAAACTGTTGAATCTGGTTGACATCATATTGATAATATGTTGACGAGAATCAGGTCATTGATAGTATGTTGACGGCCCATTGATATAAACACTTTTACATTATGATATTATCTTATAATATTCTTCTTCTTCTTACTCTTCTTCTTCTTAAATCACATTCTCTCACTTATTTTCACATTCACTCTTCTTCTCACTCTTATTCTTATATTGAGCTCCATCAATCTAAACTATAAATCTCTTCTTCTTCTCCATCACTTGAGAGAATATGGAGACAATTATTAATCGGGTAAGCAATGAGCATTAAGATCAAGAACAAAGTCTTCAACCCAGAACCAATGTATAATTTTTTATGATTTTTTTTTTTTGCTTGATTTTATGTTTGAAATGCTTTAAAATTAAGGATTATGGTTGAATTGTGTCTTTTTAGAATGAGATTGATGAAGAAACTCAATATTTTGCAGTCACATTGAGATGATCAACGAGTTTGTTGCAAAAACATGTTGAGCAGTTCAACTAGTCTACAAAAATGGCCCATTGAATAGCTCAATGAGTTTACAAAATAGAATCGTTGAACATCTCAATAGGTCTATCTTGCATACTCATTGAGATGCTCAACAGGTCTATTTTGCATTCACGTTAAGCTACTCAATGGGTTGTTTTTATAAACTAATTAAGCTGCTCAACGGGTAAAGACTATTTATATATTTTTCTTTTGTTCATCCACGATAGACAATGCCTATTGTTGATTTATAATTCAATATTTTTATCTATTTTCATGAAATATCTGCTATTTTGAGGCCCGATGAATTTTTTGAATATGCGATTACCTCACACTCAAGATTCTACATTGTGATGGAGGAAATCAAAGAGCATTTGTAGGGCATAAAGTCACATTCAGGGAATTATGCTTCGGACACTTCTTAGAAGTAGATTATGCATTACAATAATCTGTTTAGTTAGCTATAACTCTCCTAGTTCGTCAGGCTATTTGTAAAGGGGAAATAGAGTTATGGCTTCACATTAACAAGCAACCTATATGTTTCTCTTGGTGAGAGTTTACTCAGATTACCTACATGAACTGTCGATCTTCACCACACATCCCTCGTAAAATTAAGCTAAATAAATCTATGAAGAAGAATTATTTATTTGGTAAAGGACAAATGATACACACCGATTTAGCTGATGAGCTCGCTGGCCTTAGTACCAAGAGAGTGAAAAGTAAGGATGACGCGGTTTCGAAGGATATTGATTGTGTGAAGTTGTCAATTGTATATTTCTTGGAGAACGTTTTCTTGGGTAAAGAGAAGAAGAACAATATTGATTGGATACATTTATCGATGGTATCAGATCTTGATTACTTCAACATTTACCGTTTGGGTGATTTAGTTTACATCATAATAGTTGAATCTTTCAAGAAGGACAACCTCAAGGATAAGGCCCAAACTGTAAGTCAAAAAGAGGAAATTATATGTATTCTCTCAATGAATTTTAGTTAGCTATTCAGGTAAATTTTGTATTTACTCTTAATTGGATTTGTAATAATAGTATTAATTAACTTCTTAACAGTTCAAATAGGTCTATGTTAATGGTACTGATGTAATTTGATTGCTCTCCAAGTATGGGCTCTCGAAGCAATTCCAACTCTTCGAATGTTATTTAGAAGGCATTTGGAAACTAATAGGATACCTCACATATTGAATTAGGCAATGAAGGACGGCCATTTAGAAGATAATTGTATACCGTCGTTTAAGAAATTCAACGACGCTCTCAAAGATCCAATGATTAGTTTTGAGCTTTAACTTTGTTTTTTTAACTCTGAGCTCAATGAGTCAGACACAAGAGACCTATTGAGCTCAAATGGTCAGTTTAATTATAACTAATTGAGATGAAGGTGTAATTAACCCATAGAGATCAACAAGCTAATTATTATTGGACCATTGAGATCAATGGGTCAGTTATTAAATGACCCTTTGATCTCAATAGATCTTTTACTCTAAGTATTTCACTAATAGATAGATTTTAATCTAACATCAATTTTATGATACATGTAAATGTATATACATATTTACAACTGTCAAGTGAAGAAGCGGCCTAGGCCTATATGTCGAATATCGATGAAGCTGAGCTTCAAGAAGAAGAATATAATAAGCCGATAACCGCTTAATAGCACAAAGATGGTGGCCGTGTTGATGAAGTGGGTGATCAGGGGAGAGAAATAGGTATTGCTCAATGAATAATAAAATACCTTTCGGCAAGGAGCTCGGGAAATAGCAAACATAGTCCTCAACTGTAAGACTTAATTCTTAGCTTACGGGGGACGCTCGACGGGTTTGGTTAACCATTGGAGCTAATTAAGCATACTCATTCTAAATTCAGTGAATTCAATCAGAGATTGAAGCGGTTTAAACAAATCGTTAATCAATTAAACCACGAAATCCCTGAGGGAGATGGAGTGGATGATGTGAAAGGAAATATGCATGGTAAGAATATTTATTTTCATTTTTGTTATATACTTGATAGATATAAATATATCTTATATATTTTGTTTTTGTTTTATATGTGTAATTTTTAAACTATAGTGGAAGATAATGATGGTCACGGCCATAAAGATATACTACCTGAAGTCGGGGTCCAATTTGGGGATCATGATATGGTAAACGCTCCAGCTAAGATAGTAGTAGAGCCTCAAGGCGATAAAGTTGGACTTAGTAAACATTAATTATATTAAAATACTCATAATTTTCAAGGTGGTCTACCAAACCAGACTTGCTGAGCTCTCAACACATCAAAAGTATTTGACCTGTTGAGTTATTTTTTATAAAATAATAATATATTTTATTTCCTACATATATTGGTCCAAACTATAGTGGGAGATCTTCCGGGAGAAGTGAGCTATGCCCTAATGATGTGGTAAAGGCTCAACGCAACAAAGGGGTAGAACGTCAAGGTGAAAATCTAAGAGATGATAAACATTAATTTGATTACAACTCCTACTTCATATATCATAAATTACTCTATTATTTTTTAAATACTAATAATATCTTTTATATATTAGATGTAGTGGGAGCTGGCAAGTCCAGCCTCGAGGATTAAGTTTAAGACAAGGCCCAGGCTAAGAGAGAGGTAGAAACACAAAGTATAGTTGGAGTTTTTCTAAGAGCCAACGAGCCCCAACCCGATAATATGGAGGCTCAAACCAACAAATGGTTAGAAGTTGGACCTAATAAATATTAATTTCATTCAACATATAAATTTTAATTTTTTTTTAAATACCTATTATTTAAAATACTAGTATCTTTTATTTCTTAGATGTATTATGACTAGCAAGCCCCGCCTCGTGGATCAAGGCACAATCAATGCCAGACTAAGATTGTGGTAGAGGCCTAGACTTACAAAGCGATATAGCTTAAGGGCGATAAATTGGGAGATGTTCCCCGAACTAGCGAGCCATGCCCCAAGGATGGGGGAGAGGCCTAAACTGATAAAAAGGATGGTGAGGGAGAAGTAATTGGACCTAGTAAGCATTAAGTTTATTTAGAAGAATTAAAGTTTCTAATTTTTTTTTTAAATACTCAACGGATAAGAAATAACTAACTAGTTTAGGTCAATGGGTGAGAAACAATTAACCCCTTGATCTCAATGGTTAGTTGATTTCTAACTCGTTAAGATCAATGAGTCTATATTTTATGACCTGTTAAGATCAACATGCCAATTGTATCGGATCTGTTAAGCTCAATGGGTCACATATAGTTGACCGATTGAGCACAATGGGTCATATTGTACCTGGTCAAAAATAATAGACTCGTTGAAATCAATAACTCTATTGTTTATGACCCGTTGATCTCAATGAGCAGTTGTTTTTAACCTTTTGGAATTTTTTCAACTAACCCGTTTATCCTCTATTTGTAAGGGGAGCTATGCTAATCATTATCTCGCCACTGATGCCGCCATGACCGCTATCCAGCCACTACCACCGTCACAGTTGCCACATGACACCATGCAACATGAACTTGGGTTTGAATTTCAAACCTAGGTTCAAACCCAGAAAAAAGAGTGGAGATAGATAGGGTACCAAGCAAACTTGTCCTTCTCCAAAATCAGTTTTCACGTAGCAAAATGCAAAAAATATTTTTAAAATACACTACCAAACAAAGCCAATAGATGTTTAAAGACTAAAATCGATAAAATTAAACAAATGGATACTAAATGAAAAAAATGTAATCTGTTTTTTTTTTCTTAAAAACTATCTCAGATGCTAGATATCGACGTGTCGTGCTCAGTCAACATGCCTACCAATACTTTTATGGTTTTACCTATCCTAATTTTATGTAACGTATTTTGTTCCCCGGCTCCGCCCCTAAGTTCAGGCCCACAATAACACGGACACTACCACCACCAGATTCGCAATCGGGGTTCGAAGAGAAGCTAGATTGAATGTGATTGATGTTTGAAGAGAGCTTGGATTCCAATAGCTATCCTCAAATCCAGGTCCATCATGATCTGGAAGAGCTCGAACCCAGATTGAGCAAATTCTATGGTCGATAAACTATACTCTTCCTAACCTCAGTTACCAGAAGATAAAAATGACCAAATTCTATGGTCGATATCCCCTTTTTTTTTTTTTGGTTAAAAATTGAGGGAGAAGAAGAAGTCAACTTCTTGATTTATAATCTTATTTATTAAAAAAAAGAGTATGGGAATATAAATATACACAGTAATATTGAAACTTCAAAGCTGTCAAACAAAATGAATAAACAAGGCCCGATTAGGATGCACGTACAGAAATACAAACTAAAATATTTAAAACACTAATTACTTACCTCTCAGAATAGTTTGAAACAAAGGAAGAGAGAGAAACGAAAATAGTAATAAGATAAAACTAAGAAGGAAAATCTCATCAATCCAACACCAGCAGAATTAAACAAGACTCGGAAACACTGATATCAATATACTTGATGAGTTTTTTTTTTTTTTTTTCCTTTTTCTTCGAATCAAATATTAATTAAAATAAATCTGCAATTTATACTGCAATTTTTATGCTAAAACCCTATATCCAGATCGGACTTCTTCTTCACTTATGAGCATGTGAATGATATATTATAGCGTTAGGATGAGGATCAAAGTTCTTAACAAAACGATTGTCTTTCTTTGCATCATGATCATCGGAATCAGAAGTACTTTCATCGAAAAGATGATCTCTTATCGCCTTTGGAATCGGTTGGTCTGTCATTATGCTTCTCCAATAATCTCCCAGATCCTTTCTTGCACAACTAAGATTGGCGCACTACAAAAGAAAGAAAGAAAGAAAGAAAAAATCCCCATATTAAGAACACTTAACGAATATCTTTCCCGAACGATTTTAATCCAATTCGAAAGTTCCGGAAAAAATTTATGGTCGTAACAAGATATAGCCGATCAAAGAGGTGATGAAGTTAACGGAATCAAATAAATTCAGAACGATGTAAAGGGGAGACAACAAAGTACTTTTTTTGCTAGAGATGATGATCATTTGAAAAAAGAGATGTGGTTGAATTAAAAGGCTTACCAACAGAAGAGAGAGGAGGATGAATAGAGGAAGTGTAAGCTTCATATCTTTGTCAACTCAAATGAGATTTGTAAAGCAGCTTGGAGGAGTTGGTTCCACAACTAAGATTTATTTCCCGGCCACCTTTTTATAGGGCAGTGGAAGGTCAAAGGCTTTACTTGTTTGCTTGTATTCATATGTTGTAATAAAAATAGAGGTTTCCCAATATAATAAAGTGTTCACCCGTCCAAGTAGCATATATGCATTGTGGATCTCAGCTAGTTTTATGACCTCATGAAGGTGTGGGCCATCAATCTTCATATAAAAAACATATCAAGGGTAGAGCTCACCCATGATTTTTTTTACTAAAACGACTGATGGTTTCAAGTTTCAAATAAGAAATCCAGAATTTCCAAGGATCATGCTTGGCTTGTCTGAGAATTCATAGTCATTGAAATTGGACAGGACATCGAACAGACAATGGAGTCGGTTTACTGATAGGATTTACCAGGTCATAAGTAATATATATATTACCGTATTCTATTTTACCGTATTCTAATTTTTTGCATTACTATATTATATATTTCTATTTACATATTATTAAAAGTTAATGTTATGATATGTATCCAACAAGTTACGATATTATATTTTTCTACTTACAGATTGTTAAAAGTTAATGTTATTATATATATCCAACAAGTTATCAGGAATACAATTGCACTAATATTTTTCTAAAGACGTAGCCATAATTTGAATATATAGTAAATTAATATTTGATAAATTATTAATCCTACATAAATAATATTTTTAGTCATTCCTGATTCGGGAATAACATGATAAATAATTCGTTATGTTTATAAAATAATACATTATAGAAAGTTTGTATAGGTATGGTGATAAGTTTATAATATATAGTGTTTATGATTCAATTATAAAATTTTTCTAAGATTATCACAGTTAGATATTTCTAATAAAAATTATGCTCGATTGACAAGATAGATTTTTGGTAATTAGTATGAAAAAATCAACCCGTTGGAGATGACTATAAGGATTTTCTTGAATTTGGAATTTGAATAATTATTATATATATTGCCAAAAGAAAAGGGATTTCATTCGTAAGAGAGAAAATACATGGATAGGTAAAAGATTACAATCCAACACTTTTTAAACAAATCAAAAGGAGATCGGGAGTGAAACCACCCACTCGTTAGGATTGCATCTCTTAAATCTTAAGATAACTCAAGAAAATAGCAACAAAAGTTTTAAACTTAAGGAATAAATTCCTAAGAATATTATTTATTCCACATACTAATTCCTTAAAAATAAAATATAAAATATCCAGTACAAATATTCAAATTAATAAAACTCGAAAAAAAAAGTTCTATAAAAAATATTGTAAGTGTCCGGTTCTCCATCTTTTTCAAGACTTTTTGGAACGCACCATTAACATGCCCAAAATATTGAGATTGAAGTATCTTTAAATGATTGAATATTTAGGATAAAAAAAAGAAAAATGTCATTATTGAAGATCTAAAACTCAACAGAAACACTAAAAAAACTTTTTAAGAGAAAGAAAACGAATCTCAAACAAAGATGAAAATATTCAAAAGAAGGCGACTGCTCTACCGATAAGAGAAAATGAAGTTGCTAGGGTAATTTTATTGGATCCATTAAGTATTTTATCAACTTTTTTTAATTACGAAACCCACTTTTGACTTTTCCAAATAATTCAATATACCTCATTTCTTGTACAACCAAGCAAACAATAAAGGAATCAGTGATTTTATTTCCCTTCATTCTTATTCTCATTCCTTCGGATAATCGAATCAATCTTCCCCTAAGATTTGGTTTAGATTTTAGTTCTATAATTCAGTAGCCGAGATTAACAACCTCGATACCATTTTTGAATATTTGAAACTTGATAAACATCGATGAATGTGAATGTTCGTTCAATTAATTATATTTAATTTATTTAAAAGTAATTGATTAGTTAAGGAGCCCTATCTTTTTTTTTTGTGTCTCCATCTTCTTTTTCTCCAGGGTTTTGGAGGTCGAGCTTCACTACTTTTGGTATTAATGGTAATATTGTATGATATAAGCTCGACACGTGATTTGACTAATCATTACACATGCTCTAAGTTATCCACATACAAAAATGTCATGTATAGGCTCAAAATTAAAGACGCACGTGAGGAGGCATATGGAGAATATACTTCACATCTGAAAGAAAGTCTTGAGAACTTAATATATTGTTAAGAAGGAGAATAATTAGAAAATACATTCATGTCTAATTTCATTATTCAAGTAGGTTTATATATTACAAGGAATGACTAAATTATAATAATCTAAATTAATGTACAATGTGTGGAAATAAGAGAGAATAGAAAGAAAATTCCTTGATCGAGAGAACCTTTGATGTAACAGAGAACACAAATGATAACAATGAGATAGGGTGTGCAGAGCTCGTGCATGAACTGACCGAGGATTTTGACGGAGAAGATGATGTCCAAACGGGTGATACTGAGATAGATAAGACGTCTAACAAGATGATAATACTGGCAGGAATTAGGAAGAACGTCATTAGAGTTGTTGAGTTTTAAATTTTATTCCATAAGAAAAGAGGCTGGTCAAGTGCCAAGATGGCCATTGTCAGAGAGGATGTCGAGGGCATATTTCCACTAGGATAGGAAAATTCAAATGGAGAGCGTGCAACTTCGATACCGAGGAAGTACTTGAGAGGGCCTAAGTCCCTTCGTTTTAAAGTGACATGATAAGTGAAAGACCAGTGCCTACAACTAGGATGTCGTCAACATAGATGAAAATAATAGTAAAAGAAGAAGTATTGGTAAGTGTAAAGAGAGAGTGATCCGCTTAGCACTGAAGAAAACCTACATTAAGAACATATGTTAGTTTAAAAAACCAATTTTTGGAGGCTTGTTTTAAGCCATAAAGCGATTTGTAGAGTCTGCAAATGCGAGTATCACCTTTGGTTTGATAACCAGGTTGGGGTTGTATATAAACCTCTTTCTCAGGGCAATTGACAGATGATCCAATTATGAGCAACAACTAAGGAAAGAGCACAACATATCATTACCATTTTCGCAACAGGAAAAAAATTTTCTTGGTAATCTAAGCCATCAACTTGATTGTATAATTTGGTAACTAGTCGGCCATTGTATCGCTTAATAGAGCCATATGCACAGAGTTTGGTTTTGAACGCCCATTTGCAATCAATTTTTTTTTTTTTGAACTCGAAGTGTAATGTTCATTTAGCATTCTCCTCCAAGACATAAAGTTCAGATTTCTTGGCATCTCGCAGATGGGATGACGAATAGCTCATGTGTAATAAGAAGGCTCAAGAGTAGTATTTAAGGAATATAGAATAGAGAAGTGTGGAGAAGAAAAGTGGGTGTAAGAAAGGAAAGAAGACAACAGATACAACATACTTGAGATTGATGGAGCAGTGAGACAAAACAAGTGGTAGTGGAGGGAGAGTAGTGAGAGAAATTAAGGGTTCAAGTAGAGGAGGGGAGGCGATAGGTTCGGGAACTGGGAGATGAATACAGTGTAGACGAGGAAGAAATATTTGGAAAATGAAATTATTTTTCAAAGAAAGTAACATCACAAGAAGAAAATGATTGAGTTGGTTTCAAGATTGTAGAGTTTGTAAACCTTGCTATTGCTAAAGTAACCAATAAAAATGCATTTAGAGGACCTAATAGAAAATTTATCACGATGAACACAAAGAGTTTGAATATAACATGGACATCCAAAAATAAAAAGATGAAAGCATATGGGAAGTTTATTAAAAAGGATCTGAAACGAAGATTTATTTTCAAGGTTAGGAGTTAAGAGTACGATTCATCAAATAAGTCGCAGTTAAAATACATTCACCCCAAAAATTATAGGGAGGTTAGCTTAAAAGCGAAGACATCATGTGAAATTTAAAATGTACGTATGCTTGTCTTCGGCTATCCTATTTTGTTGAGGAGTTTCAACACAGGTACGTTCATGGACAATTCCATTTTTAGAAAAATAGTTCTGAAGTTGATGAGAAACAAATTATTGAGCATTATCAATTCTAATATATTAAATAAAGTATTGAATGGATTTTTAATCAGTGCAATTTTTTTCAAAACAACCTATATTTTCATTTTTAAAATGCATTAAATAATCTAAGTGCAAGAGAAGAATTCATCAACAATAATAAGAAAATAGTGCTCATCAGTTAAAGAAGTTGTTTTATAGCCACCTCAAATATCACAAAAAATTCTATGAAAAGTCATCATACTTTTATTCAATGAATTAAAGAAAGGGAGTCTAGTCTGTTTCAAATGCATACAACATCACAATTATAATTTTTTTTTTTTTTGAAATAGAAATAATATTTGGAATGAAAAACCGAGAAGGATGACTTAAGGATTGATACAATAAAGTGGAAGTAGCCGATGTAGTCATAAAAAGAACAATGATTAGGCTAGATTAAAAAACATAAAGTCCATCACGCGCCTCTTCCGCTCCAATTAGCTTCTTCGTTAGTCCTAAAATAAATAATGAATTGGGGAGAGAGAAACAATACAATTTAATTTTTTGGTTAATATGGGTACATAAAGCAAATTAAATGAAAATTGGGGAATAAAATAGACATTTTGTAAATTTAAATGAGATGAAAGGGAAATGTTCCCAATTTCACTGACCCATATGCAGGAACCCGTATGGAGACAATGAGTTGGACATGTCGGAGGTCACAAAGCGCTGCTCATCGGCAGCACATATGATGGGAAGCATCGAATCAATGACCTAGGAGTCATAAAGAGAAGAAAGTGACAAATCTAGGCTGTCGAAAGAGGTCCATGAGTTGCTGTAGTGATTCAAAGGAGTAGTAAGAAGATAGGTTTAAAATTGTTATGGCTCTGATACTATCTATATTCATAAGATGAATAATTAGAAAATACATTAATGTCTAATTTCATTCTACACGAAAGTTTATATATTTACAAGGAAGGAGTAAATTATGATAACCTAAATTAATGTATAGTATATGAAAATAAGAGAGAATGTAATCTTAATTTATGTACAATGAATGGCAATAAAAGAGAATAAGGGAAGGATGATTTTGTGGTATAAAATAATTAGGTTGATTAAGTCATTTTTCTTATTCTTAATTAATTTAAAATAAAAATAAAAATTTCTATATATTAAAATAATTAATCAAGGCCGCTATTTTTCTCATATTTTTGTGGGTTTTTTTTTTTTTTTAAAGCAACTCCTCTCCATCGTAAAAGTATCTAGAATAGTGCAATGAATTCACGTCATTCCAATGTTGGAACAATAAGTTCCAGTATAAATTATTTGAATTTATAGTTCCAAA
This sequence comes from Coriaria nepalensis, assembly GCA_027186245.1. Taxonomy (NCBI): domain Eukaryota; kingdom Viridiplantae; phylum Streptophyta; class Magnoliopsida; order Cucurbitales; family Coriariaceae; genus Coriaria; species Coriaria nepalensis. The sequence continues at coordinate 8,449,347 of CP114490.1, read as the reverse complement.
TCTTGGAACGAAGAGCATTTATTAAGTACATAGCAATGCACTACACACTTTTCGAAATTGACTAAAAATAATTTACAACAAAAATCAAATTTAAAGTATAATTTAAAATAAAAAAATTTGAAATTATAGTTTACGTATTTAAAAAATATATATATATATAAATAGCACATGAAATCAAATTTTCTATTTAACTATATCAAAATTTCATCAATACTTTTTTCAAGTTTTAACCCTATAATTTTAATTTTATATTTTTTAATCTCATTTTATTTATTTAAATAAAAAACATTTTCTCAATATCTATTTATCACTACCTCTATAAACCACTCTGTCACTGCCATCTTACCACCCATGCCAACTACTGCCGTCGCCGATCACCGCCACAACCACCACTATTGATCACTAGTGTCATTGGCGTTCACCGTCATTGGCGCCACCAACCCCCAGAAACCACCACCACAGACCCTTACTGCCATCAACTACCACAACCTATCGTCGCCACTGCTGATCATCACCGTTGCCGACCACTGCCACTGCTAACCACCACCGTCATCGACCACTGCCAACAAACGTGGTTTCAATCGATGATGGTGGTTAGTGTTGGTGGTCACAGGGTCGGTGATTGGGGGTGGTGGAGGTCGACAATGGTGGTTGGCGGCAGTGATCATTGGTGGTTGATAGCCGCTGTCAAGAGCGGCAATGGTTGGCAACAGTGGTCTACCGTAGTGGTGATTAGCGGCAACAGTGGTTGGCCACGACGGCGGTCAGCATAGGTGGTCGATAGCATTGACAAAATGGAGAGGAGTTGGATTTATTTAGTTTATTTTAATTCTACTGAAGTTTAAGTCTCCAATAATAATATTTGGGCATTCCTTATTCAGTATGGTCTACTACCATTTAAAGATTTCAGTCTCAGAATCCTAGGCCTTATTGCAATATTGCAAAAAAAAAAGTGTCTTTGAGTATTTGGTTTGGAGTTTGTGTTTCTTTTTTTTTCTTCATAAATAGATGATATTCAGATTAGGAGTTAAATTCATAAATGTTAAAGTATTTGATGCTATGTTATTAAGCATGTTTTAAGATTTAAATGATATATGTATATACTTTTCATCTCTCTTAAATGTATTTACAAATTTAATTTGTAATCACTCTCTTAATTTTAGATTTTTTTTTCCTTATTTAAATAAAATCTTTTCATGTAGCAAAAAAAAAAAAGAAAAAAAAGTAATCGAGGGATCTAAATCGGGCTCATATACATATTATCAAACTGCAACGTATTTAAAATTCAGTTTCTTAAAAATATTTTACTTAATGATTATAAAATTTTATTTTTCTAGTTAAAAATAAAAAAGAAAATCACTTCTTATATATTTTTTAGTGTTGATTTTTGTTTTTATTTTAAAAAATTGAATTTTAAAAAAATAATAATAATTATCAAATACGATTGACAATTGAAAAAATTAAATTTTTTCTTTCTTATAGTGTTTTCTTTGTTTTTTTTTTTTTGTTTTTTTTTTTTGTTTTGTATTTTTATTCATGTTTTTGAATTTTTTTTGTGCTAATGAAGTACTAAGCTAGATTTGGCTAAAAAGAAAAGTACTAATCTAGAAATGTCTCTTTTAACACTCTAGAAGGACAATCTTTTTAAAAAGAGAGGTCAAAGTCAGCCTAATGAATATAGCCACCTTTCAAGCAATGCGTACGTAGTGTTCCTTCTCTGTACAATGCACAAACGCAAATGGTGTCACGGTTTCAGGTTTGACTCAGAAAAATAACGCCCTAAACAAATCATATACTTGCGTCCAACAAACGAAAACAAAAAATAAAGAAAAACCGTGTGCTCAGTTTTTCAACGCTTGATGATACCAAACAAAAGTACATAAAGAACAAAGGTTGTATCCTTTGACTTTTCTTTGACTAATAAAGATAAAGATGCTATTCGATTCTGATCTTTAAAGTTGGGTTTATATTTCTAGAAGTCTGAACTCAATCTTTATCTTGATTCCCCTCTCAACATTGTGAAACGCTATTTGACAGAGACGTAATAAAAAGGATAAATCATCCATGATAAACCCATTTTCCTTAGGTCAAATAGAATTGCTCAACATGTTTAAACATGTTTAAGTGTTTTATATATATTCAGAAAGCAGTGACCCGTTAAGTGTGTTTTCATATAACAAAAGTGCAAATCTCTCAAATAATAAACTCCCACTTCTTGTACTAACAAAAGTTGCAACCTCTCTCCATTTATCTATCGCCACTTTTGAGGGAGATTGAAGTTGTCAAATACTCTCACCAGGCCCACATTTCAACACCCATTAGACCGTGTCTCAATATCTAAGTCAATCCTAGTAATCTTCAAGTTTCAGACTTTTGATGGTAAACTTTTTACTATCTTGTTTTCAAAAACATGTTCGTCACACTCTTCTCCTAATAGTTCTCATTTAACTCTATGTTATAAAAATATATCTTAGACAACTCTAACAACAAGCAAACGGTGTGACTATATGGATATATAGAAGTTAGTGGAACGCTATCCTTAAAGTTTGATAATAAAATAAGCATATTCTTCTTATCGTATTAGCAAACAATCTATTGCTCTTACAAAACCAAACCGTGACGAATGAAGAAATCCGACTTGTGAACCGTGACAAATGATTAAACACATCTCTGTTCTTCTAACTTAAGTGGATATATTTTCTGTCATTACTTAGGTTCAATGATAATTGTATCTGTCACAAGACATTCCATTAATATAGCTTTTAGCTTGGTGTTTTGTGGAAACTCAATGTCCAAAAAGCAATATATTATTTTAGTCAACAAAGCAATAAAGATGAAAATATAAATAGATAGTTAAAAATTGAAAACAGATGAATCATTAATGTAGCCAAATTTTGAGAAAGTGAGTGAATTCAACATATACAAGACAATGTATGTGTACACGATTAATATATGGTTATCTCACATTTGATGTAACTATATATATTATATGTATTGGTGTCAATATTATATCACATGAACAGTTGGTTGGTATGATATAAGTCTCTAATGCGCTTCATATTAATACATGTATATCAAAAATTAATATAGTATTTCAAATGGATTCAAACCTTTTAACCCTTGGTATTGTGAAAATGCTCATTTTACTACTAAGTCATGACTGATAAGAAAAAAAAAGTTCAAATTAGTTGGAATAGTTGTGTCGACCAGGTTAGCTTGGCACAGCAAGCCCTAGTCTGGTCGGGTTTCATCCTCAAATTATAAATTTGAGGCTACTAAAAGAGGTGTGGCAACATAGGTGGTTGGACCATTATCCCGTATTATGTTAGGATTTGATCGAAGAGTATAAGGACTACCTGTTACTTGTAGTGAGAAGCGAATCTATGTCATGTTAGTGTCAGGACACATAAAGCAAAATGGAGGGAGTAAGCAAAATGGAGGGAGTACTGAGGTGGTAGCCTGCATACCAACTACCGAACGACACATGTAAAGTAAATATATAGTTTGTCTTCAAGTGACGTAGTATAAATATTAAAACTATAATTCAATGGAAGGTTTACAATCTATTCTATAACATGTGAGCTCTTATCAATTCATTATGTTCTCTAAATGTGAAATCACCTAAATATTAACTTAGTTATCGAAAGAATCTGACACAATCCAGCATTCCCTTGCTTTTCTTGTACAACATTTAGAATCTTGGCTCAGTGAACATACTATTGTTGTTTGGATTTGTGCCGATCAGATTCTAGCATCAACTATATATATAAGACATACGATTAGGATTATTAGTAATTGAGACAAATACACGTTTCACTATGTGAGTTTAAAGGTTACTTTAAATCTTTTGTGATTATTCATCATCACTAAATCTATACAGCTTGGAAGATAATCATACTGTAATGTACGAAACAGTTAGTCAACCAGACAACTACTTACAATGCCCATTACTCTTTAAGAAGTTTTGACAAAGAATAAAAGAAAGAAAGAAAAAAAATTTTATACGTGTAGAGCATATAATGTGATGGAAAGGGTAACAACGTGTTGCGCTAACATCGAGAATCTGTGCTTTTTCAATTTTTCTGCATCCACTTCGTGATATGCACACACTGTAGCGGACGTCACATGTTACTCAGTCATTCCGTATGACCAAATATTAGAGCCGTGAAATTTTGAGCTGTCTTTTTATTTCAACAAGAGGTTGACTTTTCATGTAGATCATGATCAGGTGGTAGCTATCAAGAGAGGATAAGAAAAATCACTTTGATCAGAAAAGGATATGGGATAAGGAGAAAGAAAACATTGTCCACTTTAAACACTATCCTTTCATTTTATGTTGAAACTAGTTGGGATGCTTACGGGTGGCCCGTGGCCTGTGATGTAACATCTTATCGAAGAGAGTGAATATGAATTCATAGACAAAGCATGCAAAACAAACTTCACCACATTTAGATGGGGGTCAATGTCATAGTGTCCCCATCTTCCAATGTCGTTTAGGCAGCCATCGACATTGGGCTTCCCAACCTGTACTCCCCGGCGAAGTAGATTTGGAAGTTATCGGGGATTGATATAAAAGACTACAATAAACGTAACAACATACTAATTGATTCTAGTTAAGTATTTATTTTAGTTTTGCTAGATTATAGGATCTCGTTAATCACTAAAATTGTAACTGCTATCCCTTTATGTATATATTCTGAGCACACGGATATAAACATATAGTGAAAAGAAACTAAGCCGAACCTATTTTCTTATTTAGTACCAGAATAATCTATCTTTAATGAGACTTTGATTCTATTATATAGGCAATACCAATGTCATGTGTTGGGGTCAGCTGAACACCAGCCTCAGCACCAGTCGACGAAACCCATCCAAGGGTTAAGCGAGGGTTGTAAACTGATCCCATGATGATGAGGCTGACCTCATGTCGTGCGAAGATGAAGCTGAAGTTCAGCACTGTCAGCTTCTGTCGAGGTTAGATATCCGGCAAGTAAAGATAGTTGGAACTTGACCCCGGATGAAAGAAGCTGGCCCCACGTGCAATGGGTGGGCCACAACAAAGACAGTGGGCCCATATTCCAGAAACGAGGGTACATTGGCCCAAACTTACAGGTAGGCCCACTAAGGTTTTTGCCCCTATACCAAATGTATAAAAGGAAGGATTTTTCATTAAGATAAGGTACAATACTTTCATCCTAATCATTGTTTTCTAAACACTCACCCTAGAACCTATTGACATGATCGTCGGAGAAGGATACACCGGCCGCCATCCTGACACTGTCCATTGCTTTTGTCTTTACAGTTCCATCCAACCTTAAAGCACAGTAGTGACTGTGGATCCCTTCACCTAGATGGAAATCCACATCAACAGTTTGATGTCGACCGTGGAGACGTTTTGATCTCCATTGTTGAAGTTTCAACAAGTTGAGTAATTCAAACTATAGAGGCACAGTCAGTCGAACTGATAGAGCAGGGATGATAGAATGCAGTTGCTGGGGCACAGTCACCACCCTTGGGAAGGAGGCTCCAAACTATGACATAATATGTGTTTGGAAGAGGCGGTGCAACCTCTCGAACTAATTTGCCTGTTGTGAGTAAAGGAACAAAATTGGTATAATTATTGGATAGGATGGAAAGGAATATGGAGAAGCACGCTCAAATAGTAGATCGGGCTATGGATGAGAGATTGATGGAGACCCTTTCCCGTATCAGGGCTGAGATGAGGGAGGATTTATAACTCTTAGGAGTAGCGAGAATCAAGGCCCTATCAACATAACGACCAGAGAATCCTAGTAAGACAAAGGGGAAGCAACCAGCAGAAGATGAAGGGCATTCCAATATCAATCCCATAGTAGAGGTGGTGGCCGCCTCTGATGACCTCAGAGCAGAGGTCAAGGCAGAAAAGGCAAAGACCGTGACCTAGAGTTTTGAGTGGGATAAGAAGTTTCATGAATTGGAGACGCTCATGAAGAAGGAAGTTAACCCTGTTCCTAAAAAGCTAGGAAGCCACCTAACTGGTTTTGGGGGCAACTCTACTACACAAGTTCAGGGCATCCCCTATGGAGTGGTATGATGGCACTCTAGATGTACATGACCATATTGAGGCCTATGAGACCACGATTAGGCTGAATGGAATGAGGGATGAGTTGATGTGCCAAGCCTTCTATGTCACGCTGAAGAAAGCTATTGTTGAATGGTATCAGTCATTGATGTGGGGGAAAATAGACCCTTTAGATGACCTGAGTACTCAATTCTTGGCCAACTTCATAGGATTGAAGACCCCAAGAACGCTTGTGATCAGCCTTAACACAATCAAGCAGTACCTATGAGAGGCTCTTCTTATATACATGAATCGTTTCCATGCTGCAGCTAAGAAGATAGAAGCACCCAGAGACATAGAAGTCATGCATGCCTTCTTGAGAGGGATTAATGACAGAGAGCTCATCAGCCAATCAAAAAAGTTGCACTTCAAGTCTTTCTTTAAAGCCCTTATCGAAGCTAGAAGAATCAAGGTGACCACTAAGATTGCAAAAAAATAGGTAAGGTCTCGGTTAGGGCGGACTAAGTGCATTTGTTCAAGCCAGGACAATAAGAGGAAGAAATAGGAGCCGAGGGGAAGATCATATTGGGGAAAAGATCAAAAAAAGAAATATGAAAGGAGGATGAGCCCTGATAAAAGGGTCAGTAGGTTACTCCCTAAAGGAGACTTTCACCCCTTTAATCTGTAGCATTGAGGTAATATATACCTGTTACAATGATTTGAACCACTTGAGAGCACGTGACCTCTTGACGAGCGCCCCATCTCAAAGGGACAAGGACTATGCTGCAAATATCATTGTGATCACGACCATCTCAATGATGAGTGTCATTAGTTGAAGAGGAAGATTGAGAGGTTCATCTAGGAGGGTTACCTGGGTGAATATGTGAACACAAGCCGAGGGACGTCTAATAGAGAAAGAGGAAGAAGGGGAAAGAATAAGGAGGCTCCCAAAGCTAAAATGATTAGAGCTGCTACTGAACACTAAAGAATAGCCAGAGAGATCTACTTAAATATGGGTGGATTGGAAGGTGGCAATTATAGTAGATAGAAGAAAGGATGGATGAGGTTATTGGCTTAAGCTGAAGTCTTTTCCTTGTCATCCTCAGCTTAGTCGACCGATAATTTAGATATTATGTTCAACCAGGTTGACGAGCAGGGAGTAATGTACCTACACAATGAGGCCCTAATTATCTTGATCAACATCTTTTCCAACCTTATCTACAAAGTGCTCATTGACATGGGGAGCACGTCAAATATTATCTCCATGTACACCTTTAAAATGATGAACATAGGATACACGAGATTGAAGCCAGGCCACACTCCCCTCGTTGGATTCTCAAGGAGTGCGGTGCATCCTAAAGGAGTGATCAACCTACCTATGATTGTAAGAGAAGAGCTATGCTGAGCCACAATCATAGTGAGCTTTCTGGTAGTGAACTATATATTAGGGTACAACATCATTCTCGGCTGCCCATCTATCAATTTGTTGGGAGCCGTAGTGTCTACCAAACATTTGGTGATGAAATTCCTCATAGAAAGAGGGGTGGGGGGTCATCAAAGGAAACCAGATAAGGATATGATAGTGATATATGGTGATCCTGAAGGAAGAGCCCTCATCCTAGGTTGAGCGAGTCAATATGATTGAGGTTATGGTCCCTATGGATGAGGAGTAAAATAAGAAAGATGATGAGGATCTGTAGAAAGAGGAAAGAGAAGGCGTTGTACTAGGGTCACCTTAGCCAAGCCCCATTAAGTGCTAAAGTTTGAAAGAGGGAGCAGAATCTAGGAGCATCTTTGTTCAAGGCTGACCATTCATTAATTGTCAAATGTCTGAAGAAGAACCTTGATTTAATCGCATAGGACACATCCGAGTTCACAAGAATAAGTGAAGATGTAATCGTTCATCAGCTTGGGCTTAAGCTAGGGGCACGATTCATCAGATAGAGGAGGATGAAGTCTAATAAAGAAAGGAACAAAGCTACGGTTGTGGAAGTCAAGAAGTTACTCGCAATTGGGGCCATTAGGGAAGTCCAATATCTTGAGTGGTTGTCGAATGTGGTTATGGTGTCAAAGGGAGGAGGCAAGTGGGTCTTATGTGTGGAATTCACCAACCTAAACCTTGCATACTTGAAGGATAGCTACTCGATGCCTAACATTGATCTGATGGTTGATGTGGCTAATCATAAGCTGCTCAGCTTTATGGATGCATATTCTCGGTATCATTGGTGAAACTATCGTATGATGACTAAGAAAAGACTTCCTTCATCACCAATAATGGGACTTATTGCTACAAAGTCATGCTTTTCATATTGAAGAATGTTAGGGCCACGTTTTAGAGATTGCTTAATGGTATGTTCCAAAATCAGCTGAGGAAGCCCATGGAGGTCCATGTAGATGACATCTTGGTGAAAGGTATAAGGAAGAGAGATCATCATGAGCATTTGAGGGAAACATTCTCAGTGATGAAAAAATATGGGATGAAGTTGAACTCAGAGAAATGCACATTTAGAGTAGGATCTGGAAAAATTTTGAGCTACATCATTCATCATTATGGGATTGAAGTAAACATAGAAAAAGTCCAAGCCATTGTAAATCTGAGGGAACCTCAGATGAAGAAGAAGATTCATGCCCTAATAGGGAGTGTGGTTGCTCTAAACCGGTTTATGAGTCGAGAAGCTGATAAATGCCTCTCATTATTTCAATCCCCGAAGAGCGTCAACAAGTAAGGATGGACCGAGGAGTGTGATAGAGCGTTCGTTGAACTCAAGAAATATCTAGAATCAGTGCTGAGCTTGACCAAGCCGAGTGTAAGGGAAGCGATGAAGATGTACTTGGCCGTCAATTCTGTAGCTATCACCTCAATCTTATTGAAGGAGGAGGATGGAAAGCAGGCCCCCGTGTACTACACTAGCAAAGTACTCAACAGACAAGAAAGTTGATACCCGTTTGCAGAAAAGGCTGCCTCTGCCTTGGTGATAGCCGCAAAGAAGGTGGAAAACGTGCGTAGGAGAAATAAATGTGCCGCCTCAATTCTCGAGATCATCAGGCTAAGGATATGAAACCGTCACCACAAATTTCAAAGTGGAAGTGAAAGGCCTCTCCATGTGTCAGAATGTGCAGCATAGCTGTCCATAGAGTTGTCTGATGGAAAAATCTTCTGTTTTTGTCCCCGTACATCAGCCACTGAAGTCTTGATCTTTGATGCAAAAATATTTCCTCCAAAGCCCTTGTTTCATCTAGTTTTGACGTCAAACTATGAATGCATTCCTTATTAGCTTCAGTAGGAGGACTATTTTGAACTATAGTAAGATCCTGATTGATCTTTTCAATAAGCTTTCTATTATTTGGAAAAATTTTCTTGCTCTATATGATAAGGTTAGATCTGCAACATTTAAGCTTTTGAATTCACTAGAAAGAGGAGGACCCAGATAAATCAACAAGCCAAATCTATTTAACAACCCCTCCACTATGATAATGATCCAGCCACGAGTTCTCAAATTTGAAGACTTCAGGAGTTAATGCATATTGGAAATTGAGATTAACAAGAATAGGCGAATGGTCTGATCCCAATCTTGAAAGATTAATGACTTGATTTTTGGCAAATTCCTCCCTCCATTCAAGATTAGCCAAAAGTCAAATATATTCTTGCACGAATCAATTCCTCGCTACTAAATGTTACCTCAGTACCAATAAGATTCTTGGAAGCTGAAACAATCTCAACTAAAGCATCATCCTTCCACCATAATGCAAGACCACCCGAGAGGTCAATAGAGTCCACTAAAAAGCCATTCTGAAATTACAATCTTCTTCATAATCTAATCAATTTTGCTTCTCTTATTTTTAGTTTCCACGAGAAACAAAATGGTGGGATCATAACTTCTTTATTTGGTAAAAAAAAAAAAAAAAAATACTGACGGATATTTAATCCATGGAAACAATATTAGTAATTAGTTTGTTCTTCGTCAACTATATAGTAAGTGACTATTCATGACAAAATTATAAGAGTTCAGTGGGAACAATATTAGTAACAAGTTTGTTCTTCGTCAATTTGATTCTAGAAACAACGAGAATGCATGGGTAGAAGTCAATGAGATAGGTATCACTTGTTACAAACTTACACACGAACCATTCTGTAGTATATATTATACTATATTGATTTTGAAATATAAATCAAGATGTCATTATTTATTAATTATTATTATTATTTATTTATTTATTTATTTATAGATATATACAGTGGTGAAGTCATGTCCATATATATAGATTTTAAATTTTATATAAATTGAGTAAATATCATTTTCTTCCCAAACTTATAATATTTGTTCATTTTATTTTTAAAATTTAAAATTTATGAATTTCATCTTTAAATTTTTTTAAATATTTCATTTTTATCCATAAAATTAAATTTATAAATATAAATAAAATCAAAAAAAATAATATCTAAAATTTATATGCTAAAATTAAAACATTTCACAAATGTTAATATCATTAAAATCTAACAGTTTTTTTAATATATATTTTAGTTTGCAAATTTCATTAAATTTTATTTTTCATCCATCATTTTTCTTTACAACCTAAATCTTAATAAGAGTAGCGGAGGCCGGGGTGGAATGGGTATTGGTGGTGGTAGTGATAGTAAAAGCATAGTCATGGTGGCAGTTGAAGATGGTAGTGGGAAGAGAAGGGCATTGTATTGGCGAACACATGAGATTTATCTTAATATCATACTTGATATCATTTTATCATAAGAATGAGAATAAAAAAATGATCGAAAATCATTTTATCTTAATATCATACTTAATTTATTAATTACTAATCATACCACTATCGTAATGAAAAGGAATTATCCTAAAAACCTAATCCCATCATTACTTAATGATTTAGACTAATTATCTTCTTTAATGATTTTTTATTTATTTTTTCCTTGTACTATATTGTATACATATAAAACTTGACAGACATAAGTGACCAGAATTAAAAATCAGGGATGAAAATAGGAAAGTGGTTGAAATATAGACATAAATGATAGTTTATTTTGGATTAAACTATTCCAGGAACAAATTATTCATATAGTTTATTTTGGATTAAACTATTCCAGGAACAAATTATTCCTTTATGAAAAAATAATACCTTTGATTTGGTGGAAGGGCCTGATAAGATCTAATGAGGTAAATCATGCTGAAGAGATAAGTACTAACAAGTACTGTACTTTGTTGCTAGATTAGTAGTTTTAAGTGGAACTCAAACTCGAAGGCCAAAGGAAGGAGATGTGCAATCACCTTCTGCTGACATTTTTGAAATTGGGTTGGGGTGCATGTGCTATCAAGATATGGTGCCGGAGAAGAAAGCATTTGCTGACACTTTCAAGAGTCTAGGTTGTAGAGTGGATCTATTGATCAGATTAGCCCGCAAAGAGGTTCAATTTCCTTATCATATTTGGCACTGTATGTTTATTGGTCAGGTTGGTGGATTTTAGAAAACTTTTTCGCTTAATCCGATACCGGTGGATATAATCTTCAAACAATAACCCAGCCGTTTGATAAGCGGACCTTTTTTTTTTTCCTGAAAAGTTGGAGCTTATGATCTATATGTATGTATGTATGTATGTATGTATGTATGTACGTACATTAATATTGAGTCAAACCTTAGAAAGTACAAAACCATCTCTCTTATTATATGGACATAATGAAAACGAATATAGTAAAAGGAAAGCAAGCAATTGGCAAGGTCAACTATGCTAATTTTGGCACGAATATATAAACAAGTCTAGATGCTGTATCACGTAAGTTGACATTGATTAAATTAACTAGATTTTAATTTTGTTCAATTAATTGATCAGAAGTCCACATCTACTAGAAGCTAAGTTATTCAAACAAATATTTTTTTATAGTAATCAAAAAAAGCCAAACCCATTTTCATTTATAAAAAAAAAACTAATTTTTTTCAATATTTATCATTAAAGCCATTGAAAACCATCAACGAGTCATTTGGTTGCTTCAGAAACTAAGAATAAAGTGTTTTCCAGAGCCTTAAGAAGAGGAGAACCGGACGATATGCAGCTAACTGGAGTTGCCGCCGCTTCTTTTTCGAACCTCGTCTTTTTACTCGTTTTAACGGTAAGTTTCAATATGTCCGCGCCATTTCAATTAATTCTGATTAAAGTTTTGATTCGAATGAAACTTGATAAAAAAGATGAAAACCCTAATTTTAACGAACAACTTATAAGGTGAAAGACTTGAATTAGAACTTTATCAGTTTATATTAGATAAGTTCCGTTTGGAATCCCCCATCATGTATGTTGTAATTATTTATAGATATATATATATATATCAAACCAACTTGAGTTACACTTACATGTAGTGTTTATTTCCATGATTCATTCTTCAATTTTCTAATCGTGTGTATAGTTTTAACAGCATATTGCACAACAAAGTACATGTATACGTAATGCAAACATTAATCAAGATAGCCTAGAGCTTCCTGATGAAGGTTATATTCAAAGATCAATAAGCAAGAAGCATGAGCATCATGATGTTGATCATGATCATCAATCATCACATGATCATGACATGGATGACCATGATCATATAGATCCGTTACTATATGTTTTCTTCACTCTAAGGGATTTAAAACGAGGGAAGACAATGCCTATCTATTTCCCTTACACAAACCCTTCTTCAACTCCAAAACTTCTGCCCAAAGAAGAAGCTGATGCGATCCCCTTTTCCTCATCACAACTAGAAAATCTCCTACAGCTTTTCTCGCTATCCAAACACTCGCCTCAAGCCAAAGCCGTTGAATATACTCTGACACAGTGTGAACTCGAATCCATTAAAGGAGAAACCAAATTCTGCGCCACTTCTTTAGAATCCATGATTGAGTTTGCACGCGTGATTATTGGAGAAAGTCCTATTAGTGTTTTAGCCACTACCCGCCTCTCAAATTCCACTATCCTCTTGCAAAACTACACTGTTTTGGAACAGCCCATTGAGATCTTTGCTCCAAAAGTCGTGGCTTGTCACTCCATGCCTTACCCTTATGCAGTTTTCTATTGCCACTGCCAAGACAAAAGTAGGAACAATAGAGTGTTTGAGATTTCATTGGGTGCCGAAAATGGAGATAGAGTGAAAGCAATTGCCATTTGTCACATGGATACTTCTCAGTGGGACCCAGATCATGCTTCGTTTGGTGTGCTTAAGACTCAGCCCGGAGGCTCTCATGTTTGCCATTTCGTCTCCCCTGATAGTTTAGTTTGGGTGCCTAACTAATCTACTCTCCTGTATTTGTCGTGTTAGTGTGATTTGTGCATACTTTTGCTCTAGACTTTTCAGCTCGAAATATTTTGCATACAGCCTATATTAATTAATGTATGTCTTGAACGATGTGTGTTTGGGCTCGGTGTTCTACGTCCTTTGATCGAACCAAGTATGTGTGAAGAAACCATCATGCTTGCATTTGGCAAGTGCGCTTGTCACTTCAATCTATGTTAAACTTATAAACTTAAAACATTTAAAATTTCAGTTTGCCTCACGTGCTGCTTGAAGGTACGTTTGATATTAAGATATTTAAGAGATTGATGAGTGTAATATAGGGAAACATTTAGAACATAATGTCACGATCACAAGTTAATATATATATTGTCACAAGCTTGCAACTTGAGTTCATCTTAAATTTGTGTCATGAACTTGGTCTTTTCTATTATTTTTTTTAATGTGATTATCTTAGTGTACCTTTATCGAGATTTTTTTTTTTTTTTTTTGGAGAAACAATAAGGTCTTTATTACGGAAAAACGGACGGTTCCATTAAAAAAATTCCTCAGGCCTAAAGAGAGAAAAAAAAACGGAACAACAAACAACAAAGTTCAGAACAAAAAAAAGGAGAAATAATAATAATAATAACACCCCAACAAAACACCCCAGTCCATGAGAAACTCCAAGCCCACCCGCAATCCAAAAAAAACAAAAAACAAAAAACAAAATAACCCAACAGCCCAAAATCAACCAGCTAATAGGCACGAATCGAAAGCGCCATCCAGTACCCTAGAAGAAACATCACCCATCACCCATCACCCATCACCCATCACCCATCACCCATCACCCATCACCCATCTCTTCTCCCTCTGCAACGAACAAGACTTCAACTCAAAAGCTCGAGAGCCAAGCAAATCAAACCCAAGAAAACCCATTTCCTCCGCCAACTAATTAATCAGATTTAATTAGATAATTTTTTATTTATATTTTAAATTGAGTAAAGTTTTTAAAATATAAATCTTGACTTAAATAATATTTAATAAATATGCTCCTCCATAAAATACTCTTAACAAATTATTAAGAAGCTTGCAAATTTGCTGAGATCAAAAAAAGATCCGAGACTATAGCTTCCGCTCTTTCTATTAAAGCCCGTCAAGGCATCGAGTGTGTTGATCTTTCGAGAACATTAACCTATCGATATATCGAGTACGTAAACTCTTCAAGTTATCGATCTATCAAAGCATAGATCCGTAGAGCTATCGATCCATAAAGTCATTGATCCATAGAGCCATCGACTTGTAAAGCCATAAGTTATCGACTCATAGAGCTATCGACCCGTCGACTTTAATCACTCTTTATTTCTTATTAGAAAATATTTCACCTTCTTCAAACACTCTTTATTAGAACCATTGCTAATGACGCCCATCATATTTCTTAAATATTCAAAACCATTATTCATCACAAGCTTCTCATAAGCAGCTAAAGGAGAAGACATTAGCTTACTTTCTTCCATTTTGAATTTCTTAATCAATCTTTTTACATGCTTCTCCAGTTTTTCAATTAGAATTCAAGTGTGATTCTTATTTATCATTTTAAGCTTCTCCTTCATTGGTCTACTCACATATGAATCTACCAATTTAATTCTCTCTTATGCTCTATAAGCTTGATTTATAGGAAAGAAACTCATCTTCAATTTCCCAAGCTGACAATCTTGATATATTTGCTCTTGAGATTCTACTTGAGGCAAATCTTCAATAATTGTCTTTGAGCTCAAATTTTGTACTGCTTTGAGGTCAAAATGGTCGAATCTCTTGTGCCACTTCCATGACTCATCACTTTTGCAAATCAAGACTTAATGACTCCACTGAACAGAAAAACTATTGTAACTTACTAGAACTTTCACCACTTTCTTTTTACTTGCATTCAAGATGGTACAATGATCATCTTTAAACAACAAAGTACAACCATTCTTCATCAACTGGTCAACACTTAGCAAGTTGTGCTTTAAGTCAAGAACTAGAAACACATTGACAGTTAATTTGTTGCCTTTTATGGTTTTCACAGAAACAGATCCTCTTCCATGAGCTTTTACTTTATGTCTATTTCCAACCATGATTGTGGTTGAGAAACTTCTGTCCAGCTCCTTGAAAGGCCTCTCATTATGAGTCATGTGATTAGTAAAATCACTATTTATAAACCATTAATCTCTTGATCTGTTCTTGACATATTTTGTGGCCATAAAGAGCAGTTTTTCCTCTTCAACTTCTTCTACTACATTGGCTCTTTGTGGCTGTGAATTGCCTCTTGGTTTCCTTCTGCAATCCCTTTCAACATGACCAAACAACTTGCAAAAGTTGCATCGTGGTTTTTCCTTCCAATAACAGTTCTTCTCTATGTGATTCTTCTTCTTGCATATGCTACAATGAGGAGATTATTTCTTATCTAAATTCTGAGCTTCTCTATAGCTGCTAGAACATTCTGAATATATGGATTATTTTTCTACTACTTGTCTTTGTTCTTTACCATGAAAGCTCCTTTTGTCTCCCCTTCTTTGAGCTTAGAATTTCTTTACTTTTTTGCTTGAAGAGAGCTAATGAGCTCTAACATAGTCAAGGTCTCTAGATCTTTGCTTTCTTCAATTGTATCGATCTTGGAATTAAACTTGGTTGGTACACTAACCAACTTTGTCAATCAACATCTTCTCAGTTACATATGCTCCAAGTAACTTCATCTGGTTGGATACCTGCAATAATCTATCTGTATATCTATTGACAATTTCATCTTCATTTATCTTAAGCCTTTCAAACTCTTTTTTAAGATTTAGGAGTCTGATGGTTCTCACCCTTGCTGTCCCTTGAAATTCTATTTTCAAGAGATCTCAAGCTTTTTTTACAACTTCTACACTCATGATCCTAGTGAAAATATCATCATTGATTGTTAAATGTAGTGTTGACAAAGTCGTGTAGTTATTATGCTTTTTCACTTTATGTTTTCTGATTTGTTGGACTATGTAGTCTACTTCCTCATCAAGTTTTTCATACTCTTCATCCATTATCTTCCATAGACCAAGTGCCTTAAGTACATGGTTATTTTTATTGACCAAACTAGTAATCTTTTCTAGTAAAGGCTATAAGTCCAGTCAAGTTCAAGCTTTCAATAGCTATATCTAGCTTGCTAAATTTTTTTTTTCTTTTTTTGTGTTTGTGGATTGAAACTGTTTTAGAGTATTTTAGAAGATAAGTTTGATGAGAATTGGATGGCTACAACGTGTGCTCTGATACCATGTTGAAAAAATTAAAGATCGAAATTAGTTTTAGTTGGATTTAAACTGAAAACCAGCAATAATATATTCGCAGAAAAATAGAGAAAAACATGACAAGAAATAATTGATAAAATTTGAAACTTAAATTTTATTGAATGAATATGATTAACTGAATAGGAATTATAAATTAAAAACTAAAATATTTAAGACATGATTACAAAAATTAATTGATTCTAAGTCTACTAAAAAAATAGCAAATCAGTTGTTTTATACTTAAACAAATAACTTTTGATTCATATTCTAAATTGAGTAAAGTTGTCAAAATAGAGATTTTGACCAAAATAGCATCTAATGAATATATTCTTCCACAAAATGATCAAATACACTACTATAAAGATTGCAAACTTGTTATGATCAAAAAAAGATCAAAGACTGCAACTTTTGTTATTTCTGTTAAAGCATAGGTCTAAGCGTTGACTCATCGACCCATCAAGTACGTCGACTGTTTGAGCCATTGAGCCGTCAACCAATCGACCCATAGAGCCGTGGAGCTATCAACCCGTAAAGCCATCGACCTAGGGAGCTATCGACTTGTAAAGATATTGACCTTTTGAGTCATCGACCGGTAGAGTTATTAATTCGTCAACTCTAATCACTCTTCATTTCTGGTTAGGAAAGGTTTCACCTTCTGTGATACTAGAATCAGTCCGGAAGTATCGGGCGGGTGGAGATAATAGGGATGATTAAAATCCACCAGCGTTGTAGTTTGAACTGGTCTTGGATCATCGGCAATGGCTGTTGAAGGATCCGCCATTGATGACCCCAGTTGTCGAAGCTTCTTACGATCACTACATTCTATCAATCGTGAGAATTACATTTGATACAGTAGCATTTATAGATTGCATGCATACTGCATGGAGAAGAAATAGTTAGTTAGCATCTTTCTACGTAAGCAATCTAACCATCTAACAGAAAGGAAACCGCTCATGCAGATATTTTACGTGGCTAGCTGACTAACTAATCTCGTTTGGATTGTTGAGCAGGCAGGGAGCTTGCTGAGCTGGTATAACTTCAAATCAAGCAAAATTAGAAAGAAAAAAAAAATTAAAAAAAAAAAAAAGATTTTGATTAACCAAGTGTGTGGAACAGGTTCACTCATTTGATTGCCATTGAAGTTCACAAGTTTTGAAATTGAAATCATCAGTAAGGTTTATAAACATAGTTGTCCCTTACGTTTCTCTTTACTCTGGGTGCGATGTCACATTATACACTTTACATTGAGCAAATCATTCCTCAATTTTAAGATCTCTTGTTCAATCACTTAGGAATGAGATCCCACGATCGAAGAAGTATCCTTTCTCTGCACAGATCCCTTTGTTTTGATTAACCAATTTCTTGTCACTATGTTCTATATCTATATGTTTTCTTTTATTTCTTTTGTTGGTGAATGTGAATGAAATCTCATTGGGATTATGCTTTTTCAATTGTGAAGGTGTTTGAGATCTGCGATTTCGATTAAGGAGAAAGAAGAACACTCCTTTCATTTTCCTTTTCGTTAGGGTTTAAGGGTTTCAAATATGGAGATACTCCTTACCCATTCCGATCACTGCTGCTTAGGTTTCTTACTCCTCTTCTCCTTCAAGCTTTGGTTTTTTTTCGTATTATTTACTGGAATCTGATTTTGATTTTTTATTTTTGTTTAGGGCTTCAGCAACAGCTCAAATTCGTACATCTATTTTACATTATGTGAGTACAATGCTTCGTATTGATGGAAATTCCAGAGATGCTGCCACTGTAATGCTTTTATCTTTCTTCTTCTCGAGTTTGTGAAGAAGATGGAAAACACGAGAAGTGAAAGAAAAAGAGGAGAGAATAGAAAAGAACGAGGATGGGTCGGATTAGTGAGTCATCGGGCGGGTTATAAATAAAATAGCTAAACAAATTTGAGTTCATTATAATTGATATTAACTTTAGAGGTTGATCATGATTGGGAGAAATTTTTTTTTTCTTCAAAACTACTACTGTTAAAATGAGATTTTCGGGGTATTTACTCCTGTCAGCTATGATTGAGCCTCATGATCATTTGTGATGACATGGTTCAAATCACCACTGTTGGGAGCATCCACTTCCCGAGCAGCATTTTAAAATTCACGTTACCAAATAAGAGTCTAGCGGCTGGTCGCCATGCTTATTTATTTCTCACTTCCACAACACCATCTGATGTCTCATTAGGCTTTCCTAGCCTGCTTAATACAATACACACATACAGAGCCAAATTTGTTTGGATAGCTACAGTGCTATTAAAATATGATACCCGTAGAAATGACTATAAGAACTACGAAATGAGACTGCAAGACAGAATAAATTACGTAAATCGCGAACCTAGCAGGTGTCTGATGTGAGCAACATTTATGCATCGCTCATTTACCTGTTCCAAGATGAGGACAATACAAACCATCAGCTTCCAGCTTAAAGTTGATAAGCAATTTTGTTTTGTTATTCCTATAAACTATCAAAGATATAGTAAGGAGGCTTTCAGATTTTATAATGAAACAAGGATAGCAATGTTTTTTAGAGTATATTCACCCTATTCGAACAAAGGAAACAATATCACCCCCTTCAAACTTTTTACATAATTCAGATCCACTTGTCAACCCTACAGTTTTAACCATTCACACTTCACTTGTCCAAAATTTCGTCAGGTTACTAGCTGGCTCGGTTCTGGCAAAAGGCAGACAAATGGGAAGTGTAACAAGACTCACCGTAGTTTTGGCGCACCATTGTAAACTTGTAAATGGCCTTTATCAGGGAGCCATATCTCATGGACTTCAACGGCCCCATATGTCTGATTCAAAAACAGACCATAAGTTAAGAGTTGAGTCCAAGGATACAGTTATAAAAGAAAAAAAATTACCGTCATTGAAATACACACCATAAATCAGATATTTAGTTGGCATAGAACCAACTCATAGCAAGAATCTATAGCAGTATCTTTATTTAGGCCCTTCTAACAATACAATCACCAAAAAGAAGAAACTAGAAAAATAGCCATATAGAGATGCATGCTAATAATACAACAATCCAAAAGAAGAAGAAGAAGACTCACACAATCTCAGTATAACGTATTCTCCATGTGGGAAATCCCAAGTGACACCTAGCGGGTCCATAAACCAATAGGAGCTCAGGATCTGGACCACCACTTCCTACTTGGAAGAGACACCATTAAACCAAAGTCAGAGAAAAATATGTGAACAAGAGTATTATTGGAACAATCATCAGATCTAAGAAATACACAAACCAACAAAGTGTAGTGCTTCAGTCATCTCAGGCTCAGTGAAGATTTGTTCATCATGATCTCCACCAAAGGATTTCGTATAAAGGAAATTGGCTGCTTTTGCAATGGCTTCCTTTCCATCAGAGAATGAAGCAAATTCCAAATTCATTTGCTTTTCATCCAAAGGCTGACTGCTGTCTTCATTTCCCTGAATGTACAAGTTATGTCAAGAGAAAATGCAGATAAAACCAAAAATTGTAAGACTATGACCACCCATGTTTCATGCAGTCTAAGCAACTTCTCCTGGTTAAGTTGCTAGGAATGTGAGGGGGTGAGGAACCAAAAGAATTCTTAATACGTTGCAAAAATACCTGAAATGATATCTTATTCACTTTCTCCAAGATCGCTCCCTTTGATTTCTTGAGCACACCTAGACCCCAAAAGATTCAAATATAAAAAAGATGTTGCATACTCAATACTATATTATAGTGCATTAAGATACAACTATGAGGTGAGTTCTAACCCTCTGAATCATAGAGACAGACATTCTTGATCCCCATGGCTACCAACCACTGGATCAGCTCATAAATTTTTGAGGTGTTGTTAGCTTCTTCACTATCAACCACAATGGCTAGATTTCGAAGCTGTCCTAAATTGAGGTTACTGTAGCTTCTTGGAAAGCCATTACAAATGAGATAGCTTTCAAGTGCAGCAGCTTTAGTAAGTATAAAGTACCATATAGTCACCATGAAATGTAAAGTGTGCCATAGTAGCTTGCATAATCCCTATAAGAGGAACAAATATCAAAGTTAATGTTCAAAAAGGGCTAATTAACATACACAATCAGCCATGATCAGAAGTACGAAACATCCATGTATATCACAGAACTTGATCATGTCCCTCCTTAGACTAGAGGAAGGGCATTGACTCATTAACAGCAAAATATTCCCCCAACCCCACATCATTAAAAAAATATAAAATAAAATCTACGGAAGTTTCCAAGCTTACTCCCGTTAGAAATGTTCCATTCTCATTGTCAATAACTAAAATAAACATTCGAATTTTTTTGAAGTTTTAAGCTACCCTTATTCATTTACACACTGACATCAAACCTCGTCACTGTAAGAAAATTAAACTAAAATTCCAATTTAGACTTTCGTGGAGAAGTTTGGAGTACATTTGGTTGTTAACTAATTATAGGAAGCATATAATGCACTACTCGAGTAGAGAAAGAATAATATAATAGTGAAAAGAGGATGGAATAAGGAGTATAATAGTGAATTTTATAGAAGAAAATTTACATACAAAAGATCTGAAATTGAGATAGAGAAAATCAAAGATCAAGAACAAGAGGAAAGAGGAATATCATGAACTCACCTGAGCAATCTCGCTGTATGCCTTCAGTATTTCAGCTTTGAAATCCATCAGTCAGCAGTGAGAACTAAAAGGTAAGAAACAGATACTATTTGGAAGAGACTGGAGGAGACAAAATATTGAAGAAAGATATATAAAATCCATCAAATGAACAAATCCAAACCCTAGAAGAAATAGAAAAATAGAATTCATCGTAGTAGGACTGCAAATTTCGAATGTTCAGCTGCTAGAGTAAAGACGAGTACCTTGAATGATGGTAAGAAGAGCGGAGACAAACGCGGCGGCTGAGGAGGAGAAAATGAAGAGAGGTACGAGAAGACTACAACGGAGACTTTAATCCTCCAGTGGGGCACTCCCTAGGCCTATTGTGTAAATCGGAGTGAGGATTGGGCGCCTACCTAAATATTCATTTTTATGGTGCCTGCCTAAATATTCACTTTCACTTTGCATATCAATTATTCAGTTTTAGTCTTATGGTACGACGACACCTCAAATTCGGCTAAGAGAGCCGACCGTTATTTGTTTTGGCTCATTTAGAGAGCCATCTGGCTAAGTAAAGTTAGAAGTATCAAAATGAGTAGGATTTTTTCGGTCCGGCTCATAGTTTGTGAAAAAAAATTTGGTTCAGAGTTCGATACAGTCTGTTTTTAATTTGGGTCGGACTGATTCAACTCAGATACATGTTAGAACTTAGATAAATTTTTAAATTCACCGAGCCGTCTTAACTCAAACCAGTATATAAATCTGACTGAGTTTGAGGGGTTTGGCCCGACGAAGCCCAACAAGGTCCAACCCACTACCTACACTGCAGGCTAGGAGCTTACAATGTAGGTGCATGTGCAGCCAGCTAAAAAGTCTGATGCACATGCAATGAGAGAGAACTTTTGGGCTCAATCGAGTCAAGCCTAATAAGGTCATGCTGGGCAGGGGCCCAGCAGGGTCCAACCCACTGCCTACACCGCAGGCTAAATAGCCTGGGGTGTAGGTGCATGTGCAGCAGGCTAATTTGAAAGCCCTCTCCTCATCATCCCGCTCAAAAATTTTAAGTGGGATAATATTTTTTTTTTCCTTAATTTTTTTTGTTTTCTTTTATTTTACTTCACTCGTATAATAATTTTTAAATTTTACCCCATCCGAATTTTCTTTATAAATATTCACTCTTTCACTTTAATTTTTCATTATATTTTCTCACACACTCTCTCTCTCTCTTAGTCTCTTATCTAATCCCTAATTTTTTTTCTCTAATACTCTAAATTATAATTAATTTTCATTCTTCCATAATTCCTAATTTTCTTATAATTAATCTCAATCTTTTATCCTTATTCCTTAATCTCAACCCCTAATCTTCTATTTTCCATAAATTAAACCAAAGTCTAAGGTAATTAAACTTATTGTTATTGTTTATTATTTATTATTATACTTAATATTTAATGCTTTACTTTTTTACTTTAATTTTTATTTATTTATATTTTTATGATTAATCATTTACTCTTAAATTCTTTATAAGAAATGGATTATTATCAATATGACTTTAACTCTCTAAATGAGTATGAGCAAAATCTTTATGTCGAAATCATTTCAAATTCAATGCCGATACCATCAGTTCCAGCACAATCTAATATACTACCTGGTGGTTCAAGTCTACCACCACCATCATATTCATCTAATACTGATACTACTATTATCGCAAGTACAATGCCCACAAAAAGACATAATAAGCGAACATTCGGAATTTAGGATACATTTGACATAGTTCCACATAAAATTAAGAAATGTGCGAACATTGATGGTGCAATATGCAAGTATTGCAAAATTATTTTGGTCGCAGGTCCAAATGATGGAACTAATCACTTGTAACATCACAAAGACAAATGTATGGCTAAAGCTTGTACATGTATGAATCAAACTCAATAGAATTTTAACATTGATGGTACAGTTAGTACGTGGACTTATGATCCAATTGCTGCTAGAGAATCTCTAGTTAGATTTATTGCTGCTATTGATTTACTTATTAATTTTGGTGAGAGGGTTTATTATGAAGAGCACATTAGAAAAGCATATACCCCACACTATAAGAGCACAAGTAAAAATACTATTAGATCTGATATATTTGTATATTTTAGAAAAAAAAAATGTGATAAATTAAAATTAGAATGTAGTGATTTAAATTTAACTTTTGCCTTAACTTCTAATATTTGGAATGCATATTCTAAAGATGATTATTTATGTGTTGATATTCATTACTTAAATTTAGAATGGACTTTAAATAAAAAAAAATTAATAGGATTTAGAGTTATAAATGAAGCACATACTTGTGAAAATATATGTGATTTAATAATGGAAGTTTTGAGTGAGTTTGATATCAAAAGCCGTATAATATCCATACTTTGGATAATGCTGTGACAAACACAAGGGTCGTCTCTTTATTTAAATCACAGCTTAGCCAATATAATGGTGGAGTCTTCCTACATCAACGTTGCGTGTGTCACATCATAAACTTTATTGTAAAATCAGGTATGAAAGAATAACAGATAAATTATTTTGTTGATAAAATTCATACGGTATTATCTTGGATTCTAGGATAGCTAAGTTTAAAAGATATTGTAGGACATTCAATATGAAGCTCCGAAAGTTTGGAACTGATTTGCTAGTAGGGTGGAATTCTACATGTTTGATGTTGAAAATGTCCTCCCACATAAAGAAAAAATTAGTGAGTTTTTAAAAAATTCTTGTGATCCTCCTGTTATATCGAATAATTCTTATTGTGATATACCTGAAAAATTTACATGTTTTTTAGAAATATTTTACGATTCTATTATTCGACTTTCAAGTGTTTATTATCCTACATCTCCTCTTGTTTTGCATTCACTTATTGAAATTACTAGCTTGTTTCATATCTATGAGAATGATGAAGTGCTTAAACCAGTTTTTCAGAAAATATTTTTGTTTTTATACTAGATCCTAGAGTTAAGTTATAGGATTTAACAAATACTTTTACATTTATGAGTCAACATATAAATGTTGATTATTCTTCCGCTATTACTAACGCTACTAACAAGTTATATGAAGTGTTTGGTCTTTATGATAATAAGTACAGCTACTTGCCGCAACAAACACGAGAATAAGAGATTCGACTCAAAGAGGAAGAGTTTGAATTTTGTTAGTGGTTCCAGTTTCAGTTCCAGTTTCACTAAGATGAAACTCTACAAATACCTCGAAATCAATTTCTCATTTTTTTATTCTTGTGCAAATGATTCAGAATCCTTATGCTTTTTGAATTGGTGGAAGAAAAGTTCTACACGATTTCCTATACTAGCACGACTTGCACGAGATGTCTTAATTGTTCCCGTCTCAATAGTTTCTTCTAAATCAGCATTCAGCATAGGTGTGAGAGTTATTGAAGATAAGAGGACTTCATTAAAGCCAGAATTGGTTGAAACATTATTATGCATAAGAGATTGGGAGTATACATCTCATCAAGGTCAACATACAACTCATAATGAAGACTTAGCTCAATATTTTCAAAATATGTTCTTAGATGAAGATCATTCTACAGCGGGAAGCACTTCTACGGTCCACCAATGACCAACCACCGTTAATAAATAGATAATAGATTATAATATATTAGCAAACTTTTATTCTTACTTTTTTTGTTTGTTTTTATGCCTTCATTATAAGGTCTGTTTTTTCCTTAATAAGGCCGGAAGGTTTTTTTGACGGACTCAGTATTTAATAATATGCAATGAAGTTTTTATTTGGCCAAAAGTTTATTCTTTATTTGAGATGTTCTTAGAATCTTAGTTATTTGATAATTTGAGATGCTATTAGTTATTTGGTTGTAAACTTTGATGATACAATTTGATAATTTTATTTGGATTATTTTTTGGACCTCTTGTTAATTGGATTTGATGAGTTGCATGTTTGAAGAATATTTGGAAAACTTTATAATCATCTTCATAGATGATATTTTAGTTTATTCACGAACTAAGGAGGAACATGAAACCATCTGAGGTTGGCTTTGGGGCGGTTAAGAGAAAGGAAACTTTATGCCAAATTTAGAAAGTGCAAATTTTGGCTAAAATATGTTTCTTTCCTCGGGCATGTAGTGTCTAGGGAAGAAATTTTAATAGATACATTCAAGATAGAAGCAGTAAGTCAATAGAAGCAACCAACCAACATTACAAGAAAATCGCCTCACCATTGACTACTCTCACATGCAAGAAAAATAAATCTGAATAAATTGAAGCTTGTGAAGCGTGTTTCCAAGAGTTGAAGAAAGTCTAGGAACACCATCAGTGTTAATAATTTCGGTAGGAACTAAATGATTTATGATCTATAGCGATGCATCGGCTAAGGTTTAGGGGCTATGTAGATACAACATGGAAAGGTGATTGCATATACCTTAAGACAATTAAGAGATTATGAGACGTACTATCCTACTCATGACCTGGAGTCACCCGCATTTATATTCACATTGAAGGCGTGGAGACATTATTTGTATAGGGTGCATTGCAATGTTTACACTGACTATAAGAGGTAAAAGTATCTTTTTATGTAAAAGGTGTTTAATAAGAGGCAAAGGCGCTAGTTATAACTTGTTAAAGACTATGATTATGAGATTATGTATCACCCTGACAAAGTTAATATAGTAGCTGACACCTTGAGTTAGAAAACAGCTAGTAACTCAGTTATGCGAGTAATGTCGAGAGGTATAGAAAAAGGGCTTGAAGAAGCTGGAATTGAAATGCTCTTGGGAAGACCGGCACAGTTGAAGCTCCAGTCAACATTGTTGGATGACATTAAGGAGATGCAAGGTAATGATTTGAAGCTTGAAGAGCTTAAATTCAAAGTTGATAAAGGAAAAAGGCCAAAATTTAGTGTTGAAAATGGATGCCTTAAATGCAAAGGTCGAATATGTGTTCCCGAAGATGAAGACCTGAGAAAAAAGATTTTATATGAAGCTCATAATACTCTATATATGATGCACCCTAACATTACAAACATGTATGCAAACTTGAAAAAGTCTTTCTAGTGGCTAAGAATGAAGAGAGACACAGTTAACTATGTTGCCAGATGTCTGACGTGTCAACAAATTAAGGCTGAGCACTAAAGACTATCAGGAATGCTACAACCACTTGAGATTCCTAAGTGGAAATGGAAAAAGATAACCATGGACTTTGTGTCCAGATTTCCTAAGACAAAACATGGTATGATGTTATATGGTTCATTGTTGATCGATCTACTAAGTCTGCCCATTTTTACCCATTCATACCATATATATAGTAGATAAACTAGAAAAACTGTATATTAAGGAGATTGTGCGATTGCACGATGTACCAGAGTCGGTTGTGAAGAGATGAGCAAAGAAGAGAAAATATCATATTTTTTCTATAATTAAGGAAGATACCTAACCTTTTTCAAAAATTAAAGTTTCAATTTTAAAGCAAAATAAGCTACAATCGTCTGATTTTCTTTAATCAAATGAGACGGCTAATAATTAAAATGTGTTGCAGGAAGATGCTAATAGAAAAGGCACCCCCTCCCCTTCTACTCCACCCTTCTCCTAGAACACCTTAAATGATGATTTACAAAGGCAAATCGAAATTAAGAAATGGAAATAAATGAATTCTCAATTCTTTAAGGGCT